>JAZKJV010011368.1:0-1200000 GCA_037367405.1 Ottelia alismoides
TTTTCCACATATATAGGGAAAAATGTGTATGCCCCCTAGGGGGTGCTAACGTAGCTCCCCCGCCCCTTTTTCACATAATTTTTTTATTTTTTGAAATCTAAAACTGTGTAAATTCATTATTAAATCCATATATTATGTCATTCAAATTTCATGCAAAACAGAGACTCCTACGACCTCCATCCAGATGGGGTCGATTCAAAAAATCCTGTTACCGTTAAAAAATGACTGTCTGGATGGACGCCATAGGAGTTTCTGTTCCGTACGAAATTTGAATAGCATAATATATGAATATAGTGATGAATATTCAGAAAGAAATTTTCAAAAAAAAATAAAAAAATGATGAAAATGGGGTGGGGGAGCTAAGTTAGCTCCCCCTAGGGAGCAACTCCATTTATCCCATACATACATACATACATACATACATACATATATATATATATATAGAGAGAGAGAGAGAGAGAGAAAATGGGGCTGCCCCCGCCCCATTTTTCGGCATTTTTTTTATTTTTTTTTTGAAAAATAAAACCATGTATATTCATCCATATTTCCCTCCTATATGTCATTCGAATTTCGTCAGAAATAAAGACTCCTACGGCCTCCATCTCGATGATATCGATTTAAAAAAATCCTGTTACCGTTAAAAAATTACTGTCCGGATGGAGGCCGTAGGAGTCTCTGTTTCTGACGAAATTCGAATGGTATATAGGAGGGATATAGGGATGAATGTACATGGTGTTATTTTTCAAATAAAATAAAAAAATTTGCCCAAATAAGATGGGGGCAGCCATGTTGGCTGCCCCTGGCTGCCCCTAGGGGGCAGCCACATATAACCCATATATATATATGAGGTAAATGTGGCTGCCCCCAGGGAGTAGCCAACTTGGCTACTCCCACCTTTATTTTTCCTTTATTTTTTAATTTTTTTGGAAAATAAAAATTTGTATATTCATCATTATATCCCTCTCACATTTTATTAAAATTTCGTCAGAAATAGAGACTCATATGGCCTCCATCCAAACATGGTCGATTTAAAAAATTCTGCGACCGTTAAGAAAATGACGTCTGGATGGAGGGCTTAGGAGTCTCTGTTTCTGACGAAATTTTAATAGAATGTGGGAGGGATATAATGATGAATATACAAATTTTTATTTTCCAAAAAAATAAAAAATGAGGGTAAAATAGGGGTGGGAGTAGCCAAGTTGGCTACTCCCTGGGGGCAGCCCCATTTTACCCTATATATATATATATAGGAAAAAATGGGGCTGCCACCTGGGAGCAGCCAACATGGCTGCCCCCGCCCCATTTTTCGACATTTTTTTATATTTTTTGAAAAATAAAACCATGTATATTCATCCATATATCCCTCCTATATGTCATTCGAATTTCGTCAGAAACAGAGACTCCTACGACCTCCATCTCGATGGTATCGATTTAAAAAAATCCTGTTACCGTTAAAAAATTATTGTCCGGATGGAGGCCGTAGGAGTCTCTGTTTCTGACGAAATTCAAATCCTATAGAGGAGGGATATAGGATGAATGTAAATGGTGTTATTTTTCAAAAAAAATAAAAAAATTTACCCAAATAAGGCGGGGGCAGCCATGTTGGCTGCCCCTAGGGGGCAGCCACATATGACCCATATATATAGGAAAAAATGGGGCTGCCCCCGCCCTATTTTTCGGCTTTTTTTTATTTTTTTTGAAAAATAAAACCAAGTATATTCATCCATATATCCCTCCTACATGCCATTCGAATTTCGTCAGAAAAAGAGACTCCGACGGCCTCCATCTCGATGGTATCAATTTAAAAAAATCCTGTTACCGTTAAAAAATTACTGTCCGGATGGAGGCCGTAGGAGTCTCTGTTTCTGACGAAATTCGAATGGTATATAGGAGGGATATAGGGAAGAATGTAAATGGTGTTATTTTTTAAAAAAAATAAAAAATTTTGCCCAAATAAGGCGGGGGCAGCCATGTTGGTTGCCCCTAGGGGGCAGCCACATATAACCCATATATATATATATATATATATGTATATATATATATATATGGGTAAAATGGGGCTGCCCCTAGGGAGTAGCCAACTTGGCTACTCCCACCCCTATTTTCCCTCATTTTTTTTATTTTTTTGAAAAATAAAAATTTGTATATTCATCATTATATCCCTCTCACATTCTATTAAAATTTCGTTAGAAACAGAGACTCCTACGGCTTCCATCCAGACATCATTTTTTTAACGGTCGCAGGATTTTTTAAATTGACAATGTTTGGATGGAGGCCGTAGGAGTCTCTGTTTCTGACGAAATTTTAATAGAATGTGAGAGGGATATAATGATGAATATACAAATTTTTATTATTCAAAAAATAAGAAAATGAGGGAAAAATGTGGGTGGGAGTAGCCAAGTTGGCTACTCCCTAGGGGCAGCCCCATTTACCTATATATATATATATATATGGAAAAAAATGGGGCTGCCCCCTGGGGGCAGCCAACATGGCTGCCCCCACCCCATTTTTCGGCATTTTTTTTTATTTTTTTTTGAAAAATAAAACCATGTATATTCATCCATATATCCCTCCTATATGCCATTCGAATTTCGTCAGAAACAGAGACTCCTACGGCCTCCATCTCGATGGTATCGATTTAAAAAAATCCTGTTACCGTTAAAAAATTACTGTCCGGATCGAAGACGTAGGAGTCTCTGTTTCTGACGAAATTCGAATGGTATATATGAGGGATATAGGGATGAATGTACATGGTGTTATTTTTCAAAAAAAATTTGCCCAAATAAGGCGGGGGCAGCCATGTTGGCTGCTCCTAGGGGGTAGCCACATATGACCCTATATATATATATAGGGTCATATGTGGCTGCCCCCGCCTTATTTGGGCAAATTTTTTTATTTTTTTTTGAAAAATAACACCATGTACATTCATCCCTATATCCCTCCTATATACCATTCGAATTTCGTCAGAAACAGAGACTCCTACGGCCTCCATCCGGACAGTAATTTTTTAACGGTAACAGGATTTTTTTAAATCGATATCATCGAGATGGAGGCCGTAGGAGTCTCTGTTTCTGATGAAATTCGTGTGGCATATAGGAGGGATATATGGATGAATATACATGGTTTTATTTTTCAAAAAAAAATAAAAAAGAGGCCGAAAAATGGGGCGGGGGCAGCCCCATTTTTTCCATATATATATATATATATATATATATATATATGGGGTTTATCCAATGGGCCCTGTGTCCATTTGAGATGAGATGAGCCCACTCATATTTTACCAATATTTTCCATCATTTTGAGTTCAGTGCTTATTTATTTACAGTTGTTATATCATATTCTCACTATTAGTAACTATTTTCATATAATGAAGATCTTAGACTCGCAAGAAATGGTCATTAGTAAGAATAAAAATGAGACTAGTAATACAAATAATAATACAATCATTTTGTATGAATTTAAGGTTTTTTTCCTGAAAATAGTTACTAGTAGTAAGAATATGATATAACACTTGTACACAAATATCTATTAAACTCAAAAAGATAGGAAATAATGGTAAAAAATGAGTGGGCTCATCTCATCTCAAATGGGCACAGGGCTCATTGGATAATTTCCGTATATATATAGGGTAAAATGGGGCTGCCCCCAGGGAGTAGCCAACTTGGCTACTCCCACCCTTATTTTACCCTCATTTTTTATTTTTTTGGAAAATAAAAATGTGTATATTCATCATTATATCCCTCCCACATTCTATTAAAATTTCGTCAGAAACAGAGACTCCTAAGCCCTCCATCCAACGTCATTTTTTTAACGGTCGCAGGATTTTTTAAATCGACCATGTTTGGATGGAGGTCGTAGGAGTCTCTGTTTCTGACGAAATTTTAATAGAATGTGAGAGGGATATAATGATGAATACACAAAATTTTATTTTCCTGGGGGCAGCCCCATTTACCTCATATATATATATATATATATATGAGTTTAATGGGGTTGTTGGCTGTCCCGTGCCGTTTTCGACATTTTTTTAAAATATCGCCATGTATATTCATCCCTTTATCCCTCCTATATGCCATTTGAATTTCGTCAGAAACAGAGACTCCTACGGCCTCCATCGAGATGGTGTCGATTTAAAAAATCCTGTTACCGTTAAAAAATGACTGTCTCAATGGAGGCCGTAGGAGTCTCTGTTTCTGACGAAATTCGAATGGTATATAGGAGGGATATAGGGATGAATATGAATATACATAGCGATATTTTTCAAAGCTCTTTTGAATTTTTATAGGTTTTTAAAGTTCAAGTAGTGGGATTAAGAATTTTTTATATTTTAGTAATAGAACGCAAATGAAAATGATCAATTCAAAATTATCTGAACTAGAACAAGTTATCATGGAGTTAACTTAATTTTTATGAAATTTTTGGATAATAGAAAATATTTTAATCAAGCAAAATCAATAATGAAATTAAATATAGATCAATAGGGACCTACTTGCAAATTGTAAAAAAATTTTGAGCAATTATAAATAAAGAAATTAAACTCAACGTAGAATCTGAAATTATACCAAAACATCACGTGACGCTTCATGTGCACAACAGAAGGACTAAAATATAATTTACTAAAACTTCCAGATCTATTATTAACGACTCATAGGTTTCAGGATAGAACTTGTGAAATAACCAACAACTCACGTGGTGTACCGCATGATCACAACAAGAGAGGATTATTGTGCAATAAAAAGTTATGTGAGAACTTAAGTGCAATTGTTTCACTACTATTTATTTCAATGAATAGGACCAAAATATAAATTACATAATTAAGAAGAGAGAATGTGCAATATATACAAGGTGGTGTGATGGTGACGTGCTTCGGCTGGGTCGACACGCGGTTGAGATCGCGCCTCTCAGATATGATCATACAGCTCACATTTAAGTGTATCAACGTACAAGATCTAATCTGGGTGACTTATTCTTGATCGGAAGGTGCTGGATTCATTTGGAATAACTCAGAAGATAGACATCATCGTCGATTTTTGATCACTCAAAACTCTCTCAATTCAGCTTGGATCGACACTGCAACAGATTCAATCGAATCAAAGTGATATTTCACTGCATTCTCTAAAGAAGATCGAGTCGAGATATCATTGTGGAGAGAATTGGAGGTCCTGCTTAATAAGGAACTAGTGCGTGCCCGTGCATTGCACGGGGTGATGAGTTTTTTTTTCATCTTGTTTAAGAAGATATCCTTACATAATGTATGGTACTTTATAATATGAAGGTAAAGATTATAATGAAGTAATAGTTATTAGCAGGATATGTTCTTGGATAAAAAATTTAAGAAATCAAGTGTTGTTAAAGTAAGCATATAATATGATAAAAAGGAAGCAGAGTGTATGCACGTACTGTACTATGGAAATTATTTGTTACATGGATATATAGATGTCATCGTATCAAACAAAATATACAGACCTGTAGTGGTTTTGAAACATACAAAAATACTATGTACAATATGTACAATACATGACATGACATGATCTTCTAACCGTCATGGATTGTGTGGCGCTTTTATGGAGATCTGCTTTTGAATATCAGATTAAAACATGTTAGTGATGGTGTGAAGGTAATAAAGGTTAATTAAATACTATTTATACCATACTTAATGGTTTGAAAAAGACTAATATTTTCGAGAAATACCTGGTAACTGTGTTGTCGCTTTTGATATTGTTGTCATTTGTTTCTTGCATTTGTTCTCTGATAGACGTAGCTGTAAATTCTCCAGAGGAAGTAAAGCGAAGATTTCTTTCCGTTATGCATATATCGAATTCGTATTCCTTTGATAGGCATGACTTGGTTATATTTTCCAAAAGGTTTTCTGACGTATCTTATGCCATAGAAAGAAATTTAAATTATAAATTAAAAAAACACAAGAAATGATGTTTTGAGATATTCATACCTTTTCGAGAATCGATAGTAAATCAGTGATGTTCATTCCAATGACTTTCTCAGCAACTTTAGCGAATATGGTAATACATGCATCAATGGTTGTATCAGTAACTTCAAGTTTAAGTTTCATTTTGCAGATATGTAAAAAAATCAGTGAAAAAGCATAAGCAGGAAAAATGTAGTACTAATTACTGAATAATAACTTGCTACCTTGGAATGCATTGAGGGCTTTGTGCTCCGCACGTGATAAATTTCAGATTCGTTTATCATATATGTGTTGTGGCACATGGAACAACAATCATACCAGATTTTTGTGTTCGTTTGAATTTTTTTTGATGGTTGGCTTTGTTGTAAATGTCGCGGGCTAGATGTAAATGATAAACATATCATTAATTGGTAATTGGGGGAGAATGTATTTATGTGTGGTGATAAAATTTAAAAAGAAAGTGGCTAGATAGTAGTATTACCGTTGTGGGTGAAGTTCGACATGAGTTGAGTAGGTCTGCAAGCGAAATGAACGTTTTTTTACATACAATAATGTTGGAAGTAGAATTTTGAGTGAAGTCTTTGTTTGCATCAACTTTGTATGTACAAAACCTTGGACAAGTGATATTTTTTGTTAGACAACAACTAATACGAAAAAATTGCAGGAAAGATAATTTGTTCAAGAAGAGAATTCAAACCAGGACTTGAGGTTTGTAGTATTTTCAATGCCACGAGGATTTATTTGCAGAGTTGAGAAGCCAATTGTAGATAGCGTGTATGATCCTGAAGTGAATGTAAATGTTTGGAAATGGGCAAGAATGAATATGAATATTATTATGCGTTAATTAAATAGTAGAAATGCTTACCTTGGTATGTTGAAACAGAGACATGAGTAACAAATAATATGTCATTATTTTTTGCAGTGTTTATAAGATCCTCCTCGAACTTTTGTGCCAAATCTCCCCATACTGTAAGTTGGACTACAGATTGAATGTGTGCAAAACTTTAAATTAGTTGTGTACATTTTTTATTTTATTAGTTAAAAAAGAGGGAAAATACCTTTCATCAATAAGTATGGCATTACTTTTTGTTTGAGAAGCCTCTTCCTTTGTTTTGATGATTGTGGTAGGTCGTGCTTGAATAACAATACCTAAGGGTGTGTTTGAATAGTGGGTGCAACGGGGAACATACAAAGGCTTTGGAATATTATTTCCGGGCACTAGAACGAAACCCGTTCTTACCACAAGCTTTTAATAATATGGCCGTGATCTGTCATTACGTGCGACTATCTCCATTATAGAAAAAAGGAAAAAAGATCAAATAGACTAGTAAATACTAGAAAAAAATGGGCTTTCTACATATACATCGTCCAAAGCAACGATTTTTATAAGCTGTAGCAAGGAAAAGGACTTCGTGGGAACAAAAAAATACGAAGAAATGGGTATGGCCTATATACTTATATTCTATGGATAAAGGATCAAATTGATAGAGGAAGCACCGTAAGGATCAATTAGCTTTGGATGGATACAATAAGAACTGCTTACTTATCTCATTATATGAAATAAAAGTTAGGAATCCACTTATGTAATAGAGTCGATCCACTAAAGTATTGAGCAGCGGTGTAGCATCAAATCCCAAAGATAGTAAGCCTTCTTTCTTATGGTTAAACTGGTTGCAGGTAACACATTTTTTGGTTTTGGTGTTTGGATAGAGGGTTAAACTGGGGGTGGATTAGAAGTGGGTTTGGGGTGATATGATTGTATTGGAGTTTGAAAAAGTGAGTAGTTATTGTGATGTGTATTGGAGTTTGAAAAAGTGAGTAGAAGTGGAGTAGTTTATAATTTTTATATGATATGATGGTATAGTATATTATTTTTTGATAGAATTGATGATGAAGAATTTATTTATTTATTTTTTTAAAAAGATAAAAAGTGGGACCCACTTGGAGGGAGAAAATATGGGGTAGGGGAGTTAAACCACCCCAAGGGTGGTTTAACCCAATAACCGAATGGCACCTAAGACATTTGTAGAATGAGAATGCATTATCGATGATATAAGTTGGAGAACCTGTTAGAATATGAATTATATTTGGGGAGCAAAGTAAATGTAGTAAATATCATAAAATAATCGTAACTTTTTCAGACCTATAGAAAAAATCCATGTAGCTAGACTTCATGAAGATTTTGCAATGCTATAAAATGGTGGATAATATGCGGGAAAGAAGGATCTTCATCAAGCGGATGGATTATAGTTTTGTTTTTTATCACCATTCGATATTGATGTTGCACAATTTTGTATTTTCTTCGCGCTTCACAAATCTCAACATTTGTGAATAAGTAAATGTTACCAACTTGTAGTTTCATTTTCCATTTTTCTAAGTCAGGATCTGCAACTGAGCCTTGTATTTCATTGCCCTGCAGTCATAATAGTTGAGTATTTAATTTATTGCAACAAACTATTAAGAAATTTAAAAGTGATACTCGAAGCTTGTTACCTTCTCATCAATAGCAACAAAAGCAAGTACGTCACCATAATTTGGGCCGAATAGTTTCCCATGCCATAATCTGTTAATTCATAGTCTGAACATTGCATTGTAAATATTAGGATGTGCTACATCAAGCGCGATTATTTTTTGACTATATGGGAAATTTTGCTTCATTTCTACTTGTATGATTTCTTCCATTGGGTCTTTGCCTTTGTGTCTCATGGTTTCTGTTGCATGTATTTTTGATTGTGTCTGGGGAACTATAGTATCTACAAAAGAAATGAATAATAACATTAGAATTGTATACATACACATGAAAGGGAATTACATAGTTGAATATATTACCTTGAATAACAATACCAGACAATTTTAGTTTCTTATGAAGTATTTCTTCCCCTTTATATTCTTCTTTTTTTGTGAGATAGGAAAGCAAAAAGTTAGCATTAGTGCATAACATACGCTCAGTTATAAAATATAAAGATGTATGTTATGAGTTTTCTTGGCATGCTAGCGCTTGTTATATTTACAGGGAAGGTAAGTGGACTTACTTCGACATCGTTAAAATGAAGAGGGGCGTCGCTGGCGCACACCATTTAGAAGTTCTTTAAACACAACATTTTTTGTACAATTGTGAAGAGATTCTTCATTATCTGATGGTAGGATTTTTAAACCGCTTCGAGTAGTAACCCGTGATAAGGCAACATAAAGTTGTCCATGAGTGAAAACGGGTGTTTGTAAGTCGATGCCAACATGGTTTAACGTTTGACCTTGACTTTTGTTAATAGTCATGGAAAAAGCTAGTTTTATTGGGAATTACCTTCGTTTTAAGGAGAAGGTGCTACCGGTATTTGAGGTAATCAAGTCAATTCTGGGGAGGTAAACACAACGTCCAGTATAGTCTCCTGTCAATATTTGAGCTTCGATGACTCTTGTTTGAAGTCCTATAATAATTAGACATGTGCCATTACAAAGGCCAACTGAGTGATCAGTATTTCTTATAAGCATAATTGGAGCACCAATCTTTAGGTGAAGGATGCCTGGTGGTAATTCTGGGAGATCGATAGAGTTTAGGCATTCAATGGAGTAGTTAATAAAAGAAGATGCTCTGTTATCATGTAATGGTATTGCTCCATCGAAGCTGTAGAAAATGTACTCTTTTCCAGGTAGTTTTTTCAATAGTAACTCATTAATGTCGATGACATCGACATTTCGAGCAGCCAAAATGATTCTCTCCTTAAAGAAAGATGGATTTGAGTATTTTTGCTCAATATGCGAATATATGATATCAAGCAAACCAGTTATGCCAAGTTTGGGGGATACCAACAAATCTTGAGGGATTTTGACCCATGAGTAGGAAGCTGATCGCGAGGCATCAAGGTCATGAATGTTGTCACTCCCAATATCAAGTAACCATTTTGGAAATTGGACATCATCTGGAGAGTTGGATTTTGGATTTATTGTGACACGCATGTTTCTTGTAAGGCATAAAATTTCACAGTCTTTCCAAAGTGTGCTTTGCGGTAAAGAAGCAGCAATAATATCAGCACGATTGCCTCTATTGACAACAGGAAGTATCTGACGGAAGTCCCCTCCGAGGACAACTGTTATACCACCAAAAGCATGTTTCTCTGCATTAAGTTTGGTATTTCTCAGTAAATCTCTAAAAGTTTTGTCTACTGTCTCAAATATGTGCTTATGCATCATTGAAGCTTCATCTCATATAAGCAATGTTGTGTTACAAATTACTTTTGCAAGTGTAGATTGTCATGTTATATGGCATGTGGTGAATTCATTAACATGTATGGGTATCTTCAACCTTGAATGTGCAGTGCGATCACCTGGGAGAAGCAAAGAGGCAATACCTGAGGAGGCCACAGGGAGAACAATTTTTCTTTGAGAACGAAGACGCGCTATTAAAGTTTTCCATAGAAATGTCTTTCCAACTCCACCACTACCATGGACAGAGAAGAAGCTTCCAATGTCTTTATTACATAAGTCGATAATTCGAGTGTAGACATGTTTTTGTTCGTCATTTAAGAAAGAGAACAATCGCATACCATAGGGAGCCCTTCATTCGTCCCAGTCTTTAAAGGCAGGAGTGTTCTATTTTCGAAATTCTTGTTGAGAGCTTACTAGTCATATAGGCCCATTCCTTCGAAGCAAGAGCCGGAGCCTCAGAACCTGTCGAAGCCAATAGCAAAGGTAGGATCCTCTTCTCTGTCGGGTACTTTCGACAGGGCCCTTCATACGCTTTGCATTCTCGAGAGCATCTTCTCCGGAGTGCTTTTAGACATAGCTTGATTCATTCGGGATTCCCATGAGCTAAACTCAAGGGAGGTGGAATTCAACCTCTCCTCCGAAAGACCAAGAATAGTGAGGCGTCTTAGGTAGTTCTTCAAGTTCAATATTGTATTGTAGTTCTTCTGATAGCATTTGATCATATTTCCGTAAGGAAGCATCAATATTCAAAATGTGGTGCATTGAATAGTCAAGCAAAGATTTCCCGTTTTTGCTTAAGATGTATTGGATGTGATTTAACCCTTTTTCTTGTAGCTGACTATCAGATAATCTTGGGCTTATCTGATCATTCACATTTGCATGTCTAACATGGAAATCATTTGTTAGCTGCATCCAATATGTTTTCCATATCATTGTAGGGTTACTTATGCTCGACGTAAATAGCATAGAAGCAAATAAATGTCGTAATTGCCAGCCAGTGGCCCAATCCGATGCTTCGTTAATTGCGTGAGCCCATTCATTATCATCATCAAGAAATCCACGTGCCTCACAAGATGTTTTGAAGTCTTCAAATAGCTTACCATTCACTGTACGAAGGTCGTTGTAGCTTGTTGATCCTGGTATTCTAAGAAGCAACATTCGTAAATAATAGAGCTCACCAGATGTCAATTTTGTGCTAGGAAGACGACCTATGCACTTGCCTCGAGTTCGAGGATTCCATTGTTTACTTTGTGTATCCCATACATAGAATTGTGGGAATTCAACATATGTCAGTTTTCTTGCTTCAGGAAAAGGAAGACGGTAACGGCTAATCGCAGAAGCGGGCGTAGAGGAGGACAGTAACTGCATGGAGAAAGATGAGAGCCAGATGAACATGGAAACTAAAGAACTGCAACAACGATACGTAATCGACTAATATGTAGCTGGAGAATACCTTGCAGGTGACAATTTGGATGGGAATTGAAGGGAATGATGCGTGAGAAAAGCAAGCAAGAAAGTCGAATGCAGTGTGGATATGGCAGGCAGAAGGTGATGCAAACTGAAGAGGACGATGCGTGAAATAGGAAGTGGAGAAATGCATGGGGATCCATCATATTACGTGCATGGGAAGGGTAACGGAACGGAGGGCGCGTGTCTGCTGCACGCGTCAGAACGGATGCATCTGAAGCAGCTGAATGAGACAATACCAGGGTTCCTGGGAGGCACGTGGATTTGGGGCGGAATTATCAACACGAATTTGGAAGGGTAAATAATGGAAGGCAGTGGGCGGAAGGGTAAAATAGGAATAGATGGGGCAATGGGCTGGAAGGGTAAAATAGGAATTAATGGGGCAAAATATAATGGCGGAAGCATCAACACGAATTTGGAAGGGTAGATAATGGGAAGCGGTGGGGCGGAAGGGTAAAATAGGAATACATGGGGCAATGGGTGAATTTGGAAGGGTAGATAATGGGAAGCGGTGGGGCGGAAGGGTAAAATAGGAATACATGGGGCAATGGGCTGGAAGGGTAAAATAGGAATTTATGGGGCAAAATATAATTGCTTGACGCACTTTAAGATATAGTAATAGTGATAGATATATAGTAAATGAAGGAATTGCAATTTTTCTGCAGAAATAGAAGGGCAACGATGGAATTTTAGTACAAAATCAAACTAATCAAAAGTGGACGGACTCCCCTCTTTAATATATAGTAATGCAACCAATCTCCAATGAAGGATCGTAAGCATTTCGTTAAAAGATTTGCGGGTTGCTCTGCTTGATATGCTTGGTGATGGTATTGTGTTCAAGCTATGAGGTTCAAGATTAAGGCCATGCCTCCAGCTGCTCTTTAAGTTCCAGGCGGGTGTCTCTCAATATAACTTTATCTCCACTGCTGTGACAGAGAGGGAGATGGATCTCAGGAAAAGGGATAGAGGTGGATAAGGACGGGAAGGGCATGAGTCTGAGCAGAGATCGGTGAGGAGAAAAATGAACGGATGATGGCAATATAGATGGAGGTATAATAGAAAAAAATTAAAGAAAAAAGATTCAAGAACGGGGAAGCGGAGGCTGCAGAGAAAAGCTTGGACAGGCAAGACGTTAGTGGGAATGGAGGGGGCAATCTTGGAATTACGTTAGTAGATGGGAAGGGTAAAAGTGGAATCTGATTGGAAAAAATTATTGGATGGTCGGTGACCCTCCTGGTTAGTATATGTTATAGAAGGATTTGAATATTGATTTGATTGCTCGGATTCTCACCTCATATGGTGCTCCATATACGTGCAGGTTGTTTTCCAATGCTCGAAGTCTCCTTAACCTCGGTGGATCCTTATTAAATGAAGAAGGATGATAATGTAATCCGGAATCTTCGGTGAAGGTAAGAGATGGAGATCGATGCATCTGAGGTGATTAGATCGTGGAAGGGTTACGGAGAAGCATGATGATCATGACAAAATGATTGAGGGAGGCGATGGTTTCAAACAAATCTATAATTATTTCATATATACAACCATCAATTTATTTCTTTTTCTTTTCTTCTTTATTTTTTATTTATGTCAAAATAAATGATAATTATACAATATTAACAAATGGTGTCAGAATGTTTAATAAGAATTAGTTGATTTACTTGTGTTTTACTAGGGATTTTAAGCCAAAATGAAAGAATAAAGAAGATAAATTGAGGGTTCATCATCCCTCTATACTTTACCTTTGTTAGTACCTTAGCAAACATATTCTAAGAGTAAGTGGAAGACAAAAAAGAGAAAGGAAAAAGAAAAGCATTAGAACAATTTTGATTTTTAAACTTTTCTTCATAAAATCACAGTATGGAGCTCGATCAGACCTTTGGATTATTAGTTTGTTAGAACATTATTGGGAATAAGATTTAAGACTCAACATCCCTTAAGTTCCACAATTCTCTATTCAGTTCAACCTCAACAGTCAGGTCAGGACAAGTTTTCATATGTAAACTCGTATGATTATGATTCTTATTTGTACGGTAAATGTGGATTATATCTCCCCTCATCAAACAATAGCAAACAATAACCTTCTCTAGCACTGTGACAGCAATTCCCCAGTCAAGCTACTCTTTCCTCGATGAGATGGGTATTTGCTTCTAAGTTCAAGTGCAACTAACCCAAGAAGAGGAGGTAAAGAAGAGAATGGATTGTGACTAGTGTAGCCGCATATCCTTTGGAGCTTAGCTAGTGTAGTCAAGTCTCCAGCTGTAGGATTCATTTCAAGTTTTGACTTTGAAACATATGCTGCATCTATTGATATTTTTCTCCGACAGGAATATTTTTCATTGATTTGTTTTTTGTCCAACTTTTTGGAGACTTTATTTCATACTTTTTTACGTACACAATTGCAACATCTACATAAGGAATTTTTCTTCATAAGTCAATAGAATATCCCTCTTTTGAAGCTTTATTGCAACCCACATCATCTTGTCTTTACAAGTCGGAACCAACATACTATCTAGGTTGAGACCACCGTCCTCGTATTAGGGTGACTTTATTTAGTAATAAATTTTCATTGGCTACAACAAATTCATGGTTAGATCTTTCAACTTAAACTATAATACGAGGATACAGTTGAAGATATACGGTTTTAGAGATTAAATTCTTCTAATGATAACGAGTTGCGAAAGAAGAATATGTATAAATGAAAGTTTCGCAAAAAAATCTAGATCAAATTTAAGCAGAAAAAAAATAGATGGTCTGTCAGACAGACCTTTGGATTATTAGTTTGTTAGAACATTATTGGGAATAAGATTTAAGACTCAACATCCCTTAAGTTCCACAATTCTCTATTCAGCTCAACCTCAACAGTCTGGTCAGAACAAGTCTTCATATGTAAACTCATATGACTATGATTCTTATTTGTACAGAGCCAGAGAGAGAGCATGCCCAGAGACCAGCACAGATACAGAGCAGCTGACAGACGTCGGGCTAGACATCCACCAAGACTGTGATTTTGTGATCACAGATGATGAGGCAGCATGGGCAGACCCTTCCGCACAGGCCATCCTCTCATTTCCAGACACCACTGATGCAGAGATGACGGCAGAGGAGAGCTTGGAGAGCACAGCCTTGGTCCAGGATACTACAGAGGCAGCAGAGCCGGTTCTCGACCGCGACACGGTTCTTAGTGATGGTGGTACTGATGCCACCTTGTTTGATGCAGATCCCTCAGATTCAGAGTCTGATTGGGCAGATTGTGATGATCAAATGCCAGACCCGAGTCCACCAGAGCCTACAGATGAGGAGGAGGTAGAGGCAGAGCAGATCAGAGACAGCACAGTTGAGCAGCCTTCTCCAGATCCAGTTTGCGAGAGCTCGTATTCTTTCTCCCAGGCAGATTTAGCAGCATTCACGCATCTTCTTCCGAGGCCAGATTTGCCAGCACCCAGCTGTCCAGAGCTGAAGCCGCTCCCTACTTCGCTGAAGTATCGGTTCCTTGCGGGTGAGCATGAGATGTACCCAGTCATTATCTCAGCCGATCTGACTGGAGAACAAGAATCCCGTTTGATGGGGGTTCTTGAAAAGAACCGCAAGGCAATCGGATGGACCGTAGCAGATCTCCATGGGATTAGTCCATCAGTATGCTCCCACCATATTTATCTCGAGGAGGGGGCGAAGCCATCGCGTGAGTTCCAGCGGCGGCTGAACCCCAACCTGAGAGAGGTCGTGATGAAGGAAATATCAAAATGGTGGAGCGCAGATTTTATTTATCCCATTTCCGATTCCAATTGGGTCAGCCCCTTGCATGTGGTGGCCAAGAAGACGGGCATCACGACTGTGATCAGTGAGTCGGGAGAGGAGTTTGCTACACGAGTACCCACCTCTTGGAGGGTCTGTGTTGACTACAGGAGACTTGTCTTTACAAGTCACATCATCTTGTCTTTATTGCAACCCACATCATCTTGTCTGTACAAGTCGGAACCAACATACTATCTAGGTTGGGACCACCGTCCTCGTATTAGGGTGACTTTATTTAGTAATGAATTTTCATTGGCTACAACAAATTCATGGTTAGATCTTTCAACTTAATCTATAATACGAGGATACAGTTGAAGATATACGGTTTTAGAGATTAAATTCTTCTGATGATAACGAGTTGCGGAAGAAGAATGTGTATAAATGAAAGTTTCGCAAAAAATTCTAGATCAAATTTGAGTAGAAAAAAATAAGTGGTCTGTCAGACAGACCCAAGACCACCCTGACCATTCCCAATGGGATCAGACAGGACACGATTGCCCCTTGCATGTGGTGGCCAAGAAGACGGGCATCACGACTGTGATCAGTGAGTCGGGAGAGGAGATTGCTACACGAGTACCCACCTCTTGGAGGGTCTGTGTTGACTACAGGAGACTTGTCTTTACAAGTCACATCATCTTGTCTTTATTGCAACCCACATCATCTTGTCTGTACAAGTCGGAACCAACATACTATCTAGGTTGGGACCACCGTCCTCGTATTAGGGTGACTTTATTTAGTAATGAATTTTCATTGGCTACAACAAATTCATGGTTAGATCTTTCAACTTAATCTATAATACGAGGATACAGTTGAAGATATACGGTTTTAGAGATTAAATTCTTCTGATGATAACGAGTTGCGGAAGAAGAATGTGTATAAATGAAAGTTTCGCAAAAAATTCTAGATCAAATTTGAGTAGAAAAAAATAAGTGGTCTGTCAGACAGACCCAAGACCACCCTGACCATTCCCAATGGAATCAGACAGGACACGATCCTCTACAGCCACAGGACCGAGCTCAAAGCTCGATCAGTGCCGTTAATCACGCTCAGGTCAAGGGCCTGTATTGCATCAACCAGACTTATGGTCCTGACTCCTTTGTATTAAAGGATTCAGTGGTACGAGCCTATAGAACAGATCCTGTTCAAGTAAGGTCGTGCTTGGCCTTTTCCCTACGTCATCTCTATAGGTCTTGGCCTTCTGAGTTGTGCACGGTGTGGCACTTTATATCTTAAACGAAATATCAATGCCGGACATCTCACCTTCTCAAATCGAATTCAGACCTCATGAATACGCAACTGCTGAGTCAGACTCCCCAACATGTAAAGATATTAATGCTTCTCGACTGAACCCGCAAGTTCACGTGTGATATATTTATATGTGTGTGTCAAATGGTAATATGGCAAGAAAGTTACGTAGAATTGTTTATATAATACGAGCATGGGTCGTGTATCGCTTCACAACAGAAGCCTGCGAGGTTAATGCGGGAGTCGTCGTCATCCCCCTGATGAGATGAGGTAACATCTTCTCTTCCATCGGAAGACTATCAACTATCTATCGTTGTTGATTACGTGTCCAACAATATACAAAGTAAATCTATCGTTGTTGTCAACTTCTGAACATCTATGTTTGACGACGTGGTTCTCTACCAAACTGTATTGGTTGGGTGAGATCAAACATCTCCAAGTTAAAATGGACTTTTACTATTCCAAAGATATGAGATACCAGCACATTCCAAATACCACTAATAATCCAAATACATCAATGATGTCTATATGAGTATAATTGCCATGAGCCATCGATCGGAAGACTATCAACCTCAAATATGGTGCTCATGTCTTGCTGTTAAAAAAAACTAGTAAATCTGGAAAGGCGTCCTATCGGTATCCACACGTGACCGGTATATATATCGCCGATTCGTAAGGCTATTTTATTCGCAAACTCGATTCGATATCGACGGTGTGGCGTCGATATATCGTCGATTGACACCGATATTGATACCAATACCGATATGTGTAGAATAATCTTGACATATTGGTCAAAGTGGGGGATGTTAGAAATAGGGATGGGCATTGGGCTGGGCTAACATGATCCAAAAAAATCGACCTAGCCCAAGCCCAAATGAACAATGGGCCAGGCTTGGGCTGAAAATATAGGCCCAATTTATATTTGGGCCTAGCCCGGGCTTTCCTCGGTCCAGCCTGTCCTGGCCCGCAGGCCCGACCCGAATCTAGGCCCGAAAGCCCAGCCTGGATCTACGCCCGAAGGCCTGATGAATCCCTGATTCTCACTCTTTATTCTTTTATTTTAGCTATTTATCTCGGCAAATCATCAAGTAGATAGGTGTAAATACAATAAGTTAGCATTATGCATGCATTTGTTAAGATTGCATAATTGGCATGTATTTGTGCAAAAATAAATGAATAAAGAAAAAGAAAAAGGATGGAGGTATTTAGAGTAAATACAGAGTGACCCGAACCTGTCATTTCCCTCGTTTCGCTTCACCTCCACGACCTTTCATCTCACTCCGATGTCCCTGCACTTCCAGACCTGTGTTTGGAGCCTCCTCACTTAGGTCGAATCCCCCACTCGCCAGAGACCTACCCATTCACTGACCCCCCGATTTGCAACTTGTTTTGCGCTCTAACCTATGCTGGAACCACATTCCAAGCAAGACCCTTCTTCCTGCAGGGTTTGAACGTGAGAGACCTCATCTGGAGGTCTTGGATGTACGAGGAAAGTCCCAGGTCAGTCGTGGCTCGTTTAGCCTTGCCCCTCGGTCCTGGCCCTTTCTGAGCCCATTGGAAGTTGTGGAGCATCAACGTCGATGTTTCCTCCTTCACAGCAGCTCTTGAGGATGTGCTTACCACGCGTATCAGCCAATTGAAACTCACCGGAGGCGAGTTCTTCCGGAGTTCTTCCAGGTCACGTCTCAGCCGTTGGATCAGGGCCTCCCTCAGTTCTAATCCAAGCCATCCATATACGGGGAGCCTTCGATCGTTAGATCCATCTGGAGATCCCATCAGAGCTCTTCATCGTCGAAGCGGTATATGTGCGTGTCGGTCACCCGATCATAAGTGGAGTGTCTCAGCCCTTGGATCGCGCCCAATAAGGGTAACTTGTCCCTAGGCCCCTCTTTGTTTTGATTTTATAATCTAATCCTGTAAATATTGGTCTTAGTTTAAAATAGTTTGGATATTTTGCATGTGAACCCTTGTTATTCTGTGTATTTGTGTTTCAATCCAGTCTGAGTAGATTCTTATGCCATCTCACATGGGATTGTGGTGTTTTTGCAAGAACTATCCTGAATGTCATGAATGTTACCATTTGAGTAGAACTTTTCTGATATTTGTGAATCCGCCCATGTGCGTGGTTTTATAAGCATGTGCATATATTCTCAGGTAATTTTGCATGGTCGACCCTGAGCTTTTTATATGTGTTATTTATTGGTCAAGAACTTTACCTTAATTGCAAGTAGGTCCCATTTGTACTGTGTTTTTTGTTGTTAATGATCAATTATTAAATTAACTCTAAAAAATGCACAAAAATTACAATTAACTCCTACTAAAGCGTAATATTTGTGGTAATTTTTGTGACTGGATTTAATTTGATTTGATATTTTCTAAAAGTCAAAAACCTCTAAAAAGTGTCCTATCTTTTCTAAAATACCAAAAAAATATAAAATGGTCCAAAAAATTCCATAAAAATTTCTGTGAGTATGTTTTAGTTTGTTTTCATTCATGTACGATTTTTGTTGTATTATCTTTTATAAAAATCCTAAAAAGCTATAAACTCTAAAAATCTTATAAAATCTTTAAAAATTCTAAAAAATCAAAAAAAATGGATTTCATTTGTTGTAGTTATCTCTTTTTATTTATTTTATCATAAAAATCATAACCAGGGTATTTGGGGCATTTTTAGTATTTTTTACCTGCCCTTTGGTCCAGGCTGTACATTGTTGTTCTATTTTGATTTTTTAATTTTGTTAAATCAAACAAAAATATAAAACAATATCACAAAATTACCAAAAACATATTTGAAAAATATAAAAACATTTTTATTTCTATTTTTTTAGTATTTTTAGTCCTAACAAAAATGGTTAAAACTTGTTTTTCCTCATTCTTCTCACTTGTTTTCAAATTAGAAAATATAAAAAAATTGAAAAATTAAAAACAACAAAAATATGCATTTTCTGATCTAATTACCGACTACTTTGTAGGTTTTACTCGTGCTCCTTAGGCTCGACCATGGTCGCTATACCAGGTTAAATAAATAGCAGAGACCACTACACTGATTTTTGTGCTAGATTGTTTGGTTTAGGTGGTCTTGATTTTCTTGTTGAGTCCGATCAGGTGATTGAGGTCGCAACGACCTTTGATATCACTTAACCTTGAATCTCACTCATCAAGGACCGTCCCAAAACAAGGCTCTAGAATCAGCCCGAGAGAGGCTCGCATCCCTCCAGAATTTACTACCCGAACCGAAACCCTTCCCACTCCCCATGCAAACGCAACACACTCGATCCCTCCCCTTCCCTAATCGTTCGTTCGTGTGCAGACCTAGCGTAGTCGTCGGCCCACCGCTCCTCTCAATCTCCTCCACAACGAAATCGCCTCTCCTCCACAGGGCCACAACGCCATCGTCCCTCCGCCTCAACCCTACCTCCATTGAACCCTCGATACCCCCACTACACCATAGGCCCACAGCCATCGCAAACCACCAATGCTCTCCCCGGTCATAACCCAGCAAGGACACGCAATATGATGAGTTATATTTTATTAGGAAAGCATGTTGCATGAATCTCGAATCTTAAAGTTGATTTCCCCTGATTTTCTGTAGTTGTTTAGATGGATTAAATAGGTGATAAGATTTTATGATGGATAGCTCACTCACGCCTCTTACAACCCATATGATGCCCTGCATAAAATTATTGTGTGGTATAACTACGAAGATTAACAAAATTAAAAGAAATTTTCTTTGGAATGGATCTTCAAATAGCAAAAATAGGGCTAAGGTGACTTGGAAGAAAATCACTGATTGAGATCGTAGAACACAGAATTGTGGACGTCCAAATTGATTAAGGCTTGTTCTTACAGAGGGGAACGTATAAATTTGTGCACTAAACTGAAACCCAACCACTCGCCTCATTGGAAGGCTCACTTACTGGGGCGTGCCACTCGGTTCCTGTTTTGCCAAAACATTTGCGAAATAGTGAAGCATCTTCTTTTTGGAAAGATCCGATTGAGGGATCAAAAGTTTTGATGCATATCTACCCATAATTTTGGGAATCTGTGTGGAATAAACATACCATGGTCAAATCATCCCTATCATTGTGGAAGACTAAGAATGTACAAACAATTGATTACATACTACTAGTTGGCTTTGAACAAAAGGTGACAGACCTAAAGAAAAGTACTAATGATATATTCAACAATTGATGGGTATGGAGGATAGTAATTGTGTGTTTCCAACTACAGAAAATGGGGGGGTCAGGATTAAATAGGTGTTTGTATGGATTAAAAAGGTGTTTGGATGTCAATAATTGATGTGTATGGATTATCACGTTTTCATTACATTTATTCGTTTTGAATCATATATGTTTAGATGACAGAAGCACGACAACAAGAGCAATCCACACTTCCACATCCTACTATAGACAATCTTGTTATTCCGGATGATGTACATTTAGATGTTGATATGCTTGTTTCAAGGAAGAGAGAAAGACAATTTAATTCATGGGTTTGCGAGAACATGACAAAATTGGGGTGATTGACGGAAAAGAGATGTGCAAACGCAATCAGTGCAAAACACAACTCACCTGCGGTACAAAAGGTGGGACTAGTTACCTTGATCGATACTTAAACAATGTTTGTTCATTTTACAATAAACAAGCAAAGTCTCAGAGCCTTTTGAAATTTTCTAATCTTGCCAAGAAAGCACGATTGCAACTTGAAAATTTGACCAAGAGCTGAGTAGGGATGATTTTACAAAATGGATTGTCTCCAGCGAATTGTCCTTTAAGATTGTAGATAATCCCATATTTCAAACCTTTATCTCAAACTTGCAACATAAGTATAAGGTTCTCTAAAGGTATATCGTAAAAAGGGATTGTTTGAAATTATACGAAGTAGAGAAGGAGAGACTAATGGAGTTGTTAAAATCTATTGGTAGAGTGTCTATTAATATAGACATGTGGACATCAAATCAAAATCTGGGCTACATTTCTATCACTGCATATTTTATTGATAACAAGTGGAAGTTGAACAAGAAGATTATTTCTTTTTGTGTTCTTCTTTCACGTCATACAAGCGAGAACATTGATGATGTGATTGTCACACGTTTGAGTGATTGGAATATACAAAACTTGCGCAATATTACAGTTGACAATGCATCCATAAATGATGTTGTTGTACAGAATCTTGTTGATCATTTTTCTTCAAAAGGTGCTTTGTTGTTGGACAGCAAATTTTTCCATGTCCATTGTTGGGCACATATATTAAATATTGTTGTTCCGGATGGATTGTCTAAAATTAAAGACATAACTTGCAAAATCCGAAATCCTGTAAAATACGCGAAGTAATCGACCAGAAGATTTCAGGATTTCGTTGAAATTGCTCAACAAGAGCGCATTCAGGTGACAAAAGGACTGAGATCGGATGTAAGTACACGGTGGAAATCCACCTATTTGATGCTTCAATATGCTATCTTATACCAAATTCTTCGATCATTTGAAGGGGTGTGATTGCCAATTGTCTGATGCACCATCTACAGTGGAGTGGGAAAAAGTTGAGATGATTTGCGGAATTTTAGAGAATTTTTATGATACCACAAAAGTTTTTTTTTGAACAAAAATATAACTGTGAACTTGTTTTTTAGTTTTTATTTTGATATAGCGAAGGATTTGCATTCTCTCATGAGGCATGAGGATTCCTTTTTCAGAGATATGGGTGTAAAGATGTTTGCCAAGTTTAATAAATACTGAAGAGAAAAACATTACATGGTGCCATTGGCGATTGCAACATCTTTAGATCCCCGTTACAAGCTTGATCTTCTCAAATTTTCTTATTCAGAACTTTATCCCTAGATTGAAGTTGAAGAGTACATCGAATGTGTTCAAAGAACATTATACAAAATGTTTGATGAATACTCTTACAAGTACAAGCCATAATTTCCTGAAGAGACTTCTGCATCTTGTGGCTTTGACCGAAACAACATGTGTTCCTCAAAGAGAGAAGAAGATACTTGAAACAAATTCTTCAAGAAAAAGAAGGAAGTTGGTTCCTCCGAAGTAGGAAAATCTGAGATTGAATTGTATTTACAAGATACTTCTGCAGACAATGAAGAGGATCTCAAGTTTGATATTTTGAAATGGTGGGAGGTGAATTCTAACAAGTATCGAGTGTTATCGATAATGGCATGAGATATTCTGGCAATTCCTATCTCCACTGTTGCATCTGAAAGTGCATTTAGCACTGGGGGTTGAGTTGTAGATTCGTATAGAAGTAAACTTCATCCAACAACAGTGGAGGCATCGGTTTGTGCTGGGGATTGGATTCGTGAGGATGAACAAAAGGATTTCATTTTTGAGGATGGAGATGAAGAGGAAGAGATGGAGGATAATGAGAAGCTACTTGGTAAGTTTAAATAATCTAATCTAATGCACATTATTATATTGCATATCTAATTCCTTTGTTAGCCTAATTTAAACTTCATCTTCTTTGTAGATCCAAGCAGCCACCAAACATAATCACTAGTTATCACAATGAAATATATCTTGAATATATGGTAAGTAAATTTATTTCTTATCTTCATTTTAATCCGCAATAAACTAATTTGATTTCTTTTAAACAGTACTTGTGTTGTTTAATGGATGGGATGGTACTACTAGTTGCATTTCCATGTCTTGCAACTGCTAGAGAAAGATAATCATGTTGATGGAACAATATTACTTTTGTGGGTCTTTTGTCAATTATGTTGTGTCCTTCTAAATATACTTCTCTCAAATATTTTCGTTTGACAGTTGAATGACTTGAACCGTATTGAATTGTTGTAGCCTTGGTAAACTCATGACTAAATAGGTTTTATGTTTTAATTACGTAGACATCTTTCCATTCAACAAGTGATTTTCATGCTAGAGCCTAAAATTTAAACATTTATTTGGTACTACACCTGCAATACATGGAAAAATTATTTTCATGATGGAACATAGAATTCATGTTCAGGAGCATTGCATCAAGAATGGCTCCACCGACGTTGTCAAAACAATAAGATTTGGTTGCAACTCTGACTGATAATTTTATATAAAAGATTTATGTTGTTTAAGCTATGATCATGTGATAACAATCTAGGCAACTGGACGAGTCAGATTGGTCATTGGTCAATGAGATTTAGAGCCGAGTGCAGTGGTTATAATTCAGGAATTTGGAGGGGAATTTATGCGGTGGGGATATCATCAGAAAATGAGGGTAAGGACTGCTAGATGGCCAAGGACTACAAGATGGGACCTTTACGCAGGCAGCCGACAGAGGTAGTTGGGCAAAGCTCCTCCTCACTCCTTCCTTGCTACGAAGAATGGCCAAGCACCTCCTGTAATGAGGGCTCGACCTAGGACTCTTCGAGGGCTCCAAGACAAAGGAAAAACTCAGCCAAAAAGTTAAATGGGAATAGGGTTGTTTTATATAGGTGTTGACAAGGTGACCCTCAAGGATATATCACAGCCGAAGAAAAGGTGATATGCCCAGGGAATATGGTCGACATGGATCTCTGATGTACAAGGAGGATTTCTTCTGAAGGAGCCCATCCTTCTCGAGAAACGAATCAATGGTAAAAAATCGATAAAATTGGATGATTCTAGGTTCTGACAGCTACAGGAAGATGGCAGTGCAGTTGACCGAGGTCAACTGGCATTACGCCCTGGTTGGTCCACATGGACCAACCAAGAAAAACATCCTGGAAAATAATTATAAAATAGATATAAAATTATAAATGAATTTATTAATTTCATGTTTTAAATAAAAATATTTATTATTTTCTAAATTATTTTATTATAATTTTTATTTATTTTTTGTCTTTTTAATAACAAGTTACTTTTTACGGCTTCATATCTTTTTATTTATTATGTAGGTATAGTTATTGGTAATTCATCTAAGTATTTTCTTTACATATTTTATTTTACTATTTTCTTTATGATTTTATTCCAGTTTTGATAAGTACATATATTATAAATAATATTTAAAAATTATAAAATTCTAAAAATAATTATAATAAATAAAATGAATGTTTCAATCGGGTATACTGTATAATAGGGATCTAAAACCAAACTTTCACACCTTAACTCCAAAAAATATGAAGCTACATACATTAAATATCTTATTAAAAGTTATATACAATTAAGGTGATTTTGATATATTTTTAAATATTATTTAAGAGATATGGGTCTGAAAAGTTGGTATTTTGGAATCTTCTTTAGATTGTATCATTTATTCAGTATATTACTTTTGCATGAAATCAATTTTGTATTTTTCTTTTCTTTATTATCTACAATTTTCATATTCAAAGTTCATTTATTTGAAGTATAAAAATTAAAAATAGGTCCCAAAAATAAATAATAAATGAATAAATAAAAGGATTTTTATTGTATTTTGGACCATTATCTCCCTCTACTTTATTCCTTCTCGACCTAGCCATCATGATGTCTAGGTATCCGAGTTTAGAGTCATAATCTTTGATATTTTATTATTTTTCATTTCTTTCCTCATTCTATAATTTTGGCATTAAGAACAGTATTTTGTACACTATTTACACATCAATGCATGGATGTTAAATGCGCGAATTAAGGGTATTTACACGCATTTACTAGGGTTTTTAAGGTTAAAATGATAAAATAAAGGTAATGAAATGGATATTCATCAGGAGCTGATGGAGGTCGATGGTGATGGCGAGCGGCGTGAGGTGTCAGTAGAGGTGCTTGGCAGGCAGTGGTGGTGCGCTTATTGGAGCGTAAGTAGACAAGGGCGAGTAGCAACATGGGGGTACAAGTGCGGTGGCAGAGTTGCCTTGGAGGTGGAGGAGTTCTCCATGGAGTACTGGAGAGGCGATGGCCCGCTCCTGTTGTCGCTCGAGCTTCTCGATGAAGGAACGAGCTTGGTCACTAGTGGAGTAGCAGCCGCAAGGTCGGGGAATGACCTTGGATCACGCCAAGGGGCTCGGAAGTGACACTGAGGGGCTGATGTCACCAGCCCTATCGTGGAGCTCTGGACAATGACGGATGGTCGAGGCAAGGGTGGTGGATGGCTCCTTATAGGAGGGGGGAGCTCTACAGTAGCAACACGTGTTACGAGGGAGGAGGAGAGGTCGGGGGGAATGGCCGCAGAGAGGAAAGATGGAAGAAGATGGTCACGTGCTTGGCATGTGACCAGGGGCGGGTGGGAGGAGAGAGAAGC
The DNA here is from genome assembly GCA_037367405.1 of Ottelia alismoides. NCBI lineage: Eukaryota > Viridiplantae > Streptophyta > Magnoliopsida > Alismatales > Hydrocharitaceae > Ottelia > Ottelia alismoides. Next base: position 25,826 of record JAZKJV010011368.1, read on the forward strand.
AGGGGTGATACGTGTCACCCCAAAAAATTTTCAAAATTTAGAAGGAAAAAAATACAAAAGAAAGTGAAGGAGACCTCGGATCAAAAAGTTTCCTTCGCAAAAGTTGTTTGTCTTAATAAGATCTACAACTTTCATGTTGGGGCTGAGAGAAAAAGCGATCATTGTACAAAGTGCTATTTTTGGTGGTCTCCATGTGTATAGAAAACCGGCTTTTTGAGGTTTTGTGATTTTTTGGTAGTTTTAAAAGAGGATAAAAATCTATAAAAAATACGATAAAATACAAGACACTTAATTACACACACACACACACATATATATATATTAGATTTTTACTAGATAATAAAATAGAGAAATAAAATAGAAGTACAAAATTCAAGATTTTTGTACAAATCACAAAGGACACTTGACACGGTAAGCTTCTTTGATTTCAGTCTTGATCTGGATTTCGATTTTTATGCCTTTAATAAAACTTTCAACAAATAACATAAATACAAAAGAAATAAAATACAAAAGGTTGATTATATACATAATCACTCAGGTCAAAAATCGTAAAAAGCTAAAATACACAAAGAGGCCCAAAATCCAACTTTCACATATGAGCTCCGAATTTTATGAAATTGGTTTTCTTTTGATGATATTTGAAAATGGAGTAATTTAAAAGTAAGTAGACCAAAATCGAACATTTTACAAAGAAGATATGCACGTTTTAGTCTGTCAGATGTGAAATTAGAACTTGGGTTTATTTGACATTTATTTGAGTTAGCAATTTTTTATATTTTTTACTTATTCTTGTTAGTAATATCTAAACAATGGAATAGTTTTGAGTCAATTTAGGTTAGGATAAATTAATCAAAAAACAGGTAAGTTAGCAGCTTTTTAGGCCAATTTATACGTGGATTTTGGGTTCCTTATTTTATGCAATTATGCATGATGAAATGTGAATATTATTTACACATATATGAATTCTAGTGATGTTATGTTAATTATTAAATGTATATGAACTTTGGGGAACATAGCCTGATTGGCCAATTTTAACACGATGAATATGAGACTCATCAGTGCTGACCCGCGGTCACCATGGTTGTGTCACGGTAGCCCAGCCGAGCGACGACCAGAGACTTCCCAGGAGCCTCAGTCCAGGACGCATCCTCCATCCGGTAAACCTCTCCGATCAGGTACTCTTCCATCTCATTTTCTTTAATCTTCCCCAAATTTATTCGATGCAATTACTCATTCCCTCTATTCATCGACCACCACACGAGCTTTATCGTTTATCTACCATTCGTGTGCCTCACGTTGATCACCTTCCCTCCCCGTTAGTACCCTACCATCTCCAGGCTTTCTTCTCCAATCATGATCAGGGAAGAACCCACCAAGGGCATCGCCTTCTCTGCCCAGCTGCCCTCCGCTCCATCCCACTTCACTCACATGCCCTATCCACACACGCTTCGGCTATGCTAACATTGTAGGCACCCTTTTGCTTCAATAGACGGATCCAATACCACAGCTCCGATCTGGAGCGTCCCCTCCAGTGTGCTTACATCATCACTGAATTCAAGATTGTCCAGTGTTTATGCCTCTCTTGTTTCTTCTTTGCCAACACTCCAGGATTCTTCCTGGAATTTCAGCAAGGACGGAGAGGTTGGGTGATGCTCCAGGCATATCTCCAGAGGAAAGTCCCTACGCCACCGTAGGAGGCGGAGCATGAAGAGCAGGTATCATATGATCATCGAGATCGGATGGTCCAGATGCGGTCCAAGCCTCCATGCATACCCTATAGGTTCGGGCAAACCAAGCCACACACCGAGGCGCAAGAAACTTCCACGTGGCCTGAGTCTACGCCCATGCCTCCGCTTCATCGACCAAACCTGGCCCCGCGTGCCCTGCATGTGAGGGGCTAGGTTACTTGCAGATATACACTCTAACATCTTCAGGATTCCATCGAAGTCCCCCAGGCTTGTGCCTCGCGTGCGAGCTTGGGGTAAATTACACGGTAGACCAGTCAATTTTCAATTATTACAAAAATACCTTTGCATGCAAGGAAAAAATTACAAAGGGCCCCTTCCAGTTTTGTCATTTTGTGATATTTATCCTTTATTTTTCATGCACTTTTATATCATTTATGTTCCTAGCATTGTTTTGATCATATCTCGAACATTTTAATTCCAAATCGAATGATTTCTATTTCATTTTGAAGTTGGCTTCATCCTCTCTGTAGTGTTTAGTGCTTCTCATTGTGAATGTCATTAATCACCCTTATTGCTTAATTTTATTCCAAAATCAATCCCTATTTTGTTGATCAATGACTTATAATTTTAGGGCATATTTGTACTTGTGAAAAAATTGTACTACATAGAATTTTGTTGCATTAGCATCTCTTTTAATTACATTTTAAAAATAAATAAAAATACTTGCATCATAATATTCTACCTTTTCATATCACCTGTTCTCTGTATTATTTTATTTACATGATATATTTGCATATCATTCTGCATTTTGTATTTAGATTTGCATATGAAGACCTAGGTTTAGAACTTAATCACTCAGGAATTAATCGATAATTTTTTATAAGAAGATGAAGAGACTCTTGTCCATGTGTTCGACCTTTGTATCTTTCCGAGTAAAAATTGTGATTTTTGATGGATCGCAATTTGCCTCATATACAACAATATTATATCATTAAAGAGTTGAAAAACACGCTCGTCAATATCCCGCCAACACATTACTCTCTCTGATCATTCGACATCCACATAGCCGCTCAATATTTTTTATGATGGGCATGATGTGACGAGCTGAGCTCCCGATCCCTAAACAATCCCGTCATGGTTGATCTAGGAATTATGATTTTTTTGAGTTGAGATATGAGGATTATGTGAGAATTTATATCCAATGAACTATATTGGATCTAAGGTCCAATTTTTAACCTCGTTAAAGTTCCAAAGCTATAAATTATGTCTATAACTTATGAAGATGTATATACATTTATTTATAGATAATACACGATATCCATATGTAGAAATACTTAATTCCAAATTATTATTATTATTAAAAAATGCGACTTTTTTATATAAATAATTTCAACTAAATATATGCAAAATTTATCACGAGTCTAATTTATATATTACGATCTTTAAAATATATCGTAAATATACTAACATTAATGCTAACTTATATTGTAATGTAAATATAACTATTATTTTCATTTTGGAATGTAGGTTTGCCCTCTGTTTGGTGGATGGGAGGAAAAAAGTAGATAGCAATACTAGATGATTACATTAACTCCATCTCGTTCGAATGGCAGTATAAAAATTCTTTTGGGTAGCGACTTTAAGTAAATTTTATTTGTTGTTGTTAATGGTAAAGAGAAGATATAATTAATGTGTCTGTTAATAACTAAAGATTATGGGAATATTTCACAGTTTTTACATTAACCAGAACCATGTGTTTATCAAGTGATCATGTGATTAACATACAAAAAGGTCATTATTTGAATTTGAAAAATGGATTATAAGAAAAGTAAATGATATTGAACCTACGATTTGACATGATGACAAAGAAGAACAATATGAGTGAAAATTCCTACTGATTTGTTGGTAGATTCAAAGGAGATAATTGCATAAATGCTTTCTGAAAATATATGATAATTTTGATAGTAATTATAAAAGAAAAACTTATTTAATGGAATAGATGTATTGTTACTCCAACAAATACTTCAGTTGATGTGATTAAAGACTACAAGTTAAATCTGATTTTATCTGATGAAAAATACACTTAAGTTCATATTCTTTTTGCAAAGCATCAAAAAATACACAATACGAAGACATATTGTATCATGTTGAGTTTTTCAATGCCTTGGAACTTTCTGCAGTTCCTAATCATGTTTTAAAATTGAAAATTAGGGTTGTTATAATGATGCTAAGAAATTAAGATCAAAATATGGGTCATTTTAATGGTACGAGAGCAATAGTGATTCAAATGATGAACAAAATTACAGAAGCAATAACCATAACAAGAAGTCAATGATATCTATATATAAAACACCGATCCTAATTTTGTGGATACACAAGAAACATTATATATAAAGAAAATTTTGAGAATTTGTGTTCAATTATTGTTTAGAAATTGACTTCATTGTTATATATAAACATTTTATTGGAATGATTTTTTAAGATCTACGTATATTTATTTTTAAATTCCAACTTGAAGTTGAGTTTACATCATAGCCTTTTTAATCGATATTTTTTATTTGCTGAAACATATCTTTGACGTCAATTAGTCTGATATGTTTTAATGTTTCTTTATTAGGTTCAAAGTAAAAAATATGTCTCACCAGATACTTTCAACTTAAATCCTTCGTATGGTTATTTTAGAATATGAGTATGTTTAACATGAGTTTGAGATTCCACCAACACATATTCAAATGGTGAGTTGTTGAGCAATTAGGCAGAAATTAAGGATTTTTAAATTATGAACAGATAATGAAATATGAAAGTATCAATGCAACGCAACAATTTTCGAATAAAAATTTATTTATTTATTCTACAAGCAGTTTTAAATAATTTATATTTTATATTTTTTTATTTTTATTTTTAATTGATTTTAATTTTCATATTTTGATATCTTTTTTACTTTTCAAAATCAATTTATGAACAAGATAATAACAAAATGAAAGAAAAGTCTTTTGTATTTCTGATATATGTGAAAAAAGCTCAGAAATAAAGAAAGGGTGTGTTTTTGCATTTTAAGTGTTTTCTAATATTTTGTACGTTTTTATTGTATTTTTTATATTTTTAATAGTTTTTTACTAATTTAAGTTGAAAACATTATTAAAAGCAAAATAAACTATTCTTTTGTGATTTTTAAAATATGAAAAAAATAAAATAATCTGGAAACTAATTTTAGCAAAAGAATTTTTATCAAGCTTCAAAATAATACTACACATATATATATATATATTCCTAATTTTTTTATGATTTTCTGTTATTTTTATAAATATTTAAATTTTTAGAATTTTTTGTTTGTATTTTTCTTTGATTTTTATATATTTGATAAAATACATTAAAATAGATCTACACTCATTTTTTAGAATTTTTCAAAGCATTTTTATAGCTTTTAAAGGTCAAATAGTTGGATTAAGAATTTTTTATATTTTTAATAATAGAAAGTAAATGAAAATGATCAGTAGGATTAAGAATTTTTTATATTTTTAATAATAGAAAGCAAATGAAAATGATCAATTCAAAATTATCTGAACCAGAACAAGTTGTCATGGAGTTAACTTAATTTTTATGAAATTTTTGGATAATAGAATATATTTTAATCAAGCAAAATCAATTATGAAATTAAATTTAGATCAATAGGGACCTACTTGCAAATTGTAAAAAAAATCTGAGCAATTATAAATAAAGAAATGAAACTCAAGGTAGAATCTGAAATTATACCAAAACATCACGTGAAGCTTCATGTGCACAATAGAAGGACTAGAATACAATTGATTAAAACTTCCATATCTATTATTAACAACGCACAGGTTTCGGGACAAAACTTGTGAAATAACCAACAATTCATGTGGTGTACCACATGATCACAACAAGAGAGGAATATTGTGCAATAAAAAGTTATGTGAGAACTTAAATGCAATTGTTTCACTACTACTTATTATAGGACAAAAATGTAAATAATAGAATTAAGAAGAGAGTATGTGCAATATATCCAAGGTGGTGTGATGGTCACGTGCTTCGGCTGGGTAGACACGCGGTTGAGATCGCGACTCTCATATATGATCATACAGCTCACATTTAAGTGCTAATCAACATACAAGATCTAAGAACGGAGACTTATTCTTGATCGGAAGATGTTGGATAATCACTTGGAATAACTCAGAAGATGGAAGTCATCGTCGATCTTTGATCGCTCAAAAATCCCTCAATTCTGCTTGGATCAACACTGCAACAGATTCAATAGAATCAAAGTGATATTTCATTGCATTTCTCTAAAGAAGATTGAGTTCATATATCATTGTGGAGGGATTTGGAGGCCCTGCTTCATAAGGAATTTGAATATTGATTTGATTGCTCGGATTCTCACCTAAGATGGTGCTCCAGATACATGCAGGTTGTTTTCCAATGCTCGAAGTCTCTTTAACCTCTGTTGATCCTTATTAATTGAACACGGAGGATAATGTAATCGGGAATCTTCGGTGAAGGTAAGAGATGGCGATCGATGCATCTGAGGTGATTAGATCGTGGAAGGGGTACGAAGAAGCATGATGATTGATGAATACCCATTCATCACTCTTTATTCTTATATTTTAGCTACAAAAACCTTTGCAAATGCATGTATATAGTTGTAAATGGAAATAATTACCAAAAGCATGCATTGTGTAAAAACCTATAATTAGCATGTTTTTGTGCAAAAATAAAAGAATAAAGATTAAAAAGAAAAAGAGGGAAATATTTAGAATAAATATTGAGCAACCTAACCCAAGGGAGGGCTTAGCATGGGCCTGACCGCATAAAAGCCAAAGTAGAGGGAGATAGGGGCTCATGTGTGTAAATATTTATGTAAATAAATAAAAGTATTTTCCTCACAAAAATAGACTCAAAGTGGTTTGTAAATATTTGTACATATTTATAGATATAAAAACAAGATAAAAATAGAAAAATTTAAAAGAAACTAAAAACATCACTCATTGGTGTATATAGACCATCCATAAATATTTATTTAGCCTTAAATGAAATTAATCTCCAAAATTTTTGTAAATATTCTATGTTATATAGTGTAAATAAATAAAATAGAAACAATTAAAACAAAAACAAAATAAAAATAGCAAAACTAAAAACACAAAAATACATTGTAAATATACCATGTATATAGATGTACATATGTATTTATTTCACCTATATATATAAATAATTAAAATAAAATAAAAATGTCTTTGTATTCCTTATTTTATAATATAAATAAATAAAATATAAAATGGGAATAAAATTGTATAAAAATAACAATCAAAAAATCAAAAATTAAAATCCCATATAGTGTATATATACCTATATATAACCTACTATGTATATACCTTATTTTTATTTTGAAAAATTAATTAAAAATCACAAAAAATAGAAAAAAAAATAAAATAAAAAGATTTCATGTTTTAACTTTTCCCAAATTCGGACATTTTCTACCTTTTATTTCACTTCCAATATTATCCATGTGGCCTTCACCTATTGGCCCTGGGGATGTTGACCGCCCGGTCAACTATCCCCCCCCCCCAGGTCCACTTCCCACGGATCCTTAGCGGGTGACCCGTTTCTCGGATTTTTCCCGTCTAAACCCGATCGCCTACCACCTAAACCCCGGGTCCGACTCCTTAATGATGCATCCGAGACCCTCGCCGAAGCCTTCACCTCGGGATCCGCGCGCTTCCACGCCCTACCCGCGCCTGTCTTCTCGGACTCTCCAGCATATAAAGCTCCAGCTCCTCCACCTCATTTCTCCATCTTTGGCCATTCGATTCCACCCCCTGTGAGCTCCAACGTGCTCGTGAGAGTGACAGCTCGTGTCCTGTGCTGTTGAAGCGAGGAGAGGGAGCGTGACCACTGATCCGGCGAAGCTTCGCCGCCTCGCTCCGCCACCAGCAGGAGCTCGAGCCTCGGAGGGAGACGCTCCTCAAGGCGAAGACCCAGAGCATCCTCAGCTCGTCCCCAGTCTCACCATCCACCCAGGTAGCCCCGTCGTTCCTTCTTTTTATTTGATTTTCCATTTCCCCCAAATCGCCGCTCCACTGTGTTACGCTGATTCCGGCCACTCCATAGCTCTATTCGATCATCGGAATCCACATTCATCATCGCCTCCTTCCCGCGCACCTTCTCCATATCCCCATCCAACCCAGCTCGCACAGGAGCTGGGATTCGAGCTCCACCGTCCCCCCTTCGCCGGAGCTCGCCCATATCGCCCCACCGTTCACCGTCACCCCGCCTAACTGGGTCGATGCATTTTGCCCTCGACCTGCGAGTCTTCTGGTCGTCTTTGCAGGTACTTCCCAGCCCATCTGAGGGTTTGGGCCATTCGGGCCAGGAGCCTCGCCTCCGCCGACCTCGCCGGAGCTCCCCAGAGCTCGGCTGGGCCATCGGAGGCCATCAGCAGCTGCGGAGCACCACGCCGGAGCTTCTCCGATCTTCAGGCGCAGCAGGAGAGGTCAGGAGCGCACGCACTAGGCCGGCGAACTTCGCCGGCCACCTGTTCTTCCTCGACCTTCCGCCGCCGTCCGATCAGCCCTCCCGCTCTAGTTGTCATCTGGACCGTCCGTTCCAGGAGCCGCATTCACCGTCAGATCTGAGGAGGACCGATCCCAACTGCCCGATGCGCGAGGGTTTGGCCACTGACATCCTCGACCGTTAGATCAGACACGTGGCCACGTCCCCACCGTTGGATTTCCTCCTGGAGCGCAGCGTTGGACCCTCAGTCGCCCACCACCATATGATCACACACGTGGCATCCATCCTGCGGTCCGCATTAATAAAGGGTAAACTACGCTTAGGCCCTTCTGTTTATTGCATTTCGTAGTTAGTCCTGTAAATACGTAATATAGTTGTTTAGTTTTTGGGATATTTGCATCGAGGACCCTGTGCTTAGTTTTATTTGCATTTATGCCCCTGTGTATGGTCTGACACGTGCATCGACACGTGAGTTTTTGGCTTATTTGCATATCATACCCCTGTAGTTCTGGATGTTAATGAATGAATGAAAGTTTGTGTTTATTTGCAATTCTACCCCTGTGCGTGAAACATTTGAGCATGTGCGTGATTTTTTGGGTTATTTGCAGATAAGCCCCTGGACTTTTGGTACTTGTTACCAAATAGCCCTCGGGACTTATTTTCATTACATTTGGGTCCCTGAGTGCCCCAGGCACGCGCGTAGCACGTGTTTTGCTGGGTTAATTGCACCAGACCCCCCAGACTTCCGGGTATTTGCACTTTGGTCCCTGTGCACTGTGCCCCTTTTTCATTTTTGAATAAAGTAGCAAATTACCTCCAAATCCAACGAAAATTGGATACATGGCTCCTGCCATAGTTTAAAATTTTCAAGGATTTTTGGAGACATTTCTGAGTTGATTTGATATTTTTAAAAAATCAAAAACCTTCATTTTTGCTACTGTCTAACTTTAAAAACCCCAAAAAAATATTAAATAGTGTCTAAAAATTACAAACAAAATTGTCTACTGTCTATTTTGTTGTGTTTGATTTTCCAGCCAATTTTGGCTATTTTTCATTACTGAAAACCACTAAAAATTGAAAAAAACTTAAAAACTTATAAAAATTCTAATAATTAAACCAAAAATCCAAAAATAATAATATAGGTGCCTAAATTTTCCTTGTCTTATCCTCTTTACAGGAAAATTACCTCCCAGCTAATTTGGGGCCTTTAGATATTTTATCTAGGCCCTTTTAGCTCGGCTGGACAGTACCTTTCATTTCAGTCACTGTTTTATTTTTAGAAAATTAAATAAACACTAAAATCCCAAAAATTCACCAAAAACACTAAAAATTATAAAACACATAAAAATATTTTTGTCAGAATTTTTGGTTGATTTTTAGTGCATTTAATAAATTGTTGAAGTGTGAAGTTTCTTTGCTTTTATTATTTTCTTAGCATATTAAAAATCCAAAAAAATATAAAAACCCTTAAAAGCCATCAAAAATATCTTCTCTTCTCTGATTGACTACTTCGTAGACCGCAAGGCCAACCCGTGCTCCTTGTGTTCGACCCTGGTCGCTATACCAGGTTAAATAAATAGCAAGACCGCTATTTCGCATTTTAATTGATTTTTATCTCTCTTGGTGGTCTATTTTTCTTGATTGTTCGCACTTGATTGCTTGGGTCGCAACGACCGATTAGCACCTTATATCTGAGTGGTCATCTTTTCGCGACATCAGAATGGCGCCGTTGCCGGCAGTTCTGAGGATCGCTCCCATCAGCCTGAGCACTTCGTATTGGATCTGGGAGAGATCAACTCCACCCTGATCGCCTCTTTAGAGACCGTCCAGCAGCAGTTGAGAGATCAGGGAGCTTTCATGCTCGACATGAGGAGAGAGATGGAGTAGATGCGAGCAGAGCGCGAGGAGCGCAGAGAGGGACCGAGGATTCCAGAGGTTGCAGATGCAGCAGCCGCAGCAGCCGCCGCAGCCGCAGCCGGAGGACCACCGAGACCAATGCGGGAGTTGCACAACCCCGAATCGACGCTGACGCACCACTGGATAGTACTTCCAGCCATCGTAGGGGGCTTCAAATTCCCCCTGAACACCTTGCAGTTACTCCCCCGCTTCCACGGGCTCGCGACTGAGGAGCCCCATCTCCACCTCCAGGAGTTTCTGATGATTTGCAGCACTGTCCACGACCGTCAGGTGGACCAGGATACGATCAGGATGATCGCCTTCCCCTTCTCCCTAGCAGACAGAGCAGTCACTTGGCTGAAGCATTTGGGGAAGTTTGTTTACACCTGGGAGCAGCTCTGCACCGAGTACTTGAACAAGTACTATCCACTCGGGCGGACTAATGCAGCGAGGGCCCTGATCAGCAACTTCTCCATGCTCCCCAACGAGCAATTCCATGAGGCATGGGAGAGGTTTCGTGAGCTTACTGACCGATGCCCGCACCATGATATCTCGAAGCCGAACCTTGTGCAGAGCTTCTTCAGCGGGCTGACACCAGAGCTCCAGGGCTTGGTGAATGCTTCTTGTGACGGGTCATCTACGAGGAGATGGCCGAGAACTATATGGTGATGTCCCAGACCCGGTTGTATACTCAGGACAGACCCCAGCAGCAGCCAGGACCCGTGCAGTACCAGAGGATTGCACGAGTCGATGCCGGTCCATCCAGTTCATCCACATTAGCAGCAGCACAGGCAGAGTCATCCGTTGCGGATATGGGTATTATCAGCGAGAAGTTGGACCGCATGGAGCTGATTGAGAAGAAGCAGTGCCAGGGCATCACGCAGATGGAGCAGATGGCACAGACTCTGAGCGACATGAAGACCCAGCTCATGTGTCTCCAGGAGGCACAGACGGCTTCACAGCCCCATCTTCAGTCGCGAGGCGATACCGGCAGCAGCAGCAGCTCGTCCCAGCGCTCCAGCTCCTTTCAGCAGCCTAGACAGGTTCACCTTGTACAGGCGGAGCCGTACCAGCAGCAGCAGCCCTCTTACCAGTCTCCACCATCTCCAGACATGCAGATGGTGGTATACCAGCCGGATCAGCCTCTGGCAGTACTCTCGCCAGCCCAGTTCGATGCAGAGCCGTTGATGGATGTCAACGGGATTTGGTATGACCGTCCCCAGCCTGGGATCCGACGAGACCATCCTGGATTCAGGTGGGGTAGTGGAGGTACCCAGCCCCAGCAGCAGTCATCCGGTCAGGGAGGGCAGTATAGCCAGCAGAGAGATCAGCAGCAGCAGCAGCCCCCAGCCCACCAGCCATACCAGCAGTCGTCCTTCGTTCCTCGTCCCTATCAGCAGCAGGGACAGTCTTGGAGACGTGAGCAGCAGGCTCACCAACCACACCAGCAGCAGCATTCTCCCTCCTACCCCTCTCAGCAGCAGCAGCACCAGTTCCAGCAGCCTCAGCACCAGAGAGGCTACCCGTCGGGCTCCCATGAGAGCCCCGCCTTGGATGACATAGCCTGCCTCCTCACGGACCAGCAGGCTACCTTTAGACGAGAGATGGACGAGTTCCGCCAGGAGATGCGGGACCTGATGAGAGGGAAGGCCGCCATCCCTGCACAGATAGAGCCGAATCCCAATAGCCTCAAGAGGAAGTCTGAGCAGGTAGTTTACACTAAGCATGCCACTCCTAGTGATCCATTTGATGATATGTCTTCAGATCTGTTTGATGCTGATTTTGTTACACTTAGGAGCGGTAGAGCACCAGCAGGCGGCGCCTCATATGAACGACGACTCGAGGATCCACCCAGGGCGCCAGATGAGGAGGAGAGCGGTACTTAGGCCGCACCCGAGGATGACGGTGGTACTGATGCCACCAAGGATGCTGATTCCACCGGTGGTACTGAGGCCGCCGCTTCACCAGTTCGAGGAGGTGATACTGACGCCACCAGAGTAGCCGAGCCAGCACGCGGTACTGAGGCCGCGAGACGTCTAGCAGAGCCATCCCGTAGTGGTACTGAGGCCACCGGTGTTTTTGTAGAGAGAGCAGTTGTTTTTCCTTCTGTTGATGTATCTCAGAACACTGCTTTGAATAAAGGAAAAGGTTTAGTTTCTTCTGCTCCCACTGTGGTGATTGATGTATGTGCGGATCCGGCCGTCGAGCCGTCTAGACCTCTTCGTAGTCCTTCATCTGAGAAGGACCCTGTGATCCCCTTCCCTAGAGCCCTTCAGATGGGGAAGGGGAAGAAAAGAGAAAAAGACCCAAAAAAGAGAGAGAAGGAGGAGTTCAGCCATAGCATGATTGATCGATTTCACATACAACTGACCCTTCAGGAGGCTTTGCAGCACATCCCTTTCTTCAGCGATCTTTGAGAGATAGGACCACAGTCAGGAGGAGGAGGAACCATCATTCAGAGATACATGTGCTGACGAAAGCCACGTGCTTCGCGATCCAGAACCGTCTGCCTGCCAAGAGGCCAGATTCAGGAGCCCCGTATGTCAGATGTCAGATTAGTGAGTAGAGGTTCGATCAGACTCTATTGGATAGCGGATCATCTATCAACCTCCTTCCGGCAGCCCTTCTCGACCACTTCGAGTTGGGCACTCTTCGACAGAGCAGGACAGTCCTTCAGTTTGCTGATCGATCTGTCAAGAGGCCGAAGGGGTTGTTATCAGACGTTATCGTCACGATTCAGGGCCTGCAATTCCCCGTGGACTTCGTAGTGTTGGACATGTAGATCCCTGATTCAGTGGCTGATACCCTCATCATCCTCGGTCGTCCATTCTTGGCCAAAGCCAAGGCGGTGACTGATCATGATAGTGGGAAGGTATACTTTCGCGTCGAGGGCGAAAGTGTACAAATAGAGACGGTCGAGGACTACAGAGCCAGAGAGAGAGCATGCTCAGAGACCAGCACAGATACAGAGCAGCTGACAGACGCCGAGCTAGACATCCACCAGGACTGTGATTTTGTGATCACAGATGATGAGGCAGCATGGGCAGACCCTTCCGCACAGGCCATCCTTTCATTTCCAGACACCACTGATGCAGAGATGACAGCAGAGGAGAGCTTGGAGAGCACAGCCCTGGTCCAGGATACTACAGAGGCAGCAGAGCCGGTTCTCGACCGCGACACGGTTCTTAGTGATGGTGGTACTGATGCCACCTTGTTTGATGCAGATCCCTCGGATTCAGAGTCTGATTGGGCAGATTGTGATGATCAGATGCCAGACCCGAGTCCACCAGAGCCTACAGATGAGGAGGAGGTAGAGGCAGAGCAGATCAGAGACAGCACAGTTGAGCAGCCTTCTCCAGATCCAGTTTGCGAGAGCTCGTATTCTTTCTCCCAGGCAGATTTAGCAGCATTCACGCACCTTCTTCCGAGGCCAGATTTGCCAGCACCCAGCTGTCCAGAGTTGAAGCCGCTACCTACTTCGCTGAAGTATCGGTTCCTTGCGGGTGAGCATGAGATGTACCCAGTCATTATCTCAGCCGATCTGACTGGAGAACAAGAATCCCGTTTGATGGGGGTTCTTGAAAAGAACCGCAAGGCAATCGGATGGACCGTAGCAGATCTCCATGGGATTAGTCCATCAGTATGCTCCCACCATATTTATCTCGAGGAGGGGGCGAAGCCATCGCGTGAGTTCCAGCGGCGGCTGAACCCCAACCTGAGAGAGGTCGTGATGAAGGAAATATCAAAATGGTGGAGCGCAGATTTTATTTATCCCATTTCCGATTCCAATTGGGTCAGCCCCTTGCATGTGGTGGCCAAGAAGACGGGCATCACGACTGTGATCAGTGAGTCGGGAGAGGAGATTGCTACACGAATACCCACCTCTTGGAGGGTCTGTGTTGACTACAGGAGACTTGTCTTTACAAGTCACATCATCTTGTCTTTATTGCAACCCACATCATCTTGTCTCTACAAGTCGGAACCAACATACTATCTAGGTTGGGACCACCGTCCTCGTATTAGGGTGACTTTATTTAGTAATGAATTTTCATTGGCTACAACAAATTCATGGTTAGATCTTTCAACTTAATCTATAATACGAGGATACAGTTGAAGATATACGGTTTTAGAGATTAAATTCTTCTGATGATAACGAGTTGCGGAAGAAGAATGTGTATAAATGAAAGTTTCGCAAAAAATTCTAGATCAAATTTGAGTAGAAAAAAATAAGTGGTCTGTCAGACAGACCCAAGACCACCCTGACCATTCCCAATCAGACAGACCCATCAGAGACAGCACAGTTGAGCAGCCTTCTCCAGATCCAGTTTGCGAGAGCTCGTATTCTTTCTCCCAGGCAGATTTAGCAGCATTCACGCACCTTCTTCCGAGGCCAGATTTGCCAGCACCCAGCTGTCCAGAGTTGAAGCCGCTACCTACTTCGCTGAAGTATCGGTTCCTTGCGGGTGAGCATGAGATGTACCCAGTCATTATCTCAGCCGATCTGACTGGAGAACAAGAATCCCGTTTGATGGGGGTTCTTGAAAAGAACCGCAAGGCAATCGGATGGACCGTAGCAGATCTCCATGGGATTAGTCCATCAGTATGCTCCCACCATATTTATCTCGAGGAGGGGGCGAAGCCATCGCGTGAGTTCCAGCGGCGGCTGAACCCCAACCTGAGAGAGGTCGTGATGAAGGAAATATCAAAATGGTGGAGCGCAGATTTTATTTATCCCATTTCCGATTCCAATTGGGTCAGCCCCTTGCATGTGGTGGCCAAGAAGACGGGCATCACGACTGTGATCAGTGAGTCGGGAGAGGAGATTGCTACACGAATACCCACCTCTTGGAGGGTCTGTGTTGACTACAGGAGACTTGTCTTTACAAGTCACATCATCTTGTCTTTATTGCAACCCACATCATCTTGTCTCTACAAGTCGGAACCAACATACTATCTAGGTTGGGACCACCGTCCTCGTATTAGGGTGACTTTATTTAGTAATGAATTTTCATTGGCTACAACAAATTCATGGTTAGATCTTTCAACTTAATCTATAATACGAGGATACAGTTGAAGATATACGGTTTTAGAGATTAAATTCTTCTGATGATAACGAGTTGCGGAAGAAGAATGTGTATAAATGAAAGTTTCGCAAAAAATTCTAGATCAAATTTGAGTAGAAAAAAATAAGTGGTCTGTCAGACAGACCCAAGACCACCCTGACCATTCCCAATGGGATCAGACAGGACACGATTGCCCCTTGCATGTGGTGGCCAAGAAGACGGGCATCACGACTGTGATCAGTGAGTCGGGAGAGGAGATTGCTACACGAGTACCCACCTCTTGGAGGGTCTGTGTTGACTACAGGAGACTTGTCTTTACAAGTCACATCATCTTGTCTTTATTGCAACCCACATCATCTTGTCTGTACAAGTCGGAACCAACATACTATCTAGGTTGGGACCACCGTCCTCGTATTAGGGTGACTTTATTTAGTAATGAATTTTCATTGGCTACAACAAATTCATGGTTAGATCTTTCAACTTAATCTATAATACGAGGATACAGTTGAAGATATACGGTTTTAGAGATTAAATTCTTCTGATGATAACGAGTTGCGGAAGAAGAATGTGTATAAATGAAAGTTTCGCAAAAAATTCTAGATCAAATTTGAGTAGAAAAAAATAAGTGGTCTGTCAGACAGACCCAAGACCACCCTGACCATTCCCAATGGAATCAGACAGGACACGATCCTCTACAGCCACAGGACCGAGCTCAAAGCTCGATCAGTGCCGTTAATCACGCTCAGGTCAAGGGCCTGTATTGCATCAACCAGACTTATGGTCCTGACTCCTTTGTATTAAAGGATTCAGTGGTACGAGCCTATAGAACAGATCCTGTTCAAGTAAGGTCGTGCTTGGCCTTTTCCCTACGTCATCTCTATAGGTCTTGGCCTTCTGAGTTGTGCACGGTGTGGCACTTTATATCTTAAACGAAATATCAATGCCGGACATCTCACCTTCTCAAATCGAATTCAGACCTCATGAATACGCAACTGCTGAGTCAGACTCCCCAACATGTAAAGATATTAATGCTTCTCGACTGAACCCGCAAGTTCACGTGTGATATATTTATATGTGTGTGTCAAATGGTAATATGGCAAGAAAGTTACGTAGAATTGTTTATATAATACGAGCATGGGTCGTGTATCGCTTCACAACAGAAGCCTGCGAGGTTAATGCGGGAGTCGTCGTCATCCCCCTGATGAGATGAGGTAACATCTTCTCTTCCATCGGAAGACTATCAACTATCTATCGTTGTTGATTACGTGTCCAACAATATACAAAGTAAATCTATCGTTGTTGTCAACTTCTGAACATCTATGTTTGACGACGTGGTTCTCTACCAAACTGTATTGGTTGGGTGAGATCAAACATCTCCAAGTTAAAATGGACTTTTACTATTCCAAAGATATGAGATACCAGCACATTCCAAATACCACTAATAATCCAAATACATCAATGATGTCTATATGAGTATAATTGCCATGAGCCATCGATCGGAAGACTATCAACCTCAAATATGGTGCTCATGTCTTGCTGTTAAAAAAAACTAGTAAATCTGGAAAGGCGTCCTATCGGTATCCACACGTGACCGGTATATATATCGCCGATTCGTAAGGCTATTTTATTCGCAAACTCGATTCGATATCGACGGTGTGGCGTCGATATATCGTCGATTGACACCGATATTGATACCAATACCGATATGTGTAGAATAATCTTGACATATTGGTCAAAGTGGGGGATGTTAGAAATATTGACCTCAATGGTCAAGATTTCGGTAACAAATCTCTATAATAATGGAGAAATCAAAATCATAATAAAAATACATTTATGACAATAATGTCCGAAATGAATATTGAGATTTACGGGGAATAAATCCGGAATGAACGTGGACAGCTATGATTTACGAGAACGGGATGGTGAATGGTCCTATATATATCTCCATGGATTTGGAGAGGAACAACCATCTAACGTAAGTCCTAAATCCCTACCAATCTTCTTTCTCCTCTTCGATTACTTTCACTGGTATCAGAGCTTTGTTTTTATCGACCGCATGAGATATTCCAATCGAGCTTTGCGGCTATTTCAGACGATCTCCCGTTGCATCTTCCTACCATCTCAGATGATATCTGCTTGCGATTTCCATTTTCTTTTCGGTGTCTTTCTAAGAAATAAAGAAGGATTATTTATCTTGATGGTCACCAGGTTGATTTCCTCTGAATTGACTAAATTAGAACACCTCAATGGTGTGAATTATGATATGTGAAGCCGGAAATTCGATATGGACTTAAGCGTGACAATCTTGATGGTGTCATTGATACCCCTACACCTAAGCTTTCCGAAAACACCACTGATGAGGAAAAGAAAGCTTACGAGAAAACCTATGAGCAGTGACACAAGAATGACAAAAAGGCTCATAGTTTCATGTTAATTCACATGGAAGATAATATAATTAGAGTTTTTGAAAACTATGCAAATGACTATGAGTTGTGGAATGCTGTCAAGGAAAAGTACGACTCCAAGATGGAGGTGAACGTACAGCTTCTCTTGCAGAAGTACAATACGTGCAAGATGAAGGAATCTGACAGTGTAATTGAGCATGTAAGTAAAATGATTGTCAAGACTAAGGACCTAGCCGTCACGGGAACAGAATTCCCAGAAAAGATGCAAGCAGCGACTATTCTAAATAGTTTGCCAGCATCTTTTGATATAGTTGTCACCACATTACGACTTAATGGGATCATTAAGTCGGTTACCAATTTGTCATCTCAGTTGGCTATCGAGCAAGACTTGGATGCTAGCAAGAAGAAAACAGAGGTGTATGAAGCTAAATAGGAAAAGTGCATGTGATAAACCATTGCAAGAACCTAGGACCCTCCAAAGCCCAGTTCAAGGGACGACGTAGGAAAACTCCACAAGGAACTTGTTACAATTGCAAGAAGTTTGGCCACTTCAGGCCAATCGTCCACAAGGAAAGAAGCCAGACCCATCCAAAGGTCCAGGAAAGAAAGGCCCTAACAAGCCAGAATTCATTGCAGTGTTTGAATGCAACTCAGCCACAATTGTTATATTAGGTATCAAATTTGAATTCATTGCAGTGTTTGAATGCAAGAACAATGCCACGTGAACATTGCTAGAGTGAAAAAATGATCAGAAAACCATTTTATGAAGGTCAAAGTTCATGTGAATTATTAGATCTAGTTCATTCATATATTTGTAGTCCCTTAAGTGTATGTATGCATGGGAACAAAGAATACTTTATAATGTTCATTGATGATTATTCCAAATACTCATATGGTTATCTCTTAGAAAGAAAGGTTTAAGTCTTTGAAAACTTTAAGAGATATAAAACTTAAGTGGAGTAAAAATTGGATAGATCGATCAAGGCATTAAGGACTGATAGGGGAGGGGAATTCAATTGAAAGAAGTTCAATGATTACTGCACTCAAATGGCATTCGTAGGCAGACTACAATGCCATATACTATGCAACAAAATGGAGTAGCTGAGAGAAAGAATTGAACTCTTATGAATACAGTGAGATGTATGCTATCTCATTCTGATCTCTCCAAGAAAGTCTTGGGAGAAGCTGTATTGACAGCTAATTATATACTATATAGAATCCCTACTAAATCAGTAGACTCTACGCCTTATGAAGTATGGGCTGGCAGAAATCTAGAATTAAATCATCTAGGAAAATGGGGATGCATAGCACATGTTATGGTGCCAAATCTGTTTAGAGATAAGCTTGATTTTAAGACAATAAAACGTAGATTCATAGGCTACTCTGAAAATTCCAAAGGTTATAGTTTCTTCCACAAAGAAAATGGTCTGATAGAAATTTGTGATGCTACTTTTTTTAGAAAATCATGAAGAAAAGCAACAAGAAACAAATGAATTAGAATCTTTACTCAACTTTTATCATCAGATCAACTCAGAAATAGATCAAAATAGAGAGGATGAAATAGTTCATCCGGAAGTAGAGATGGAAGTAGAGCATATGAATGATCATCAACCTCTAGAAGAGATAGGGAAGCCTAGTCAAGCCACTGATGTTGCTAGAAACAAGCAACCTAGAACACAACCTGCATGGATGAGTAATTATTATTTGTACTCATGCGAGGTTTCATGTTTTAATGGTGATGAGGATATTATGAATTATACAAATCCAATATCTTTTAATGAAGCAATGACTTCATCTGAGTCAGAATCATAGATGGCCACCATGAGAGAAGAAATAAACTCGATTGAAAAGAACATGTTTGGGAACTATGTGACTTACCGAAAGATAGAAAGTCCATAGGATGCAAGTGTGTGTTTAGGAAAAAGTACCAAGTTGATGGTACCATTGATAAGTTTAAAGTAAGATTAGTTGTTAAGGATTATGCACAGAAGGCTGGAATTGATTTCCAAGAAACATATTCTCCAGTAGCCAAATTTACATCAATAAGGATGATTTTGGCACTAGTCGCATGTATGGATTTGGAATTATTCTAAATGGATGTAAAGACAACTTTTCTACATGGAGAATTGGGTGAAGTTATATACATGCGCCAATCTGATGGTTTCCAGGCAGAAGGACAAGAGAACAAAGTATATAGGTTAAAGAAGTCTTTATATGGTCTGAAACAATCGTCGCGACAATGGTATCTCAAATTTCATAAGACAACTATCCAATTCGGTTTGTAGCAAACAAACTAGATAATTGTGTATATGTCATGAGCAAGTTCATAATTTTGTCATTATATGTGGATGATATTTTGCTCACAGGAAATGACATAGATATGCGTAATGATGTTAAGCATAAACTGAGTGAAGAATTTGAGATGAAGGACATGGGGGAAGCATCCTATATTCTTGGTATTGAGATCACTAGAGAGACAGAAGCTCAAGAACATTGAGTTTGGATCAAGAAAAATATTTGTATACTATAATAAAGAGATTTGGAATGCATAACAACACTCATGCTCCTACACCAATGATTGTGGGAAAACGATTAAGTAAAAGTCAATTCCCGAATAAAGGTCATAAATCGTTGAATGTCACATACCCTCAAGCAGTAGGAAGTTTGGTGTATACAATGTTATGCACCAGACCTGATTTTGCTTTTCTAGTCAGTTTAGTGAGTAGATACCAAAGTAATTCTGGACAAGAACATTGGGAAGCCATAAAAAGAATACCGAGGTATTTAAAAAGAACTATTAGCCTCAAACTTGTCTATCAAGCAGAATCGTTGATATTATTGGATACTCCGATGCAAATTTCGGAGGGGATATGGATGATAGGAAATCCACATCGGGTTATCTATTCATGCTTGGTGGTGCAGTTATTTCGTGGGGAAACAAGAAACAAGGTTATGTGTCAAGACACACACAAGAAGCTGAATATATTTCATGAAGTATGGCTTCTACACATACAGTCTGGATCAGATGTTTCTTAGAGAATTTAAACCTTGGATTGGCAAAAGAACGAATCTAAGTTTTCTACGATAATCAAGCAGCAATAAGTTTGGCCAACAGCGGGGCAGATAGTTCTAAAGGGAAACACATTGAAATCCAGTATCACTAATAAGAGATATTGTAGAAAAATAAGAAATTAAGGTAACATATATACCTACAGAAGATATGCCTGCAGATTCCATGACAAATGGAATACAAGCAAGAATTTATATCAAACATGTTGGTTTGATGGGACTCAGGAATATTTGAGTCAAGTGGAGTATTATGAAAAATGGGCATCGAATTATTTCTCATCAGACACATCTCATGAATAGTGGGAGTGTAGAATAATCTTGACATATTGGTCAAAGTGGGAGATGTTAGAAACATTGACCTCAATGGTCAAGATTTCGGTTACAAATCTCTATAATAATGGAGAAATCAGCATCATAATAAAAATACGATTATGACAATAATGTACGTAATGAATATTGGGAATAAATCCGAAATGGATGTGGACGGTTAAGATTTGGGCGAACGGGATGGTGAATGATCCTATATATCTCCATGGATTTGGAGAGGAACAACCATCTAACGGAAGCGCTAAATCCCTACCAACCTTCTGTCTCCTCTTCATTCTTAACTAAAGGTTCGTACATCCGGTCCCATAGTCACACTCTCTGATCACCCCTCTAGCCTCCAAACTCTCTTTCTCCCTCACAATGCTCACACACTTACAAGATTTATATTGTACTTAGAAAGCAAATAACATCGATTGGGATGGTAAGTGATTGGTGAGAATTCCTAGTTTAAAACAAGGAGGAGTTAGTGTAGAAATATAGTACAATATTGTTTGATTCTAAATTTTTACCGGATGTATGCAGGAGTCATTCCCTTGAGCTCTTGTAGCAATATAGAAGGACGATTGGAGGGTGACACATGCACAAGCACACTCTGTTTCAACCCTAATGTCAGGTTCGAGCTTGGAAGAATCAATTCAGTTCTCAAAGATTGATAAATCTATCACGGGTTAGATTCATTATAAAATGCGACAATTGGGAATCCATTTAGATGCTTCAGTCGTTTCAGGATGTTAGAATATGACTGTTGGGAGTCCAATAAATGCCCTTTTATTACATGGTTACATATCTGAGTGGTTTATTACGACCTATATTTCTTCCCCGATGTGATTGAATGTGTTCTATATATTTTGAGTTCTCTCCACCATTGAAAAAATCCTATGTACTCTTAGTTGTTGTGGTTCTTTAATGGGCTTTCGAGATGGTCGAATCTAAGTGCACCAATTATTATCATATTGTCATCGTATCATGTGAGTGGATTACCTGATTTAACGCACTGGTATTATGTGGGGGGAATCTTTTCTGTTTCTGTTTTCTCTAATTTATTCTATTTCTTATTTGTTTGTTGCAAATGATTTATTTATTGTATTTTTCGATTTCATCTCGCTTGTCATCTTTCGGAATATAATTACATGATTCCATCTTATTCATGATTATCTATAATAGGATTTTGATTTATGCATAATTGATTGTCATCAGAATAATCCATGATATCCGTAAAATAAATTATGTTGATCCAAAAAGTATTTATTTATTTCCGTTGATGTTGATTTTGTTAACAACATTGTCCTCCCTCAAGGCCACATGAATCGCAGGACCTCTCTATCTCTTTCTCTCTCCACGCAAATTTATTGTAAAATAATTTTATCCTAGGTTACGCAATTAATTTACGAGTTTTTTTGGCTATCAACTCGTAACCATTAAGTATGTATAATGCAAATAATATTTTCTATCTAAAATGTTATAATTAATCGGTAATATAAGCTCATTACTTCAACGGTTGCTAGACAACCAAAATAAGCCATTTTTTATTGAGAAACAAAAATAAGGACACGATATATTTTCTACCAAAATATATCTCATTCATGTCATCAACCATTATAAAAGGATTCAATCTATAATGTTAGACTTATGTCAAAATTATATAATATAAATTTAATTTTTATTTTGTCAATATTAATCCATTTAATTCGAGAGTGGTTATTTTCGGGATTAGCGACTTGCTCATTCAGTGATTTGGGCACTGGATGTTCTCAAAATAGGTATTATTTGGTCGGGTGAATTAGAGAGTAGACAGACATTTGTTGACATTCCAACCTTCCTTTCCCTTTCAGGGCATATCCGAAAGAGGATCTAGTGTCTCTTGGTCCTGAATATCTAAATAGACCAAATCAACCTCCGTAGATATCTTTGGGTGCGCGCGGTTGGGCCGTCGATGAACGTAGACGTCACCCACCCATGATGCGAGATGTACCGATTATGCATCATTTTTTCCTTCTATTTGATTCTTGTTTTACGTCTCATTTCTATTTTTCATTTGAACATCGTTTTAATAAAAAGAAATTCTATCAATTTTTTCTTTAGAAATATCACCCTATATAAAGGGAAACTCCACCAAACTTCGAGAGAATCATGTTTTCTGTGTTCTTCACTTGTTCTTCGTGTGTTCCCATATTCTTGATTCGAAAATATGTTTCAAACATTTCAAGAGTAGTTAATCATTCTACTTGAAGGAATCAATGTAGATTATGGGGTTACGACATGCGAAAGATATCACAATTAGGTAACAAAATCATGCCTCTTTGATGTTGAATTTTTTTGTTTCGTATTAAAATATTTGATATAATTGAATCAGTGTGGTGATGCATACATATAAATATTATGATTCCTAGAGATGTGGTAAGTTAGATCTTTGGGATATATATATATATATGGAGACCTTTCAAATAGGACTTGGTCCTTCAATCCTTAAGGAAGGCCAACAATCATCACCATTAAGTTCAAATCTAACAGCATCATTAGTTTATTTGCCCAAAAGGGTATTTTACTCATCAACTTTTGCATTAATTATGCAAGCCAAATACTATTCCGAAATACTAAATTTAGCTAGTTTTATTTTTGATATTTTTTGTAATCAATATTATGTAAAACAAAATAACAAATATATTTTTACATAACAGTTCCGTGCCACCCACTTCCGCATTGTCGATGAGGTCGCGAATGACGCTGTGGACAGCTCCATGTCGACGTTGGAGACGGAGATGAATGGGGAGAAGAACCTCATGCCGACCACGCACAGTTATACACATCAGCATTGTTGTTGTTATTGTTTGCATGAAGGTCTTCCGAGAGATGTTGGAAACCGCTTCAAGAAGCATTCGATCATCATCTCCATGTCGATGCTGAAGATGAAGGTGAAAGGAACATCTGTTATCATCATTCTATATATGTATATAGGATATCTTTCAAACGAGACGTAGCCCTTTCATCCCTAAAGAAGGCCACCGATCCCATCCATTCGTAATTAATCGGACGAATATTATAAATGGTATGTTAATAATATTATTTAGTTAACCAAAAACATATTTTGATCATTATGATTGTCTAAATATAGTATGTAACCACCTAAAATATCTCTTCATTAATTTCTCTCTTAATCTCACTATTCAAACTTCAAAATCTTACACACAAAAAATCGTGAGGAAGAGGAGGACGTCAGAATTGGCTTGTCTTCGTCTCCGTCGTCGCTCGTCTTCGTCGCGTGCACATCACAAGAATCGTCTCCACCGTCATCACAAGTATCGTCAACCTCCTTGTCATCTTCATCTCTGTCTTCACCGTCGACACAATCAAAAGGAGGTTCCTCTTTTCTCGATGGAGGCAACCGAATGATGAAACGAATGTTCCTTTCACCTTCATCTTCAGTGTCGACATGGAGATGATGATCGAATGCTTCTTGAAGTGGTTTCCAACATCTCTCGGAAGACCTTCATGCAATCGACAACGACAACAATGTTGATGTGTATAACTATGCGTGGTCGGCATGAGATTCTTCTCCCTGTTCGTCGATGTCTCCAACGTCAACATGGAGCGGTTCACGATGTCATTCGCAACCTCATCGGCAATGCGGAAGTGGGTGGCACGGAAATGTTATGTAAAAATATATTTGTTATTTTGTTTTATATAATATTGATGTGTATTATAAAATTTTTATGTGTATTATACATATCTGATGTGTATTTTTACATAACAATTTGATACGAATGACAAATGTAATTTTTTTGTATATCTTGTATATTTGATGTGTATTACACATTTTGGATGTACATTATACATCGTGGATGAGTATTATACATATATGGTTTGTATTTTACTTATCAATTTAGTGTGAATGTCTGCTGCATTTTTACAAAGAATAATATAAAATTTATTATACAAAAAATCATACAATCACTACAAAGAAGCATGCATTAATTGCTAATATGAATTGTATTCTACAAAGAACCATACAAAATTTACAAATAGCTAATTAATTTTGAAGGAACCACGGTAAATACAAAAAACATATAATCGTTACAAAAGGAACCGTAGATTCTACAAAAAATACATTAGGATACAAGCATTGCCCCAAGTAATGTCATCCATGGAAATATCGTAAAAGAAGGAAATATCGACGATATATCGGCGATATATCGATATCGACATCGGATCGATATGGCGATATATCCCGATTTCCATACATTTTCTTCACAAAGGCTCGTCGATATGGGTGATGTTTCAGCGATATATCGTCGATATATCGACGAAATATCGTATCGATACGATATCGAAACGATATCGATATTGATACAGCCTTCCATGTGTAACCTTAACCCTACATCTTCCTATGTAAGAAGAGGTAAGGTACTTTTGAAACACAATCATCCCTTTCTGACTTTTCCTTCGCATATATTTATGCATATACGATATCTTTCCATCGTCAGATATTATATCATCAAAGTATTCAGAATACATATCCAACAAAAGCTATAAGACCATGTCTATATTTAAAAGATATCCATAACCGTAATTTTTTTCCATTGAAGTTTTATATTAAACGAAGATTGAAAATATGTATCCCTTTCTTTTTAAAAACGGATACGGTCGTAGAAGTATACAGATGCATATATCCTTATAAATCGTATCCGTCTGCGTTCCTTAGCAAGCACCTTTAATAGAAAGAATATATATAGAAGGGATCCCAAATTTCAGTCCTATGATATTCTTCCACAACAATGACGGAGAAGTCATAATATCTTCCATCGTCGAGGTTGCAAATCACGTTAAGAAAGACTGTCAAAATTCGGTGGTGATTATTCGCATACCAAAGAGATATAGGATCCATTAATGGAACTCCTCCAGCCTTCAATTGCAAACAAGGAGAATCGCACCAATTACGGCATGAAGTCAATTTGAATCCAGTAAACGCGTATATGATTTGATTGTTTAGGATGTATATCCAATAACAGCATACGTATATATATGGAGGTTGAGCAGTAGGGGAGGAGGATACGATCATGGCATCGACTTAAACAAGTAGAGAGAAACGCATACATCCTCATGGAGAAGCCTACGAAGGGGGACATTGCCGACTTCAAGCTGTTTGGCGTGATGATCTCTGTACCGAAAGAGCGTGAAGGAGTGACGATCGATGCGAGAGGAGGATCGTCGATGCAGGGAAGCTTGCAGAGACAGACTCTTGCTCTCCGGCCTGGAGGAGGCAACATCGCGAAAAGACGTAGGTTCTTTTAATGATTCTCAGAAGTCATTAATCCTTAAATACGATATGTGGATAATGAATGGAATATTGCAAATCTTTCATTCAGGTGGACGTTGGGCGAGAGAAGAGCACAAGATGTTCCTGAGAGGACTGGAGGTGCTCGGGAAGGGTAATTGGACGGCGATCTCGGAGCGATTCGTGACGTCAAGGACAACATCGCAGGTGACGAGCCACGCTCAGAAGTATTTCCTTAAAAAGGACAACCCTCGCCAACATCATCGCCATCGTCATTGCCCGAGTCTCTTCGACCTTCGACTCTTGGATCGTGACGATATACATATCAGTGCGCAGATGGAGCTGTGTCCTCATCAACACACGACGATGGGTTATATGCAGTTGCTGCTTCTCGACGGCAGGAATTATAATAGACAGACTCTTCTGGACGAAGTCTTTTGACACGGAGGATGCGTAGTAAATACTGTAGAATTACTATAGGAGGGCTCGAGACGAGAAAGAGGATTTTTTTGGAAAATATTTTACGTAAGTAACCAAGCTCTTCGTTGGAGTATTGACTATTGAGTCATATATGTTTTTGCACAAGGTGCCATGTAATTTAGCTTCATCATAAGACTATTAGCTAATTATGACATCCAATTAATTATGGCGTGTGACGTATAATAATAATAAAGGTTTGAGCCCCTAATCAACATAGGAGAGGCCTTGCATGCACTCAGAATAATTATTATCTAAGCCTCCGAAGTGGGGACCCGGATCGTCTGTTGTGGGCCAAAATGTGGCAGAGTTTGTTGTGGCCGTGAGAACCGCTCAATCTTGATCGAGCAGTTCACACGATTTTACACTTTTTGTGAGTTTGTACCATGCAAATCGTGTGAACCACTCGATCGAGAACAAGGGGTTCCGACGATTACAGCAAGCAAAGCACCACAGCAAAGGATCCTCCGTACCGAAGTAAACTATTGTGTATCAATTCTAAGGCCAATTCAAACATCCACTATCCAGCTAGAATCTTAAGGGGTATTACAAAGGACATGTTGTGTTTTTCCCAGTGATTTAGATACAAAAATAGGGATTTTATACTAGTGTCATAACTTTTTCCAATAACACATGCATGTGCTAGACTTTTTTGCAATTACACGTATGTCTCTATATTATTATGAAATTCACATCAGTGCTCTTCCATTATTGCACTTGTGCTCTTATATATTACAATGACAGAAGGGAAATATTATAAAACTGGTAAGGATATATGTGCATAAGTGGAACTCAAAAGGCCAAGAGGATGACGACAAAATCATTCGAACGAATCAAATTCAATTAGATTCAGTACTCATTATTCAGCATTCAGTTGAATATTCCCACCATTCACTAAGCAATTTTAATTGAAATTATTCATAACGCGTTGTAAAGAAAGGCCATTAATAAACTACAACAAACCATTTGACTAACTGATCAGGGGATGGAGAGATGTAAAAGAACACAAATGAGCGGATTTTCTACATCGCAAAATGATGAAAAATGAAGTACATGAGATAGTGTCAAGGTCACTAGCTAATTTAATTAGTCGACGAAGCTTGTTGAATGCATTGCAGAGATCCATACCAGTTCTGCGTTCCAGGTGATCCTTCTATTTTTGCCGCATTAGTTTGCCACCATTCCTCCCGGAAGAATCCCAACACATTCGATGCATCAAGTGCTGGCTAGATGATTCAAACACAAGTCATAGAACATCAAGGCAATATAAACAATAGCGATTGATCAGCCTCTCGACAATGCTGCCGGACTCGGGAACTAGTGCAGACGTCACACCGTTCCATAAATGGAATGTTGTAGAGTGATCCAGGATCCGTTTCATGAGGGCTTCCTGTTTGTGTCCTTCAGCCTCATCAGCCGGAGCTGTAAAATATCTAAAAGAGAGGAGTGATCAATAATAAGAGGGGAGCATGTGGATTACATTAAGATCGTTGACAAACAACCATTATATGTCTCACGTTTTCCCACTTAAAGCATTAAAAATACAATTAATCCAACCAGGGAATGAAGGAGCTTCCATGACAAAAGGAAAACTTTATGCACTAGTATAGTTCTGAAAGTACCACATGTGGATGTGTGGATTGTGTACATTATTCAAACAAAACCTTAGAATGCTGAGAAGTAGATGAACGCAAAACATGGCTAAAGAGGTCACGATTAATAGAAAAATGTGGACAATGTTAGAGAGTAAAATGCACAAGGTGCAATGAGATTGGGATAGTAATGCAACAGGAAGTATGGGAAGGGAGATCGTGATAATTCCCGGATTTTCGGTAGGCATTAATCCCCGTCACAAATTTTGAGTTACTTGCTTAATGTTATGATGTCTCTTATTTTACAGAATATTTAATTTCCACTTGAAATTCGCTTCTTGTACTTAATGGCTATGTGGGAAAAATAAAAATATAAAAACCCCTATTAGAGCAAAACAACCTCACCACGAGCGGAAGACAAAGGCTTCTAATTTTTCCGGGCATCGTTTTCATCTGGCTTTGGAGTTCGTTTCGCTATTCGGGGGAAAAGGCTTCCCCTGTTCCAGTAGGCTTCTGATTATGTTTTCCTAGTCCATGTAAAGTCCCTTCGACCGTTTTTGCTTGTTGAACGAATTGATTGCTTTTTTTCTAAAAAAACGAGAAGAGAGAGACAAATGCTCCACCAGGAACCATCCTTGCCACGAGGTGCAGGCAAACTCTCTGCGACAAACCCGAAGCCAATGCAAGCAGAGTTGCTAACAATGCCAGCTCCCATGGTCAATCAACCTCCTAGCAGTTCCCGAGAACAAACCAACTAGCAACTCTACGAATCAGCTCCAATGCAGAATAGCCCCATTGTGAACCCTAGTGTGTCCCCTCATTAGTAGAGCCCTCTCCCCCAAAGCCAGGCAGTTGCAAACCCAAGCAGAGCCTTTCAAGTGGAAGCTAATCACCGCCACCGCCTAAAAAGGGAACAAGAGCAAAGCCCTCTGATGGGAACCTTCCGACCAGAACCCAACCCAAGACATCGCAAGGTCGTCGAAAAAATGTCATGATGCCCCGAGCAAAACCATGCGCCCTCCACGAAATCCATCAAGCCAAACGCCAAACAGCAAGTGGAGCCCCCACCACGTAGAGCTGAGTGAAGTCCCAAGGCCAAATCACAGCAGAAACCTAATCACCACCTAAAATAAAGCCTCCAGCAGAAGCCCCGAGAAGGCACAGATACCTCCTCGAGCGAACCCAGTAGATTTGAGAAGATCACTGATGATTTAGAAACAAAACGTCATTTTTTAATAGACAATCAGAATCTGAGATGAAAAATTAGGAGAAAGATGTTTTGCAAAAGTGGATGGAGGATAATAGCGTTCTTGTACTTTGATAAAAGAGTAGGGAGGCAAAACATACAAATTGCCTCGCACATAGAGGTAAATCAAGTTAACATATCGATCTTGCTGGACGGTTGAAAAGTGACAATGACGCTGACTCATCTATTTTCAAAATTTTCAAGATCAGATGAAAATGGTGGTAGTGATGATGCGGTAGAGATTTCTAGTGGCACTAGTGCTGATACTGGACGTGGTCTTAGATTTCGTGTACTACAGGTCAGAGAATATACTGGTCAACATACAAATTCACATGGAAAATATATTCCAACTCCAGGCACAAGTCCAGATCCTGCAGAGCAAATGGAGTACTAATCCTACCTGACATATCTGCAATCTTAACTACAAGGACAACACCAGGATAGAAGATTTTATATCTTCAGTGGGATCTTAGCATGGGGACGTGGGAAGAGATCCCATATTTTGTGGCCGAGGTAAATCAAGTCCTCTAGATGGATATGAATCTTGATTGCAAAATGAACCCTATGATCATTTTCCTCATTACTTCAATGCTCACCCTCCTTTGCCTTATGGTTAAAAATTTAAAACAGTAGTAGTTACATAGGATTTCAAAAAAAAAACAGTTTGGCTATGTTGGTACCTCTCGACAGAGCGGTGCAGGAGATCTCGTATTTTTGCATTGTTACTTTGCAATGCATCCATACTTACAGATATCACCTCCTCTTGCTCCATCCGCATCACGTGGATCTCAAGCTAAGTCTTTGTTGCATCAGTCTCATGATTCCTCTATCTCAGGAACCACTTATCCACAGCAGTGGTATCTTTATACACATGATTGATCATTGTTGGGAAAAATGAAAGAATTGTTTATTCTTGGGAACTCAGGATCTCTTATATAGAGGAGAGACCTATGGGTAAATTACACAAGATGGATATAAAGAAATAAAATAAAGAAACGGTACATAGAACATAGATATCTCTACACTCTCCCTCGAGATGGAGCATACCTCAGCTTGGAAGAACACTTCTGAAATGGCCCTCTAAGCAAGGTTTTGGTAAAGATATCTGTCGTTTGATCTCCTGAACTGACATGAGAAGTAGAAATCAAGCCCTTCTGAATCATACATCTAGTATAACGGCAGTCTACCTCAATATGCTTCGTTCTTTCATGGAATGTAGGATTGTTTGCAATGAATAAAGCAGCATGATTATCTGCATGGGTAAAGGTACATTTATATGCAAATCTGCTAGTACTGCTCGAACCCACATAATTTATGTGCTTGCTTGTGCCATAGCCCTATACTCATATTCAGCACTTGACCTAGTCACCATCATTTGTTTCTTGCTATTCTAAGAAACAAGAGAACTGCCAACAAACACTGTGAAGCCTGAAGTAGGCTTCCTGTCCTTAGGACACCCTACATAGTCAGCATCAGCACATGCAGAAACAGAGAGAGTTTCTCCTTTCCTGAACAGTAATCCTGCACCTAGGGAAGATTTTAAATATCTCAATATCATATATATAGCATCCATGAGTGCCTGTCGGGGTTGCTCCATGAACTTACTTACCCGACTTGCTGCAAAAGAGATATCAGGTCTAGTGATAGTAATATAGAGAATCTTTCCCACCAATTCTCTACCTCCTCCTGTCAACCTCATATGTATCTGTTGGGAAACGTGAATGAGATGTTCTATTCCATAGCCCTAGGCTCTCTTATATAGGAGAGTAGCCTATGGGTAAATTACATAAAGAGAATAACCAGAAAATAAAATAACAAAGAGATACAAAATAGCCTATGCGTCAACACTCCCCCTCAAGATGGAGCATAGATATCAATCATGCTCAGCTTGGACGCACACTTCTGGAATGGGCCTTTAAATAATGCCTTGGTGAAAATATCAGCAGTCTGATTCTCTGATGTGACGTGAGATGTAGCAATGAACCCCTTCTGAATCATGTCACGTATGTAGTGACAGTCGACCTCAATATGCTTGGTCCTCTCATGAAAAGCTGGGTTATTTGCAATGAACAAGGCGGCCTGATTGTCACATTCCAACATCATAGGAAGAGGTATATCAATACATAGGTCTGCAAGTAAGGATTTTACCCACATCATTTCTGTGCTCGCCTGGGCCATAGCCCTATATTCTGATTCAGCACTGGATCTAGCTACTACTGTCTGCTTCTTGCTCTTCCACGAAACTAGAGCATCTCCAACATAGACTGCAAACCCTGATGTTGACTTCCTGTCCTTGGGGCATCCTGCATAGTCTGCATCCGCACATCCTGTAACAGAAATCTCCTTTCCTTTCTTAAATATCAAGCCTGCACCTGGAGATGATTTTAGATATCTCAGAATCATGTGTATGGCATCCATATGGACCTGGCGTGGTTGCTCCATGAACTGGCTCACACGACTCACTGCAAACTGTATATCAGGTCTAGTGATAGTGACATACAGTAATTTGCCTACCAGTTCTCTGTACCTTCTCTGATCCACCTCTTCTGTGTCATCATCATACAGCTTCATGCTAGGGTCCATTGGTGTCGTAGCAGGTCGACACCCTAGCATACATGTCTCACTCAGTAGATCTGTGACATACTTCCTCTGTGTCATGACTAATCCATATGGATTTCTAGCAAATTCCAGCCCCAGGAAATATCTAAGGACTCCCAAGTCCTTGGTGACAAACTCGGTCCCCAGCCTTTCCTTTGCTTGCTTAATGCCTTGGTCATCATCACCTGTAATCAAGATATCATCAACATAAACCATGATTACAATGATACCTCTCGCCGTCTTCTGCACGAACAAGGAATGATCAGCATTGGAGCGTTTATATCCTTGTTTCTCAAAGAGGTCTGAAAGCTTCTGAAACCATGCTCTGGGGCTCTGCTTAAGACCATAGATGGCCTTATGCAATCTGCAAACCTTGGAACACTCCCCCTCAACAGCAAAACCAGGTGGCTGTTGCATATAGACTTCCTCCTGCAAGTCTCCATACAAAAATGCATTCTTTACGTCCAGTTGATAGAGTGGCCAGTCTTTAGCAACCGCAACAGATAGCAGGATCCGTAAAGTGGAATGACGCGCCACAGGGGAGAAGGTGTCTAGGTAATCTACCCCATATGTCTGCGTGAAGCCCCGAGCAACAAGGCGTGCCTTGTACCTGTCAATGGAACCATCTGCATTGTGCTTAACTGTAAACACCCATTTGCAACTCACCGGGCTAACATATGGAGGTATAGGAACCAAACTCCAGGTTCCTCTAGACTGAAGTGCCTCCATCTCCTCTTCCATTGCTAGTCGCCATCTAGCATCCTGTATAGCATCATGATGGTTCCGTGGAATGGTTGTAGCTGAAAGTGCCAATGCAAACGTCCTGAATGGTCCAGATAGCCACTCAAACGACACCACTGTTGATACTGGATACTGGACACAGCTTCTCTTCGGCTTGCGTAGAGCGATTGGAACATTTAGGTCCTCTGTGGTATCACCATGCTCCTGTAATGCACCCTGCTGAGAAATGTCGTCAGATCCATCAACATTAATATTCTCATTACATACCATAGGCGAGCTAGTTGACTGGTCAGGACCATGAGCTTGATTCGGCCTCCGGGTGTAATGGAATGGTAACGGAGGTACTATTGATGGCGGTGGCGGTGGTGGTGGTGGTTCAGATGTTGGTGGCGGTTGTGATGTTGGTGGTGCCATGAATACAATGTCAGGGGATATAGGTGGCGGCTGCATCTTCCCAGAATCTGAGAAATACATGATGGATTCAAAGAATGTAACATCTGCACTGATCATATACCGCCGACGCACAGGGTCAAAACACTTGTACCCCTTTTGAGTTCTGGAGTACCCCACAAAGACACACTTGACAGCCCTAGGAGAGAGCTTGTCAGAACCGGGCGACAACTGATGGACAAACGCGACTGACCCAAACACACGAGGGGTAAGAGTGAACAGATCCTTGTCAGGATAAATCAGTGAGAAAGGAACCTGTTCATTCAAGACAGACGAGGGCATACGATTTATAAGATAACATGCAGTAAGGACTGCATCACCCCAGTATGAATACGGAACATGACTCTGAATGAGAAGTGACCTTGTGACATCAAGAAGGTGACGGTGTTTTCTTTCTGCAACCCCATTTTGTTGAGACGTATGGGCACAGGATGTTTGGTGAACAATTCCTTTAGAGGAGTAGTAGTTGGCTAGATTATTGGTGCATAACTCTAAGGCATTGTCACTTCTCATAATTTTGACAGTTGTGGAAAAAACATTCTGAATCTCATTTAGAAATTGAATAATAATATTTCCAGCTTCAGACTTATTTTTCATTAGAAATACCCATGATGCTCTTGAGAAATCATCCACAAAAACAATATAAAACCTGTGCCCCTGATGATCGGGAACACGACTTGGACCCCAGACATCAACATGAAACAACTCAAATTTGGAGTTACTACTCCGACCTTGACTACTGGGAAACGATGACCTGTGATGTTTTCCCAACTGACACGCCTCACACTGGATAGGTGTGTGAGAAAAACTATAAGGTAAGACAAGACGCAACTTCTGAAGCGGTAGATGACCAAAACGCAGATGCCACAGGAGAGAAGATACTTGTCCAGCGGGAGAAGATGTGATTCCGGCAAATGGGGTCTGGTTCAGACGATAGAGGCCTCCTTGCTCATAGCCATGACCAATCACGTTGCCCGTACGGATGTCCTGAAAAATCAAAGAAGATGGATCAAAAATAGCTCGACATTGGAGATCCTTCGTAATCTGACTGATTGACAAAAGATTCATAGAAAAATGTGGTGCATGTAAAACATTCTTGAGCTGCATAGAGGATGTCAATCTAATCTCCCCCTGACCCGTGATGGGGGAATGTGTGCCATTGGCAATCACTACTGTCCGTCCTGGAGGGATCTGAGTATATCCTGAAAGTAGACTCTGGTCGCCACATAGATGATGTGTAGCGCCTGAGTCCATGATCCATGGCAATGTATCCGATCTACTACTATGAAGTGCAAGTGTACTACCTGAAGTACTCGTAGAGGCAGACGCAGAAGCAGAAGCAGCAACATCAGTATGACTCTCTGTCATCGGTGCTGGGCCAGATGGTGGGATAATGCCCCTGAGGCGGGCAACCAGATCATCAAAACGCTGATCCAGTGAAGCAGCAGAAGGAGGCTCTATCTGCTCAGCGACTCGTGCAGATGCAGGAAATCCATGCTTTGAGTAGCATGTGTCCTCAGTATGTCCGATGCGGTGACAATATGAGCATGTAGGCCTAGTGCGACCACCCCTTCCACGGGGAGTACGTCCACGGCCCTGGTAATGAGAACCACGGCCCCTGTTGGCCGCCATGGCTGAGGGATTCTGACTAGCAGCTGCTGAAGGTACAGTTATCCTACTCAATCTGTGAAAAGCCTCCTCCATGGGAGGAATAGTCGAGTCCGCCAAGATCTGTGAACGTGCGGCCTCATACTCTGGATCAAGTGCAGCGAGAAACACACCCACCATCGTTGCATTCCTGTATGTCTTCTGCTGCTCTGGTGTGGCGGTAAGAGGCATGAAGCTATAAAGCTTCTCAAACATTCCTCTCAAAGATGTATAGAGAGAATGTAACGGGCGGCCATTCTGCTTTATCGTGAATATATCATGTTGTAGTTGCAGGATCTTCGTCTCATTCTTTGCCTGAGAATAGGTCGCTGCGAGGATATCCCACATGTCTTTGGCTGTGGGTTGATGTAGAATGTCATTGGCGATTTCAATAGCCAATGTGCCAGATAGCCACACCTTGGCATATGCGTCGTCTGCCTCCCATGAGGCATGAACTCCAGTCTTCTCTGCAGGCTCGGGCTCTGTGAGAATATGCTTCTTGCCCGTGGACTTCATCATACTCATGAACTGCATTGCCCACAGTTCATAGTTCGTACCATCCATCTTGACGATGGGCGCTGGACCACGAAATGCGCCCATAGATGGGGTATCTGCCTTGCTTTCTGACATACTGGAGATGGAAGACTGGAGTGACCGAGAGATAACAATCTTCGTCTACAGTGACATAGATGGGATTAGTTGCGTGTGTAGACGTCAGGCAACTGACCCCATGTATATCAAGATCTGTGCCCGCTAGAGTTTTAGGGCTTGTGGCACGCAGGCACGTGCAGGAAGCACACGCACGCGCAACTGGATGAAGCACGCAGTGTCTGGATGTGCGCGCAGTATACAGCACACAGAAGAATGCGCAGTGGCTGGGTACGCGCAGGAGCACAGTCGGTGGAGACGCATTGTACGCTAGAGATGCAGGTTGCGCGCTAGATACACGCGATATCGGAGATAAGGCGCTGCAGGTTGCGCACTAGATGCGCACGTTGCGCACTGTATGCGCTCGATGCGCGGCGCGCTAGATGCGCTGGAGTAGCGCTAGATGCGCTGATCGCAGGAGCAGAGATCGGGGAGGCGCCGCAGATCGGAGAGGCGCCGCAGATCGGAGATCGGAGATGCGCAGATCGGAGAGGCGCGGAGAAGAGAGGCCGGCGGGTGGGGTTAGGGTTAGGGTTAGGTTTCGAGAACTCCGGTCTAGGACCGTCGCTCTGATACCATGTTGGGAAACGTGAATGAGATGTTCTATTCCATAGCCCTAGGCTCTCTTATATAGGAGAGTAGCCTATGGGTAAATTACATAAAGAGAATAACCAGAAAATAAAATAACAAAGAGATACAAAATAGCCTATGCGTCAACAGTATCATCATTGTAGAGATAGTTCTTAGTATTATTATCCCTTTATGTATCTTGTCGTTATTTATTTATCTTTCATAGACTTCTTTGTAATTTACCCTTAAGGTCTCTCCCTATATAAGAGAGCCTAGGGTTAGTCTGAATGATTATCAAAGACTTTTTCCCAACATGGTATCAGAGCCACCCTAGGGCTCTCCACCCGCCGCCCCCCCTTCCCCACCCGCCGCCCTTCCCCTCTCGGCACCGACCTTCGGTCTTCTCGCCCCCCCCCTGCCGCGGCTTCTACTCGCCGCTCTTCTCTCTCGTTCACTCCGTCGATACCTGCCAGCCACCCGAGGCAACAGGCGGCATCCCAGCTGGCCGCCGCAGCATCCAGGTGGCTGCCAGCCCGCCGCCCTAGGCCCCAGCGGCACCCAGCCCAGCCGCAGCAACCCAGGCGGCTTCCCAAGTTGCCGATGCACCCTCCAAGGCTGCATCCTTTGCCACTGCAAGGGTTGTAGGCCTTCCATAAGGCGTGCCCTAGTTCTCTCTTCGCCCGATATATGGATTTGAGTGCGTAACGTCTACATACGCACTCAAATCCGATGCAGTTGGTGTAGACATTCATCATCTTGTCTACATACCCTAGTTCTTCTCAAGCGGCAGTATGTCAGAATCGAAGATCAATATGCCCTCCACAGGCGCCTTCAAGGGTCCTGCGCCTATAGTGAAGATGGACGGGTCTAACTACGAGCTCTGGGCTATGCAGTTCATGAGCCTCATGAAGTCGAATGGTAAGAAGCACATTCTTACCAAGGATGAGCCCGTTGAGAAGACAGGGATATATGTCTCATGGGAGGCTGATGATTCCTACGCAAAGGTCTGGTTATCTGGTACATTGACAACGGAGATTGCTAATGATGTTCTCCAAAAGCCCACTGCCAAGGCGATGTGGGACATTCTTACCGCTGCATATTCGCAGGTGTAAAATGAGACAAAGATGTTGCAACTTCAGCATGACATCTTCACAATGAAGCAGAGCGGCAGACATCTCCATTCCCTATATACATCACTAAGGGGGATGTTTGAGAAGTTATACAGTACCATTCCACTCACTGCTACTCCTGAGCAGCAGAAGACGTTTCGAAACGCCACCATGGTCGGTGTTCTACTTGCAGCTCTTGATCCTGAATATGGTGTCGCCCGGTCTCAGATCCTAGCTGATGCGGTTACTCCTCTAGTGGAGGATGTTTATAGAAGGCTCAGTCGGATTTCAGTTTCCTCCAGCTCTTCTACTCCACCTCCATCAGCGATGGCAGTCTCGCGTGGGAGAGGTGGCTCGCCTTCTGGTCGTGGTCATGGACGTGGCCGTGGACCCCAGGGAAGGGGTGGTCGCTTCAGTCAGACATGCTCCTATTGTCACCGCATAGGAGACTCAGAGGAGACATGCTATTCTAAGCATGGATTTCCAGCATCAGCACGTGTTGCAGAGCACTGTCAGTCTCCATTACCGTCTACTGCAGATACTCGATTTGACGAACTTGTGGCCCGCCTCCGAGATATTATGCCACATTCATCTGGTGATTCATCTGGTGGTCCTTCAGATATAGCGGCTACAGCCTCTGCCAGTTCATCAGCCGCTGCTAGTACCTCAGGTAGATCTACTGCATTCACATCATCTCATGATATATCTGACTGGGTTATAGATTCCGAAGCCACACATCATCTCTGCCGAGATAGGGAGAGATTACAGGCCTACAGGGATATTCCTCCCGGCCGTTCAGTGCAGATAGCAGATGGTACCCATTCGCCCCTTGTTGGACAGGGGGAGGTCTTCCTATCCTCCACTATACAGCTACAGAACGTCCTACATGCTCCTGAGTTCTCAATGAACTTGTTATCTATTAGTCAGATTACGAAGGATTTGCATTGTCGTGCTATATTTGACCCGTTTTCTCTCATTTTTCAGGACATACTCACGGGCAAGGTGATTGGTTGTGGCTCTGAGCAGAATGGCTTATATCGACTGGTTCGGGATTCCTATGCTGGCGTCTCATCTCATTCTGCCGGACCAGTCTCTCCGTACATCTGGCATCTCCGGTTTGGTCACCTTCCGCTCCAGAAAATGCGCCATCTCCTACCTCAGATCTCTCCTAGTTCGTCTTTCCGCTGTGAGTCATGTTAGTTGGGAAAGCATCATAGGTCGAGCTTTCCAAGTCGTCCGAGTCGGAGCAGTCGCTCCCCATTCGAGTTGTTACATATAGATATATGGGGTCCGAGTCGTGTTCCCGATCATCAGGGGCACAGATTTTATCTTGTGGTAGTGGATGATTTTTCTCGTGTGTCATGGGTCTTTCTTTTGAAGAATAAATCTGAAGCAGGAGATGTGATCAAAAATTTAATTAATGAAATGCACAATGTTTTCTCTTCCTCAATCAAATATGTTCGGACGGATAATGCCCTAGAATTTTGTACACGCTCACTTTATCAATTTCTGTCACCAAAGGGTATCATTCACCAAACCACTTGGCATATACATCACAGCAAAATGGTGTGGCGGAAAGGAAGCATCGCCATCTCTTGGACATTACTCGAACCCTGTTGATTCAGAGTTGTGCTCCTATTTCTTTTTGGGGGACGTTGTTCTTACTGCATGTTATCTGGTCAATCGAATGACGTCCTCAGTTCTTGGTGAGAAGATACCTATCTCTCTTATTTTTCCAGACAAGGAGTTATTCTCACTGACTCCACGTGTTTTTGGTACTGTAGCTTTTGTTCATCATCTATCTCCCGGACTTGACAAACTCTCTCCTAGAGCAGTCAAGTGCGTCTTTGTTGGTTATTCCAGGACTCAGAAGGGTTACCGGTGTTATTATCCTACGACTAAAAGTTACTTTGTGAGTGTTGATGTCACTTTCTTTGAGTCTGTCATGTATTTCTCTCCTGCAGGTGACAGACTGGTACCATCCACTACCACTGATGATGTCTATGTTCCTCCACCACCTACATGGAGTTTACTAGAGTCTTCCCCTGTGCCTGACCCAACGACAGCACCCCCACCTCCACCTCCTCCACCCATTCCACGGCCTATCGTGTCACCCCTACCTAAATTCTATACATGTCGGTCAGGTTCTGCTCAGACTACCAATCAGCCACTCATCACGCCTCAGGTATGTTCAGATGGCACTACTACTGACGGGTCAGGTTTGTTACATGTGCAGGATTCTTCAGTACAGGACGATGCTAGCCCCTCCAGTACAGATGATGATGATCTTGATGTTCCGATTGCTATTCGGAAGCAGAGGCGGCAATGTGCCTCTTACCTAGTTGCTTCACAGGTTTCCTTTCAGCGTCTCACTGGTGATTTCAGAGATTTGCCACAGCCTTGTCTTCAGTAGATATACCACGAACCTACCAGGAAGCTTTGAAGAATGATTGCTGGCATGGCCTCAAATTTCAGCGAAATTCGGTCGAATTTCTGTCGAATATCGATATCCAGTCGAAATCGAAATTCGACCGAAACGACCGAAATATGGGGGTCCTAGTACAAAAAACGACCGAAATGACCAAAATTTCGGTCGAAATTCCACCGAAATTCCATCGAAATTCTGTTTCGGTCGGTACCGAAATGGTGACCGAAACCGACATTTAAGGCCTTGATTGCTGGAGATTAGCTATGGAAGAAGAGATGAGGGCCTTGCAGTCCCGTGGCACTTGGTCTTTGGTCCCGGTACCTCCTGATGCATCCATTGTTAGCTGTAAGTGGGTATTTACAGTTAAATATCATGCAGATGGCACGTTGGATAGGTACAAAGCACGCTTGGTCGCCCGTGGTTTACACAAACCTATGGAGTGGATTACATGGATATGTTCTCTCCAGTAGCGAGACAATTTACGCTTCGTATTCTCTTATCTGTTGCTGTGGTCCGTGACTGGAGTATATCTCAACTAGATGTCAAGAATTCCTTCCTGTACGGGGACTTACAGGAGGAAGTCTACATGCAGCAGCCACCTGGGTTTACTGCTGAGGGGGAGAAGCACATGGTCTGTAGACTTCACAAGGCGATATATGGCCTCAAACAGAGTCCGAGAGCATGGTTCCAGAAGCTGTCCAACCTAATTGAGGAACAGGGATTCAAGAGGTCAAATGCCGATCACTCGTTGCTTGTCCAGAAGTCATCGGCAGGTACGGTTGTCATTATGGTCTATGTGGATGATATTCTTGTCACAGGAGATGATGCTCAGGGCATAGAAAGGGCGAAGGCATTCCTAGGCCGTCAGTTTGTAACAAAGGATCTTGGGACCCTAAGATATTTTCTGGGTTTGGAATTTGCAAGGAATGCACAGGGCTTGGTGATGACCCAACGGAAGTACATTATAGACTTCCTGATTGAGACTGGCATGGATGGATGCAAACCATCAAGTATTCCCATGGACCATAGCGTGAAGTTGTATGATGGTGATACAAATGAAGTAGATAAGAGGAGATATAGAGAAATGGAGGGAAAACTCCTCTACATTACCATTACTCGCCCAGACATTCAATTTGCAGTTAGCAGGGTGAGTAAATTTATGGAGCAGCCAAGACAGGTGCACATGGATGCTATACACATGATACTGAGGTATCTGAAGTCTTCTCCAGGGTCAGGGCTGCTATTCAGAAAGGGCACAGACTTATCCATCTCAGCATGTGCAGACGCAGATTACGCAGGATGCCCTAAGGATCGAAAATCAACCTCGGGGTTCGCAGTGTTTGTTGGAGGCTCAATGGTTTCTTGGAAAAGCAAGAAACAAACTGTTGTGGCAAGGTCCAGTGCCGAGTCCGAATATAGGGCCATGGCTCAAGCCAGCACCGAAATGATGTGGGTTCGGTCCGTACTAGAAGATCTACATGTAGCTGTGCCCTTACCTATGAAGCTTCAGTGTGGCAATCAGGCAGCATTATTCATTGCCAACAATCCAGCTTTCCATGAATGGACCAAGCATATTGAAGTTGATTGCCATTACACTAGAGACGTGATCCAGAGAGGATTGATATCTACTGCACATGTGAGCTCAGGAGATCAGACTGCAGATGTATTCACCAAGCCACTGCTCAGAGGACCTTTTCAGAGATGTTCATCCAAGCTGAGCATGATAGACATCTATGCTCTACCTTGAGGGGGAGTGTAGAGATAGTTCTTAGTATTATTATCCCTTTATGTATCTTGTCGTTATTTATTTATCTTTCATAGATTTCTTTGTAATTTACCCTTAAGGTCTCTCCCTATATAAGAGAACCTAGGGTTAGTCTGAATGATTATCAAAGACTTTTTCCCAACAATCATCATATAACTTCATGCTAGGATGCATAGGAGTAATAGAGGGTCGACACCCAATCATGTTCGTCTCAACCAGTGTATTTGTAGCATACTTCCTTTGGGTCATCACAAGCTCATGCGCATTCCTAGCAAACTCTAACCCTAAGAAATACTTTAGAGTGCCAAGATCCTTAGTAACAAACTGACGACCCAAATATTCTTTTGTCTTCCTTATCCCATGCACATCATCTCCTGTAACAAGTATATCATCAACATAAACCATGATAGCAACAGTAGCTCTGGGTGTTCTCTGCACAAACAGTGAGTGGTCTGCACTTGACCTCTTGAACCCTTGCCTTTCAATCAGATCCGAGAGTTGATGAAACCATGCCCTTGGACTCTGTTTAAGACCATATATTGCTTTATGGAGTCTACAAACCTGCCGACAATCCCTCTCAGCAGCAAACCCCGGAGGTTGTTGCATGTAGACTTCCTCATGTAGATCTCCATACAAAAATGCATTCTTAACATCTAGATGATACCAAGGTCAATCATGTACCTCAGTAACTGAAAGGACATGTAGAGTTGAGTGACGAGCAACATGAGAGAGCATGTCCATATAATCCACATCGTAAGCATGAGTAAATCATCGTACCACCAATCTTGCCTTGTATCGATCAAGGCTCCCATCTGTACGATTTTTAATAATAAACATCCATTTGCAACTGACAACAGATGCCCCATTGGGAGCTGATACCAAACTCCATGTCCAACGTGACTGCAGTGCAGCCATTTCTTCCTCATGTAGATCTCCATACAAAAATGCATTCTTAACATCTAGATGATACCAAGGTCAATCATGTACCTCAGTAACTAAAAGGACACGTAGAGTTGAGTGACGAGCTACATGAGAGAGCATGTCCATATAATCCACATCGTAAGCCTAAGTAAATCCTCGTACCACCAATCTTGCCTTGTATCGATCAAGGCTCCCATCTGTATAATTTTTAATATTAAACACCCATTTGCAACTGACAACAGATGCCCCATTGGGAGCAGATACCAAACTCCATGTCCAACGTGACTGCAGTGTAGCCATTTCTTCTTTTATTGTTAAGTACCAGTGACTTTCCTTCAAGGCCTCCTAATAATTCCGTGGAATTTCCACGACAAATAGAGCAACAAGAAATCTCTATAAGTCCCCTGTTTGACGATCAAAAGAGACCTGTGAAGCAAGAGGGTACAAAGTGCATGTACGCTTTTGCTTCCGAACTGCAATAGGTCCAGGTCATTGGTAACTTCCTCCATCCATGGGCCAGTCTCCTGCAATGGTTCCTATACTGATACTTCTCCAGACCTATCGTTAGAAACATTGTAATCAGAACAAACCTGGGGCATGTCAGATGACGAGCGATGTCCATGAGCAGAAGCAGGTCGACGGGTATAGAATTTTGGCAGTGGTGAGATAATGGTAACAAGTGTTGGTTGTGGCAGACTCGTAGGAGATGGAGGTGTTGGCAGTGGAGGAGGTG
The DNA here is from genome assembly GCA_037367405.1 of Ottelia alismoides. Lineage (NCBI taxonomy): Eukaryota > Viridiplantae > Streptophyta > Magnoliopsida > Alismatales > Hydrocharitaceae > Ottelia > Ottelia alismoides. Next base: position 68,996 of record JAZKJV010011368.1, read on the forward strand.
GTGGCGAAACAACAGGCACAGGTGTAGGTAATGACGGACTTGTAGGAGGATGTGCCACATAAACTTCATCATCAAAGTCTGATGTAGCTAACATGTTACTTGTAGGAGAAAAATACATCACATACTCAAAGAATGTGACATAAGCGCTACTATAATATTTCATGTATAATGGATCATAGCAACGGTATCCCTTCTGAGTCCTGGAGTACCAAACAAGCACACATTTGACAGTTATAAGAGAGAGCTTGTCAAGACTTGGAGACAACTGGTGGACGAAGGTCACGCAACAAAAAACAGGAGGAGTAAGTGAGAACAACTCCTCCGATAATGCCATGGAGAAAGGATTTTCTCACCCAAAACTGATGAGGACATGCAATTCACCAAATAACATGATATATGAACAACATCACAACATCACCCCAAAATGAATGTGAGGCATGATTTTAAATGAGAAGAGTCCAAGTGACATCAAGTAAATAGCGATGTTTTCTCTCAGCAACACCATTTTGTTGAGACGTGTAAGCACAAGTTGTTTGATGAATAATACCACGAGATGAAAAGAAATGTGATGGAACACGGGTGCAAAATTTCCAAAGCATTATCAGTTCTCACATATTTTATCGAGGAAGAGAAAACATTCTACACTTCATAAATAAAAGTTTTGATCGCATCCCCTGCTTCAGATTTATTTTTCAATAAAACAACTCAAAAAGGGAACTATTGCTCCAACTTTGACGACTAGGAAAAGCATAACGATGATGCTTTCCCAACTGACACGCCTTGTGGAAGGATGAACCTAGTGAAATCTGTAGCAAAATATGACACATCTTCTGGAGAGGGAGGTGACCAAAGTGCAGGTGCCATGTGAAGGGAGAGACTGGTCCTGTAGAATGAGAGGAGATACCTGCATAGGGAGTTCAGAACATGCGATAAAAAGCAACCTTCTCACAACCACAACCAATCACCCTATCCGTAAGAATATTCTGAAAAACAAGAGATGATGGGTCAAAAATTGCTCGGCAATGTAAATCCTTCGCAATCTGACTAATAGATAACAAATTCATGGAAAAATCTGGAGCATATAGCACATTCTGTAAACGCATCGAGGGTGTCAAACTGATCTCCCCATGTCCTGTGATCGGGGAATGAGTTCCGTCAGCTATGACAACAGTTCTCCCTAGAGGAACATGTCTATATGCTACAAGTTGATCTCTCTCTCCACATAAATGATGCATCACTCCAGAATCCATAATCCACTCTATAAACTCAGATCAATGACAGGAAGGAGATAAAAGCAAAGGTACTACCTATGGCGCTAGCAGTGGAAGAGGTACTGGTAGAGGCAGAGGCTGCTAAATCTGAGTGGCCTTCTGAAGATAATGAAGAAGCAGGAATAATAATATTCCTCAGTCTGGCAACGAGATCATCAAACCTCTGATCTGCAATAGGAGCAGCTGGAGGCTCAATTTGCTCCGTTACCCGGGCTGAGGCAAGAAAACCATACTTGGAGTAGCATGTATTCTATGTATGTCCCGGACGATGGCAGTAAGTGCATGGCTGACGAATGCAACCTCCTCTACCACAAGGACCACGTCTACAGACATGAGAGGAGCCTCCTCGACCTCGGGGGGCTGCCACCGCCAAAGAGGTCTAACTAGTGTAGTCGAAGGAACAATAATCATGCTGAGTTGGCGCAACACTTCCTCCATAAGAGGAATGGTGGCATCTGCTAGAATCAGGGAATGGGCATCCTCATACTCAGGATCAAGGGGTGCATGGAATACACCAACCATGGTAGCATTCCAGTACATCTTATGTTGTTCAGGAGTGGATCTGAGGGGCATGAAGCTGCCCAACTTCTCAAACATCCCACGCAGAGACGTGTATAACGAATGGAGGGGTCCTCCATTCTGCTTAATGGTGAATATATCATGTTGCAGCTGCAATATCTTGGTCCCATTCCTTGCCTCGGAATAAGTTGTGGTGAGGATATCCCACATCGCGTTGGCGGTGGACTGATGAAACACATCATTGGCAATCTCAATCGCCAAAGTACCAAACATCCAGACTTTGGCATATGCATCAGTTGATCCATGTTTTCTCAACTGGCTCCTCTTCCGTAAGAATATGCTTCTTACTCGTAGATTTCATGAGGCTCATGAACTGCATAGCTCAAAGCTCGTAGTTCGTCCCATCCATCTTGACAATCGATGCTGGACCTCTAAAAGCGTCATTGGCAGGAACATCAACATTGCTCTCTGACATAATACTGGATGAAGAAAACTAGGGTTTTGTAGACCAATAGACATGTGTGTACACAGACATATGAGAATTTGATTGCATATGTGGACTTATGCAACTAAATCCATCAACCCGATCTAAACCTCGATGCAAGCAGAAGCCGTCGTGGACGGTTGTAGCAGGGGTTGTCCCGGCGGTGTCGACGGAGGCCGGTTGGTGGCTTGTGGTTCGGCAAGTGTGGCTAGGGCTAGGGCTAGCGTTAAGGTACAAGAACTCTAGTCTAGGACCGCTGCTCTGATACTATGTTAGGAAAAACGAAAGACTTGTTTATTCCTGTGAACCCTAGGCTCTCTTATATAGAGAAGAGACTAAATTACATAAGACAAATATAAAGAAATAAAATAAAGAAACTGTACATAGAACATATATATATCTCTACAACCATGAATATAGAGTATCCAACCAATAGATTACAAAGTTATGTATCCTAACACACTTTGAAGAATTATGTGGAATATAGAAACGCAAACAAGAGAATATAAGGAAGCCACACGGAAAATGGAATATGGATCACCCCAACCCCCATGCCAGGGAGAAATTCCAAAACCTAATCAAAGATTGGTGTTTTATTTGAGTCAATTTTTAGTAAAAGTCTAAAAGATACATTTCAAGATCCATTTATAGTGGGAGTTGCACATAAGCTCTGTCTGTCGCTAATAGTTTTCAGTAATCTTGAAATATTTAATATCTATAAAGGAGTTCTTGCAATGGAGAAATAAAACTGACTATACGCATCGGATAGAAGCTACATCTGAGATCACATACAGAACTTCAATGCCGGGCTTCTTATAAAAAAGAGGACTCACCAAAGAAGCAACTTTCCAAGAAAAAATAAGCAGAGAATATTACCCATATTAGACGAGATCTAGGAAATTTACTAAGGGATGTTCACATTTCGCCACTCTTATCGAGATGTCTCCAGCATATCTACAACATCGATGGATATATTGGGATGGATCCTAGATATATATACAAGGGGCATCTCCATATAGGGCAAGTTGGTGAAACTATAGAAGATTGTAGTCTGGAATAAAGAGTGGCAACAATAATATCAACACGTTAAAACTTACATGGTTCAAGATGATAAGAATGATAGTTTTACTCCATGGAAAAACGTCGAATAGTTGCATTTCTTCATTCACCAAAACGTGTGTGTTTTCACATACAACTCTCTCCAAATGGATGACACAACCACGTACTAAACGATGGAGGATCTTTCACAAGATCCAATTAAATGATTACATCAACCCTTCACAATTCTCAACCAAAACGATATATGGATGATATTTTACTGATACTTCGCAAAATTTTATGCTATGGACTCTTGTAACATCAATTTTTGACAATTATAAGCATAAATCGAATTCTCGGGGCACTTCTCTAGGAAAGAATGAACTATATAACATCTGTCTTGTTATCTAGCAGGGAGATGATGAATACTCCAGTACGAGGTAGGCCTTTTAAAGCTTTCCAGACTAGTTTGTATGGTATCTCATGCTTTGGGTTTGTTTATGTGCAATGTAGATCCAAAGTGGTTCAACCCTTGTCCAAATACCGCATATATGGCACCGCAGTGAACGTTTTGAGTACTTCACTCTCAATTATACGAAATAAAATCACAAGATAAAAAAGATTTAACCTATGTCTCTGTTATGATGAAATAAAATGACACGATAAATAAGATATACCTCGTGATATTCGATGAGCCTATTGGAAAGAATACAAAAGGCTTCTGTATCTGCAACATCTTCATATCAATATTATCTGATCTGAGCTTGTTGATTACTCTGTGCAATAGTTCTGCTCCATTCCATCTCAATCTCGAGTCATCATAAGTTGCGTAGAGCTCGTCCATGCATTGCTTTATAAAAGGACTGCAAAGATTACAAGATAATTAGAAGACAGGTGTCAAAAACTTTAATTAAAGACTTCAGGAGAGCATGCACCAACAAACATTCGGAGTAAGATAGAGGAGTTGACCATTCTTTAAAAACTTTATAATTAAGACAAACTCCACCACAAAAGGAACCCACGCCAAATAAACTACAATAAAAACCTTTGGAAGAAAATTTGTGTCCATTTTAAACATGGACTTAATGTGAATCACATGCGTAGAAACTCTCTTAGTAGGTGGCCTTGAAACTTCACGTACATGACAAGCTACTACTACAAAACTCACAAATACACCTACTTTGCACGCATCTCAACACCGAGTCCTTTTCCTATGCAAGATGTTTTTTAATTCGAGTATCCAACTAGTTTGATCATCCTTTGGTCTTCACGTATACGGTGAATGCAATTTGTTCCTTAAAAAAATCATGTGGCTCTTCACAAAAAAAGCCATGGGAATAGCGATAATAATTATAACTCTGATCTACTGGAGAAAATTCACTATAAGTCTAAGTAAATAATTTCTCCTACGTGGAGAATAGACTTTTAAAAAGTGTTAATACAACCATTCTTTTTAAGTCTCTTTTATCACATTTCAAGTTTTACTTGTTATCAAGTTGACAATAAGTAGAAAAGGATGTGTGTTAACTTCTAAGAATCGCAAATGAAAAGCAGGATACCCGAAGGCAAATGTGTCCCATGGCCCTTGTTGCTACTCTTATGAAATACATGTCCTTCAAGAAAGTTCCAATGCATATACCGATATCTCCTGACTGCTCTTATTTAGAATGCATTCCCTTCATGATTATCCTCTAAACTCTAATTTCATTGGATTAAGGATTAACTTGGAGTTACCTTAGTGAATAAGTAGGCAATCCCGACCTATCACCATGGATTATGGCACACAGGCTGCTGATCAACAATGTTTTCCCAATGCACATGATATCACATCTGCAAAGCCAATAACAACCCAATAGAACAGACAACACTTGCCTTGTGCAGACCACCCAAAAGACGAGTCCCAGGACTCCCACAACGCAGGGAGTTTGTCCTGTAACCAGAAGAAGAGGCTTCAGGCTTGCCCTGTCAGGTGTGGTGAAAATATCCCTGTATGGACCTTCCAATACCAGCAAATCAATCGTCCTTATTCATTCTATGACTTCTTTTTTAAGCCTACTCTCTTACATACACGGGAAGGGGCATTACCACCTTTCCCATAATTGTGAGGTGATATACTCACGATAATAGTAAAGCAGAAAAGCAAACCTTCTTTTATCCTAAAAGTCGTGAATACCTCCTCTCTGTTGTCACTTGGCATCTTAATAACTCTTTTTGAAAAAAAAACAATCACGGGCAAACTCCCAAGCTGGGAGCTACCACCTTAAATTTAAACTTAAAAAGAAGATGAAGCTACATTAATGAGACTCCCAGAAGTTGTACAGGGCTTTACAATGGATATAAGCATTCTCCGAGTAGAACCTTTGGTTTTTAAAAATATTGTCATTTCTACCCTGCCAGATCGCCCACAGCGCCGCGAATGCATGTGAGACGTCATCAGTGGAGCCATGCCCCATCCTCCAGATCGATCGCCAAAAGGTCGCAGAGTCCTCGGATTGCAGCCACGAAAAGCCCAAATCACGCCAAACCTCGGCCAAGGACATTTGAAAAAGATATATTTTGCGTCCTCTTGCTTCCCATGACACCTGTCGCATATCACGTCCTGAACACCAAAAATACGAACCTGCCTAACTTTGTCACAAATGTGATCCCTCCTTAAGCACCACAGGAAAATATTGACCCTCTTAGGAAACCTAGCTGCCCAAACCACTCTTAAGTCTTGTATCAGATCCACGTCTAGCACCTTCGAAGAACAGCGCAGGTGCTCGTATATCTTTTTCGTGGAGAGCTTCATCCCCCGCCATTCGAAATGGTCCGCATACACGACGTGGGGACCAGGGATAGTGTCAGCCACCGACGGCAACTCATATTGCAACATAAGATATTCGTCCAGCCTCTGCCTCGATAAGTCATTGACGAACACAGGTGCCCAAGTGCCGGTCCCCCCCACCTGACAAAGAATACGGTCATGATCCGCCACCAGAGCAAACAATCTCAGGAACATGGCGCACAACTTTCCCTCCCCCATCCAATCGTCACCCCAGAAGCGAAACAGACGCCCATCCCCCACCTTCGGAGCCAAAAAAGTTGTGAGAGTCGGGAGGACACCACGGACAACGGACCAAAGAGGAGATTCCCACCGTAGCCTCCCAGCCTCCAGATCGTCTTGTACGCCATAGATCTTGTGGAGAAGCTTGAGCACCAAAGAAGACGAGGGACCCCAGATATGGGCAGCCCATTTACCCAGCAACGCCCTGTTCATGCAATCGACATCCCGAACGCCCAGTCCTCCATCCATCTTCCTCTTCGTCACGTCCTTCCACCTCACAAGATGAAGCCCCACCTTTTGCTACTTGCCATCCGACCAAAGAAAAAATTTCATCAGTGCCTCCATCTTCTTCCGCACACCAACAGGATGGATACGCGTAGAGAAGAAGAAAAGCGGTATCGCAGAAAGAACGTGCTTCAACAAAACAAGTTTGCCCAGGGAACCCAACTAACCAGCGTGGACCACTCTACCTGTTAGTGGATTCATTTTTTTTTTGAATAAAAGAAGGGTGTTCAGCCTTGGTAGGTGATCGACGAGAATCTTCATTTATTATCAGGTAAAACATTGCATGTATTTCAGCAAAGACTAGTAAGAAAATAACCGTGCAAACATTCTTAATGTAGTGTCTCACCTCCGAAAGATCAAAGCTTGTACGGATAACTAAATTGCCCATTAAAACACAAAAAGCTCGGCCCTCTCCACCCTCAATCGGTAAATTGAGGACGCAAAGTTCTTCCAAAAAAGGTCAAAACTGGAAATGTCAAGCCAATCCACCATGTCCTCCTCCATAGCCCTTTAGCATTGATATATCAAACAAAGCACATGATCAATGTCTTTGTCCTCCTTGTTGCAAATAGGACAAAACACTATTGTTTGAGATAAATCGTGCCCTAAAAATTCTCTTCATCAGCATATTTCTCTTGAACAACCACAAAGAGATCGCCACCTTCAATGGAACCACATCTTACAAATCAACAGGTCATCTTTCGCCGGCTTCAAATACCCCAGCAAGCTCCATGTTAAACCTTTTGTGTGTTTTTTCACCATGAAGTCGTCATACCAAATTAAGAGATCTCATGGGTTCGACGAGCCATCAAAACCTTCCAAGTCATAGAGCACCCCGTTAAACTCCAAAGATGATGGTTTGAAAGGCCCACCGAGAATATGAACAACCATGCAAGATCTCAAACGTCAGAAATGGACCGGTCATCTGCCATTAATGCCTCCATATTCACAACCATTGGTCACGTCGCTGCTAATGTGAGGCGTGAACGGTAGGGTTGGGCATTATTCGGATCTACCCAAATAACCCACCCAAAAACCTTTCAAAATGGTTGAAATGGGTTGGGTTACCTGGATTTTGGGTCGGTTGGTCCAAAACCATAATATTTATTTGGTTTTGGTTGGATTTGGGTTCAAGGTGTTCCATCCGACCCACCAAAAAAACCTAAGTCGCTAAATTGGATGAACCTTTATTTTAATCTACTTCACCCAACCAAACTACCACATGAAATCCATTCCTTTGTCATTTGTGTTTGCTACTTATATTCCTGAGATTAAAATTTTCCATACGGTTTTACACCTAAATTTGATGGTAAGACTAACAAAGAGAGACCTAGATTTTGGTCCCTAGTTTGCTCCATTTCAACTTTTTGTTTTTCCGTGTTGGATTTCTTGTTATGTCAATTAATGTCATATTAGAAACATCTTGTGATGAAATACATGTTGACACAAGCTTATAAATTGTTTAGATTCACATCTCATAATTTACTGTGAGAAAAAAATGAATAACATACAACTAATCTCAAATTTTAATATATCACAACTAGACTTCTAAAGTTTGATTTGACCCAATCTAATCAGCCCAAACCCATAACCCGAATTACTTCATCCAACTTTACTCGACTGGTCACGGGTGGCCATTTTTTAAACCCAAACCGAATATCACATGAAATTTATTGACCCAAACCACCCAAACCGATCGAATGCCCACCCCAAGCGAACGGCATTGGGGTTGCGCCTGGATAGCAGCCATGAGCACTAGCAATAGTGGTTGGGCAACACCTCTCTTGGCTGGAGATAGCTGATTGGCATCGTTTGGTGCTGGAAAAGAGGATGGGAACTCCTCATGGCCAAGGGACAACAGAGGGTTGGCTTCAGGGTTGATGAGGCAGCGTCGGGGTTGGCTTCTATGAGAGGAACTGCCTAGGGTTACATTGGGCTTTGATATGATGTGAAAATATAGAACATTTTCTATGTTATGAGTAGATACCCCAACCCTCCTTGTATAGGGGAGAAACTAGGATCAAGGTCACACCCAAGAGACATCACAAATAGACAAAAGACAAAGATACCCCGGAGGTGTTTATTTACAATGACTTTTTCTTACTACTTCTCATCGTGTTGAAGCTTATATATATTGATCATCATGCCCAACTTGGACAAACATTTCAAGAAAGATCCCCTAAAAAGTGCTTTAGTGAATATGTTAGGTGTATGTTCTGATGAGGAAACATGAGCAATAAGTATGAGATCCCTTTTGTATCATATCTCCGGTGTAGTGACAGCCAACCTCGATGTGCTTGGTCCAATCATGAAAAGCAAGGTTATTTAATATGAAGAAAAATGCTTAATTGTCTCCCCATAACTGTGTATAAAGAAGAATCTCTATATAAATCTATTAATACAAATTTGACTAACATCATTCTATCGTGGCTTGAGCAATAGCCCCATGTATCCAAATCATCACTGGATTTGGAGATGACTTGTTGTTTCTTACTTTTCTAAGTGACCATGGGATCTTCCAGAAACACAACTAAAACATGGCGACTTTTTTAAGGAAAAAAGGGCTTCCATTGTATACGCGTGTGCCCAAAAACTTCACCATTTATCACCTTGGTAACATGATTACAGGCCAGTTATAGGCAGCAAAGGAGATTACATCACCCAATTTTCAGCAAGTGCTTTAGCATGCGCCATTACATTCTCACCATATATTTTGTCCCCTTTGAATATAACACCATACTGAGAATCCAAATTGCTCAAAGAACCGCAAAAAATCAAGAACGGTCCTTTTACGTGCCCCTCGAATCTTCCCCAATAGACTCCCAGAAGTACTCCATACTGTCACACGGAACATGTTGATCCCCAAAGAGCGATCAAGTCTCCTCATAGCTCTTGCATCTAAAGAATAAGCGATCCACATCTTCTACCCATGTCTGGCACCGCAGTTAGCGTTCACGAAGAATCTCGCAACCCGATCCCCCGTCAGCACTTTCCAGCCCCAAAGTCTTCTACAGCCCGCCTCAGGGACATCCGGAACATCATTCTGGGTCCCCTTCAATACCTTGTATGCTTTCCCAATGGAGAAACAACCATCTTGCCAACACCATCAATCTCTACCCTGCCACATTTTCCAAAGACGCAGGCAGCATCACCAGTTCCTCTGCCCTTTGGTCCGAAAGGTCAAAACGGAACGATGGGAAAAAACCATGGCCATCCCACACCTCAGCCACGAAAGCACTCTAGTTCATAGTAAGGGCCATCAGCAGAGGAAAACGCTCACCCATCACATCGCCTTCGAACCAGTCATCTAACCAAAACTGAAAGCTCGACCCGTCCCCTAATATCGATCATAAGGACGAGCGAAACTCCTGTACCAGATCACAGATCCCCCTCCAGAAGAATGATGGAGCCAAGCCCAGATCCTCAATGTTGGGAAAAGAGGTTCCCACCCCGTAGACCGTATCCATTAGACAACTTATATGGTGAGCATCAACATAGCCTAAGGGCCAGTTTCGTTACTGGGTTGGATTGGGTTGGGGTATCCTCCTGTGAATAGCAGATATTTGGAGGGTTGGAATGATAATTGTGATATGATGTGACATTGATAATGTGTTATATTAACTTTTTTAATGATTATAATATATTTTTATGTTAATAAGTGTATTTGAACATGGTTAAAAACCATTATACCAAAGAAATTGTAAGGTCAATACAAGTAATCCCAACCCAGGAATGCAGGGTTGGAGCTAAGGGCATGCCAGGATACCCCGATGTACCCTGGCAACCAAACAGGCCCTAAGAGTGTAAGTGGACCTCCTTTCCTAAAAACAAGTCATACCTTGGTGGAGTCTTTAGAAATCCAAGGATTACCACGACAGCATCTATATGCACTTGTCTTGACTTAGTTATAAACCAATTAATACAGCTTATGGTAAATGAGATATATCTAGCCTAGTAAGAGTTATATAGAGCTTCCCAAAACGCTCTCTCTATCTTCAAGCATTTGCTTCCTCTGTTACATCGACAAATAGCTTTAGATTGGGATCCATATGTACAGTTGTAAGCCTATAGTCTATCATGACAACCTCCTCAAGAAGATCGGTAACAAAATTCATCTAACACATTATGAGACCTCTCTTCTAGAAAACTGGAGGTTGAGAAAGTCTGGACGGCCATTATTCACCAAAATTAAATAAAAATGTAGCAGTGATGAATCTCTTCATCGAAAGCCGTCCAAGTGTCCAGCAAAACCACATACTAATGGACCCTAAAGTAATCGTCATTCCATGCAGACATATGTTTTCGAAATATCAAATTCTCGAAGCATTCCCTTGACCTTTCGATGCCTCTAGCCGGCCATCATTTCAGTGACCACAGTATCTAACATCCGCCTATCATGAATAGAAGTCATCTTAATTAGAGAGATAATATTATTCATGAATCAAAACCATCTGAAACCTCTTAACAAGCACCTTTTCCACAATGATGTATGTTGGAGTATAAGTTGTATGCGTCATATATGAGGGAGATGGGTAAATGGATCCCTCCAGGATCCATTTACCCCATCCAGTTGTTTAGTCCCACATCTACCAGTTTGGAGATGTGGAGACTCCGAGGGTGCTATATATAGAGCCCCACACCCATGTAGTCCATTGAGAAAAGTACAATAGACACACCAACCCTCTGAGGCATTCTCCCGTAGTTTCATCCCGCTCCTTAGGGAGTAGGGTTCCACGTTAATCCCCGTTGTTCTTGTAGTTCTTTATCCTTTTCCATGTTTCGCTTCAGAATGTTTATTTTCTAACATGGTATCAAAGTGGGTCGATTCTCGAGGAGTTTTGTGTTCTTTATTTATTTATTCGAGATTCAATTGTAATGAGTTATTTGAATATTATTATTTGTTCAAGATTCAATTTTTCTAGGATTTTCCTGAAAATCCTAAATCTGTACGAAGGCATCCTACACAATCTGATTTCCAAGCTGCATCCAACCCACTTTTCCATATCCGTGTGAAATGCTCCCAGGCGGGGAGCCTCTTCTCCTTGCGCAGACGTGTTGCCTTCAGATCTTGGTGGTGCTACATCCAACGCATGCACTCGATCTCGTGGTAGAAGCCCATGCACGCAAGATCGATGGCCAGCAACGCATCTCCAACAGAACCAGCCGCATGCAGCGGCGCAAATCCAACAAATCAAGGGTTTTTCTATAAACCTTTGGTTGAGCGGCTCTGAGTCTTGGGTTTCCCGCAAGAGTCATTGTCCTCCTCAGGCCGCATCTCCCTTCGCGCAGCCTTCCTCCAGGCTCCCACCACGCAACCCTCCAGCAGCATCACCCAGGCGCGCAGCACCAAAGCCATATCGGCGAACTCCTGGCGCATCAGGCGACGCCTCCTCGCACGTGCGCATATGGTATCGACAGCCCAGGAGCACTTTCTCAATCCAGGAACTTCGACATGAGGCCTTCTCTCTCCAGTCATGCGACGCCTCCTAGAAGAGGCCTCCTTGGCGCGTGCTTTCTCCTTCGTGTGCCCTATCGGGCAACCGCACAGCTCTGGCGGCGAGCCCTTGCCCTTGCATCCTCTCTACAGCCCCGCTCCAGGCATCAGGAGGCGCACCCTCCGGCCCTTTGAGCACCTCCATCGCGCGAGCCCCTCAAGCAAGAAGCCTCAACGCTGAAGCCCCTGGGATCTTCCCCATCATGACGCTCCAGTGGCGATGCGAACATATATCCCAGCGGGGGCGGGGGCGGGGGGCATGTGTGAAAAGGGTTCTCAAGTGGGAACCTTACGTAGGGTTGGCGGATGCGATTAAAAAAATGACAGGCCGATCATTGTAAAAAAAAGGGAGAGCAGAGTGGCGTGCGTATAAAAAAAGTTACACACGACTATTAAAAAAATGAATAGCCGGGGAAAAAAATGATGAAAGGTTGTTTTGTAAAAAAAGGCGCGTACACCGAAAAAGAGTCGTACGCATTTAAAAATAGGGCGCATACAATTGAAAAAAGTTGTATGCAAATTTCAAAAAAAAATTGATGATGAAAAGCCATAAAAGGAAATTATGGAACGGCTTATTTAAAAAAATGCAAAAAAGGAGGAAAAAAATTTCAAGATCGACTAAAGTGATGCTTTTTTCTCCCCATTTTCTTGACTTCTCCCAACTTGGTCGACGTCCATGTTTTCCGACAAGTATGGGAGAAAGGGGGAGTTTATGTAGAGTCACAGGTCTTGTTCCAGATTTAGAGGTCAGATTCAGATATTTACCAGACCAGTCAGATTTTCAGACTCTACAGTTTGTCAGATTTTCAGACTCGACGTCAAATGTTTCCAAGTCTTCAGTTTCAGACACACACGAGTATACGAGCTTTTCATATGTGCACATGTTAGCCATCTTTTGCAGTGGTCCACATCTTTCTTCTTGTTGTTTCGGCCAGAGTTTTCATGTGAGCCATAGGAACTCCAGGGTAGAGGACCATTCTCTATGCCATGTTAGCAAGGGTTTTCGTGTGGTATCATAGGTACTTCAGAGTAGTATACCATTTTCTGTGTCAGATGGGAGAGACCCAGTTCTCTAACGAGGAGACTTCTTTCAAACTCCATTCTCCAACGACTGTGGACTCCAATGAGGATTGCATTTCCACGGCCTTTTCAGTTTGACCATTTTCAGAGATGGAGCAGTTGTCCACATGTTGTGGCAAGCCAGAGTACTCCGACGAGGAGACTCATTTCAGTTGCAGTGACTCTGACATGCGCAGTTCAGAGCACATGCTCTCCGACGAGGAGATTCAGCAGACTCACACTCCAGCCCGTTCGTCCTCCTCACCTACACGGCATGAGAAGCAACGTCCTCGACAGCAGCAGTTGTGCATGTTTGGGTTGATATTGTCCGTAGTGTCCTGTAGCGTGAGTTGAGTTTCTTTCTATTTATCCAAGCTGAGCACTGCATGCTCCAGCTTAAGGGGGAGTGTTGGAGTATAAGTTGTATGCTCCAGGATCCATTTACCCCATCCAGTTGTTTAGTCCTACATCTACCAGTTTGGAGATGTGGAGACTCCGAGGGTGCTATATATAGAGCCCCGCACCCATGTAGTCCATTGAGAAAAGTGCAATAGACACACCAGCCCTCTGAGGCATCCTCCCGTGGTTTCATCCCGCTCCTTAGGGAGTAGGGTTCCACGTTAATCCCCGTTGTTCCTATTGTTCTTTATCTTTTTCCATATTTCGCTTCAGCATGTTTATTTTCTAACAATGTAAATGGCATACGAAAGTATTATGATAGCAAGCACCTTGTCCACGATGAAGTAAATGGCATGCGAAAGTATTATGGGTCCAAAGTTTCCCCATACACTCAGATACATCCATTTGAATGGAAGAAAAATCAAAGCCTTGTTAATACAAATTGAAACCATTGTTTCCCTCAAAAAATCAGCAATCATTCCATAACACACCTTGCATTATTCCCATAATTCCCAAAACTGCAAAATCATATGTACCATGTGAACCATCCGCACTTAGCTTGCGAATCAATGTGCTAACCCCATCCCTCAAAAAAATCCAAGTCACCTCATCTTTTTGATCTTACTGCAGCCTTCTCGCTCCAATACCCAACCACCTGTGAAGATTGTCCCTCTAAGACCGGGATACTCAGCAATACAATCCATGTAATGTGATCCCATATTCGAAGCACGGAAAGAAAGCTAGAAGCATAACATAAAAAGATAAGAGAAAATGTCGCAAACTTTTTCCATTTACATTCAACAAGCAACCATGTCCACAAAATACCACATACATGTATCAGTGTAATGCATTGCACATACACATATGATATACATCTCTCAAAAATGGGTACAAGTAAAGATAGCAGCAAAATCTAAGGGGATTTGCCAGATGACTGTAACTTTTAATAGTCGTCTGTAACTTTTTAAAGCAGCAAAATCTAGGGGGTCATCCTCTCCTCTACCCCCATATATTTTCTTTCCAACCGCCAGATGCCTAAGGAGATTCGAGCGCGACTGGAGAAGCGGATGCGCACCTTTTTGTGGGGGAACCATGCGGGTGGGGGCAGAGGGGTCCATCTGGTGGGGTGGGAGGATATCACGCACAGAAAAAACCATGGGAATTTGAGGGTGAAGTCGCTCGAGCAGATGAATGAAGCGTTGCTGCTTAAGTGGGCTAGCAGGTTTGGGGGCCGGGGGATGATCTCGTTTGCGAGGTGGTCTGTAGGATCTATGATGTGCGGGGGGCGTCGCCTTCGCAGCCCGGCCATCTCGCCGCCCCGACCCCTTTCTGGCGGGGCGTTGTGAAGACTTTCGTGAAGAACATTGCCCTTTTTAGGCCGGTCCTTGGGGGGATCCTTCTCTTTTTGGGCGGATGATTGTTTGGTCGGGGGGGGAGGCTCTGCTCTCGTTTCCCCCTTTTGTATGCGCTGGCGGAGGAGAAGCTCTGCTCGATTGCGGAGTGTTGGGCTGATGGAATCTAGTACCCAACTTTCTCCGCTAATCTCTCCGACCAGAGATTTGAGGACTTCTTGGCCCTACTTGACGCCGTGAGGGAGGTGGGGCCTCCTTGCGGGGGGCGGGATCACTGGTGTTGGCGGGAGGGGCCGTTCTCGGTTAGGAGGGCCTATGGGACCATCTCCAGGCCGCCGCCGGCTAATTCGGAGTTGTTGAACAGGGACTGTGCAGTTATTTGGGCTCCCAGGCTTCCTGAGAGAATTGGGTTCTTGTGGTTACTCAGGAGGAAGAGGCTGATGACGCGAGATCGGTGCGCCAGGCTTCTTGGCGGCATTTCAGACAGGTGGCTAATTTGTAATGATGCAATTGAATCTGTGGAGCACCTCTTTTTCTCTTGCCTCATGGTCTCTCAAATATGGCAGGAGGTTGGCTTAGCGTGGTGCCGCAATGATGACTTTCAGGCCTTCTAGAGTTCAATCCACGCAAATCTGACTAGACCGAGGTGGGAGCGGCTCTATCCCATGGCTATTCTATGGGCGGTTTGGCGAGGAAGGAATGACTTGCTGTTCTCGGTCAAAGATTTTATAAGGAGAACGTGGGGGTGTTTGTCAAACGCATGGTAGAGGACTGGGTGTTGTAGTGGATCTGTGGGGTCGATGTTTGGTTTGTTTTTTTCCTTGTATTTACTTATATTTTTGGAATAAATAATCATGGGGCGGACACCATCGAGTGTTTCCCCTACCTTTTAGACTTCAAAAAAAAACAACAAAAGAATTGAACCGGCCAAGCCGCTCAAGTTGCGGTTACTCCTGCGGACCTGCCAAATTCACGAAAGTAGGTACGTCATGAGCAAAGTTGCTCAGTACGATGCTAAAAAACTAAGGAAGAAAGAACCACGAGAAGCTAGAAAGTGTACAAAAGCAGGTAACTGTGTAAAACCCAAACCACATTGAAATTGACCAGAAAACCTAGACCCTACATCCTTATCTGTTAAGATATTCATGTTATTTAATCATTCTTCCTATATTGTTTATTTCTATTGTCATGTTTATGTAATTTACCATTAGAGCTCTTCTCCTATATAAGAGAGCTCTAGGGTTAGATGGAATACAATTTTTTTTCTTTTCCCATTCAACATGGTATCAGAGCGACGGACCTAGACCGGAGCTTGTGCCCTAGAATCCTGTCCCCACCAAAACCCTAACTCTCTTGGGCCGCCGCCACCGCCTACACCTGTGGGCACCACCGCCGCCGCCGAGCCCCTGAGGGTGTCGCCTTTGCCCAGCCCGCGTGCGTCCGCCGTCGAGCCCCTACAGGCATCGCCTTCGCCCAACGTGCATGCACGTGTTCACGCGTGCCTTCACGCCACCAGTCGCAGTTGCGTGACCCACACGGGTTCACACACTCCAGTCTACGTGCGGTTGCCGTCTACAGCCGCGATAACCGTTGTTCTCGTATAGTGGGAAAATCACCGCCCACGTGTAGTCATCCTGCTCATTTGTTGGGTACCTAGGGTATAACGTGAAACCCCAGAAACAACCTAGCCTACCCAAAGGACTCTTCAAGGAATGGAAGATTTTGTGGCATAAGTCTACACCTATAACCATCTTCATGTATGTCAGTGTAGACGTCGATATCTCTTGTCACTAGCGCAATCTTGAAGATAATTGTCATCATGACCGAAAACAAAGTGGAAGTTCCATCCCTGGGTACCTTCAAAGGTCTGACACCCTTTGTCAAAATGGATGGAACCAACTACGAACTCTGGGCCATGCAGTTCATGAGTTTGATGCAGTGTAATGGCAAGAAGCACATCCTCGCGGTTGAGGAGCCATGTGACAAGATTGGGATGAATGCCTCATGGGAGGCTGATGATGCGTATGCTCGTGTATGGCTATCTGGGACTGTATCCACATAGATAGCTAATGATATTTTGAGCCAGCCTATTGCAAAGGCTATGTGGGGCATTCTTGCCGCGGCATTCTCTCCGACAAAGAATGAGTCGAAGATCTACAGCTTCAGCATGATATCTTCACATCGAAGCAAAATGGTCGTCCTCTTCATACCCTCTATACTTCTTTGAGGGGTATGTTTGAGAAGTTACATGGATACATACCCTTGACTACTACAATAGAGCAGCTCAAAGCATACAGAGATTATGTGATGACTGGAGTGTTTCTAGCGGCCCTGGATCCAGAGTATGATGCAGCACGTGCCCAGATTCTCATTGATGCTACAATACCTCCAATGAAGGAGGCGTATCGTAGGCTGAGTAGACTATCTATATCCTCTAGTAGTCCTTTATAGTCCTAGACTTCTTCAACTATGGTAATTTCACGTGGTACAGCAGTCATACACCATATCGTGGCCGGGGGAGTTCCAACTGCAACAAAGGAGGAGGAGGTCAACCTCGTCAGCCGTGCACATTCTACCACAGGACAGGTCATTCTGCGGAAACATGCTATTCCAAGCATGGGTTTCCTGCGTCAGCCAGGGTTGCAAAGCAGACACAACAGGCTTGGAGTCCATCATCTGCATCTGACCAGAGATTTGACAAGCGTGTAGCACGACTGAGAGAGATCATGCCTGGCACATCCAGATCTACCACTTCTCCTTCAGGATCCTCAGAGGTTGTTGCCTCAGCATCGGCGTCTACATCAGGTATAGACTATGCTTTTACTAGTTGCTACAAGGCAGACTTATCAGAATGGATCATGGATTCTGGTGCATCTCATCATCTCTATGGTGACAGATGTCAGTTTAGTGTTTTTAGTCATGTTCAACCTGGACGATCAATTGTGATAGCATATGGTACACATTCCCCCATCACTGGTCAGGGGGAGATGCAACTAATTTCTACATTGAGGCTTCCTAATGTTCTCTATGATCCTGAATTTTCTATGAACTTATATCAATTAGTCAAATCGCCAGAGATTTACATTGTCGTGCCATATTTGATCCATCTGCTCTTTGTTTCAGGATACATACGGGCAGATTATTTGGAACTTGCCGTGAGCATAGGGGCCTTTACAGACTTGTGCAGTCTCAATACGCTGGCACCTCTTCTTCTCTGAGCATTGGGTCTGTTTCTCCGTACATGTGGCATCTGCGATTTGGTCATCTTCCTTTGCAAAAGTTGGTGCATGTTCTTTCTCAAATTTCTCCTCGCTCCACTTTTCAGTGCAAGGCGTGCCAGCTTGGGAAGCATCATCGATCCCATTTCCAGAGTCATTTGGGTCCAAGTAGTCATAGTCTGTTTGAGTTGCTCCATTTTGATATTTGGGGTCCCAGTTGTGTCCCAGATCTTTAAGGACACAAATTTTATCTTATTGTTGTTGATGAGTTTTCTAGGTTGTCAAGGGTTTTCCTTCTTAAGAACAAAACAAGTATGATGTTGGTCCTATTATTCAGTTTTTTATTAATGAAATAAAGAACATTTTTTCTGCCAGAGTCAAGTACATACGTTCTGATAATGCTCTACAATTTTGCAGTACTCAACTCTCTCAATTTCTGAAGTATCATGGTATTGTGCATCAAACATCTTGTGTGTATACCTCCCAACAGAATGGGGTGGCTGAAAGGAAACACCTCCATCTTTTGGATGTCACCAGAACCCTATTGATTCAGAGTCGTGCTCCTCATTCCTATTGGGGAGATGCAGTTCTAAATGCTTGTTATCTGGTTATGTCTTTTTTCATGTTAGGGGAGAAGATCTCGTTCTTGATTGCGTTTCCCGAAACGGATCTTTTCTCATTTATGCCTCGTGTCTTCGGTTCAGTTGCGTTTATTCATCAACTCTCTCCTGGTCTTGACAAGCTCTCTCCCAGAGCTGTCAAATGTGTGTTTGTTGGGTATTCCAAAACCCAAAAGGGACATCCTTGTTTTGACCATGTTCGACGAAGTTACTATGTCAGTGCCGATGTCACCTTCTTTGAGTCCATTATGTATTTTTCTCCCATAGGTGACAGGCTTACCCCTTCAGAGGATGGAGAAGAGAACTATATGCCTCCTCCACCACTACCATGTTCTACTCCATTAACGCCACCTCCACCACCTCCTCCTCCACACCCGCCTCCTGGGTTTTTTCCGCTGATCTACCAGCGAAGGCCATGTGCTCATGCGCCTCCTCCATCATCCAGCACGCTCAAGGTATGTACTGAGCAGTTGAGTTCTTCTAATGGCACGGGTAATTTGCATGTACAGACTGAGGTACAAGGTGCAGATAGTCTCTACTAATACTGAGGATCTGGATATGCCTATTGCACTTCGACGGCAGAAACGAGCATGCACTATGCACCTTTTTGGTTCTCATGTTTCCTTGAAATATATTTCCAAGGATTTTCAACACTTTGTTGTGGGGTTGTCTGCTATAGAGATTCCACGGTCATATCAGGAGTCACTGCAGAGCAGTCACTGGCGTTTGACTATGGAGGAGGAGATGGCGACTTTACAATCACGAGATACATGGAGTGTAATTAATGCTCCATCAGGTGCGTTTGTTGTTGGAAGCAAGTGGGTATTTGTTGGAAGAATAAGAGTTAATGTTTATTCCAGAGAACCCTAGGGTCTCTTATATAGATAAAACCCATGGGTAAATTACATAAGACGGAACATATAAGAATAAAAAGAACAAACGGTACACAGACTACATAATTCTTTCGACACTCCCCCTCAAGATGGAGCATAGATATCGATCATGCTCAGCTTGGGAAGTACACTTCTGGAATGGTCCTCTGAGTAACGGTTTGGTGAAGATGTCAGCAGTTTGATCCCCAGAACTAACATGCGAAGTAGAAATCAATCCCTTCTAGATCATGTCTCTGGTGTAGTGACAGCCTACTTCAATATGCTTAGTTCTCTCGTGAAAGGCAGGATTATTGGCAATGAACAATGCGGCTTGATTATCACACTGTAACTACATGGGTAGAGGTACATCTACATGCAAGTCTTCTAGTACAGCACGAACCCACATCATTTCCGTACTTGCTTGTGCCATAGCCCTATATTCAGATTTTGCACTGGATCTAGCCACAACCGTTTGTTTCTTGCTTTTCCAAGAAACTAGAGAGCTACCCACAAACACAGCAAAGCCTGAGATAGACTTTCGATCCTTAGGGCATCCTGCATAGTCAGCATCCGCACATGCAGAAACAGATAAACTGGTTCCCTTTCTGAACAACAATCCCGTGCCTGGAGACGATTTTAGATACATGAGTATCATATATATAGGATCCATATGTAACTGCCTCGGTTGTTCCATGAACTGGCTTACCCTGCTAACTGCAAAGGCAATATCAGGTCGGGTTATAGTTATGTAAAGAAGCTTCCCCACCATTTCTCTATACCTTCTCTTGTCAACTTCTTATGTATCAATATCATATAATTTCATGCTGGGGTCCATAGGAGTAGTAGAGGGTTTGCATTCAACCATGCCCGTCTCGATAAGCATATCTGTAATATATTTCCTCTAGGTCATTACTAGACCCTGTGCATTCCTAGCGAACTCCAGCCCCAAAAATATCGTAATGTACCAAGGTCCTTTGTAACAAATTGACGACGCCATATGATTCTCCCCCTCAGCAGCAAACCCCGGAGGCTGTTGCATGTAGACTTCCTCTTGCAGATCTCCACAGAGGATAAAGCCACTGCAAATCTCTGAAAATCCTCCGTGAGGCGATGAAAGGAGACATGTGAGGCAAGAGGATACGAAGCACAGCTACGTTTCTGCTTTCTCATCGCAATAGGAACATCCAAATCATCAACCACTGAACTCGTCGGATCAGATACGTCCCGTAGTGATGTACCCTGCGTAGGCACACTATTCGACCCATCATTAGTAGTAACATCTGGACATACCTGGGGCGTGCTGGATGATTGGCGTGCAGCATGAGCAGGACCAGATCGACGGGTATAAAATTTTGCTAGTAGCGAGATAAGTGGTTTTAGTGGTTGTGGTGGTGGTGGAGGTGGATTTAGTGGTGGTGTTGACGCAACATTAGGAACTGGATTGACTAATGGAGGACTCACCGTAGGAGGAGGGGGGCATAGACCTCATCAGTAGATGTGTTAGAGACCAATTTGTCACCTGCAGGTGAAAAATACATAACAGATTCGAAGAAAGTAACATCTGCACTGACAAAGTATTTCCTGGTAACCGGATCATAGCAACGATATCCCTTCTGCGTTCGAGAATAACCTACGAAGACACATTTGACAGCTCTAGGTAAGAGCTTGTCACGACCTGGTGATAGCTGATGAACAAAGGCAACAACTCCAAAGACACGAAGGGTGAGTGAGAACAATTCCTTATCTGGAAAAACAACAGAGAGAGGAATTTTCTCACCAAGTACCGCGGACGGCATACGATTTACCAAGTAGCAGGATGTAAGAACAGCATCTCCCCAAAAAGAAATAGGAGCACAACTCTGGATAAGTAGAGTTCGAGTAATGTCAAGAAGGTGACTGTGTTTTCTCTCAGTAACTCCATTTTGTTGGGAGGTGTAGGCACATGTAGTTTGGTGTATAATTCCTTTTGACAAAAAATAATGTGAGAGACCGAGTACAAAATTCCAACGCGTTATCAGTACGAATTTCACATTGGAGGAAAAAACATTGTTCACTTCATTGATAAGATTTTTGATAACATCACCAGCTTCAGATTTATTCTTTAACAGGAAAACCCACGACAAACGAGAGAAATCATCAACCACAACAAGATAAAACATGTGCCCCTGGTGATCAGGGACACGACTGGGACCCAAATATCAACATGAAGTAACTCAAAAGGGGAGCTGCTGCTCCGACTCGGACGACTTGGGAAGCTAGTTCTATGGTGCTTCCCTAACTGACAAGCTTCACATCGGAAGGACGAACTTGGAGATATCTGAGGCAAAAGGTGACGCATCTTCTATAGAGGTAGGTGACCAAAGCGTAGATGCCATGTATAGGGAAAGACAGATTCAACAGCATGAGAAGAGACTCCAGCATATGAACTCTGGTTCAGATGATAAAGGCCATCCTGCTCAGAACCACAGCCAATCACCCTGCCCGTTAGAATGTCCTGAAATATAAGAGAAGATGGGTCAAATATAGCGTGACAATGCAGATCTTTTGTAATCTGGCTAATAGAGAGTAAGTTCATCGAAAATTCAGGGGCATGTAAAATATTCTTTAGACGCATGGAAGAGGATAACATAACCTCTCCCTATCCAACAATGGGGGAATGAGTCCTATTGGCTATGATCACCGACCTCCCTGGAAGAATCTCTCTGTATGATATAAGTTCGTCTCTGTCTCTACATAGATGGTGCGTGGCACCAGAGTCCATGATCCAATCGGATATGTCTGAACTATAACATATGGTAAAAGTACAGGCACTGCCTGAGGTGCTAGTCGTGGCAGAAGTACTGGCAGAAGCAGACGCAGCTATATCCGAAGAGCCTCCAGAAGAATCTGTAGAAGCAGGAGGCATTATATCCCGTAACCGAACGATGAGTTCCTCAAACCGTTGATCCGAAGCGGACGATGATGGAGATGCAACATGTTCTGCCACCCGTGCTGATGCCGGAAAGTCATGTTTAGAGTAGCATGTATCTTCCGAGTAACCTGTACGGTGACAAAAACTGCAGGGTGGACGGGACCGACCACCATGGCCTCCAGATCCACGGCCACGGCCACGGAAGGAAGAAGAGGAACCACATCTCCCTCTGGAAGTAGCCATCGCTGAAGGGGTGGTGTAGACGTGCTGGAGGAAACAGAGATGCGGCTAAGCCTCCGGTAGACCTCCTCCATAGGAGGAATGGTAGCATCTGCAAGAATCTGTGATCTGGCCGCATCATATTCAGGATCGGGAGCCGCAAGAAGGACTCCTACCATGGTAGCATTACGAAATGTCTTCTGCTGCTCGGGTGTGGCCGTCAGAGGGATAGTGTTGTAGAGTTTCTCAAACATCCCTCGAAGGTATGTATACAGAGAATGAAGTGGTCGTCCATTCTGCTTCATAGTGAATATGTCGTGCTGAAGTTGGAGCATCTTGGTTTCATTCCGGACCTGGGAATATGTCGCCGCGAGAATGTCCCACATCGCTTTAGCGGTGGGTTGATGGAGAACATCATTGGCAATCTCCATCGACAACGTGCCTGACAACCAGACCTTGACATATGAGTCATCAGCCTCCCACGAGGCGTAAATCCATGTCTTCTCTATCGGCTCATCCTCGGTAAGAATGTGCTTCTTACCGTTAACTTCATGAGGCTCATTAACTGCATCGCCCAGAGCTCATAGTTCGACCCATCCATCTTCACTATTGGTGCGGGACCTTTGAATGCGCCTATGGAGGGCATATCAACTTTGAATTCTGGCATATCGCCGCAAATGAAGAACTAGGGTTTGTAGATAGAGAAACAGGTGTCTACACAAACTGCATAGGATGAGTGCCTATGTAGATGTTATGCACCCAAATCCACGGATGAGGCGAAGGAGGCGGCTACGAAAGGGGCCGCAGAAGAGGACGCCGGCTAGAGTAAAGCCGGCGGGGACGGGGCAGGGGCAGGCCCGGGAGGCAGGGTCAAGAGACGAGAGGCAGGGGCCTGGAGGAGGGGCCCGGGGCCGGGAGGCGGCGGCCTGGGCTGGGGGCAGGGGCCGAGGGCTGGAGGCTGAGAGGCGGGGGCGCGCTAGAGGCGAGGGATGGCGCTGGAGGCCGAGCAGCGACGGGGGGGGCGGGTGGGAGAGAGCCTAAACCCTAGGCTCTGATACCATGTTAGAAGAATAAGAGTTAATGTTTATTCCAGAGAACCCTAGGGTCTCTTATATAGAAAAAACCCATGGGTAAATTACATAAGAAGGAACATAGAAGAATAAAAAGAACAAACTGTACACAGACTACATAATTCTTTCGACAGTATTTACTGTGAAGCATCGGGCTGATGATACAGTTGATAGATATAGGGTTAGGTTGGTTGCTCGTGGGTTTACCCAGAAATGGGGTGGACTATCAGGACACGTTTTCTCCTGTGGCGCGTCATTTTACCTTGCGGATTCTTATTGTTGTTACTGTGGTACGTGATTGGTTGCTTTTCCAATTAGATGTGAAAATACTTTCTTGTATGGTGATTTGCAGGAAGAGGTTTACATGCAGCAGTCACCTGGGTTAAATGTTGAGGGGGAGTCCAGTATGGTGTGTCGTCTTCATAAGGCTAAAGAGATGAGCATTGGGTTAGGTCAGCCCGGACCAGCCCGAAGCCCAGTCCAAAAGGCATGGCCCATCCCAAGCCCAAACAAATATTGGGTCGGGCTTGGGCCCAATATTTAGGCCTAATTTTTTTGAGCCGGGTTCGAGCTTGGCTCGGCCCAGCCCGACCCAACCCAAGGGCCTGGCCAGAAGATGGCCCAAACCCTTCCTTTATCCTACACGCCTGGAAACTCTCACATGTTGCATGCACACTCTGTTCATGTATCCTGTCTTCATACAACGTTTATAAATAAAGTCAGGTGTGAGACATATGAGTTGATGATCATTATATTCCAATTCGAAATAAATTTTCCTTAAGTAGTCTATGGTTTAGATTTTGTTGGTTATTATTGAATTTCTTAGTGTTTATTTTTTCCATCAGAATATTTTCTATTATTGAACCTTTACCCAATATGGGCATGATGACCATTTTTTAACATGTAGTGCATGGTGCACCTATTGTTGTTAATTGTGTAAGTTTGGTTCACTCTTTCAATTTCTGTAATGTGAGACGTTTAAGGTATCTAACATGGAGTGCACCTGTATAAAACGAGAAATTATCTCCGGTAGAATTGCGTTTTAGTTGTTTCACAAGTATTATGGCATAAGTTTTAAATAATTTTAGCTCTTCTAACTTGAATTAAAATTAAATTTAAACAAAAATCAAAGTTAATCTATAATGGGTGGAGATGGGTCGGCTCGGCCCAAGCCCGGCCCAAAGGAATTGGGTCGGGCATGGGCTTGGGCCGAACCAAAAAAATTTGCGAGACTAGGCCCGGCCCAAGGCCCGAAGTTTTTAAATGGGATTGGGCCTGGGCCCTTCAGGGCCCGGCCCATGCTCATCCATCTCAGGCTATATATGGCCTTAAGCAGAGTCTGAGGGCATGGTTTCAGAAGCTCCCAGAATTGATTGAAAGGAAGGGGTTTGTCAGATCTACTGCAGATCATACTCTCTTTGTAAAGAGACACCAGAGAGGTATTTTAGTCATCTTGATTTATGTTGATGACATTGTTATCACTGGCAGCGATGAACAGGACATTCAAGCAGCTAAGGATTACCTTGGACAGCAATTTGTTACCAAGGACCTTGGTACGGTTTGGATTAGAATTTGCATGAAATCATGGAAGGCCGTATCCCGATATATCGGCGATATATCAGCGATATATCGGTATCGACATGTCACCGATATATCGCCGATTTGTCCGATATCGGGTATCGACACGCAAAAAAGGCGAGCTGAATCCCGATGTCGGCGATATGGCGTCGATATATCGCCGATATATCGGTATCGACATGGTACCGATATCGATACCGATATCGATATGTCCTTCCATGCATGAAATCAACAGGGTATCGTTATGACACAAAGGAAGTACGTCACTGATCTTCTATCTGAGACAGGCATGACAGGATGTAAACCAGCTACTACACCGATGGATCCTAATGCAAAGCTTTATGATGATGGATCTGAGGAGGTGGACAAGAGACGATACAGAGAGCTGGTAGGGAAATTATTGTATGTTACATTACCAGACCTGATATATCTTTTGTTGTGAGTAGAGTAAGTCAGTTCATGGAGCAACCCAGGCAGGTGCACATGGATGCAGTTTTCATGATCCTGAGATATCTGAAGTCATCTCCAGGTGCAGGTCTTCTATTTAGAAGAGATACGTCTCTCTCAGTTACAGGGTGTGCAGATGCAGATTATACTGGGTGTCCTAATAACAGGAAGTCTATTTCAGGCTTCATTATGTTTGTTGGCAGTTCACTAGTCTCATAGAAGAGTAAGAAACAAACAGTTGTGGCTCGATCCAGTGTGGAATCAGAATATAAGGCAATGGCCCAAGGTAGTACTGAGATGATGTGGGTCAAATCTGTCTTGACCGATTTAAAGATTGAAGCACCTCTTCCTATGCATCTTAAATGTGATAATCAGGCGGCTTTGTTTGTAGCTAATAATCCAGCATTTCATGAAAGGACAAAGCACATTGAGGTGGACTGTCATTATACTCGTGATTTGATCCAAAAGAGGCGTATTTCAACATCTTATGTAGCATCAGGAGATTAAATTGCAGACATGTTTACTAAGGCTCTGGCTAGAGGTCCTTTTCATCATTGTTGTTCCAAGATGAGCATGATAGATATATATGCTCTAGCTTAAGGGGGCGTGTTAAGATATTCATGGTATTTAGTCATTCTTCCTATAATGTTTATTTCTATTGTCCTGATTATATAATTTACCCTTAAATCTCTTCTCCTATATAAGAGAGCTCTAGGGTTAGATGGAATGTAATTTTTTCTTTTCCCATTTAACATTATCACTTTCCTTATCCTTACTCTTGTGATATCAGTTTTGATCCAAATCATGATCACATATTTTAATGTGTACCAAGTCAAACCCCACACTTCATTGTATGCCAACCCTCACCATTGTTCTGTAATCGACCCCTGGAAGTCTAGCCTTGAAACCGTCATGAACCATCTCCTTCAAATATACCACAACTTCCAAAACTCTCTGCTTAAGACTAACACTCAGAATCTCATATACTGATGAATGAGTACTACACCAACCAGTACCTAAGTACCAACCTTAAGTGAAAGAAGCGAATCACAACTAACCAACCATAACTACTTGGCACCGCACATCTGAAAATCGAGTCTGATACTGAACAAAAAGGGCGCACATGTGCACCAAGTAGTGTGTCCTCCGACTAACAACTTGTCAGGATTGCGGTCAACTAAGCTTCTACCCATGGCCCAAAAGCGCTACTCCAAGCAACCCCCATGCCATTAATAGTCAGATACCGTGGCATGAAATCGGAACTACAATGGGAAACTCGATTGCCGGTCCTAAGAGCTAAAACTCATGGGAAACTCGATTGCCGGTCCTAAGAGCTAAAACTCATATCTGAAGGTATACGCATGATGCTCAAGCTCATCCTTACCGGACCTCACGGAATCCATCTGCATCATTTATTTTCAAAATAAGTTATACTAGACCCATTTCACTTGATTTTTGAGAAGAACGAGGGTGTAGTCCCAAGAATGGAACCCACCGCAAGTTTATTTAACTAAAAAATCAAGTATAGATATGTTACAAGCAGAAAATCCCAGACATTCGAAACCCATTTCACTTGATTATTAATTTATCTCCATAATCTAGACATTTAACATATATTAATGTCTTATATGCTATAAATCATTTTCAGAATCAAATTTCATAAGTTTTAAGGTCTAAATGGTCCATAGTCTCATAATGATCGATCATCCAACTTTAATGATCAATCGGTATTGATCGATCAAAAGCCAGTCATGATCTATCATTATGGGCCATGATCGATCACCCTTAAGGCATGGTCGATCAAGCATGATCAATCAACTAAAAATTATGATGGGTCATTCCTGGACAGTATCAGGAACCACTCCGACAACATCCCACGAAATCGCTCTGATCGACGATCTGACTACAACATCGTGTTCCCGCCAACACCCACAACTAGAATATCTACGCGAATCATGCATCCAAGCCACGGATTGATTGGAAAATCTGAAAATGTGATGTGATAAGTTACCCATTGCGTATAAAACTGCGACGAAACACGATAAAAACCCCGACAATAGATAGCTCGCAACCCCCGTGACCCAACAGTATAAAAACATCATGAATCCAGCAGCAAACGGAAGGAGAAAATCGTACCTCGGGATCGTTCCCCACGATGCTCCCTCACTTGAAACGTGTGTTCCGCAACGTTTAACATATTTCTATGCCTACTACGTGACTTCATGCTTCAAGATCTTCGCATCGGTGCCTTCGAATCTTCGATCGGCCATCGAAAAACTCTTCGGTGGCAGAGTTCCGGCAAGGCTAAGTGGTCCGGTTAGACAGACCACTTGAGCTCACCGCCTTTATATAGGCTTTAGCCTAAACGGATCCAGATCCGACTCTGAAAGTTGGAAACCGTTCATATTTTTCCCGCAACTTCCTCACACGGATTCCGATTTCGATGTCATTGGGCTCGTTGAAATGGTCTCGACGATTACTACAAGATAGAGTGGTTATTTGTCTCATTGGGATACTGGATCATTTCTTAAACTTAGAATTAATTATTTTTATAATTAGAAGTCTTACACCACCTCCATCTACTAGGTCTTTTTGCCAATGTTGCAGAAGTAATCCACCAGCACCCTTCCAATCTCCTCGCCACCCTGAATCATGTTGCACCCACCAATTCTAAGCAATAATGTCCTTATCCGCACAAATACTAACTGACATGGAACTAATCAACTAAATATACTCCAAATATAAACTCAAATACATCTTGACTGTGGAAAGAAGGTAGAAAAATAAACGGTGGATATTGAACAGGACTCTATACATATATAATTTCGATGCACATGATAAGCAATGGATAAGGTTTTGCACCCACTAAGCCCAATTCCAAAAATGGAAGAATCGGGCTGGACAATCGGGCCAGCAACAAGCAATAATCACACTATGGTAATAATACCTTGATAGGAGAAGGGTTCTCCATTTAGCAGAGCATAAAAATGTGAATTGACAACCAGATAGGAAGCCTATTAACAAGAAGGCGATGAATGACAGACTTGAGGCTGTTAATGCCTGTTATATTCTTGATCATAGGCAAGGAAAGTGTTAAATCGTTGCTTTTTTTACCATGAACAAATTAATGGATTTCCAGTTAGGTCTCACATGGTCCAAATATGACTTAGATTGGGTCTGTCCAGTTGGAAGGTTAACTAGAAACTTCCTAAGATTTACCATTTCTCGGATTCTCCAAAAAGGCATTAAAGGAGGGTAAGTGATAGTGGAGGAATCTTCATCCATCCCCTCCCTGACAATAATGAGGAGAGGAGCAGAGAACATGACTTACATTAAAAAATATAAATAGATAAAAACCAGATCCATTTCTGAACGACATTAGCGGAATCCTGCCTTTGTATTGCAACAAAATCACGTCATTTCATGATTATCCAAATTTCAGAACAGTGATTTGCAGGTAAACACTTCTGTAAAAGTTTGACATGATGGAGCACTTTTTTTCCGAAGATATACTCCATCTTTAACTAAGGCCAAATGTCCAAATACCACAAATCAAACATGCTACCAAAAGCGTGCTACAACTGTCGGATGTTAGTCCATGGATATGGATAATTAAGTCTGCACTCCGATAACCCATGGTCAGTTTAAAGGGTTTCCCAAATGATAAGTTTCAGAAGGTTCTCCCTTGTGACATAGAAAGAAAATGAACAAGAGGAGACAAAAAATAAGGAAAAAAGAGGAAACAAATTTACACATTGTAGTTCCATAGAAAAACCTACATTTGTGAAGCCCCCAAAACATAGGGAATTCCAGGATTAAGTTTGCAACATTCAAAAAAGTGGTAGCAAAACTTTACTAGTTGTCCACTCAGATAAGTTTTAAGTCTTCACTCAGATAATTTTTTATATTGCAAACTTAACAAGGTGCTCCCTATGTTTTAAGTCTGCACTTAACCCATGGTCGGTTTAAAGGGTTTCCCAAATGATAAGTTTCACAAGGTGCTCCCTTGTGACAGAGAAATAAAATGAACAAGATGAGACAAAAAATAAGGAAAAAGAGGAAACAAATTTACACATTGTAGTTCCATAGAACAATCTACATTTGTGGGGCCCCGAAACATAGGGAATTCCAGGATTAAGTTTGCTATATTCAAAAAAGTGGTAGCAAAACTTTACTAGTTGTGCACCATAAAAAAATGGAACCTACTTGTGATCCATGTACCCATAATCTTTATATGAACGGGAAATTAGATGACATCACCACCAGATACTCATAAACGAGGCATCTAATGACAACGTCAAGAACATTCAAATGCTAATTTGACTATCTAATGCATCATCAGCACATGCCAAGAAATTTTTGATAAAATCCACTATTTCAGATGATTCGTAAATTGGTCACAAGATCACAAAGAAAACAAGTCTTTATCGCAAAATATATAGAAACTGCAAAACAAAAGAACAGAAAACAAATACCTGTGCTTCCTAAATGCCATTACAGCTCCATTGAAAACTGAATTTCCAGAATGATTTTCCTCCATCCCGAAGGCATTTTCCAGTGACTTTAACGACTTCAAAATTATCACATCAGAGTCAAGATAAATTCCTCCATACCTATTGATTACAAGAGTAACAATTGATTGCAGAATATTAAATGTTTAAAGTTGAAGCTTAAACAACTAAGTACCATCAACAAAGTTATGTGGAACATAATGCATTTGTAAAACCTCAAAGACCATACATGAAAAGGACGACATAACAACTCAAGCTCGCAAGTAAAAATAATTCATCAATCAGTCGGTGAAAACTATCAAGCTCATTTCAAAATTAATATTATTAATTAAAATCAGAAAATTAGCTAGTCCAAAGCCAATTTGAATCACTTCCACAATCTATTATAGGAGCATAGTATATCTAGGTCTACATGCGCAACCTCCCTTCTATGCTTGTATAGACAAGAATGGACTCATCTCCCAGAATGTCCTTCCTGTGCTTCGTTTGTCCGCCGTGGAGGAGAACAAAGTAGATACTACTCCAACTCTTGGGGTTATCAAGAGTCCATGTCGCATCGTCAAGATGGATGGGACAAACTACGACTTGTGGGCGATGTAATTTATGAGCATCATGTGGAGCCACAACAAGGAATGCACCTCGACAGAACCAGAGACGGCAAACATAACTGGTACTGCAGCATGGAAGCAACAAAATGCATGAACCCGAGTGTGGCTATCAATAGCTCCAATGACAGAAATCGCCAATGCGATCTCGCATCAGCTCACTATGAAGACAATGTGGGGTATTCTTGCAACATACTCCCAGACGAAGAATGAGACAAAGATTCTTCACTTTAGCACGATATTTACATGATCAATCAGGATTGCCACCCCCTCCATTCATTCTACCCCAGATTGAGGATCGTGTTTGAGAAACTTCACCATTAATGCCCAAGAGTGCCAATATTGAGCAGCAACTAACATACAGGAACATCATGATGGTTGGTGTCTTACTTGCTAGTCTTGATCCAACCTATAACGCAACATAGTCAACTTAAATATGACGCTTCCTTTCCTCATATCGATGAGGTTATACAGTCATCTGAGCAAAATCTATGTGACTTCTTTGCATGCATCTCATACCTCTCCTGCCATGGCAGCTTCATGGCGTAGAGGAGGGTCTGCTCATTTCAAATGATGTGGAGACCGTGGTCGAGGAAGTGATCACTTTCAACCACAGTGCAGTTACTGCAATTACCTAAGCATACTAAGGACACATTCTGCGAGAAGCAAGGTCATACTACCTCTGGTAGTGTTATTGAGGACCTGAAGTCAGCTACATCATAGTCTCACCAAAAGTACGAGGATCTTGTCTCCTGTCTAGGGAGATCATAGGACCTACACCGGCTATGGTTGGTCTTGCTACTGCATCATCTGACACAGCAACATGTGCCAGCATAGCAGGTATCGATCATGCCCTTAACACATGTCATAGCATTATATTTTTTTGTAACTTATTCAAAAAAATTATATTTCTTTGAAAGTCCAAAACAGGGGGAAATACGCAATGGTGTCCGGCCCAAACTTTATTGAATTAATAAAACAGTAATTACACCCTTAACGCATTACAGAAGCCAAGTTTCTAGAGTAATCTTGGATTGGACACAAACATTTTCAGTGTAGAACCTTTGACCCAAGAAAAGTGTAGCGTTACGAGCAAGCCAGAAAGACCAAGCAACCGCGAGGGGCTTAAGTAGAAGCTTCTTCTACGCTTCTGTCGCGCCAATAAGGACTCCCAAAAAGATTCGAGACTCTGAATACAAACCCAGTCCAGGTCATTGTCTCCCCAACAAGGCGACGTACTAGGACACGGGAAGAAGAGATGATCAATGGACTCAATCCCGTTACCACAAAGAATGCACCAGTCGGAAACCACCCTAAAAATATGGCACACCAGTCCTCTCATCATGAATCTCTTCCTCCTAAGCAACCAAAGGAAAAAAACCGACCTTCTTCGGGAGCCCAAGCCTCCAAATGAAGCCACGATCTCTAATCACGATGTCATTCCTCGAAGGAGGGGCCTACAAATCGCCTCGTGGGCCTTTCGAATGGAGAAAGAGCTCCCTTTCCAAACCCAGTGGTCGCACCCTTCAACCAGGCCCCCAAGGTTCTTCAAAAAGTCAAGTAAAAGCAAGAAATCCTCCAATTGTTGACCCGAAAAGTTTGCGGAGAAACGAGGCATCCAATTACCGTCACTCCAATAAGCCGCAACACGGGCCTCACGATCTCCCGCCAAAGCAAAGAGGCATGGAAAAAGAGTGGCAAGCGGACCATCTCCGATCAATCATTCAACCAGAACGCAAAGGACTCCCCATTCCCCATGATAGAGCGGAAGAGCTCAAGGAAGCGCGGCATAACCTTCACCACCCACGCCAGAAAGTGGAAGGCCACACCCTTGGGGGAATAGCAAGCGAAGAAGGGCTGGGAACCTCATAAATACGTCTGAGCAAAGTACAATATATATCTTCCTCCCTCCCCCAAATTTTGCTCACCCACTTTAGTAACAAAGCCTCATCTATTGTGTCCAGTCGCTTGACACCAAGACCACCATCCGCCTTCGCAAGAGTGACCGACTCCCAATCCACCAGGAGGATCCCAATACCCTACTGCCTAGACTTACCCCATAGAAATCTACGCATAAGCCTCTCAAGACGCTTCTTAATCCCAGAGGGCAGAAGGCGGGAGGACATGAAGAAGATCAGAATAGAGGAAAGCACCGCCTTCACCAGAACCAGACGACCACCCTTTGAGAGGATAGAAGCCCTCCATCCTGACAGCTTCCTCTCAAGCTTCTCCACCACGGGAAGCCAGTTCGCCATCTTGATTCTAACTGTTGACAGAGGAAGGCCCAAGTACCGAATAGGGAGAGAACCACAAACTGTGTTTAGCTCGACGCTACATAGCCGAACCTCATCATTCGAGAGTGCAAAAGGGATCACCGTCGATTTACAAGGATTCAAAGTCAGGCCCAACATCTCCCTAAAAATCTCCAAAGTGATTGTCATGCCCTTCGCCTCCTTCCCTCCCTCAATGAAGAAAACAATGTCGTCCGTATATTGCAGAAAAGGAATGGCCAATCCCCCCACAGATGAGCCCTTCGTGATCCATGAATCCTGAAGGTTGAATCTAGTCAACCATGCAAGCGAGAACATCCGAAGCGATGACAAAAAGCAAAGGCGCAAGCAGGCAGCCATGCCTGACACCCCTCTGCGGCGGAAAAAAACCTCCCTCGAGATGGTCATTCACAAGGACCAACATCGATGCAGTGGTGATGCAACGCTTCATCCAATACCCCCAAAGCTCAGGGAAACCTTTTTGTGCAAAGCAGACCAAAGAAACCGCCAGTCCAACGTGTCATACGCCTTGGCAAAATCCACTTTCCAGAGTCGAGCCTCCGTCTTTCTTCTCTTCCACTCAGCAATGATCTCAGAGGTCATTACGAAGCTATCCGATATCTGTTTTCTCGGAACAAACGCCGACCGAAAAGGAGAGATGTGTTCAAGGACCCTGCTCAATCTAACAGCAAAACCTTCGCCATACTCAGATAAATTGCATTGGAAAGTGCTATCGGCATGCAGTCCTCAATTCTGTCCGCCGCATCACTCTTCGGAAGGAGGAATAAAAGGCCTTATTAAGATTTTCAAACCCTCATTACATTGACAGCATTCTTCAATGACTTGCACCACTTCTCCTCCCACAAGGTCCCAGAACTCCCTAAAGAAATAAACAGAAAATCCATCCGGTCCATGCGCACCATCCGCATTGAGGCTCCAAACAGCAGCCTTCAGTTCCTCCATAGTAACCTTCTGAACAAGGGCATCGGCATGAACCGCCGACAGTTGAGAGGCATCGAAGCCAGTCTACCTTCAAAGCCTAACTGACGATCTCCTTGAGAGCTCCCAGAAATGGTCCACAATCGCCTGACCCATCTCCCTATCACTGACATCATCAAAGATCAGAGAGCGGATTGTGTTACCATGGCGCCTCCCACTAGCCATCCTATGAAAGAAAGCAGAATTTGCATCCCCCTCTTTGAGCCAGAGTTGCCTGGATCTCTGCCTCCACTCAGACACCTGTTTCATCTCTTCATCAACGATCTTTTGTTGAGTTTCCGCCCTCTGGACCAATTCTTCCCCAGTAAGAGGCCGATCATCCTCCAAACCATCCAACCCGGCAACCACACCCTCTGCCTCGATCCTTCCAGTCCGCCTAGCCTCTCTAGACTCCTTGAAAGCACATAGCCTTAAGCGCAACGAAACGAGCTTCTGCACAATCCTGCGAGCCGCAGAACCAGACACAACCACAGAAGACCAATAGGAGGTAACCAAATCTCAAAAAAGAGTCCTCCAGCAGCCAAGCCCTCTCAAACTTGAAAAAGTCCCTAGGTAGGGAAGCCTTACAAGAATCCCATATGATCGGTGTGTGATCCGACCGCGTTCTCGCCCTGCTAGCAGAAAAGGACAAGAGAAACAATGCTAGCAACTCTTCAGACCCAAGGAAGCTATCGAGACGGGAACGGGACCCAGAACCCCTCCAGGTGAACTTCGTGTCAGAAGCATCCACGCCTCCAATCCTAAATCGTCGATAAGCTCCGGAAAATCCACAGAGCCCAGATCTTGGCTGCCACGCAGGCCCGGGCGATCGAAAGACAGCAAAGTAACGTTGAAATCTCCGCCCACCGACCAAGGCGTACCCGAGAAAGCCGATCTATCAGACCTCAAACAGACCAGAGCTCCTGACAAGCAATATGATGGTATGGTCTGTAAATGCATGAGAAAGCAAACAACCTTCCCGTTCGGGCACACTCCAGAAGCACCAAAAGGACATGAGTACCCTTCAACTCTGTCCGGAAAGAACAAACAGATTCCTTCCACGTGACAAGAAAGCCACCAACGCTACCAAAAGCATCAATCGAACGGAACCCATAAAGGGAATCCACACCAAAAAAGTTCCAAACCACAACGGAACAGGAACTCAGCTTCGTCTCCTTTAGGAAGACAACGTCACAGCCCCAATCCGAGAATCTCGACCCAATTGTCCGCCTCTTCTCCAAGTCACCAAGACCCCTAACATTCCATGAAAGGATCTTTACTTAGTGCACGATGGAGAGCCATGTAAGAGAACTGGTCCTGCCAAGAAAGCAACATTAGCTTTGCGCTCGGATAGAGGGGGAGTCGTAGAACGTCGGACTTTGGCCTTATGGCTCCTTCTGAATCTTTTACCCGATTTCTTATCAGTAGCCAAGCTCGTATCAGCATCTGAACCCACTGGGCGATCAAGATCAGCTCCAACAGCAGCTACAGAAGCCAAAGGATTCTCCGATTCTTCAACAGGAGGACTCGCGACCACCAACGGAGTCTCCAAAAAATGCGGACAAGGACCCTCCTCCGACATGAGATCAGCAGACGCAGAATCCTAGGCAGACGACCCACCCCAAAGGAGCCTACCTGCGGTCTGGGCACCACGCCAGTGTGGGGTATCTAAAGACGAAACCAGCGCAGCATAACCGAACAATCACGCCAGAACCGATCCGGAACCGCCAAAGGATAGCCCACGTAGCCATGACCAGAGCGACCCGAATCCAATAATCGGATCCCAAGAAGATCCCCAGCCCATGCCGCCAGCAGCGGACCCGAGAAAGAAATACGATAGCAATCCGAATCCCCCTGTCCAGATCCAAAAATCACGAACTTCAATGCGAAGCCACTCCGGGGTTGATTCACCGCCAAAGAAAAGGATTTACTCATATGGGAAGACAAAACGGTTCCCTCCTCTTCTGACGCCTCGAACATCGAGCTTTCCATAACAGCGTTGCATTGACGAGGTACCAAGGTGAGCGTAGGGACGATGTCACCGCCATGGAAGGAAATATCGCGATATATCGGCGATATATCGATATCGATATGGGACCGATATGGGCACCGATATGGCGATATATCTCGATTTCCGGACATTTTCTTCACAAAAACTCGTCAGCATGGGCGATATATCGTCGAAATATCGTATCGATACGATATCGAAATGATATCGATATCGACACTGCCTTCCATGGTCACCGCCTTTCTCGCCGCCTGCCTCCATACGATCCGGTGGTGGCGGCGGCCTCAGAAACTACACCCTCAGAGCGAACATGAATCGTCCCACCACCAACTCATCAGCAGCCTCCTCCGTCGCAACATCATGGCATTCCATCAATAGAGTTGTGGCCCATGGATCTTCGCCCGACGAGCGGTCGTCAGCCAAGATGCGAATCGCCGTGCCAAGGTGAGCGATCGTCAACCCCAAAGAAGACAACGAACAATATAGGAAGGGAACCCCCACGACCCGAGCCACCCGCCAACAACAGTACCTTCACTTACATCTGCGAAGCGCGGAAGGCGCCAAGTAATGTCGCAAGTCGAGGATGATTGCAGAAGGACCTTCAGTTGCATCTTCGAAAGACCTCGGGTACAGCAGCGATTAACACCCAAGCCCACAACATCTCCCGAGAAGTCCGCGCCGAACAGCATAGAGAGGCTCGCTCTGATAGTTTCCAGAGAAATGGAGGACTTCATCCAGGCACCAATCAACAAAGCTTCCTTCATCTCTGTCGATGCACCAATAACCGCTTCCACGTACGAACATTGTCATGCTGGCACATCAACGTCGAGAGACACTCCCACGCAAGTGGGTGCAAACGCATGAGCAACTGCAGAACCTTTCTGTGGAGAACGCATGGCCGAGAAAAAGCATGAACTCCTCCGATGTTGTACATGTCCGCAGGAGAAACATTTAGGAGGGGAAAGACGACGACGCCAGGTGACCAACTCTCTGCAGCGAAAGCATCTCCGACCCCTCTTCTTGTGGGTCACAGAAACCCAACCCTCCGCTTCTCGCCCTTCGTCTACAGTACTCTGCCGGTCCAGGGTCGTGGTGTTGCTGGTCTACAGCACCCTATCAGTCATGGCATTATTTTGTAGAATAGGTACTACATTTGTAAAATCTCATCATCTCTGTGGCAACAAAGAACATTTCGCTTCTTACAGTTTGATTCCTCATTGCTGCTTTATCATCATTGTTGATGGGTGACATCTGCATGATGCCTTATGCGTCTGCAGAAAGTCATGCATGCTCCATATTTTGCTATGAATTTAATATCCATTAGTCATCTTACTAAGCAATTCCTTTATTATGTCAGATCTTATCTATATTCTCTTGTGATTAAGGATATACTTACGAGCAACGTGATTGGATGTCGTCGTAAGCAAAGAGGTGTCCACAAAATGGTCGTCGCCCTATACACGCATATCTTCCATCTCTCCGAACCAGTCTCCTCATACTTTTGGCATTTTCGGTTTGGTCATTTATCCTTTCAGAACTTGTGTAGATTCTTACCACAGATCTCACCCCAATATAGCTTCCAGTATGAAGCATGTCAACTTCATAAGCATCATCATTGCATTAGTGGGGTCCTTGTTTGAGTTGGTTCACTTTGATATTCAGAATCCCAATCGTGTTCCTGATCGTTAGGGGCATCGTGTTTATCTTATGGGTAGATATTTTTTTCTAGATTATTTTGGATTTTTCTAATGAAACATAAGTCTAAGACGGGTATAATTATGAAAAAAATTATTACTAAAATAAAGTATCTTTTTTGCAACGATCAATTACGTGTATTCTGATAATGCACCATAGTTCTGCACTGGCCACTTATCTCAATTTTCGAATTACAAGGGATTTTGCCTCAAACCTCGTGTCTCAATGTATGTATACAGTATACCTCCCAGCAAAATGGTATTATTGAGATGAAACATAATACAACACGGAATTGTGAATTAGGGTTAAATTTAATGTTTGGTTAAATTAAGGTTTGTGGTCAGTTTTAATTCTGAGTCATTAATCAACAAGGGTTCGGGTAAGTTTTATTTTTACGTACTTAAGTTTGTTGTAATTTTGAAAAAACTCCAAATTGCGGCTTTAGCCACCTCCATTGTAAAACTTTGAACCATATGGTACGCATGCTGCTCAGATAAGCCAATCTACATCCATGGTCTACCAACAGATCTCGGTGAGAAATCATGAAAATGCCCGGCGATTGCCTGCCCCATTGCACAATCACCCTCCACCCACCTTCCATTCACCGTGATAGGCTGAATCAAATTGTGATGACGTCTCCTGCTGGCAACCCTATGGAAGTACGATGTATTAGCATCACCTTCTAAGAGCCACACATACTGTGACCATTGCTTCCATTCAGTAACACGCTTTTTATATTCAATCGCAATTATTTTTTGTGTCGTTGCTCTCTCTCTTCCCATCCTCTACAACGACTTTGTCATCCTCTAACTCATTGAGTCTACAGATCTATGTTTCTACTTCCGCCTGACATACTCTTATGGCCTTTCTAAACTCCCTCTTTAACAAACAAAGCCTGTTATGCAGAAAAGTCAACTTTCGGGATCATACAAGCAATCGTAGAGCTCGAACATACCGTG
The DNA here is from genome assembly GCA_037367405.1 of Ottelia alismoides. Lineage (NCBI taxonomy): Eukaryota > Viridiplantae > Streptophyta > Magnoliopsida > Alismatales > Hydrocharitaceae > Ottelia > Ottelia alismoides. Next base: position 107,904 of record JAZKJV010011368.1, read on the forward strand.
GAGGACCAATGGCTAGAGATTAGGTCTCTAGAGTTCTCTTGGAGCCATGCACACTCAAACCTGAAGAACCCCCGAGGTATTGAATCATCACCAGAGTCTCAGGCCAAGGCGTATGGTCAGACTTGGAACATGGTCTAGGCGAAGAGTCTGAAAGAGGAAACAATTCAAGAAGCTTCGTTGAAGTCAGGACAAGATCAATACGAGAGCGAGCTCTAAAGTTCCTCCATGCAAATCTAATGCATGATGCATCAATCACCTCAAGCTCCAGGTCATCTATCAACTCAATAAACTCAGAAGAACATGGGTCTCGACCACCTCATAGCCGAGGACGCTCATAAGTAGGAAAACATTCAAGTCTCTCCCGACTAGCCAAGCTTCACCGACGTACAGTCTGTCAGCATCTCGAAGATCCGCCCATAAATCTAGTCTTTGAGCCAGTAAACAAGGGCCATAAACACAAGAGACTACCGAGTATGTGCTTGATCTTATGTTCTCCAGCAGTGCGGTTAGAACATGCCTGCCCCTAACCTCTAAGATAAGAGAAAAAGGAGTCTTTCCAAGCAACGACCATCACCCCCGCATTGCCAATAGTGTAAATCATCATGTCCTCCGATAGAAAACCAGCACCTAAAGAGTTCCACACGAAGCTAGAACAAGTAGAGAGTTTTGTTTCTTGCAACAATACAATATCACAACACCAATCTTTCAAAAGTATACCAGTTGATCTCTGCTTCTTAGGGTCACCCAAACCTCTCACAATCTGCGTTAAAACTTTCATTAAAGAAATTGTTTTTGTTCCTAAAGTTGAGATCATGCTCGACTCCTAGGCTATATGAGCCTTATGTGCTCAAATAGTCATGATCCCTTTAACAACGGTTGGTCATCTTCTATTTTTGTATCAATTCATTTTTTCACTATTACCCCTCCCCAATGAAGAGGAGGTAAACAAGGAAGTGGGTAGGTCACTCCCATTAACCTCTGATGGCATGGGACACCTCAATGGTGGTTTCCAACCAAGGGCACTCCCCAGCGCATCAACTGCTTGGCCAAGAGAAAAGTTCAGGGGGGATTACAGTCCGCACATTGTTTTCCTCAAAAGGGTCCTCCAAAAGAGAGGGAAGAGCCTCAAGTTGATCTTCATCCTGCTTACCCGATGAGACTCCAGCACTAATTGATGCTTTAAGGGGTACAGTCGAAGCAAGGACCAGTGAGGTACAGCAGCGAGCGACACCATGCCATTACATGCAAAGGCATCGAGAGGCACAGTCAAAGCAGAGGCTTCGGTCTGCCCCAACACTAGTTCTGGAGCAACCCAAGTATTGGGTTCAAGTTTCGAACCAGTTTCGAATCCAATGAAGCTCCTCTTAGTAGAATGGCCAATCGGAGGCTCCAAAAAAAGGGAAAGTTCGAGTCGGATTCACAAGACTCCGCCAAAAATGCTCAGCTTCGAACAACAACTCTAATAAGGCCCTCAAGATCTTGGTAAAAACATATGTTGTATGGTCTCCAGAGCTAACATGTGTAGTGGCAATAAGACCCTTCTGTATCATGTCACGAGTGTAGTGGCAGTCAACCTCTAAGGGTTCGTTTGGTTGCAGGGTTGGGCAGGGTTGGGTTGGGTTGGGTACTATTCATAGGGGTACTCCCTCCTCACAGTTTACTATTCACCCAGCTCTGTGAATAGTATCCAACCCTGCCCAATCCTGCAACCAAACGAACCCTAAGTGTTTGGTCCTCTCATGAAAAGTTGTGTTGTTAGCAATGAAAAGAACGGCTTGATTGTCACATTGGAGGTGCATGGGAAGAGGCACCTCTATAGTCAGGTCAGTAAGAACAGATCTGACCCACATCATCTCTGTGCTAGCCTGTGCCATGGCCTTGTATTCTAACTCAGCACTCGATCTGGCAACCACGGTCTGCTTCTTACTCTTCTAAGAAACCAGGGAATTCCTTATGAACACAACAAAGCCTGAAGTAAACTTCCAATCCTTTGGACACCCAGCATAATATGCATATGCATATGCATACGATGTAACTGAAAGAGATGTACCTCTGCTGAAAAAAAGTTCGTACCTGCTGAAGTCTTAAGGTGCCTTTAAACCATATGGACCGCATTCATATGTGCATGTCTGGGTTGTTCCATAAAGTGTCTCACTTTGCTCATTGTAAAGGATATGTCGAGCTTGTAATAGTCACATATAGTAGCATGTCAGTAAGCTCATTGTACCTCCTCTTGTTGACCTCCTCAGTATCATCATAGAGCTTCATGCTCGAGTCAATAGGAGTAGTGGCAGGTCTGCAATCTGTCATGCATGTCTCTGAAAGAAATTCTGTAACGTACTTCCTCTGGGTCATCACAAGACATCGTTGGTTCCTGACAAACTCCAATCCAAGGAAGTAATGTAAATTACCAAGGTCTTTGGTCACAAACTACTAACCTAGGAAGTCCTTGGCACCCTGAATACCCTGCTCGTCATCCCCTGTAACAATAATGTCATCAACGTAAACAAGAATGACAATAGTACTTCTCTAGGTCATGTGAACAAACAAAGACTGGTCGACAGTCGAGCGCACAAACCCAAATTACTCTATCAAGTACAAGAGCTTCTAGAACCATGCTCTCTGACTCTGTTAAGGCCATAGATAGCCTTGTATAGCCTTCAAACATTCTGACACTCCCCTCAGAAACAAACCCAAGTGGTTGTTGCATGTAGACCTCCTCCTGTAGATCACCATAGAGGAAGGCATTCTTCACATCAAGCTGATAAAGGGGCCAATCTCGTGTCACAGCAACAGAAGGTAGAAAATGCGGAGCAGAATGTCTGGCAACTGGAGAAAAAGTATCTTGATAGTCCACCCCATATGTCTAGGTAAACCCGCGTGCCACAAATCTCGCCTTATAACGATCCACACTGCCATCTACACGACGTTTCACAGTGAACACCCGTTTGCATCCCACAACAGATGCGCTAATTGGAGCAGAAACAAGACTCCACATACCATGTGATTGTAATGCAGCCATCTCCTCCTCCATGGCTAACCTCCATTGATTGTCCTGAAGAGCCTCCTGATATGTTTGTGGTATCACCACGCTGATAGTGCCGAGGTAAACCTCATGAACTCCTTTGATAGTCTGCTCAAGGAAACCTAGGCTGCAAGAGGATAAGTAGCACACCTACATTTCTGCTTACATAGAGAAATCGGCACATAAAGATCATCTGCCAAGTCCCGAGCCTGTAATTTCCCCTCTTGAGAGGGCACCTGCTCATTCTGTATGAAATCCTACTACATAGACAACTCAGTAGTGCCATGAATAGAAACAATGTGCTCATTACATACTTGAGTTGTGATGGATGATGGGTAAGACCTGTGAGCAGGGGGAATCGAGGGAGAACTACGAGTAGGAGGTGGAGCCAGAAGAGCAGGTGTAAAGAAAGAGTGGGTGTAGGTAGTGGTGGTGGTGGCGGTGGTTGAGGAGGTGGTAGCGGTAGAGCAGGAGTAAAAGGAGGTGGTGGTACGACAGTAGGAGGTTAAGGCATGTAGATCCCATTGTCAGAGTCAGATAGGACTAGTTTGTCACCTATAGGAGAAAAACACATGACAGGCTCAAAGAAAGTAACGTTAGTACTGACAAAGTATTTCCGCATGAGCGGATGACGGATCAAAGCAACGGTACCCCTTCTGGGTACGAGTAGCCGACAAAAACGCACTCGACATCTCCGGGAGAGAGCTTGTCACGATCTGCAGAGACATCATAAACAAAAGCAACAGAATCGAACACACAAGCTATAAGGGAGAAAAGATCCTTCTCGGGTAACGCAATCAAGAAAGGAATCTTCTCGCCTAACACAGACGAAGACATGCGGTTCACCAAATAGCATGCAGTGAGGACAGCATCGCCCCGGTATGCATGGGGAGAATGACACTGTATGAACAAGGTTCGGGTCACACCAAGTAAGTGATGGTGTTCGCGCTCGGCAACACCCTTCTGTTGGGATGTATAAGCACAAGAGGTCTGGTGAACAATGCCAAGAGATTTAAGAAAGACAAAAGGCCTTAAGGTGCAGAACTCTAAAGCATTATTAGAATGAATATATTTGACATTAGCAGAAAAAATATTCTTTATCTCATTAATAAAAGATTTAATCACAAATCTGTCCTCAGACTTATTCTTCAATAAAAAGACTTGGAAAGTTTAGAAAAATCATCGACGGCAACAAGATAAAAATTGTGTCCCCGATGATTAGGAACATGACTCGGACCGCAGATATCTAAATGAAGGAGCTCAAATAACTGAGAATTGCTCCAACTCTGATGGGATGGAAAGGAGGAACTGTGATGCTTCCCAAACCAGCATGCCTCACACTGAAAGCAGGATCTCATAGAAATCTGACGGAGAACATGACACGGCTTCTACAAAGAAAGGTGGTCAAAACGATGGTGCCACAGATATGGTGAGATTGGTCTAGTAGGTATAGTAGAAACGCCAGCATGAGGTTGAACCAGTCTGTAAAGCCCACGTTGCTCACGACCACATCCAATCACCATGCCCATGAGTATGTCCTGAAACACAAGAGATGATGGGTCAAAGATTGCACGACAATGCAGATCTTTAGTAATCTGACTAATGGAAAGTAAATTCATCTGAAAGTCTAAGCATATAAAACATTCTGAAGATGCATAAATGACGTCAAATGCACCTTCCCCTGTCCTATAACGAATAAATGGTCGCCATTGGCAATGACAACCCATCTACCATGTGGTATGGACCTGTAGGACCTCAGTTGCGCTTTGTCTCCATACAGATGGGGGGAAGCACCAAAGTCCATAATCCACTATGTCGTATCTACACCAATACTACCAGTGAAAGCATAAGCTATAACCGAGGAGCGCGAAGAGGCTCAGGTTGTGGTTGTGGTATCTATAGTAGTGGTTTCTGCAACAGGAGTCATGATCTCTTAAATACGAGAGACAACATCATACAGGTGAGCATCGGTCTGGGAAGCAAGTGTTTTTGAAGGTTCAATATGTTTTTGAAGGTTCAATATCATCTATCCGGGACGTAGAGATGATGAACAAAGCTTTGCTTGCCAAGTGGGTGGTGCAGATTTGGGGCTCCTCCGACTCGTTGGTCTATGGGCTTCTGAGGATGATTTACGGGATCACTAGGAGTTGGTGGCTGGGAGGAAGTCTTTTGTGTCTCCGTTGTGGATGGGGATCCGTATCGTGCTTTCGAAGATTAGGTCTTTCATAAGGCCGAGGATGGGGAATGGCCAGCTCTTTAGGTTTTGGATGGATGACTGGACGGGGGAGGGGGTGTTAGGGCGACGCTTCCCAAGGCTAATGGCCTTAGCAGCTAACAGGGGGCGCAGCTGGCGGAGGTCGCAGACTCGGGTTCATGGGCCCCTTTCTTCCTATCGGGTCTGTCGGATCAGCGGCTAGATGATTTCTTGCGGATGCGGTCGGAGGTTCCCTCTCCGAAGGAGATGTCTGGTGAGCCGGACCATTTTGAGTGGGCGGATGGGAGATTCTCTGTGAAGAGCACCTATCGGAAGCTGTGTGGTGGGGGTGTGGGGCGCGATGAAGACCTCTGTAGGGACATGAAAGTGATTTGGACGGTCAAGATTCCTACTCGGGTTAAGGTGTTCCTATGGTGTCTAAGGAGAAACCATTTGTATGACAAAGTAAGGAGGGGAAGACAGTTTGGTGTGGCAGATCTGAACTGTGATAGATGCGAGGGGTTTTTGGAAGACGTGGAGCACATCTTCTTCGACTGCAAATCTTCGATGCAGGTCTGGGAATCATTGGGGCTGACTTGGGTTCAGGCATCCGGCTTGGAGCATTTCTGGAGATCTATTCGGTCGGTGGGTCTTGGATCCACGGACGACGTCTCAAGGTCATTTGCCGTTCTTTGGGCTACTTGGGCTGGCAGGAATGATAGCATATTCAAGGGACAGCGGTTTTACTATGAGAATGTGCTCGCGCATTGTAATGCTTTGTACAATTTCTGGAAATCCAACTGATGTACCTCTTTGTTATTAATGGAAGTGTTGGTGTGGTGACTCCCGCCTTGGGAGGGCTCCCCCCTCGGTTTTTGTCAAAAAAATATGTTAGCAACGCAACCAAAAGCGGAATATCCATGCTTCTTGTAGCATGAATCATGTACATGTCTCGGCCGACGACTGAAGGTGCAAGGGCTACGCTGACATCCACCGCCTCTGTCACGAGGGATGCATCCTCTGGGCCGGGTCATCCCTCCTCAATCATGAGAAGCAGCCGTAGTTGAAGAGGACGGAGGAGATGTTGTAGAAGGCATGATAATCTGGTTGAGATGGTTATAAGCCTCCTCCATGGGAGGTATGGTAGCTCTAGTGAGAAGTTGTGTACGTGTTGCATCATACTATGTATCAAGACCGGCCATGAAAACTCCAACCATCGTGGAGTTCCTATATGCCTTCTGATGCTCTAGAGATGCCGTGATAGGCATATAGCTATGAAGCTTCTCGAACATGCCACGGAGTGAAGAGTAGTACACATTCAAAGGGCGATTATTCTACTTAGAATTGTAAATATCAAACTGTAGTTGAAGAATCTTGATCTCATTCTTCGCTTGAGCATAGGTGGAAGCCAAAGTATCCCACATTGCCTTAGCGGTGGACTGATTAAGAATATCGTTGGCTATCTCCGTGGTGAGGGTCCAACATAGCCAAACACGCGCATAAGTGTCATCTTACTTCCAAGAAGCATTTGTTACAGTCCTATCCGTTGGCTCTGGATTTGTCAGGAAGTGCTCTTTGTTGTTGTGATGCATGAGGGTGAGAAACCACATGGACCACAACTCATAGTTGGTTCCATCCATCGTAGCGATGGGAGCCGGACCCTTGAAGGCTCCGGACGAAAAAATGTCACCCTTGTTCTATGACATAATGGTAAAACGACCGAACAAAAAAACTCAACTGGGGAGTAGACTGATATGAACGAGTCTACACGATCATACGGAGGATTTGTTGTATGTGTAGACTCATACAACCATCCTCATCAATCTTTGTAACTCGCTAGGGCCGGAAAGCACGATTTATAAGTCTGAAATCACATTTTCCGATCAAAATCAAACTGATTCAGATCGCAGATCAAACCACAGAGGTGCACGGAGGCGCACGGGAGGGCCGACGACGGCTTAGGAGGGCCGGACAACTGTCAGGTGATGGGGCGGCTAGGGGGCCTGGGTTGTCGGGCGGCGACCGGAGGGGCCTGGGTGGTCGGGGCGATGGCCGGGAGGGTGAAGGGGCGGGGCGATGGCCTGGGCGGCTGCCGGAGGGGGGGGCGAGGGCGGTCGGGGAGGCACGTGTAGGGTTAGGAATTGGTGGGATACGGGAACTATAATCTAGGACCGTCGCTCCGATACCATGTAGAAGGAAAAGAAAATTACTTGCATTAATGAGAGCCTTAGGGTTCTCTTAAATAAGAAAGGAACATGTTGGGAAAATTACAAGAAGATAAAAGAAATAGATAATACGAAAATAATAAGGAAGATAACTAATATCTCGCAATCTGCAAGGATCCTCGACACAACACCAAGGTCCCTCAGGGTCGGCAACGCTTCAACTGTACGGGAAAGGAATGGGGCACCATATATCCGAGCCACTCTAAACGACGAAGACTCTTCTCCATCTGTGAAGCGAGGCAAATGCCAATCAATTCCTCCTTCTCAGAGCGTAACAAATAATAAATTTCCAAGGGTAAAACGCCCCTTGTACGACACAACTTAGAACCAATAAGCACCACATCTCCAGTAAATGAGGAGCCCAAGAGACACCAAAGTAACCCTAGTATCGAGCAGACATCTCTAGTTGATTCCCCGTACACACCAATCAGCAGGGTATCTCTCAATGAGATGGTTCCAGAATTGTGCCCACTAACTATGGAGACATACGAGCGCATTGAAGAATGTACCCTCGGCCTAATCAGGAACCTTGGCTCAACAACAACATGACATCAGGCCCAAATGATGCTTCAGGGCTCTCGAACAAGCAACCTTCCGATGACCATCCTCGTTGTAGTCGAAACAACATGGAGGCAACGCGCACATGGCAGCCATGTGATTGTTCTTCTTGCATCTAAAACAACACGGGTTACGTATGTAATGAGAGAGAAATGTCCAACCCTCCTCTTCCCTCCCATCTTCATGTTTGGCGGTCATCTACGCCACTCACCATTTTTGGTAGCCCTCAACATCAACTTCTCACCATCTCGAACCACCCACCCACCGCAGCCATTCTATCCTTTGTTGAGAGCCCTCCATCTCTCTCCCAACATTATTAGTTGTAAGCAAAGTTAACCACCCAAAGTTGGAGCAACCACGACATGCCCACATGGATGCGATCATGATGATCCTTAGATACTTGAATTCCTCACTATGTATAGGACTGCTCTTTAGCAAGGGGACATCCTTTGCCATAATAGTTTGTGTTGATGGAAACTATGTTGGTTGTCCTAAGTCAATCATTGGTTTAATTGTTTTCATTGATGGCTCTCCAGTCTCTTGGAAAAGCAAGAAATATACAATAATGGCCAAATCAAACACAGAATCCCTTGGAAAAGCAAGAAACATGTAGCGATCAAATCAAGCGTAAAATCTAAGTACAAGGTCATGGCTCCGATCAGCATTGAGATAATGTGGGTCAATTCAGTCATAACCAGCCTAACTACGAAGGTACCTCTTCTAATGCAACTCATGTGTGACAACCAGGGAGCATTATTCATTACCAATAATCATGCATTCCATGAGCGGACTAAGCACATTGACATCAATGTTATTACGGCATGATCAAAAAGGCCTCGTTTCAAGTTCGTGTCAATTCAGCAAACAGACGACTAACATATTCACTAAATCACTCGCTAACGGACCATTCCAAAAGTGTTCTTCCAAGTCCCAAGATGAGCATGATGAACACATATGCTCCAACTTGAGGAGTGTTATAATGATAATATATTTATCATATTATAACAGTCTTTCTTTGTTGTTTTTATGTGTAAGCCCAATATCTATGGCAACCTCCTTTTACCTCTATGGTTTCCGCTCTATACAAACATAATCATATGAGACATATGACACACAATAAAACAATCACTTACTTCCTTTCCGCATAAACAATACATAGTAGAAGTAAATTGTAAATTAGATTAAAAAACGATGAAACCTGGTAAGTGTGTGCAAAGTAATCTTATTTTTTAAAGGGATATTTACACCCATAACCTTGAGTAATTTCATAATTGCGTACATAACCCTATGTAATCACGAATTACATAAGGAACCCCGAATAGTTCTTAACTCTTACAAGGCATGACCTTGTATTAACTTACATCCATTTATCTGTTAATTTTTTATGGAGTCTACCCTTGAACACAATTGTATTTTCAAAAGATACGTCATCTCATGATTAGGAAAAGTAAGGTGATTGGGACCCTTTCTTCCCCTTTAGATGGACTCGATTGGATACAGTGCACAGCTGCAGTGCACGATGTCTCACGAGGATGCTTGATGGAGCTTTGCGTGGACGAAGGTCTGATTTATGTCGAAGATTGTTTTCGAAGACGCAGACGCGGTAGAGCTCAGGCCGTGAAGATGAAGCCTGACAAGGCTAACTGATCAAATGGGTTCATATGTGTGGCTACTTCTCCATGCAAATGGTGCACAACGGAATCGAACTTGAGATGCTCAGTGATGATTCAAGGGGATTTAAGGAGATTTTCTGTCATTGCTTAATGGTCGAGGAAGAAGATCCGATGGGTGATCCTTCACCAGTGATGGGTTCAGACTGCAAGGTGAACCATGGGCTTCTCTGTGAACCACGGAGGAGCTTGATCCAGCTAGTTGTCCTCCTCGTGACGATAGTCACGTTCGCCGACGACATGGGGGACGGTATTCGAGAGGAGGCGAAGGGAGAAAGGAAAGCTTGGAGGAGGAGGGCAAGCGGCAGAGGCAGAGGGGCGGGAGGGAGGGGGAAGGCGTCGGGGAGGAGGCGGAGGTAAGGATGGGCATTGGGTTGGACCGGTCCAGCCCAAAGCCCAATCCAGTCCAAGCCCAAAAGATCATTGCGTTGGGCATGGGCCTCAATGTTCGACCCAACCCGACCCGCCCAAGGCCCGGACCGTTTGGGGCCCGACTTAAGGGTCGAATGGTGGCCCGATATGTAGCCTGATGCCTAGCTCAAAAGTAGGCGTGGGTCTTAAGCTCAGGCCTTAGACATATCACGCGCGCCTCATTTTCCCTCTTTTAGCCTGATTGGACTCCATTTCATGTATTTGTATTGCTTGATGAAGTTTTGGAGGAACTTCAATTGAGGAATACCAAAGGACTTATCTATTACATGAATAGGAACAACCAGAAAATGCACACCAACAACAAGAGCAATAAAAGAGAACATGCAACAATTGAGGGTGGCGGGCCCGGCCCAAGTCCGGACTAAAGGAATTGGATTGGGCTTGGACTTGGGCCAAACCACACACAAAATTGTGGGCGAGACCCGGCCCAAGGCCCGAATTTTTCAGATGAGCTTGGGCCTGGCCCTTTAGGGCTCGGCCCAACCCGACCCATGCCCATCCCTAGGCGGAGGGCGGCAGGAGGGCTTGGAGGAGGAGGGCAAGTGATGGAAGCGGAGGGGCGGGAGGGAGGGGGAGGGCGTCGGGGAGGAGGCGGATGGTGGCAGGAGGGATTGGAGGAGGAGGGAAAGCGACGGAGGCAGAATTGCGGGAGGGAGGGGAAGGGCATCAGGAGGAGGCAGAGGGCGGCATGAAAGCACGGAGGAGGAGAGCAAGCGGCGGAGGCGGAAGGCGGGAGGGAGGAGTAGGGAGTTGGAGAAGGATGGGAGATGGGGTTAGGGTTTTTATTTTTTTGAATTTTTTAATAGCTATTGGATAGACCATGGGTTTGATTAACCCAATGATATGGTTGGGTTAACGGGGAAAATTAACGAAGGGTTATGAGTGTGAAACCAAATGACTAATCAGGGTTCCTCATGTAATTCGCGATTACGCATGGTTATGTACATAATTATGAAATTACTCAGGGTTATGAGTGTAAATATCTCATTTTTAAATAAAAAGCCAAAACGATAATCAATAGAGTTTAGTGATCATCCACATATTTTTTTAAAACAAGCAAAGGATGATCACTAGCAGAGTATGATCATTCATAGATTGTATTCATAGAAGAAAACCAACAACAACCAAGGTTGTGAATGTTGGTACTCAGTATAAGATTACTCGAAAGTCATATAAGATTTACTTGATTTTGTATTTTTAAAATTATTTTAGATATAAAATGCCAGTTTTATACATATATACTTATATATTTATTTATTTATTTATTTATTTATTTATTTTTATTGATAAACAAAACTGCGTTTGTCGGGAGTCTTGTATATTTATATTGACTTGAACATTCTGAATATTGTCGTAACAAAATAAAAGTAACAATTAAATTCCAACAAAATATTAAGCACCTTATTTTTTATTTACTTTTAAAAGAAAAATCATAAATTGCTTTTGAAAAAAGTCGACGACGGGGTCAATTACCTACTGGATCAACTAGCAACCGACTAGATCTATTCAGATCGAGCACCCCATGGCCTTGATATGGGCCTTCACCTTCCAAATACACAAGATGTCTCATACAAGGAATCCAAGTGATGCAGCGTGGAACCGAAATATAGGGCCGCATATTTATTTAATTTTAGCCGTTAATTTTATTTACATTTATTTGAGTTGTCGCAATTTTAATTAAATAAACGAGATCGCATGTGATCTCAATCAATTAGTTAGAGATTTGAATTTCAAAATTAGACGGTTAATTGGTTAGAGTCAAATTAGGATAATTAGTTTCAATTTGAATTTGATTTCTGTTTTTCTAACCTCATCCCTTCTATATAAAGGGATGGTGGTCCATTGTTTTAGTGAGTTCAGTATTTTTTTAAAAAAATTGAGATTTTATCTCTCCTCTCCCTTCTCCTTCTCTCTCCCCTCACATGATCTACACGACTTCTCCTCTCCATCCCCTCGTGTTCCCGACGAGTTTTCTTCTCTTAACCTTCCATTTCTTCTACCAAATAATCACCACCGTGCAAAATATTATTTTCCGCTGACGTCGAAATTCAGTTTGCATCATTTGGTATCAGAGCATGGCCTACAGATCGTCCTCACGATCTGACGATCCGTCCAGACGTTCGCACCGACATGCATCGAGGGACCATCGTTCATCGGAACGAACGCGACGAACCAAACACGCTTACAACAAGAAGATGGACGCACTGCGTGACTTCCAGTCCGCGTGGCTTGATTTCCATTCAGAGTTTAGAGATTGGATGGCTGACTTCAAGACTCTACTCGCCGCCCAATCAAAGCCTCCAACCACCGAAGCCGTTGTCCCGAGTTTTGACGAAGAAAACCTCGCTGTGAAGGAAGATTCTATCGCTATCCAGGCCAGTCCAAAAGAAAAAAATGGCGAAATACTTGCTGTCCAGGTATTTTCAGATCTGCGATCATTGAAAAAATCGGTCTCCGGGCCACATACGACCCTTCCGCAGGTTCCCGAGGACATCCCCATACCCCCGGCCTCCCACGTCGCAACATTCGCACCCCGGCGACCCTCCCTGCCCCACCACCACCTCCGCCACCTCCTGGCTCCAACCCCGCGCCACCAGTTCCCCTTCCCGTTGCCACCCTCGCAGCCATAAGCCCACCGCTGCCGCCATTCCCTTCCACCCCCACACCTCATGTACCACCGACAACCCCCCCTTCGCCCACCATCCACATGCGCCCTTCCCGCCATTCCCACGTTTCCAGAACAACCGTAGCCCCACCGCCTCATTCCTCTCGCTCACGCCACCGCCCCTGTTCCAACGTCGCCACCACCAACCCTATCCCGCCTTCCCTATCACGAACCACCACCGTGTTCCCCCTGCGTCGCGCCACCCTTGTGATCCTCCAACTGGACATCGCCACCGATACTCTCCCTCGGCGCCACCGCACCAACCGTTGTAGCCGTCGCTTGAACCTCGAAGGCAGGAGCCTTCGCCGCCGTCCGTTGACCGCTCGAGGTCGCCGCCAACAATGTCGTTGCTGGAGCCGAGAGCCATGTTGCGAGCCTGTGCGCCGTCACCTCCCCTTGAGAGAAAACCTAGCATTCATTCCCTAAATTGGATCCCTAGGAATAGGGGATATGAGTGGGAAAAAATGCAAAAAGAATCCTCTTCCCAAAATTATTTACCAAAAGGGCCCATTGGAGGATATATTATGCTATGGAATCCTTTCAAGTGAAGGGGTAGAATATTCGCAGCCGTACCCCTCAAATCAGGAAAATTATAAACGTAACATGGAAAAGGAGCGAAATTGGGAGATTCGACCAACAAGCCGTGTGGAAATTCTCCATCAACAGCCTGAAGAACAGGCAATTCGTCGGGAGACGAATTCTTAAAAGCGGAGGAGAGTTGATGCAGCGTGGAACCGAAATATAAGGCCGCATATTTATTTAATTTTAGCCGTTAATTTTATTTATGTTTATTTGAGTTGTCGCAATTTTAATTAAATAAACGAGATCGCATGTGATCTCAATCAATTAGTTAGAGATTTGAATTTCAAAATTAGTCAGTTAATTGGTTAGAGTCAAATTAGGATAATTAGTTTCAATTTGAATTTGATTTCTATTTTTCTAACCCCATCCCTCCTATATAAAGGGATGGCGGTCCATTGTTTTAGTGAGTTCAGTATTTCATAAAAAAATTGAGATTTTATCTCTCCTCTCCCTTCTCCTTCTCTCAACCCTCGCGTGATCTACACAACTTCTCCTCTCCATCCCCTCGTGTTCCCGACGAGTTTTCTTCTCTCAACCTTCCATTTCTTCTACCAAATAATCACCACCGTGCAAAATATTATTTTCCGCTGATGTCGAAATTCAATTTCCATCACCAAGTGAGGTGGTGTGTGTAATGGTGTTAACGACGATCATATAGTGCTCGGGTCACATAGTGATCAAATAAAATCATTGGCCATTGTATGGGCAATGTGGTTAAGGCTTTATTGTTGACACGAAATAGTGATGTGTTCTTGAGATACTCTACGTGGGAAATATGTAGAACATGCCAAGGCTCGCATTGAGTCTTGGTCATTGTAATTCTTGATTTGAGTTTGTAAATATATAGCTTGTGTATGCACCATTGTGAGTGCTCGTTCCTTTTCCTCAAAACAAGAATGCTCGGGAATAGGGGAAACTATGAGAATATACTTATAAAAAAGCATACATTACAATGAACTTAATATGGGAATCGTGAAAATTAAAAGAGTAGGTATAGCAAATAGTGTGTAAATGGAATTTGTGAGTAACAAAGTACAGAGAAGGTCCAAGGTAGGACAAGGTCGAGGGATAGTGGGGTCAGTCACAAATACGGATGGGGTGGTTTAGCATACCATGGCATCATTCAAACCTTAAGCAAGGTAGACTTTCTTTTTTATGGCAGAGAGGGAGCAGGTTAACGAAGCATGAGCTCTGTGACCTCTCCACCTAGTCCCATGTTATCGTTCCCCAACTAACAAAGTCTGCATCTGAAATATCCACTACGGTTGGATGTGAGAGCCTTCTTCCAAACCATTTAAATAGTACGGGCCAGACCTATCATGATGGCATGTGAGTAGCACATGGTTCATATGACTACTTCAACTATAGATTATATTTTAAACTTTAGGAGAGGGGAAGGATATTTCGATGAGTCATTAGTAAAGCACTAAATCATTTTAATTTCATGCTAGGTAAACAAACTAGCATAACAAAATAAATTGGTTTGCTTTCATTCCAAGTAGATGAGCATAACAAAATAAACCGATATGATTTCATGCCAAGTAGATCCATCATTAAAACGATAAACCTAATAAAGCATGTGAAGGAAATTTAAATCCCATAAAGAATTCATGCATATGCTTCTTATAGAAAATCCCTGCATGTGATTGTTATTGATTTGGAGAAGATTGAACCCAATAAGTTTATGATGTTTGATTCCATGTAGCTTTCTAGAGTTTTAATTAAAAAAGTTTGTTTTAGTTAACCTTTTAGTCGTTTAAGCATGTGCTGACATGAACTTATAAGGTGAAATATGGATTAAAAAATGTGCAAGAACGGCAGGACTTCCTTCAAGCTGTCTCTTCTCATAAGATCTCCAAGTTACCTTAAAGTAACTTGTTCAAATATAGGTTTCGCAAACAAGTTTCCTCGCGAATTCTAAATAGACGTTTCAATACTAAAGCTCAACTATCCTCCTTCATGCTTAATCACATCCAGTTTTAAATTTTTTATTCATATCTTCCCCATTGCCCAAACTTTCCAGATATACTCTTTTTGATAAGGGTATTATTCCATACTTCAATCAAGATGACAGCAAATAGTTGACTCTGTGTCTGAACTTAAAACATATTTGATGGTAAATGTTAAACATGTCTCCATGGTCCTAGAAATTGTCTGAAAAAAATGACGTACTTGAAGAGTGCGGCAAGACGTATAAGCTCGCTGTAGTGGATGGAATAATATCTCGTCCTCCTCCATTCACCCCAGACTGATGTAAAAATAAGGAGTGGGGTGTCCTTCAAAAGTTGATCCAGATTAGGCATAGCCACTGCAACTCTGAAGCTGTAGTATTGGAGAATTTCTGATAAGATAATTGCTTCCATGCCTTTACGAAAATATTAAATTTCTCCAGTTCATTCATAGAATTCAAGGAAGTCTCCTACATGTAAAGTAGAGTTATATTCTCTATCATTTTGAAAGAAAAATAGAGTTATATTATAGCATATGAATGAATTCATACTAGCAAACCCCACCCAGTACTTCTAGGTCACAAGAAAAACAAATGAACAAAATTAATTATCCAACATGCACAGTTCACATCATTTCCTAATATGCAGATCAAAACTGATTAAAATAGGGAAATGGATGTTTGTCACTCGTTTCTATTCCCTATTTGGCAGTTAAAAGAATTATCACTCTACCTTGTCTCTCCAAAACCATTCCTCTATTAACTGGGGTTAGCTACATGATATTTGGTCATCATAAGCAAACCAAGTTCAAGAATACTTCAAATAACTTGCTGCACTTAATGCTATCTGAGTGATTCACAATACAACCTTCCTTGACAACAAATTGTATCACTTTAAAAATCCAATTCATGAAACAAACTAAGCATGAGTGGCAATTCCTGTATGCAATTCGCAATGCATATGCACAACACTTAACAAGATTTGCAGTCACTGCTGAAGATATAGGAGTAATCTCAAAAATGGTCATACCCATCCTTGACGAAATCCCTAAAAAAATCAAGCTCCAACGTCTCCGAGAACACAAGCACGCAAGCATCCTTGTGATGGTGGAGCAGGCTCTCCATCCCCCTCTGATGCCTGACGCCATACGTCCACGGCGGGCTATTCCACACCATGAAAACTCTCAACTCGCACCTGGGATCCTCCAGGAACCTCTTGACGAACTCCGAAAATGGCAGATACGGATCCAACCCAGGGTAATACCCCCACCTCTTCCCATCAGCATAAACCTCCCCTCCTTTCACACCAGACGCCCGCTTGTTCCCCGTTGCCTCCTCTGCCAAATTCAAAGCCTTCCGCTCAGCGCCCCGGGCTGCACCTCCCGCAGGGAATTCGATCCCATCCAGCTCCTTCCAGATGGCCTTCCTCACCATCCTATCCCCCCTCGTGAGCATCGCGGAGCCAGGGATGTCAGGGTCCTGCAGCAGAGGGTGGTTCATGGGATTGAGCACCTCCATGCTGGATCCAAACATCCGGTCCTGCCGCAGGAACCTCCCCTTGGCCTCGAACCACCTCGCCCAGCCCTCCCTCAGAGGAGAATTTCCTCCGATCTTCACCAGGAGAGCATCCTCTACACCACGGATCGACGCGATCTTCGCCCGTGTGTCGCCATCCACCGGGAGATCATCCGATGCGAACCTCGCGATGGTTTTGATCCCGTTTTCTGTCTGCTCATCGTCGTGGATCTGACCAGGCCGCTTGCCGAAGGCCCGGCGCTTGACCCCGAGTAGGTGGTCCCAGAAGTAGCCGCCGGTATCAGCGGCATCTTCGTCGTCGTCAAAATTGGCGACGTCGTCGCGACTGGAGGAGTCGTCAACGGAGTCAAGGACGTCTATGAGGTCGTCGGGGCCGGAGTCGAAGGCGTCGTTGTCGGCGTCGTCGAGTAGGAGGAGGAGGGACGGGTCGGAGGGATCGGGGGGGCGGAGCGGGGAGGATGAGAGGCGGGAGTGGAGGAGGAGGAGGAGGGAGAGAAGGAGGAGGAGGGAGGAGGCGGAGGCCGCCACGCACAGGTGCGAAGAGCCCCGAGAGGAGCGCCGGCGGCTGTTGCTGCGGAGCATCGGAGGGAGTGCTGTTGAAGTGTTGTTCGTGTGCTAGATTGGAAATGCATCTACGGTGATTTTGCGATCGGGGAGGAGAGAATCCGACCGATTTGGTAGGAGAGGAGAAGTGTTAGGGGGTGTTTGGATATTGTGATCAGGTGGGTTAAACTGGTTGCAGTAATCTATTTTTGGGTTTGGTGTTTGGATAGAGGTGGGTTAGAAGTGGGTTTGGTGTGATGTGATTGTATTGGAGTTTGAAAAAGTGAGAAGTTATTGTGATGTGATTGTATTAAAGTTTGAAAAAGTGAGTAAAAGTGGAGTAGTTTATAATTTTTATATGATATGATGGTATAGTATATTATTTTTTGATGAATTTGATGATGGAGAATTGATTTATTTAATTTTTTAAAATAGATAAAAAAGTGGGACCCACGTGGAGGGAGAAAATATGGGGTAGGGGAGTTAAACCACCCTTGAGGTGGTTTAACCTGATACAAGAACGCACCCTTAGAGAAGTGCGTTTAATTAAGAAAATGAAAATGATTCTCAGACTCAAAAAATGATGCTTCAAACACAAGCCATTCGACATGATGTGTGACATGACGGTTGATGTGAAACCTCTTGTAATAGGATCTGAATTTATCCGTTAAAACTGGTCTTATCCAATATCTGAAAAGTATGGATGAACACTTCATTGTGTAGGTGGTAGTCGAGATATTTCCAACGAGTTGAAGAACGCAAAAATCCGACTTTAGGAGTCCGAGTTACGGTCGTTTTATCGAGTCGGGGTTCCGGTCAAATTCAATTTTGACGCATAAAAATCTCCAAAAGTCACCCCGCTCTTCCAAAACACCCTAACTCAAGGTCAACCCCCTTCCTCCCCCCCTCCCCCTCGTCGGAGCACCGTTGGAGCGCGTCGGATCGACGATCTGAAGCCGTCACCATGCAGAGAAGGTCAAAGTCACTCTTGTTTATAGGTTCGCGTTGTCAATTGAGCATCGAATGTGTGGTTTCTCCACGGACGGGGAAATCGAGAAGACGAATTTTTTAGGTACGATGTCTCCTTCCCTCTTGATGCGAAATTCACGCGATTTCGCCCCTATATTCCAATGAATTTATTTTCAAATCCTGGATCGTTTTTGTAACGAACCTGATCGTCCGAGTATGATGCGGAAGCGAGAATAAAATGGACAATCTCATAGCATAAAAGAGCAGTAAAGAACCAACTAAAAAACTTTTCCATGATCATAATAAGGTCACAATTCCAAGAGTTCCTTAATTAAAAGAAAAATATGAATAAAGTAGATGAAATCGTATCCACGATTTCCTTATTCCAGTGGGCATAAAGATATCCTTCCAAACTGATATGACAATAGTCCTGTACCGATTCTACTTCTTGAAGACGGTGAAGTCCCCTTTGAATCGTTAATGATTTATTCTTCGCGTTCTCCTGAAAAAATTAACAATACATCTTATGAGCCTAATGCTCAGTATGTGTCGAGTTAGGGTCAAGCCGGCTAGCGTAGAAATCACGTCACAAAAGTCATTATCATATGAATCATAAATCAACTTATTTAATGCATATAACTAATTTCCCTTCATAACCATGCATCGCATAACATACTTGCGCATAAACCCGTAAGTTTTACTGAATTTTGCATGTATGCCCATAATATTGACAAAATTACACATATACCAATAACATTATCTTAAATTACACATATGCCCTTAACATTAACTTATTTTGCATACATGCCCATAGCCTAACATAAAATTGCACGTATGCCCATACCATTAATATAATTGCACACATGATCTTAGCGTAACATAAATTTGCATGTATACCCATATCATTAGTAAAATTACACACATGACCTTAGCTTAACATAAATTTGTATGTATGCCCATATCATTAGCATAATTACACACATGCACTTAACATTAACAGAACTTACACATATGTCCATAGCAGTAACATAATTGCATATATGCAAACAATATTAACATATTTTGCACATATGCCCATGACATTTTTCATGTTTAGAGTTGTCTTGATTGTTAATTCTTAGGCGGCTTTGATGGTTTACCGCCGGTACAAGCGGTCCATAAATAATACATAACATGACAGTGTAGCTACAACTATATAGGAATTATATTTTGCCTCACACCCTCGGAAAGCGTTGCCCTTTTAGGCCCTTACGATCCTTTAGTTCGAGTCGGTACCAAAAAAATCTTAAATTTATATACATAAATTAGTGTACTCATTTTATCTTCATACGTCATCATAACATTATAGATTATATAGCAAAAAAATTGACATTGATCCGATTGCATCCTTATCATTCAATGCATATCTTTTGAATGCCCAAATTGAGTCATAACTCTATGTTTTTTTTTAAAGTTCAATACCTGTCAACACAAACACGCATCGGCCATAACATTTAAGTTATCAAGTATTAGAATTATTAAGAGAATTAAATCTCTCCAGAAAAAAATAGATAACTCATGTCGTGGAAGGAATGATATGCATATGTATTAAAAAGTTAAAATGCGAACAGAATTAAACGGTAAAACGAATGCAAAACTGCTTTCTTGATTTGTTCAATCAAAAAAATCCAAGCAAAAGATTTGACTCAATCACCACAACTTTCGAACAATAAAAATCATATTTAGTTTCTGTTTCTGACTTCAACATTCTTCTACGTTTTTTTAGATTAATCTTAAAGGTAAAAATCACTATATACCAATCTATAATCAAATTCACTTTTTCTCATACCATGGAAGAATATACGGGTAATTGGTATTGGAGAAAAAGAGGATCCCTTTTCTGATTAATCATCACATGCAAAAAAAATAGAGATCGGTTTGTACGAAAATATGAAGCCTATTATCCAAAGATAATGCAATTGCATAATCATGCATGCAAAATGTTTACCCGCATAATCCACGAATAAAGTCAGTTGACTTTTATTATTCTAATTATTTTGCAGATTACTGCTAATCTTCTTTCCTGTAGTTAAGCAAACCAGCAAAATGTTGATGTATATTGATGTTATCAGAATTGATCGTTACAAATATGAACGGAAACGATTCATTAATACTTTGGGTAGTAAATATAAGGATCGACACATACAAGTATAAGCCATAATTTCTAAACCAGTGATCAACACAAAACACCACTTAACGATCCTATGTGTTCGACACATACCTTGACATGCAAGAATTTCTTCCACAACGGTACCTTGATTCAGCCTCCGAATCATTGTCGACAATGTCGCTCCTCCTCCGACTTTGCCGGATCAAGACTTCAACGTCGACGGAGAGGGTGGTCGTTGTCGGATTTTGCAAATGACGTCGAGTATGTCGTTGCCGGCCTATATCTCTCTCTCTCTTCCTCTTTCCTTCTCTCTCATCCTCTCTAGAACTATCTCTCATGTGTAGGCAAGATGTGGAGAGATTGATGGAGTCTCATGGGTTTTTAAAGGCACAATTACTATTTTATTTTCAACAACAATTAGAAACTAAGAGATAATAGGAATATAGGTTGTTGTTTATTTTATCCACTTTCTTCTTATTGCTTATTTATCTAGTTTTCATTATCCTATCAAAGTGACGTGAGGTTTGTTATACCTTTTTGTTTCTTTTTTTTATTATTTTCTAAAAAAACACTCTGTTACAGTTTGTGTAGGTTTCTTAATGTTTGCATTGTTAGTCGGGGATACTTTATAGGTCTTGAATGTAAGTTTAGTATTGTAAACTTAGGATTATGCATGTTGTTTATAAGTGAACTTATATCCTCGATTGAGGTTTATATGGTACTTTTGTTTTGTTTTTTTGGAATGTTCGAGTAAGTACTAGACTGATGATTGTTTATGGGTTGACAAGTCTGGGCACTGCCTATCCTTATTGACATTTACCCAAATTCAGTGCTCATAAATAGATTTCATTTGCTCTCTTCTTTGTTGTATTCTTAGGTGAACAATTGAAATATGGTATCTGAAAACAAGTTCAATTGCACTTACAACTCTATTTATGATTCATGTTGTAGCAGAAGCTATAATATAAGAAGTTCTTCTCAACAATTATATGCAGTATTGACCCGGGTTCGATCCTGCCAATAGCATCATTTGACGAGTTCAAAAAATCACCCTTTTTAATTTATCGTTCTAATTGTTGTAGTCGGTCAATCTAGAGATACCTCAAAAATGACTACATTGAGAAATAATACGAAAGATTAACTCTCAATGCGGTCGATTTATTTATTTTAGTTAGGTAAGTCGTAAGGTCAAACTCATGAAGGTAATAAGAAGATTCATAATTAATTATTAAATAATTTAGAAAATCGTACTTTTGAATAAGAAGGATTGTTTGTTTTTATCTTTTTTAGATTTATATGGATTTTTGAATAAGATATGTAGCTTATTGCTAAAATATATATAATGCATGGATTTTGATAAATAATTTTTAGTGCAAGAAATAATGCTATGCTATGTGGTGTAAGAAGTAAATAAATGTAATTTTTTATGGATAAAATTATGCAATAATGATGCAATGATAAATGTAGAGCAAGCAAGCCAAACTAAATCCAATAGCAAGCAATAAAGGTTTGTCGGTTTAATCCACAATGCCCATTTATTTTTAGAATTAATTTGTCAAGTTAAGTCCCCAGTTGGTTACCCCAATCTTTAACTGTTTATTAAGCAAGAGAATTAATATAAGCGAGTAAATGCTTAATGAAACCGAATACCTTCCTCAAATTAATTAACGTCCAAAAAATCCCCAAACGTGGAATTCAGATTTTTATACCATAGACAATTAAATATTGATCAAAATGACATGTAGAACCCAAAAATATGGTACATGATACTCCAGATATGAATAAGTGAAGTTTAAGGACTAAACAGTAATAAAAATAATTAGAATATATGTAATTATACACTTCAGAGGGGCATTCTTGTAAATATCCAAAGATGCATGGGTCTTCTTGTAAATTTCCCCGGTGAGGGCACATGTGTGAATTCCTAGAAGCTTGAGGGGTCTCTTGTAATTTTTCCAAGGTCACATGTACGGCGCACGTGACTCAACCTCCTTATGATTTTGGAAAGCATGAGGGATTGGTGGGGGGCAAAACTCCTTCACGTGAGTGAGGCACACGTAAGGAGGCAGGCTCGGGCGGCAGTTCGGTTGGAATCCCTCTACGTGGAAGCGGTTGAATGCTTTGGGTTGCCCAAAGTTGGGAGGTTCGGGTATGACTACATGGGTCCATCTGCAACGTCCAATGAATGGTGATCTGATGGTATAGATTTTGGCATGATTCCATGGTTGAGATGGCCCTTGTTCTTGATCGAAGGGCGGTTGTAGCTCTGACATGGGGGTTCTTCTCCTTCTTCTCTGATTCACGGTGCGACTCGACTGGAGGTTGCTCTTGATGCTGCTTTAGGGGATGTCCATGTAGACGATGGATGGAGGCTCCGATTGTGGAGGAGCAGAGCTATCATCCATCCACAATTAGAACAGAGATGGAAGACTGCATGAGGATAGAAGAAGAAGTGAGGAGGACAAGAAGATGGGGCGAAGATCAATGGATGTTTGGCGTAAAACATAGAAGAGATGAAGAAGAAGAAGAAGATGGAGAGGACGAAGGTGATGAAGATGATGCGAGGGGGTGGAGGGTTTCGCCTGGAATTGGAAGATATAGAGGTACTTGATTCATGTTCTTCGCCTCAGAGGTTGGGTGAAACCACCCTGAAGCTTGGTAGCTTATGGGAGAGGAGCAGCATGGAGGATGGCCTCCAGTTCATACCTCAGAGTGGTCCTTGCTGAAGAATACGAAGTGTTATCACCACCTGGTCCTCACGGCATGTTCCCTCTCTTAATTTCTATTAATGGGAGATGATTTCTTAGGATGATCAGTGATGAGTTTAAGAAGAGATAGGAGTTAGAGGAAGTTGGTTGATCGGAGATGGTTGTTGGGATCTCGTGTTTGGAGATAAGAAAAGGGTCTAGTGTTTAGAGGCGATAAGGGGATATAGTTAGTTAGGGTTTCGATTGGTTGAAGAGATAAGGGGTGAGAAGTGGATCATTATGGTTTGGCTAGTTATACGAGGAATTAGTTGTTGGAGATCTCGATAGGAGGTTGGAGATCGGAGAGCGGCTCGACGGAGCGAGACTTAGCTGGAGTTGAGTGGTGGGTAGGCAGTGGTCGAAAGGAATGGGACGACCCTACAGTCACCGTTGGATCGCGCCTGATCCAACGAAGACAAGGGTATCACATGAATGGCGTGTGCAAATGAATATCATAAGGGTGAAGAGGATCCAGGCCGTTGGATCCTCCTCGGATAGAATGACTGAGATTCAGTGCAGGTGGAAATAGATGAGGCAGCATGTACAAATCACGTGGGGCGCTACAAGACAAGGAACGCTAACCTGAGGGTGAAGGATGTTGACCAAATGCTAAAGTGGCTCAGTGAGGGTGCGCCACGTGGGTGCTGATCATACAAGAAATGCTGGCTAATGCGACAATTGTAGAACATAAATATATAAAAAATAGCAAATGTACTCAATTGTAAAAATATCCAACATGAAAAATGTTCATATAAATGTAATTTATAATGAACATGAAGTACTCAGATGTTTAAATGAATGAACTATAAAAGACATGCTTTTTGTGATATTTTATGTACATGAAATTATCATTTTTTAATTTTATAACTTTAATTTTATCTTCTACATATAAATAGATGCATGCAAAAATCAAATGTGAAATAATACAATGGATTCAAATGCAATTTTCATAGAAATTTTATGAGTTAGAAATAGATCAAAAAATTAGGAAAGTGGATTATATACATGTTGATTAGGCGAGTAAGCTCAAGTTAGAATATGTTTTTTATTACTTTTATGATTTTGTTGGATTTTAATGTAATTAGTAAAAACATTGAATAAAATAATGATATTAAAAAAGAAAAAATCAAAATGAGTCAAATATGCACATGGAATGGTAGGTCAAAATCTATAATTATGTACAACGCATAGTTAGGTCTTAAAACTCAATTTTCACAAATGAACTCTGATTCTTTTTTATTTGATATTGATTTGTAGATAATTGAATACCATTAATTTAAAAGTTAGTAGAGTAAAATTAGATACTATAAGAGAGAGAGAGATCAGTGTTTGCATCTTTTTATCATGATATTAAGGTTTGGGTTTATTTCAAATATACACATGCTTGTATTCTTTTAAGATTTTTTATTGATTAAGGAAGGATATATATATATATATATAGATATAATGAAGTTAGTTTCAGGTCAACTGGAATTAAGATGAATCCATAAAAAATGTGTGAAATCAGGCGAAAATTTGTAGATGATTTATGGATGCAGGAGTGAATGCTAATTTATAAAAATTATTTACAAGTACATGAATTTTAATTATGACATTAACAAGTGAATAAACCCGATTCCTCGGGATGAAACTCTTTTTTCAGTTAATTAGAGTGATGAATCACAGATTCATCAAGTATACTCTGCACCATAACAACAAAACTACAATATAGACATCTCTTTCCAAAGATGAAATTTGTTTCGAACTACAATGTTGCGTTGCAATCATATCTTAAAGAAATACTCATATGCTTAGATATTAGGTTATTTTTGGATTATCCCATGAATTCAATGTAATTATGGTGGGTTACCTTGCAACCAATCATATCATTATCACATGGGAATTGCATTTCTATTTATATAATAATTGATTATGTTAACAATAAGACAAGATCCCTAATGATTATTTACGAGAAACAACCAGATTGTGCACCCTGATGCCCCCATCAGGGCTTCAATTTGGCGAAAAGGTTGAATAGTTTCCAATTCATTTACCTGATATTCAATGTTGAGCTCATAAATTAATGTCGTCATATTATATACTACATTTATATCATTATATTATTGATGACAACAAGTCAATCATCGTCCGTATTTTTTTACCTGAATATTAATTTTGTTGATTTACAACTATTTTTAAGGATATCTATGAAAGAAATTGCTGCTCGGACGAATGAACTATTGGAGACAATAACGGATCTCAAGTTTGACAACTCGCCAGGCTTCAGTTGTGCATAAACCAAAAACAGAAAGGAAGATGCAGAATGGATGACTATGTTTTTAGAACCTCATTAGACTAACAATTGAGAAGTTCCTGCAAGTATTAAAGCAACTCGAGCATGCTCACGTAATCTGTCGAGAGTTAAGTGCTTGGGAACAACTTGTGGCTTATTTATATATTGCCTATATGACTCATCTAAAAGTTTATTTGATTGTACTCATAGAAGGGAATGTCCTTGACTTATCGTTTTAGTTGGGAAGATTATTTGATGCATGCTCAGTGGGTTCTTTATCATGTATGTACATAAGCATTTTGAAACAACATGATGATGTCTTTGTTGTGCATACAAAAACCAATATGATATAAGCCCTGAATGTAATGTCTCACTGTGGAAAAATATATTATAGTGAACGAGTAGATGGAGTCAGGTGCCTCAAGGGATCGTGCATTTACTCTTGGGGCCCTGAGTAGAAGCTTAATTGGTTGTGATCACAATCGTTACTATGTAGCTATGACGGTTGGAGGACATATTGTTTGGCACATCGATGTGCAAATCTGATGGTGTTTGACCTTAGTACTTGTGTGCCTTTAGTCCAATGCTTCGAGAGTGTGTCGAGTAGTCATGGTTGATGGTCTAGTCTTTCACTTGTTCACTTAGAGTTAAAACTCGTATGTTGGCTTGTGTAGGCTACATTGGTTAGTATTCCGAGTGGGAATACTAAGAGAGGGGTTGCAAGAAATGTGGGTTAATGAAGTTGGGAATGAAATATGAATATCCTTCGCATAAGGAGGATTGGGATGGTTGTGCTTACTTCGACTAAGGTACAAATTACCTTGGTAGTCAGTGCACTGACTCGTGCCCTACACCACCGTAGACTTTTACACGTGGCCAGTGGACTTGGCAGTTTGAGATAATTCGCGGGCTGGAATCTAAATTAGGAGTCGGGTCTACTTTTTGTAAAATGGAGTTAAGTGGACATGCTGGAAACTTATAGGATGCATTATACCTCACCACATGCCTACGTAAGCACCCCAACCCTAAGGCCTTCTTATTGCCTTAGAGTCATAATGTGAGGTCTCATATGAACCAGGACCACATACTATCCATGACGCTAGGGTTACTCGTATCTAATGAAAATGATTAGAGTTGTATTTTTCTTATGAGGATAGTTTATCCGATTGTTTCGTTTGCATACTTCTTTAGTATCTTGTTTGTTATAAATTTTATATCGTACTAGGAAACTTTTCTCATAATGTAAATATGTGTGGTTCCATAGGTTCTTAGAAGCCGCTGCAACATCGAGCAGTCGTCGGTCGTTTGGAGGCTCTTTTTGTGCAGCTACACAATTTTCTTTTGCGGCACATTACTTGTATCTAGTATTTATTGCTTTTCTTGACTTGCAGTTTTGAGAGACATGAGATTTACATTGTACATATGGACGCCCTTTTTGATGCATACTTGTAAGTTTTTGTGGAGATGTGTTGTATTTAAAGAATGATGGACATATTTATGAATGAAAAGAAATTTTAAATTCCAATCTTTTTTGTGCTATTTTCTCTTGCTTTATATTATATTGTGTATTTCGAATGTGAAATTGCATGTGTGTGGAATCGGTTTGCCTAGTACCCATATCCCATGGGGACGGACATTACAATCGTCCTCGTCGGATGACTCTTATTGGTGTTGCCTTTGAAGTTGTTTTTTAATGGATAACTTTGGTCATCGTATTTAAATTTTTTGCATGAGCTAGAAGGGAAAAAAAAGCAAGGTTCGTTTTCCCTTTTACATTGAAGTTCTTCCCAAAAGAAAGTAAGGTTCATTTGTTCCTTCACAAGAGCAAGTAAAGTTCATTTTTCCCTCACTTAAGGTTTTTGATGATGTTGGAGATTTCTCAAGAGAATACAATGTCAGGTGTATTGTTATATTCGGTTTGTTTTCTCCCATTAGCACGTCAAGAATCTTGGAGATTCTTAGTGCAGTTTGTGGTCGATGGATTTGACTCTGTCATTTAATGGCAGTATATATCGCATGCCACATGGTGGGCGGAGTGAGGAATATGGCAGGTGGGCAGCTGGCATGGATTAAAAAGAAGATAATATATTCGTATCCAATTCGCTATCGTATTCGTTTTATACGTATTTTGACATTCGTATTCGTTTTACAATGGATGCGGATATGTATATCAAATTAGCATACGATAATATTCGCATTCGTATTCGTATATTTGTTTTTTTTACATAAGTATAGTGATAAATTTATTTTATAACTACGTGTAACAATATTTTATGATTTCATTCATCATTGTTGATATAATTGTTATGAAATTACTATATATGATATATTTACTTTATGTGTAAATCATCCTAAACGTGTATATCTTAGTTAATCCATTAAATGTTTCTATTATTATTCTTGTACGATTTGTATTCGTTTACATTCGTATTCATTTTTAAGGATATGATAATACACTTTTCACGTCCATCAATATTCCTATCTGTATTCGTATTCGTATTTTAAAATAGATAAGGATATGATTATACATATATTTGTATCTGTATCCGACCGTTTTCATCCCTGGGCAGGTGATATATATGGGTATTATGTAAATAAAGAGAGTCTTAAAATCCAGATATCTTGAATTACATTTAATAAGCATAGATTGAGACCTAACTTTAATGAGTTTTCAAATCTAAAGGCATGTTCATAGGTC
The DNA here is from genome assembly GCA_037367405.1 of Ottelia alismoides. Taxonomy (NCBI): domain Eukaryota; kingdom Viridiplantae; phylum Streptophyta; class Magnoliopsida; order Alismatales; family Hydrocharitaceae; genus Ottelia; species Ottelia alismoides. Next base: position 136,117 of record JAZKJV010011368.1, read on the forward strand.
TTGACTTCATTAAAAACATCAGGAATTTGTAAAAAACCTTTTTATTTTCTTTTATTTGTTCTTCAAAGGAGTGTCTGATAATGGACTATAAAATACATAGAGGGTTGATGAATCTATGATTCATCTACCTCATACTCAAATACTACCCTGAATTTCTAAGCAAATGCACACTTAAAAAACAATATAGTGATAAGAAATATACAAAACATTTGGCAAATAATAATTTCTTAATTGTACATAAACTGTATAGAAATAAAAAAGAGGCACATCTCTGCGAATGGTCAGACTTGTAAAATCCTAAATAAAGTAGAAAATCTTCTAGCTCGAACTAACTCCAATTGACTTGATTCCAATTGGATTCCTACACAAAAAATGTGATTAAGGAAATGAAAATAATTCAAAATTTGCAAGGTGCATGAATCCCAATGAAATAACCAAATTTGAATATCAGTATGCTTAAATCGAAAGTTGCATATCCAAAGCATATGAACTCCAATCAAATCCTACTCACTTTTTAAGTTGGGCACAAAAAATATAATATAATATTCAACGGAAATATGATTCATCTACGAAATGTGGGTTTTAAACCCAATACTATATTGCGACAATTGATTTTAGACAATTGTATTTGAATCAAAACATATAACCCCACTAACTAACACATGTACACTTTTTTTTTCTCATTTACCTTTTTTTATATATTATATCTTATAATTATATTAAAATCGTAAAACCAGGTAAAATAAATTGAACAAAAAAATAAAGTACATAGAAACAAGTATTTTATACCCATATGCTTATACCGTACTATATTCCATGAGACCTTAACTAGACTAACAAAATATAATAAAAATATAATTATGCGTATTACATGTATTATAATAATGGAATACAAAATAAATGCGTAAAAAATCAAATTTAAAAATGAAAAAGGGGCCAAAACAAAGGTGTTTTAGACTTGTATTTGACCTAAAAATGTGTACGTACCTTGAGATAGATAGAGAGGATCCTTTGCTGCTGGAGGATTTGCTGCAGCAGCTTCTGCAGTAGAGTTATGGGTCGTTCGATTTTGATCGAGTGGTTTTCACGAATTCACACTTTTTATAGAGCTTTACCATGCGAATTCGTGGAAATCGCTCGATAAAGATCGAGCGTCCCACGCCCCTATTACAGAATCCGTAGTATGGCTGGCGTGGGGGGGATTAACGTGGAGGCCCCATATGACGCTACCAGATCCATCCTTCTACCTCTGTCCTTGTTCCGATAACATGGAAAACGTGGGTATCAGGCCACATTCTCCAATTAACCACGAGCTTGTCTTTCCTCTGCTCATCTTGATTCCAAGTACAATTAAGAGACAAAAGATCCATTTTTCACATGACCCCATGATATCCATCTCATGATTTAGATCAGATCTTTGAACCCTCCAAAAATTGCGTTCAATTCTCGTGTCCGGAAAAACCCCAGACCAACTCCAGGTTCATGGATTCACCTCGACAGTGTTCGTGCCTCGAGCAACATCACGGGCATGCAACTCTATTCGTTTGGTTGCAGGGTTGGGCAGGGTTGGCTTGGCCCAACCCGGATTGGCCCTGCAACCAAACAGGATTCTCCTCCTCACAGTTTACTATTCACAGGGGTACCCATGCTCAACCCAACCATGTCCAACCCTGCAACCAAACAGACCGATGTGCACGTTAGAGTACAGAGGAATAGTAAAATGTCGTTGGGTTTCGAGTCGCAAGCCCGAGCTCACGTGAATATATAGTTCCTCACCGGTCTGCCGGCCAACAACCCCATGTGCTCGAGCATCTCAAGCCCAAGGGAGCATGAGAGCATCCTCCACGTAGAAGTGATCCATATCCGTCTTCTTCCTCTCCTTTCTCCACTTCTTCCTCGTGTTGATTTCGTTCTCCTCTCCATCGGATTCCTCGACAACCCATTCTCCTATAATTCACACGACCATCAGCTTCGAGGATCACACATATAATCTGTCCCCCTTTTTTTGCCCAAAACAAATAGAGTTGAAGCACCTTTTTCACACTTCTCTCTCTCTCTCTCACACACACTCTCTCTCTCTCAACCTCACCCCTTTAAAGCTAATTGTTGGTCGAAAGATCGATTCTCAGCCATTCACCAGTCGCCGAGGAGCTCCCTTCACCATCACCGTTATTTTCCTATTGCACTCAGATCTTTGGTTTTCTTTGTTTCATAATTAGGTTTATGAGTGATGGACATACTTTGCGGAGTCTTGTTGGACCATTATGGGACACGTTGAGCACCTATAGCATCAAGACCACCAGAACTTGCAACAAGAACAAGGGAAGAAGAAGAACATAGTCTACAGGTTGTGGCCACATGTCTCCGAATCGAGGGTCAAGATCGCAGAAAGGATCCTCTGTTGTAGAGGGGATTGCAACATAGGTGTTGTAATACTCAATAATTTCTTTTTTTGATTTAGATTCTAAAATCCAACATTATAGATTGAATCTTAGATTAATGCTCTATATATCCTTCAAATTTTTCTTAAATATGAGATTATTTACTATTTTATCTTAATCCACTTCCGAGAATCACTTTATAAGATCTAATCCCATACGTCCATATCGAAAGGTAGAAGAATTGCGGAGAAGCTCTCGGGAAATTCTAATACTACCCATATGCCCTTGTCCGTCAAATCGCTTGGAAGTTTTACATGTTGTCCAAAACCCCTCCATCTTTTATTATCTATAGAGTCATTTTTATGCTTTGAACATATTGTTGTATTTGCAAAGAGACATTGACTTTGAGCATTCACTTAACCATCGTTTTTTTCATTTTTATTTACCAAAAATACTGAATCAAATATCACTTAATTTCCATTCTAAATCATATATATATATATATATATATTTGAAATGTGCGTAACTTACTATACTTAATTTGATGAAAATAAGTGAAATTCACCTTTTCTATTAATTAGTTCATAGTACTCTGCTTTTGTCCAAAAGTTCTAGAAAAAATCAAATTTTATGCAACTTACCATGCTCTACGACCTACTCCAGATTTTGCTAAAAAATATTGCTTTATATGATTGGAAAAAAATAAATCTTAATATTGACATTTAATGCACTAAAAATATAATGTACAATGTTTTGCAAATTTTTAGGTGCCTACGAATTTCGTGTAGTCTCCGTTATATGCAAAAAAATTGGATTGAAAAACTATTCTAATTTGGGATTTTTCATGAATTGAATATTCTAAATCAGATAATATTCAATCACTATTTTTCATCCCGAAATCATGAAATTTTCATAAAAGACCATTCACTGTGTTTCATCTACGGGTGAAATTTTACTGCATGTAACCCTAAAAATTGCTAAAAAATACAAAAATATTACAATTTCCACATGTTATTTTAAAAATAAAAAATACCAAAATTTATATTTCATGTGTCATTGTATTCTCTACCCGATAAATTATCCGTTTGCTTAAATATCCACATTTAGTATTTTCTAGTATTTAGTACATTAAATGCTACATTAGTCTTCATGTTTTCAATAAACACTTTTTATTTATTAATTTATTCAATTTCAATAACAATAGAGATTTTTTAGGATAGATTTATGTATAATGAAATAAAAAATAATTTATAATGTTTTAAAAAGTTGATTCGAGTCTCGATTTTATTTCTTAAAATCCATTAATACATTGTAATCCCATATTTCAATCCATACTCCTTTGCATTTATTCGTGTCTACTACATTGAAGAAGCATTAAAAAGACATAAACATCACTTTGGATCTCACAGTGCTTAGTTGACTTGTGTAATCGTTATAGTAAATTGCCTTATCAAATTCGACCTTGGGATCTGTCAAGGTAAATACACACACCACACCCATTTCACAAAATGTAGTGTGGATTTATATCTGATTGGGAATGTGTAGGCTGGATATGAATACAAATATAGGTGTTACCATATCCTTATTATTTTTTTAAAATCCATACACGAATACGAATATCACATGCATGTGTAAAATGTAGCATCATATCATCAATATATGAATATGAATGTAAAATGAATATTGATAATCCAGATAAAGATATTTCATAAACAAATATGAATAAATATACGAATATTATACTTGATCAATTTTACTTAAAAGCTATAAGCATTTTTGATTCATAACAAATTATAATATCTAAGAAGTATATTATTTTAATAACGAATGTGTGCATAAAAATAATTAAATAATAAAAGAAAAATGTAAAGATATAACTAAATAATAAAAAGATTACCAAACTTACTTCTTTGTGTTCCACATAAGTATTTGTATTATACAGAACTTGAAACATTCGTATTCATATTCCTATTCATATTTGTATCTATATTCGTATCATTCTAGAATGAGTATTTGTATTAATATCCTCAAAAAAATGAACATTCGTAATCACATCGCACCGTCAAAATCAAGGATATTATATCTGTATTTGTATTTGTATTCGGTGAATGTTGAACATTTGTATTCGTATTCGCATTCGTATTCACCGCATACGAGAAAAATGACATCCATATCCTCTATTTGACGAATATTGATATGAATGGATACAAATACATTTATATTCATTTTCATCCCGAGGAATATGGATGCACTACAAGCGACCATAATTAAGTAAACCAATTTTGGGCTTTTCAACACGTGAAGAGAAGAAGAAGGTATCTTGGTGGCGTAGTAAATACACGTCTCATTGTCACGCTCACATGTACTGATGTACAACCTTCTTGAGATCATATTTACAATAAAAGACCTCTTCCATTAGAGGTTTTCATACTTTCTAGGGATTTTTACCCGGCAGACCCTGGAATCTTTTGCAATTACCGCTACGACCTTTGAAACATCCTAATTCCTCCCTCGACCCTCTAAACTTGCTCCGTTTTTACCATACGAACCCTACCGTTAAATTGACAAATCCAGACTTAACTTCCTTGGGTTAAAAATGAGTTAATCTAACCAATCCACAATCGGACGACTAGAAGTAACCAAAAGAAGAAAAAAAATAATGGAATCAAAGGAGAGGGTGTTCGACCTGGGCTGGAGGGGGGCACTTGACATGGAGGAGGTGAGGCTTCAAGGCGGCAGGTGGGTCGCTACTGAGAGCGAACTGGGCTGGGTGGGTGGACTGGAGGAGGTTGGCAGGGATCGAAGGCGCTGAAGCGGGAGGGGGAGAGCCTTGGAGCAGGAGAGGCGACCGGGATGGTGGGATTGGAACAGGGGAGGCGCAGAGCAGGAGGTTTCGAACAAGGGAGGCCCACGCAAGCAGGGGAGGCGGCGGGGACCCGGGGGGAGGGGGGAGGGGTGCTTCAAGCGCGGGGGAGACGGCGAGCCGAGAGGAGGGAGGGGGGAGCGGTGGGCGAGGGATTCGAGCAGGGGGAAGCCCGCGGCAGTGGGGGTGGGGCGTGTGCTAGCAGGGGAGGCGGCGGGCCCCCAGGGGGAGGGGTGCTTCAAGCGCGTGGGAGACGGCGAGCCGAGAGGAGGGAAGGGGGCTTCGCGAGCGATTGCGGGGGAGAGAGGAAGGCGGCGGGCGAGGGATTCGAGCAGGGGGAAGCCCGCGGCAGTGGGGGTGGGGCGTGTGCTAGCAGGGGAGGCGGCGGGGCCCCGGGGGGAGGGGGGAGGGGTGCTTCAAGCGCGGGGGAGACGGCGAGCCGAGAGGAGGGAGGGGGCTTCGCGAGCGATCGCGGGGGAGAGAGGAAGGCGGTGGGCGAGGGGTTCGAGCGGCAGGTGCTAGCAGAGGAGGCAGTGGAGCCCGCGGGAGGGGGATTCGAGCGGGCGCGGCGCGGGTTGTGGGTCAGGTGGGAGGGGGCTTCGAGCGAGCGCGGGGGGGGGGGGGGGAGGGTGACGCGGTGGGAGGTCGCTTCGAGTGCGGGCGGTGGGCCGGGAGGGAGGTGGGCTAGGGGGAGGTGGGTGTTTCGAGGGAAGGTCCGTGGCGGGGGAAGCTACGAGTCAGGGGAGGCCCGACCGACAGGGCGTCGAGCAGGGGAGGCAGGAGGGCCTCCAGCAACGGGAGCGGGGAGCAGCTGGGTGCTGGTCTCTTCAGCGGCCGGGCTCGGCGGAAGGGGGCTTCGAGGAGGAGCACTGCTCCCGACACGACGCGCACGGTTATTGATGTAAAAATACTTGATATAAAATAATGTAACGGAATCAGGTAAGTTTTAACGGATAAATGGATGTGGGTTAACCACGAGGTCTATGGAGTAAGAGTTAGCAAGTTTAGAAGGTCGAGGGAGGAATTAGGATGTTTCAAAGGTCGTAGCGGTAATTGCAAAAGATTCCAGGGTCTGCCGGGTAAAAATCCCTACTTTCTAAGGTATAATCTCTCGTCTCTTATGTCAGTGGGAAATCCAATCTTTAGTGCCAAAACTTGAGGGTGATGTCCAAGAATTGGCGTTATCTTGGATTCAACATTAAGTTAGATTTATTGCCATTATTTTTCTTAATTTGACGCGATGTCCGTATTATTCTTTGATATAATCAAGTTATAAATCTTTCCCATCTTATTCGGGTCATTTGGGATTTTTGTTGTCATCTTTGTTTTGTTGCTCACCATATGTCTTTTACAAGATATTTTTTGAACTTAGTAGCACTCTTTCCATTCTTTTGATTTGATCATTCTCATTTCATTTTTTGTTGATTTTTATTTCTTGATCATTTGCAAATTCATTTTTTTCAAGCCTGACTTATTCATTCTTCTCTCACATTTTGCATATATGTTGCGAAGTGAGTTTGTACAAGGGGTTAAATGAGTATGTTCCCCTGGAGCATATAAGAGTATGCTCCCGCCTTTTTCACATTTTTTTGAAATGAAATTAGGAGGATTTACTTAGAGTAATAAGTGGAATATGTATTTCAAATTTCTTGTAAAACATACGTCCCTAACAATTCCATCTGAAGGGGGTCAATTTTATCAATTTTGAGACCGTTAAAATATGCCAGTCTAGATGGAGAGGATATGAGTTTCGAATAAGTTGAATTCTAAATAACACCATAACTGACTAAATTCCACTATGTTTCATTTCAGAAAAATAAAAAATACAGGAAAGGGGTGGATGATACTCTTTTTCTCTTATATAAGATCAAGATGTAACATGTAGGGTTTCTATCTCTCGTGCCCTTCCTAACTTCTGCATATAAGTTATGCTCCCACCTTTTTATAATATCAATTGTACCATGACTTCTTAAAAAATTCACACTTTTGTCCTTACACTAAATTAAAGAAAGGGCACAAGTGGTATTACAATGGTGGATTTTGTAAGAAGTTGGAGATACAACCGATATTATAAAAAAACCAAGAGCATAATCGGTATTGGAAACAAGTGTAGAAAACCCTAATCATTACTTTATAGTCGAGCTTGAATTCTGCCTTGTTGCATGATAAAACAGTCTTCGGATTTTAGAACCAAAAGCATGTTCATTTACAAATAAGCCAATCTCAATTGCAACACAAGGCTTCTAACATAGGGAAAAGATCCTTTGCTGTAGCAAGGGATGCAACAGAGTCTGCTGTGGCTTTTGAAGCCGCTCGATCACGATCGAGCGGTTTCCACGAATTCTCACTTTGTCCGGACCCATATCAAGGGAATTCGTGGGAATTGCTCGATCGTGATCGAGCGGCTCCAAGGACCACAACAAACTCTGCTGCATCCCTTGCTGCAACAGAGAATCCATTTCTTCTAACATACACATATGCATTTATTAGCTCGACCCCATGTCCTGTGGCATCTACTATATCACCAGGAGGAGGATGAGGACCTTTCAATCCTAATTAGATACTGTTGCACAAATCCTCCCACAATCGCTTTTTCGTGGTCCAGACTGCTTGACCAAATATATTCATAACATGTTGACATGTGCATATTTATATTTATATATTTCTTCTCATGTGGAAAGCTAAGCCATACCAATCTCCCCTCCCTCTTCTTCTTCTTCTTCTTAAAATATCCCATCCCACGATATTTTTTTCCTCGTTCCTCCCGTTAATATTCAAGTCCAAGCGTGTCTTCCCATCTGGTCTTGTGGCCTGTGGTATTTCCCAAGAACCCGACGGCTGCTGTGCTGCCAACCTTCTGTAATCCGTGATTCTATCAGCCAAATGGGCGCCCTTCGATCTGGTCATGGAGCTCGTTCGGTATGTCATGAGCCTTATTTCGGACCCATTTTGGCCATTCTCACTGGATAGCCCCGATGTTGGAGGTTGTGGTGGTGAGGCTTTTCGTGCTTGAAAAATCCCTTTTTTATGATGCTGCTTGTGTCTTTGGGAGCTTGTTTTGATGTTTTGGCTTTGTGGGTTTTCGTTGGATGCTTGTTTGGAAGAAAAGGCTGTTCTTGGCTCTTGTTTTTGGTTTGTTTGTGAGTTTGATTCTTCTTTGGATTATTCTATTTCTTTCACTTTATTGTCCCCTTATTTGGAACTTTGGTGGGGGTGGTGCCATCATTTATATGGATTTTCATTTTAGATCTTTGCTAGTAGAACTTTAGTTCGAGTCGTGCAAGGGTACGTTCAACAGACCCAAAAGAGATCCTAAAATTTCGCAGATGCTGCAAATAGTAGCAGCTTGATGCAGGGGTCTGCCTTTTAATCGGCTTGATTAAAACAAAGTTTTTTGCCCGATGGACGGGCTCAACTATATGGACAGTAGAAGATGATGCACACTGGTTTAAATCTGCCCTTTTTGTGGTACCACACTCTGGCTTGCTACCTGATCTGCACATGCCAGTCAACCAAAGATCACAACCTTCTGGTCCCTTTAATATTTTGTCGGAATAATGAAACGTGCCTTCTATGTTTTTTTCCGAAAACCAAAGGAAAATTACTAGAGAGATTATTTATCTTCCTCTTCATCGAAGGATCCAACAAAGCAGAACTTTAGCCTCTGATTTACTCGTCGTATTATATAATCAAAATTTCTTGTAACACTTTAGTTTGGATACTGTTGTCAGGATATATTTTTTAATTTCTAGTGTTGTCGCCCATTCCTGTGGTGATATCTCTCCCTCTATCTATTTATATATTATAATAATAATAATTAGATAACCGAATATTACCGATTAGTCTCCCAGACACCATTTCGTCTTTATGACCAACTTTTGGAACCTTGCTCACGTTTACAGAGATCTCTATCGAGAGTCGTACCCTGGCTCGAACCCTTGCTTCACAAACATGACAAAATGTCTGCTGATGAAACTGCATTGTCTGAATTTGCTTATGCATATACAAGCATGACAATGGCCATTTATTTCCTTTCTTGGACGAACTCCATTGTGCCTTAGCTTAAGTTTGATTTGCAGTCATTCATCGAAATATTTTAAGCTACTCACGGATGTCTCTTAAACTAATGAAATTCAACACAAATATGTCTAAAATTTAAAGTAGTTTATATGGTCATTGCATCGCATTTGGGCATACATAGCTATAAGGTACCTTGAGTTCCCGAGGAGGTTGTTTTAGGTTAGTTCTCACCTTTTCTTGCTACAATAAAGTCTTTTAACAACATCAATAACTACCATGCCTCTTTTACCACTTTAAGTTGGAATAATAAGTCTTCCCATAAGATAACATCTTATTTTGAACAATATGCTTATTTTACAATAGGAATTGAATATGATGTAGATACTGTTCTTCTTTAATAACTTGGAAACCCACTAGAATCCGGGGAAATCAATTATAAGCATTTGTTAATTCTTACTAGTGTTTAATTGCGTATTTATCTATTTCCCTTTTGTGACATATTTTATACATTGTCCCTCTATATACTAATTTGACCCGGCATACACATTGCTTCCCATATCTCACCTATACAATTTTAGCCTGTCCATCTGGTGATCTAATTTAGCCACCATTGGCTCTTGTTTATGGTTGTGCATTTGTATATAATCATAATGCATTGCACAAAAAGGTTACACCAGCATTTGCCAACTCGCGGGGGACTATGGCTGTGATTCCATATGATTAAAGCAATTACATTGTCTCCTCCAGAATTTGAAAAAAAAAGTTTGACTTTTGCTAACAGCCATTTTTTCTTGGAACATTGACCATCAAAATAATGAAATATAATGCATATCACCACCTTCGTCATTGGTTTTTTATTGAGGATACAGGATTAGCAGTTTGTATCACCTTTACCGCTTCATCTTGTATCAGGTTTAGGTTTATAGGATCTAAAACTCAAAATCTTCATTAGATGCATTCTTGTTTTGTATCTTCAGGTGGCTGTTGTTCAATGAAGCGACACAAGCATGATAAGATCTTTTAAGTCAAAAAATCATCTATCTGTATCAGGATATTCCGAGTAATCAACTCGATATGGAAAGAAACGATCCTGCTCTGCCAAATAATCTGTCCTCAAGTCCAGCTAGTCTCCAGGCACATGCATCTGGGGCCCAGTATTCTGAAGGCAACGCTGCATATTTCTCGTGGCCTACATCCACTAGATTGCATTGTGATGCTGAAGGTCGTGCCAATTACTTTAGAAATCTTCATAAGGTGTTCTGCCGGGAATCCTTGGTCGGATACCTACAGGACAACAGGCCACAACCTTACTTGACTTAATGACCATAAGAGCATTTCACAGCAAGCTTTTGCGTCGCCATAGCCTTGGTACAGCAATAGGCTTTCGGATTAGAAGAGGGAAATTGACAGAAATACCCGCTATTCTAGTTTTTGTAGCAAGAAAAGTTCACAAGCAGTGGCTTAGTCATGCTCAGTGCCTGCCTTCAGCTCTTGAGGTGCGGGAGGATCTTTGTTATTTGGACTTTATTATTCTGCTGTTGACCAGTTTATTCTCAGGTTGTAGAAATATCCTTTTCCGGATGTTCTGCAAGTCGGACGCTTATTTATGGGTGTAAATATGGTTGTTTCTCTTATTATGTGACAGGGACCTGGAGGTGTATGGTGTGATGTTGATGTTGTTGAATTTTCTTATTATGGTGCTCCAGCTCAGACTCCCAAAGAGCAGTTGTACAACGAGTTGGTTGATGGTTTACGTGGAAATGATCCTTGCATAGGTTCCGGTTCGCAGGTATGCCAATTTTTTTATTCAGATACATATACATATTTCTTGGCTATTTTTTATCTTATAGTAGAAAAAGCATAATGTAGAATATGTTGTTCAAATAACTATCAGACTAAATGTGGGTCTAGGAGTTGTTTTGTCAAGGAGTTGTTTTGCCAAGGAGAGCAGTGATGGCTCCTCGATACGCAAAGGGTGGGGGGTTGTGGTGGTGGTTGGAGCAAGAATGCTCAGAAAAACATCCACAGGAAGCTGCTGGTTCTCAATTAGGGTGTAAACGGACCAAACTTAAGCGAACACTACAATTTTAGGTTCGGTTTGTTTATTTAATTAGGGTTCTCAATTAGAAAAAACATCCACAGAAGCCGTTGGTTCTCAATTAGGGTTCTCGCATAATGGACGCATGGGAGTAAGAAGTTAGTCCAAAAGAAATTGCAACGGAAGTTGCGATTGGTAGTTGGAATATTGGCACTTTAATTGGAAAATTGATGGAGATAGTGGATACGATGGAAAGAAGGAAGATTCATATACTATGTCTTCAAGAGACTAAATGGATTGGAGAGAAAGTAAGGGAGATCGAGAAGACAATGCTTTTAAACTTGGTATTCAAGTAAAGATAAGGGTAGAAACGTGTTGGAGTGGTTGTTCATAAGAATTTGGAAGGATTGTGTGGTTAAGGTGCAAAGATTTGGGAATCGGATTATTTTGCTAAAATGGGTGCTTGAAGAAGAAATTTTGAATATCATCTCAATTTATGCACCGCAAATTGGTTTAGATGAAAGGACTAAACAAGCTTTTGGGAGGATTTGGTTAAGATTTTACAAGGGATCCTACAAAGATAGATGATTTGCACAGATAGAGATCTTAATGGACATGTGGGAAAAGAGGCGTCAGGGGTATACTAGTGTTCATGGAGGACATGGTTTTGGGGATAGAAATGAAGAGGGAAAAGTCATTCTGGATTTTGTAACGGCATATGATCTTTTCATAGCTAACACTCTCTTCAAGAAGAGAGAAGGGGTATTTAATTACTTATAAGAGTGGACCAACTAGAACACAAATAGATTACTTTGCGTTGAGGAGAAGAGATCGGTTGTGTTGTAAAGACTGCAAAGGGTTGTGTTGTAAAGACTGCAAAGTAATCTCAGGAGAGAGTTTGACAACCCAACATCACTTGTTAGTCTTAGATGTACAAATAAAAGGGCTGATCAAGAAAAGGAGGGTTCCTAAGATCACTAGAACCTAGATGATGGAATCCTCCACTGAAGCAAATCGAGCTTCAGGGAGAAGGTTTTAGAAGACTTATCTTGGGATTGTAGCGGAAGTGCAAATGAGATGTGGGGGGCAGTGGCATCTTGTATCCGAAAGGTAGCCAAAGGCCTAAAGAGATACCAGGCGAGTCAAATGGAGGAGCTCTAGGTCAAAAGGAGGCTTGGTAGTGGAGTGAATGGGTGCAAGAGAAGCTAAAATTTAAAAGAGCATGTTTTAAAGCTATATCTATGGATAGAACAAAGGAAACTATCACAAACTACAAAATAGCGAAGAAGAAAGCAACGAAGGTGTAAGCGAAGCTAAGTCAAAAGCTTATAAAGTTTTGTATAAAATTCTCGACTCTAAGGAGGACCAGAAGGATATATTCAGGTTGGCCAAAGAAAGAGAAAGAAAGATCAAAGATCTTTCTCAAGTGAGATGCATTAAGGATGGGGAAGGTCACGTGCTTGTTACTCAGAAGGATATAGAGACTAGATGTGAGCAGTACTTCTATAAACTTTCAATAGAGAAGAAAATAGAGAGATCACTTTGAGTGATCTAGCTAGTAGCGAAAGTTACTTGAATCGTACGAGCTATAGACAGATACACAGAAAGGAAGTAGAGGAGGCTTTGAAGGTTATGAGACCTGGGAAAGATGTAGTACCGGATGACATCCCTGTAGAGGTATGGAGAGTTTTAGGTGAGCGCGGTTTGACTTGGCTTACGAATCTATTCAATGTTATTTGGCGAAGCAAGAAAATGCCTGAAGATCGAAGGATGAGTATCGTGATGTCTCTTTATAAGAATAAAGGAGACATTCAAAATTGTTCAAATTACAGAGGTATGAAGCTGATGAGTCACACTATGAAAATTTGGGAACGTGCGATAGAAAGAAGGTTGAGACAAGCTTCCAACGTAAAAGAAAATCAATTCGGATTCATTTCAGGTCGCTCAACTATTGAAGCCATCCATTTGCTGCGGAGAACAATGGAGATTTATAGAGCTAAAAGGAAGAACCTCCCTATGATATTTATTGATTTGGAGAAGGCTTATGATTCTGTCCCACGAGAGATATTGTGGAGATTTGGGAGAAGAGACAAGTACTTGTCCTTTATATTAACCTCATAAAAGACATGTATGATAGAACTTTATCTTGTGTAAGGACCCTTTCTGGAAAGACTGGCTATTTTGACATCAACATTGGTTTACATCAAGGTTCAACTTTGAGTCCATTTCTTTTTACTTTGATTATGTATGAGTTGACACGTCACATTCAGGATGAGTTACCTTTGTGTATGTTATTTGCTGATGATATTATGTTGATTGACGAGACTAGAGATGGAGTGAATGTGAAGCTTGTGGTCTAGAGACATGAGTTGGAGACTAAAGGATTTCGTATAAGTAGAGCTAAGATGGAATATATGGAGTGCACCTTTGATGGAAGCAATGGTGAAGAAATCGAGGTGAAGATTGGTGACGATAACATTCGGAAGAGAGATTCTTTTAGATATTTGGGATCTATTTTGCAACATGATGGGGAAATTGACGGAGATGTTACTAATAGAATAAATACATGCTGGCTAAAGTGGAGGGAAGCCTCTGTTGTCCTCTGTGATAAGAAAATTCTTTTAAAAATTCAAGAAAAGTTTTACAAAGCAGCCGTGAGACCTGCTATGTTCTATGGATCTGAATGTTGGTCTGTGAAACATAGACATGTGCAAAGAAAGACGCATTTGATGGCACGAGAGATAATTTGTCAGCTGCATGAAAGTTATGAATAAAGGCAATACAATCAAAAATTCACAGAGATATGGAAAAGAAAACTTAGTAGGGTAAAGTAAGGAAAATGGAGTTGCCCCTTTGAGAACAGATGAAGGAATACGGTTGATGAGATACACTGCAGTACGGATAACATCTCCCCAACATTGTTTAGGAATATTCATTTGACTAAGACGAGATCTGGCAACATTTAGCAAGTTTCGGAATTTCATCTCAGCTATGCCATTACGTTGGGTGGTATATGAATATGATGTTTGGTGAACAGTTCCCTGGGATGTAAAGAAAGATGTCAAAACATGTTGGGTTAACTCAAGAGCATTGTCAGTACGAATGATCTTAACAATACTAGAAAAGTAAGTTTTAACACATTGAAAGAAATTTATGACAATTTGATTAATCTTCGAACGATCCTTTATTAGATATACCCAAGAAGATCGACTATAATTGTCAACGAAAACTATAAAATAATGATGACCACTTAATGTGTGGATCGATCAAGGACCCTAAACATCACAATGAATAAGATGAAAAGTAACAATACTACGAGACTCAGTACGAACAGGAAACGAAGCTCAATGGTGTTTCTCGAACTCACATGTCTCGCATTGAAAAAGCTTTAGAGCAGAGAGTTCAAGAAACGTCATGGCGATGACCTTGGCAGAGAGATGCCCAAGACGTAGATGCTATAGGAGCGGATCTTTAAAGATGGATGCAACACCAACAAAATTAGAGTCGGAGGGTAGGTCAAGATAATATAGGCCGTTCTTCTCATGATCCCCACTCAAAATCTGCTTCGTCCGAATGTCCTGAAAATTACATCAAGACTCATCAAATATCACACGATAATGAAGCTCAATACAAAGTTTGTGAACTGACAGCAAGCTAAGAGGAAAATCAGGAGCACAATGAACCCCTAAAAGTCGGAGCTTGGAAGAAAATTCCATAGTTCCGACAGTAATAATATGTGATTGAGTCCCATTAGCGACTCGAACTGACTTCACAGAGGTAGATGGTATGGAAGAGGTGAGCAGACTACCTTCTCTGGTGAGAGGAGTAGAGGCATCGGAATCAGTAATCCAAGCTGGAGTAGGGGTGATAACAGGGTTGGCTATTGTACCTGAAGGAGTGGCCATAGCAACAGTTGTAGTGTTACTAATTGTGGTATACCCTGGAGTCTGAAGGATCTACATTAGGCGGGAGTAACCTGCATCATTAAGATGAACAGTCTTGCCGCTGGAGGTAGGCGATACCTCTTCCACATCATAGGCATCCTCATAAGCATTATTGGCATAATAAGTTGGTACGTCAAACTTTTGCCAGCATCGTTCAGTCGAGTCATTCCACCTACCACAACGAGTGCATGGGGCAGTACATTCTTGCCTACGACCATGACCAAAGTCACGGCCTCATCCAGATTCCCATCCACAACCACGGCTGGATTACGATCGCGTCCTCCTCGTAAACCGTATCTGCTTCCTCGCCCAGATGAGGCGATGCATGCCGAGTTCTCTATTGAAGGTAAGATGGAGGCTGGGCAACGGATGTCTCGAGCTCTTCAACTTCATTGTTGGCAGTGTGTCTGATATAAGAAATTGCTCCTTCGCTTCATGGTATATAGAATGCAGGCCATCAAGGAAGTGGTATACCTGCAGGTCAGAACACTCTTATATCTGTTTGGTGCAATGCGAGGGCTAGAATATTGCAAGCTCCTCATACAGGCTGGAGAGATGCCTGTAGTACTCAATGGGGGTGGAATCACCCTGAGATGCCGACCAGATTTGCCTGTAAATGTCTGCAAGGCGTGACTGTGTCTTCTTTTGGGAGTATGTTTGCTCGAGATCCCCCCACATTTCCTTGGCCATATTTTTTTAAAGAAGATTTGAGGCAATGTGAGCCTCAATACTGTTGGTCATCCAGTTGATAACCAAATAGTTGTCAGTCTGCTAGTTGTCGTACTCTTTGTCCTTTTTATCTAAAGGATCTTTAGTCAAAATGTTGAATTTCCTCTGACCACCAATTAACACTATAAAAGATCGAGATCAGAGCACGTAATTTTCTGTGCCATTGAGTTTGATTATCGTGCCTTGTGCCATAATGTTCGAGTAGAGATAGATATTATTATATGCTATGTACCCGTTCGTCATTTATATTTTTTTTCTGGACTACTTTGTATTTTACCCTTGAGGTCTCTCCCTATATAAGAGAGCCTAGGGTTCCCTTGAATAATAGATTACTCTTTTCTCACAATATGGTATCAGAGCCCTAGGGCTTCCCCACCCGCCGTCCCCTCCCTCTCGTTCTTCCGCTGCTGCCGCCCCCTCTCGTGCCACCCTCCAGTCCCGCAGGACCCTCCCGGGTCCACCCCAGCGCTGCTGAACCCCCTGGGTTCACCCTAGTGCCGCCCGACCTCCCCTCCCGTGTCCCCTCCAAGTGACGTCGTAGCACCCCAGCCCGCCGCCTTGTCTTCATCTTCCGGCTTGCCCTAGCCGGACTTTTTCTACTTTGATCGTAGCCGTCTCTTCCTCCAGATATATGGATTTGGGTGCGTAAAGTCTACATACGCACTCGAGTCCTATGAAGTTTGTGTAGACATCTATCACTTCGTCTACATACCCTAATTCTTCTCCGACGGCAATATGTCAGAATCAAAGGTGGATATGCCCTCCATAGGCGCGTTCAAAGGTCCCGCGCCAATAGTAAAGATGGACGGGTCGAACTATGAGCTCTGTGCGATGCAGTTCATGAGCCTCATGAAGTCGAACGGTAAGAAGCACATTCTTACCGAGGATGAGCCAGCAGAGAAGAAAGGGATATATGCCTTGTGGGAGGCTGATGATTCGTATGCCAAGGTCTGGTTGTCAGGAACACTGTCGATGGAGATTGCCAATGATGTCCTCCATCAACCCACTGCCAAGGCGATGTGGGATATTATGGCTGCTACATATTCCCAGGTGCGAAATGAGACCAAGATGTTACAACTTCAGCATGATATATTCACGATGAAGCAGAATGGAAGACCTCTTCACTCCTTGTACACATCCCTGAGGGGGATGTTTGAGAATTTGTACAGCACCATTCTCCTCACAACGACTCCTGAACAACATAAGACCTTTAGGAATGCCACCATGGTGGGTGTTCTACTTGCGGTCCTAGATCCTGAGTATGACGCTGCCCGCTCTCAGATTTTGGCTGATGCAGTTATTCCTCCGATGGAGGATGTCTACAGGAGACTCAGTCGCATATCAGTTTCTTCCAGCTCATCTACTCCACCCCCATCGGCGATGGCTGTGTCGTGTGGGAGAGGTGGTCACTCTTCTGGTCGTGGTCGTGGACCCAAGGTAGGGGTGGTCGCTTTTGGCCGTGCTCATATTGTCACCGCACAAGCCACTTGGAGGAGACATGCTACTCTAAGCATTTCCCAGCATCGGCACGTGTAGCAGAGCATTCTCAGCCCCAATTGGCATCTACTGCAGATAATCGTTTCGAGAACTTGTGGCACGTCTACGTGATATTATGCCACAATCATCTGGTGATTCTTCTGGTGGACCTTCAGATGTTGCTGCTACAACATCTGCCAATTCCTCTGCTGCTGCTAGTACCTCAGGTAGTGCTACTGCATTTACATCTTCTCATGATATCTCTGATTGGATTATAGATTCTGGTGCCACACATCATCTCTGTCGTGATCGAGAGAGACTTGAGTCCTACAGGGACATTCCTCATGCCCGCTCAGTACAGATGGCAGACGGTACTCATTCTCCCCTCGTTGGACAGGGGGAGGTCTTCCTATCTTTTACTATGCATCTACAGAATGTCCTACATGCTCCTGAGTTCTCGATGAATCTGTTATCTATTAGTCAGAGTACGAAGGATTTGCACTGTCGTGCTATATTTGACCCGTCTTCTCTTATTTTTCAGGACATACTAACGGGCAGGGTGATTGGCTGTGGCTCTGAGCAGAATGGTCTATATAGGCCGGTCCGGAATACTTATGTTGGCGTCTCTTCTCATTCTGCCAGACCGATTTCTCCGTACATCTGGCATCTCCGTTTTGGTCATCTCCCGCTCCAGAAAATGCGACATCTTCTGCCTCAGATCTCTCCCCGTTCTTCCTTTCACTGTGAAGCGTGTCAGTTGGGAAAGCATCATCGATCGAGCTTTCCTAGTCGTCAGAGTCGGAGCAGTCGCTCCTCATTTGAGTTATTTTACATAGATATATGGGGTCCAAGTCGTGTACCCGATCATCAGGGACACAGATTTTATCTAGTGGTAGTGGATGATTATTCTCGTGTTTCTTGGGTCTTCCTTTTAAAGAATAAATCTGAAGCTGGCGATGTGATTAAGAAATTTGATTAATGAAGTGTAAAATGTGTTTTCTTCTGCTGTCAAATATGTTCGTGCTGATAATGCTCTTGAATTCTGCACACGGTCCCTCTCTCAGTTCTTTCGTCAAAGGGAATTATTCATCAAACCACTTGTGCTTACACATCTCAGCAGAATGGTGTGGCAGAAAGAAAACATCGCCATCTTTCGACATTACTCGAACCCTATTGATTCAGAGTTGTGCCCCTATTTCTTTCTGAGGGGATGCTGTTCTTACCGCTTGTTACCTGGTCAATCGTATGCCATCTTCTGTTCTTGGTGAGACAATTCCTCTCTCTATCGTTTTTCTTGACAAGGAATTATTCTCACTTACTCCTCGTGTCTTTGGTACTGTGGCATTTGTTCATCTTCTGACTCCTTGACTTGACAAACTCTCTCCTAGAGCTGTCAAGTGTGTCTTTGTCGGTTATTCTCTTACTCAGAAGGGCTTTCGGTGTTATGATCCCATAAATAAGAAATACTTTGTTAGTGCTGATGTCACGTTCTTTGAGTCTGTTATGTATTTTCCCCTGCAGGTGACAGACTGGTACCATCCACTACCAGCGATGATGTCTATGTCCCTCCACCACCTACTTTGAGTCCACCTGAGTCCACTCCTCTTCCTGACTCTACGTCATCTTCACCACCAGCTCCACCTCCACTACCTCCACGACCTCCGATTCCACCTTTACCAAAATTCTATACACGTCGGTCAGGTCCTGCTCAGGCTACACGTCAGACATTCCATCACGCCTCAGGTATGTTCAGATGGCATTACTACTGACGGGTCAGACATGGTACATGTGCAAGATTCTTCATTGCAGGAGGAGACCACACCATCTAGTACAACGAAAGATGATCTTGATCTTACTATTGCTATCCGGAAGCAGAAGCGGACGTGTACATCTTATCCCTTTGCTTCACAGGTGTCTTTTCATCGCCTTACAGGCGACTTTCAGAGGTTTGCTGCAGCTTTATCTTCCGTGGACATACCACGGACCTACCAGGATGCTATGGAGATTGATTGCTGGAGAAAGGCTATGGAAGATGATATGCGTGCACTACAGTCTCATGGCACATGGACCTTGGTTGTTCCTCCTTCTGATGCATCTATTGTGAGCTTTAAGTGGGTATTCACAGTTAAATACCACGCTAATGGCAGTCTAGATCGGTACAAAGCACGGTTGGTCGCGCGAGGTTTTACATAAACCTATGGCGTGGACTATATGGATACGTTTTCTCCAGTGGCTCGTCATTCCACTCTTCGCATTCTCTTATCAGTTGCTGTGGTACGTGACTGGAGTATATCTCAACTGGATGTCAAGAATGCTTTCTTGTATGGTGATCTGCAGGAGGAAGTCTACATGCAGCAACTAGCAGGGTTTATTGCTGAGGGGGAGAAGCATATGGTGTGTAGACTTCACAAGGCAATTTATGGCCTCAAACAGAGTCCAAGAGCGTGGTTTCAGAAGCTTTTCGATCTGATAGGACGACATGGATTCAAGAGGTCGAATGCAGACCACTCGTTGTTTGTTCAGAAGTCATCGGCAGGTACGGTTGTTATCATGATCTATGTTGATGATATTCTGGTTACAGGAGATGATATTCAGGGCATAGAAAGAGCGAAGGCATTCCTAGGCCGTCAGTTCGTTACGAAGGATCTTGGAACCCTAAGATACTTTCTGGGGTTGGAATTTGCCAGGCATGCACATGGTCTAGTTATGACCCAAAGGAAGTACATCACAGATTTCTTGATTGAAGCAGGCATGGCTGGGTGCAAACCATAAAGTATTCCCATGGATCCAAGCATGAAGCTGTTGGAAGGCCGTATCCCGATATATATCGGCGATATATCGCCGATATATCCATATCGACATGGGACCGATATCGAGATCGATATATCGATATATCCGATTTCAGTCATTTTCTTCAGAAAGATTCCTAGATATAGCGATATATCGGCGATATATCGCCGATATATCGATATCGACACAATATCGAAACGATATCGATATCGATATGTCCTTCCATGAGCTGTATGATGATGACACTGCTGAAGTGGACAAGAGGAGATATAGAGAAATGGTGGGTAAGCTCCTTTATATTATCATAACTCGTCCCGATATTGCCTTTGCAGTGAGCAGGGTGAGTCAATTTGTGGAGCAGCCAAGACAAGTTCATATGGATGCCATATACATGACACTGAGGTATCTGAAGTCTTCTCCATGTTCAGGGTTGCTGTTTCGAAAGGGCACATATTTGTCTATCTCAGCATGTGCAGATGCCGATTATGCAGGATGCCCTAAGGATCGAAAATCAACCTCAGGATTTGCAGTTTTTGTTGGGAGCTCTCTGGTTTCTTGGAAAAGCACGAAACAAACTGTTGTGGCAAGGTCCAGTGCTGAATCCGAATATAGGGCCATGGCGCAAGCAAGCATAGAGATGATGTGGGTTCGATCTGTACTGGAAGATCTACATGTAGCCGTACCTCTACCCATGCAGCTTCAATGTGATAATCAGGCAGCCTTATTTATTGCCAACTATCCAGCTTTTCATGAAAGAACAAATCACATTGAAGTTTACTGCCACTACACTAGAGACTTGATCTAGAGAGGATTGATATCTACAGCTCACGTGAACTCAGGGGATCAGACTGCTGACGTACTCACCAAGCCGTTGCTCAGAGGACCTTTCCAGAGATGTTCTTCCAAGCTGGGCATGATAGACATCTATGCTCCACCTTGAGGGGGAGTGTAGAGATAGATATTATTATATGCTATGTACCCGTTCGTCATTTATATTTTTTCTCTGGACTACTTTGTATTTTACCCTTGAGGTCTCTCCCTATATAAGAGAGCCTAGGGTTCCCTTGAATAATAGATTACTCTTTTCTCACAACAGTTCGTGGTCAAGGACTTTGTCTCGGTAGAAGAAGGTGCCATGGTGGTCTTAAAATAGAAGATCTGTGATCAACTAAGGATGCATATAAGAGATAAAAAATACCCTAGAACTCATGATTGCCCTTGAAGAAGGGCTGAAAACCCTCAGTGGACAGCAAATGTGGATTCTTGACAGCAACCCGTGATGTGTTTTGGATCTCTAAAGAGTCATGTGTTTTGGATCTCTAAAGAGTCATACGGTAGTCGTGGGAGGGTAGCTGTGGGGATGACGACCTTCGTAGGAGGTCCTGAAAGCGCAGGGTAGCGCTAGCGAGAGGGCTGTGTGCCCCTCTGGCAGCACCGCTCTGTGTTAGAGATGCTCCTTTGGGGTCGAGATGTTGTGCCCTAATTCAGGGAAGAGGGCCCGTATAGGCTTTTACGAGGCTTGAAGGTACCGGTGGGGATTTTAGGTCGGAGCCTCAGTCAAGGACCGTTGCTCTGATACCGTATGGAGAGTAAAGACAAATAGGATATGTATTCCACAGGGTTAGGGTCTCTTATATAGAGAGGAAACCCTAAAGAGTACAAGACGAAAAATACATAAATACCTCTGAGGGTTACGGAACCTGAAGGGTTACAAATATAATTGTTATATAATAATTCTAATAATGTGTTTATCGAACTTTTAAGGAATCGAACATGAACCTGCGATATTTAAGTTTGATTCGCTTATTTAATCGAGCCTAAACTTGTTAATCAGACTTTTAGCGAAGCCAAATCTGAGCAAATATTGAATTTAAGGATTTTCTGATGGTCCTATTCTCAATGGGTTGCTGTTGGTTTATGTTGAGGAAAATATGAGACATGTTTATTCCATTAAACCCTAGACTTTTTTATATAGAGAAGAGACCTATGGGTAAATTACATATGACTGACAAAACAAATTACAATAGAGAAAAGAGTACGGTAACATAAATATATCTACGCACTTTCCCTCAAGATGGAGCATAGATATCAAACATGCTCAGCTTGGATGAACACTTCTAGATTGGTCCTCTGAGCAGGGCTTTGGTGACGATATCTGTAGTCTGGTCTCGTGAGCTGACATGGAAAGTAGAAATGAAGTCCTTCTGAACCATTTTTCATGTATAGTGGCAATCTACCTCGATATGTTTCTCCCTTTCATGAAATGCATGGTTATGTGCAATGAATAGGGCATCATAATTGCCACATTTCAGCGACATGAGAATGGGAATATTTATGTGTAGATCTACGAGTATTGTTCGAACCCACATCATTTTTGTGCTTGCCTGTGCCATAGTTGTATATTTAGATTCAGCACTAGAGTCTAGACCTGACCACCAAGTATGTTCCTTACTTTTCCTTTAATCTCCAATAAACATAGCAAATCCTATCACGGACTTCTTGTCCTTAGGATACCCTGCATAATACATCTGCGTACGTTGAAATAGTGATGGCGCCTCCTTTTCTAAATAGCATCCCTGTTCCTGGAGACGATTTAAGATACCTTGGTATCATGTGTATAACATCCATATATACTTGACGAGGTTGCTCCATGAACTGGCTAACCCCGATTGAGATGTCGGGTCTAGTAATAATGACGTAGAGAAGCTTTCCCACCAATTCTCTATATCTTATCCTATCTACCTCATCAGTATCATCATCATCATCATAATATAACCTCATGCTCGGATCCATAGGCGTCGTAGCGGGTCAACATCCAAGCATGTCGGTTTTACTTAGCAGATCAGTGGCATATTTTCTTTGGGTCATCACAAGTAGGGATGCAACCGGATGCGGATATGTTTGTATTCGTCCGCTACTGTATCCGCTTTTAAGCGGATAGGGACATACGTTTTTGGATTTTAGTGGATACAGATACGGATATTAGTTTTAATTTTTTTGCGGAATGGATACGGATGTATATATTTTACGCGGATACAGATATCCGTATTATCCGTATTTTCAGTAATATTTCAGCTTCACAACTGTTATGCATGCCTCAATGTAGCACTGACACGAAATTGTACCTCATTATGAAATGTAAAAAAAGGTAAAAAACTTTTATAATTTATCATAATGTTGTTTCACGAAATATACCATATCACCTTTATTTATTTGTTGGTTACAATGTTAAAGTATTACCTATATTTTGGAAACATTTCAAATGAAGGAAGATAGAGGTACATCATCGTACAATTTTATTATATGCTCTTCAATTTATTTCATTCAATATTTAATTTATTTTCTTATTTATTATTTAACATTGTAAGTTTATTGAATTTAGGATTAGTCATCCATCAATTACAAGTTCGTAAAGACATTATTTCTAATTAAAAGTATGAGGAGGCACTTAATATTTATAGGATAATCCGTATCCGTTTCTTAAATATCCGAATTCCGAATTATGATTATCCGATTCCGAATCCGTATCCGTATTTAAGGATACGATATTCAGTTTTAGATATCCATATGATATCTGTTTCTGTATCCTTATCCATATTTTGAAATGGATAAGGATATGGTATTACCTATATCCGTATCCGTCTGTTTGCATCCCTACACAAGCCCTTGTTGATTTCTGGAAAACTGTAGTCCCTGAAAATATCTAAGGGTACTAAGATCCTTGGTCATAAATTTAGGATCCAGAATTTTTTTCGCCCTCTTTATTGCATGTATATCATCTCCTGTAATGAGTATATCGTTAACATATACCATACTAGCAATTGTACTTCTAGAAGTTCTCAGTATAAAAGAGAATGATCTGCATTCCACCTTTTGAATTCTTGCTTTTCAATCAAATTCGAGAGCTTCTGAAACCAGGCTCTTGGACTCTGTTTAAGACTATATATTGCCTTATAAAGTCTACACACCTGCGGACACTCCCCGTCAACAGCAATCCACGATGACTACTGCATGTAGACTTCCTCCTGAAGATCACCATACAAGAACATATTTTTAACATCAAGCTGAAATAAAGGTCAATCTCGAACCACTACAACCGATAAAAGAATCCGTAAGGTAAAGAGTGACGAGCAACCAGGGAGAAAGTGTCTTGATAATCCACCCTGTATGTCTGAGTAAAACCTCGTGCAACTAGTCGGGCCTTGTCAGTGCTCCCATCTGTATTCTGTTTCACTGTAAACACCCATTTGTAGCTGATTATAGATGCCCAAGAGGGGGCCGGAACCAGAGAGACTTTAGGTACCTTGTGATTGTAGAGTCGCCATCTCCTGCTCCATAGCTAAACTCCATCGACTGCCCTTCATGCCTCCTGGTAGTTTCGTGGTATGTCCACAACTGACAATGTAACAAAAAAATTCTCCTGAAGTCACTCGTTAGACGATCGAAGGTGACATGAGAAGCAACCGGATATGAAGCACTGGTATGCTTCTGCTTCCTATTAGCAATAAGCACATCAAGATCATCATCAGTCCCGCAGTGACTTGAACATCAACCTCCTGCAAGGATGCCTGCTGAGAAACATCTTCAGTCCCATCGTTATAAATAATATATTCAGAACAAACATGAGGCATGTTGGATGACAGACCATGAACATGAACATGAGCAGGAACATGTCGTCAATTCTAGTGTTGTGGTAGGGGTGGAAGCAAAATGTGTAGTGGTGGCGATGGAACTGACGAGGGTAATGGAGGAGGTGATGGAGGAGGGGATGGCAGTGGTGGAGTCATAGGTGGAGGGTGCATGTAAACCTCATCTTCCGAATATGAAGATGTGAACCTGTCACCTGTAGGAGAGAAATACATGACCGACTCAAAAAACGTGACATTTGCGCTAAAATAATACTTCCAATGTAACAAATCATAACATCTATACCCCTTCTGAATCATGGAGTGCTCCGACAAAGACACATTTAACATCCCTAGGAGAGAGCTTGTCAATCCTTGGAGTCAACTGTGAACCTCCGAGGATCCAAGTACCCATTTACAACACATCCCCGCGGAATTACATTCACGAAAGATTGTACAAGTTACATGAAGATGCGAGGAAATTTTTCGCATTTTGCCCTGACATTCAAATCAATATAACAACCACAAATTCAACAACATGATGTGCCACCAATATTTCGTTTCATAAATTTTCATATAATCGACAATGAATATGTCAACTGCACTCTGCATGTCAACAACACCCTAAGATAGTCACCATCTAGTTGTGAGGAGACAAATGGTTGGATAGTGACTTGTTAAGTGTTCAGAAGCCCGAGTCAACATCAACCAGGTACTCACCTAGTACTTGGATTGACCGAGTTTTAGGCTGAATAAAATCTGGTCTGGCTGCCTGTTGCAAACGTTCAAATGGGTAGATTGTATTTATTTTTTATATGTAAATTTATTTGAGGATGCCCATATTGAGATTGACCTGGTGTCATGTTTGAAGAACTTATAAGTCCCTGTGTAATAGTGTCTGAATCAATTTAAGATATAGAAATAGGCCTTTTTTGCATTGATTGGCACAACATCTAAAATAATAGAACCATGAATGTTTAAAAAACCGGATCGGATGTTGAACCGGGCTGGTGTCAATTTTGGTTTGACTGGGTCGGACCAGTGGTCTGAACCGGTTGAACCGGTGACGACATCAGCATCACATCATCAAATTATAGGACTCGAGAGAAAACCGGACCGGACATTTTTTAAAGGTCGGACCGGTTGGACCGGATTTATTAATATAAAAAGTTTGGATACATTAAATACTCGTATATGCAAATGATCATTAAGTTGAGAAACTCCATCATTGGCAATGCATACCAATAAAACACTCATAAATAATCAAAGAAGAATGTGCTAAATACATACCAATATGAACTCTGATATAAATAATCAAAGAAGCATGAGCCGGTTAATCGCACAACTAAGTCTTGTTGGGTATTTTTTAAACTAAAATATTAATAGATTAATTGGTAAGAAATCTTAGAATAGAAGTAGGACAGTGTTCAACTAAAAGACAATAATTATGCATCATTTTTTTTATTAGAGAACGAACACTTTTTAATGAAATTGTCTTGAAATCCAAGATCCGTTCCTCTTCTTTTTGGTACATAAACAAAAGAGGGCATCTACCCAGCAAGTAGCTTCCCTCTCCCTTTTATTATGTTGAAGGGATGTGGAATAGTGGTGCCTTTGATGTCAATTTTTCTTTTTACCATTAGGGAATCTCCAAGCAGCTTTATCCCTCCTCTTTTGACAATTCCCTTTTCCTGACGTCCCTCTCTACCAATGATGTCCGGTCTCCTTCAGTGGCTCACGACCAACAAATGAGCTCCTTGTCCACACATCACATAATTAGAATTGAAAATTGTTGCATGCAGTTATTGGATGCAAACACTGCAAAGATTGGATTTGATATGAAGTTACGAGAGAGAGAAGAGATGTGACGGTTGCATGGAGGAGAGAAGTGGGCTCGTGACTTTTGGGTTTCCGCGTTGATGGGCAGGCGCAGTTGGATAGGGTCGGTTCAGTTCGGTTGAACCGGTTTGGTCCGACAGGTTCATTCACGGTTTCTTCGATTTTGACCTTTAAAAAAATCCAAGTGTAAAACCAGTTGAACCAACCGGAATTTGATCGGTTCACGGTTAAACTTGTCTAACCGGCCGGTCCGATCCGATTTTTAAAACCTTGGTTTATTGAGCACCCACATCTTCTAAGAAAATATTGAAATATTGTGAATAGTTGCCCAACTATGATTAACATTGCTTGGTCAGAACATTATATAGTCGTGGATTTGCCCCCAATAGTTTCTCTCAATGAATACATATACATACATACATATACATACATACATATATATATATATATATATTTGCCAAAGTATAAATAAACAATAATAAAGATCATGCTCTCTCTATATTCCTGATTGGCATTTAAATTCAAAATTTTGCATATAACATTTTTTATATCAAAATCATTGATTATGGAATCAAAATAAGAATTGCATGTATGACAACAAAAGATGGGAGGGGATTGTACCTTAGTCCTTTAAAGGGAAAGAAAATGACTTGTATGCAAGGAAAATTTCCAAAAGAAGCTCTAGCAGCAAGGGCTGCAAGAGATCCGGGGAAGGAGAAGGGGGCCTCCAGCTTTATTGGTGCAACAACGGGGTAGATCCTGCAGGAGGTGTAGCTACTGTTGCTACGGCTTGATCTGCAGTAAGAGAGGAAGAAGGTCGGGGCTCCTTACAACTATGCTTTGGACTTTGGAGAGGACTAGAAGAATAAAGGAGAATCTTCTTATTGGAATTGGGAGGAGAAAAAGAAAAGCCTTGACGTTGGAGGAGAAAAAGAGGGAATGAGAGAGGAAATGTAATTAGTGAAGGTTCCTGGAACCTTCCTCATCACATTTTATTATATATATGACATCATCCTCCATGATGTCACTAATGACATCATCTATAGGAACCTTCCTCATCACATTTTTTTTGTATATATGACGTTATCCTCCATGATATCATTAATGACATCATCCATAATTACATCAGTGATGACCTCATTAATCTTATAGTGTATATATATTATTTTTTTCTTTTGCTGCTGGAATTTTAACAACTGTCAAGCTATTTTTTTGATTTATTTATTTGTACTGTTTAAAAAATGTTCGTATTCGTGACTCGAATGCCAGATTTCGGCGAGCAATAGCTCGATTTGATCGTCCCAGAACGACGATCAATATGGGTATAATATTCATATACTTTTGATCGGGTTTGAATACCTGAAATTTTCGAGATACAGTTTTAGTTTGGAGTTAAATTTTACGATTTAAAAATATCATATGATCTCCGATTGATGAACGGTCGATTCCGTTAGTCTGATTTCGTCGAATCGAACTTTATGACGGTCTCGATTTGTTTCGTGGTTTCCGAATTTGCGTCGCGACTTTTCCGTGGCATGCATTACGATGCGACCAACTTTTGGTCGATTTTGCATGAACGACTTTTGATATACGATCAATTGGTCGATTTAGACTATATAATATTGATTGACAACTTCATTGAATTAATTAGACCCTAATCGGGTCGGGTTCAGGTTTTATTAGACTCGGATGTTACACCAACCGATGGACAAACACAAGAAACTCAAAGACACAGGGTGTAGAGAACAACTCCTTGTCTGAAAATATAAGAATAATGTATCTTCTCCCTCAACACTGATGAGGGCATACGATTCACAAGATAACAAGTCGTAAGAATCGCATTTCTCTAGAATGAATGTGCGACACGACTCTGAATAAGGAGAGTACGAGTAACGCCTAGTAAGTGATGGTGCTTTCTCTCAGCAACACCATTCTGTTGACAAGTGTAGGCACATGATGTTTGATGAAGAATACCATGAGATGAGAGGAATTGTGAAAGCACACGAGTACAGAATTTCAGGAGCATTATCAATTCGCATAATTTTGACAGAGGTAGAAAAACATTATGCACTTCTTTAATAAAATTTATAATAGTATTTTCAGCTTCAGATTTATTTTTTCAACAAGAAGACGCAAGACAGACGACTAAATCATCCACTGCAACTAAACAAAACTTGTGCCCCTGATGACTAGAAACACGATTCGGACCCCAAATGTCAACATGTAAAAAACTCAAACGGGGAGCTATTGTTTAGACTCTAATGACTAGGGAAAACAAACCGACGATGCTTTCCCAACTGACAAGTTCGCAGTTGAACGATGCACAAGATGAGATTTTGAGAAGGACTTGACATATTTTATGAAGTGGAAGATGACCAAAGCGCATATGCCATAGAAAGGGAGAGACCGGTCTAGTGGAATGAGAGGATAGTCCAATATATGGGGTTTCAACCAGTCGATAGAGGCTGCCCTGCTCACGGCCACAACCAATTACCTTGCATGTAAGAATGTCTTGGAATACAAGAGACGGTGGGTCAAATATATCCGTACCATGTAAATCCTTAGTAATCTGACGAATAGAGAATAAGTTCATAAAGAAGTCAGGAGCATGAGGCACATTATGCAATTGCATAGTGGGTGTCAAACTAATCCCCCCTGTCATGTGATTGGGAAATGAGTCCCATATGCTATAACCACATTCCTCCATGGAGGAACCTATCTGTAAGTGAGCTGATCTCTATCTCCACATAAATGATATGTTGCACCAGGATCCATGATCCATTCTATAATATCTGAACCATGACAAGAAGTAAAGGCATGAATGCTACCCGAGGCATTGGCTCCGGCATTAGCAGAAATGTCTGAGCTTTTCTCAAAATCAGGTGAAGAGGTGCTACCTAGGGGCATGATGTCTCTTAATGGAGAAACAAGCTCATCATATCTCTGATTTGATGAGGATGGAGCTGCATGAGGGATGTCTTGCTTTGCTACACAGGATGTTGCAAGGAAGCCATGCTTAGAGTAGCATATATCCTCTGAGTGACCAGAACAATGTCAGTAGGTGCAGGACTTGCGAGTTCCACGACCTCCTCTACCACAAGGTCCACGACCACGAAACTGAGAAGAGCATCCTCGACCACGGGATGCAGCCATTGCAGATGTGTTCGGCATGGAAGGCGGTGAAGGAATGTTGATCCAACCGAGTCTGCAGAAAACTTCCTCCTTGGGAGGAATAGTAGCATCTGCCAATATCTGAGAGCATGCAACCTTGTACTACGAGTCAAGAGATGTCAGGAAGACACCAACCATAATGACATTCCGATACGTCTTCAGCTGCTCTGAGGTAGATGTAAGAGGCATGAAGCTATGAAGCTTCTCAAACATCCCGTGGAAGGCTATATAATGAGCATGGAGGGGTCATCCATTCTGCTTTATAGTAAAGATATCATGTTGAAGCTACAAAATCTTGGTCTCATTCTTCGCCTGTGAATACGTGGAAGCAATTATATCCCACATTGCTTTGGCAGTGGGCTAGTGCAAGACATCATTAGCAATCTCTGGTGTCAAGGTACTAGATAACCAGACTTGAGCATATGCATCATCAACCTCCAATGAGGCATTCAACCCTGTCTTCTCCACCGTCTTTTACTCGGCAAGAATATGCTTCTTACCCATTGACTTCATTAGGCTCATGAATTACATGGTCCACAACTCATAATTCGACCCATCCATCTTGACTATGGGCGTTGGACCTTTGAAGGCTCATGTGGTGGGGATGTCTACCTTACTCTTTGACATGTTGCCGGTTGAAGAAGACTAGGACCTCTGAAGGCACCTGTGGTGGGAATGTGTACCTTGCTCTTTGACATGTTGCCAACTGAAGAAGACTAAGTTAGTAGACTTGAAGAAAAAATAGTCTACACTGACATATGGGGATTTGGTTGCATATGTAGACTCAAATTGCAACCAAATCCATACCACGAATCGGACTAAAGTACGTGCTAGATAGTCTACATGCGTACGTGTGAGCACACATACACGTACATGAGAGAGAGCCCACATGACATAGAGGAGTCGGTGGTGTCGATGAGGGGCTCGGTGGCGGTGCCTCAAGAGAGAGATCGACGCTGGCGCTGTCGAGATGTGCAGAGAAGGTTGTTGGTGGCACCTCGAGATTTGTGTCGGCGACGCGCATAGAGAGAGAGAGAGGCTAGCGGCGACGACACCTTGAGAAGGGGTAGCTAGTGGAGGTCTAGGGTTTTTGGGGTACGAGAGCTTCGACCTAGGACTGCCTCTCTGATACCATGTTGGGGAAAATATGAGACATGTTTATTCCATTGAACCTCAAGCTCTCTTATATAGAGAAGAGACCAATGGGTAATTACATGAGATTGACAAAAGAAATTAAAATAGTGAAAAGAGTATGGTAACATAAATATATCTCTACTGTTCACAACAAGAGATGGAGATTTTCTCTAGGAAGCGACGTCAGACAAATGCACTACGCTGAGAGACAAGGCAACTCGAGCATAACTTTTGAAGGGGAGGCCCTCGTTGGTAATGAGAGTGTTGATGTGAAATCGGAGGAGTTTGATTTGATGTAGAAAGGGGCAGAGATAGAAGGTAGGTTGGTGCTCAATGTTGTTGTGGCTACTGAAGAGGCATGATTAGTTAATGAATTGTATGTTTTGGCAGAAGTGAATCATGCAGAAAAGTTGCTTGAACTTGCAGTTGTATAGAGAGTGGGGGTTTAGGTGACGGGAGGCTCCCCCCCATGGTGTCTCAATGAAGTGTGATGTGGAATTTAAAAGGCTGGGTCAACTGAAGAAGTGTTTGGCAATTGGTTCCTTACTTTTTGCGTGGAAGGTGGATGTGGTGTGTTTGCAAGAGACTAAGATTGATTCTTGGGACTCTATGAGATGGAGCTCCGTTTCTGGCCCTCATCTCACTGAGTTCAAGGCAGTGTTGACGAATGGAAGCCCTGGAGGCATTATTGTTGCTTGAAATAGAGGGCTATTTGGCATGGTAGAGGAAGTGTCATTGGTACACTCGATTCCCATTGTCTTGATTAGCAAGAAGGATCAATCAAGATTTTTGGTGACCTCCGTTTATGGTGTTTTGGTTGCTTCTCTGAATGCGCTTTTGTAGGTTGAGTTGCGAGAGGTTTGGGTCGGCTTCTTGGTGTTGGCTTGGATTGTGGGTGGTATCTTCAAAGTCATACTGTATACGGAGATAAGCCAAGTGGGAGCGGCACACATGATCTTAGGTCTTGTTACTTTGCTGAGGTGGTAGAGGAGTTTGCTTTGGAGGTTCTTGATGCAACGAATTGCAAGGATACATGGAGAAATTCTTCTTTTAGATCACGAATTGGCCTTTTGTACTTGTCCATTGAGGCTCTGGACGTTATAAGAGAATGGCTTTAGAGATCTGGTTGCTTTTTTTGGCCTAACTTGGAGGCAGAGGGGTCAACTATTGTGGGGTTCACTTTGAAGCTGGCTGGGTTACGCCATAGATTGGTTGTCTATAGGAAGGCTTTTCATCTTATGCATGAGCAAAAAAGGAGGCAGGCACAATATGAGATGGTGAATGGAATTGTTGGAGGATTGCATGGATCTGGATGGGGAGGAGCTTATGAGCTGTGTGATGGTGCATAAGTTCCTTGAGGATGAGGATAGGAAGCAAGAGTTGGAATGGAGGCAAAGGTTGCGTAAAAAGTTGCTGAAAGAAGGGGATGTGAACACCCGATTCTTTCATGTGGTGGCAAATGACCGAAGAAGGATGCACTTGATTCACTCAATTGAAGTTAGGGGTAAGGCTTTTAATGGAGAGGTAGAGGTAACAAAGGTGGTAACGGGCTATTTCAGGAGCATGAGCAGACCCATGCCGTATTGTTGGTCCAAGTGGTTGTGTTTGGGGATGAGTCACATTAATGTCACTGATGTGAAGTTGCTGACGAGTTCTTTCGGGTCGCAAGAGGTCCCTGAAGCTGTGTTTGCATTAAATTTGGATGGTTGCACTTGGCATGATGGTTTCCCTGTTTTCTCTTTGAGGAGTTCTATGATTTGGTCCTGAAGAGGTGATGGGGTTGGTATTGGAGTTTGCGAAGGGAAACTCTGGATTTGATCGATTGAGTCATTCGTTTATTTTTCTACTGCCTAAGAAGGACATTGCCATGTGGATGGAGGATTATCATCCTATTGTCCTTTCTAATTCGATTTATTTAATTGTGACCAAAGTGTTGACAAAACATTTGAGTGGGGTTTACTTTTGAGCATAATCGTTTCTTCTGTTCATGCATTTTTACCTGGCAGACAACTCATGGACAATGTGGCTGTGGAAGACTGGAGGAGGAAATATAGGGGAGTTATGCGGAAGGTTGATTTTTCAAAAGCTTAATGTTGAAATAAATAAATGCGAAAATCAAATTGATAATCATAGACAAAAATCAAACATAAGCATTTTGTTTTACGCAGAACCTTACTCCTTAAGGAATTGAAAGCACACGAGAAGGCCTTAAAGGGCAGGATCTTCTATTAGAATTTGTCAATGAGTGCAAGGTGTGAGCTCTGTGTCCCTATGATAGTAGACGTGGGACTAAAACATGAGTATGGGTAATTAGATTTTGGAGAGTTCCAATTACCCATTTATTACATACTTCAACACTCCCCCTCAAGTTGTCGCTGAGAAAGCTGCAGCTTGCAACAAAAAGCAAATGTACACAACTCATCTTCACTCGATACATCTGAGAGACATGGATAGAGACATCCTGCTTGGACAAAACAAGGGGATAGATTGTAAAAATTACCCTAACCCAAAGATTTAATTGAGAAAGATTTCTATATTAAGAAAATTAGAGGGAGTAGTGGAAAGTAAACCAAAAGAAATGTTGATGGAAAAATTAGAGGGGAGTAGTGGTAATTACAGGATATGAAGCGGAAGACTAAAAAATGCTAAAAAATTTGCACCGGAGGCATAGGCCTTGCTTCACCTCATCACCTCAAGACCGTCTCGACCATTCGAGGCACACACCTCATCAAAACCATCTAGGTCATCAGCCTCGAGGCTAAAAAGCTTTGCCTGGCCTGACCTCGACCGCCTCGAGCTTAGCCTTTTCATCCCATAATTCTATTAACTGAAGGAGCAAGAAGTATGGTATTGTTACTCATTCCGATGCCAA
This sequence comes from Ottelia alismoides, assembly GCA_037367405.1. Lineage (NCBI taxonomy): Eukaryota > Viridiplantae > Streptophyta > Magnoliopsida > Alismatales > Hydrocharitaceae > Ottelia > Ottelia alismoides. The sequence goes on from JAZKJV010011368.1 coordinate 169,999, forward strand.
GCAAGGCCCTAAATGTCGGTTTCGGTCACCATTTCGGTACCGACCAAAACTAAATTTTGATGGAATTTCGATGGAATTTTGATCGAAATTTCTATCATTTCGGTCATTTTTTTACTAGGACCCTCGTATTTCGGTCGTTTCGGTCGAATTTCGATTTCGACTGGATATCGATATTTGATGGAAATTCGACCGATTCCACTGAAATTTGAGGCCATGATGCCAAGCCTATATAAAGGGAATTGTCCCAGGTTACTATCAAGTTGATGTGGATCAGGTCCGGGCTTCAAGATCACCATCATTTAGACCACGGTCCCATGATTATAAGATGCGATAATCCAGTTGCCGTGTTTATTGCAAACACCCAACATTTCATGAGTGTACCTTGAATGTGGATTGCCATTGCGCTCATGATACGATACATTATGTGATTTCGAAACCAAGCTAGTTTTTTTTAAGAATCACATTGCTGATATGTTCATGAAATCCCCGAGTCATTTTCTTTCCATGAATTGCATATCCATGTTCTCGGTGAAATCCCTGAGGGGACCTTCTTAGCGGCGAGATCATCGGGTCTGGCGCGAAGGCAGTTTCTCGGTGAGAAAGGCGTACGCTACGATTTGCAGACCACCGTCTTCTCTCTTACCCAAGATTGCGAGGGATTGCGGATTCTTCTGGGGACTTGGCCTGCCTGAGAGGATTGGTTTTTTCCTCTGGATGTTTAGGAGGAAGAGACTGATGAGACGGGATCGATGCTCCAGGCTGCTTGGGACGATTTCTGACAGGTGCCTCCTGTGTGATGTAGAGATCGAATCGGTGGACCATCTCTTCTTCAGGTGTCAGGTTGCGGTATCGGTATAGGTTGATTCTGACCTAGGATGGGTTTGTGCGGAGAACATCGCTTCATTCTGTAAGAGTCTGAAGGTGGCCAAGAGTCGGCCACGAAGGGAGTTGCTTCTCCCTATTGCCATGATTTGGGCTCTTTGGTTGGCTAGGAATGCACTTGTGTCTCTGGACAAAGATTTTATCAGGAAAACGTGTATGTCCATGTGTCGGGGTTACTGGAATCGTTGCTCTTGTTGGAGCTTCTTTTTGTATTTGTTTTTTCCTCTCGCTACTTTATTAATACAACTCAGCCATGGACGGTCCCAAGCCCGGGTAAATGAGGAGGGTTGCGTTAGGTAGCCGACATCCAGCGTAAAACAATTAGAGACAACTACCTAAATAATACTTTTTTTTTCTAAAAAAATACTATTTAAGAAGTTACCTCATGACAATTGGATCTTTTCAACGTGGATTTAAGCAAACATACAGATTTTATTGGGGTATTCCCTACTTGCGACGCGTTGCATCGCCCGAATGTAATGAAAAATTGGCAAGGGCTGCTACATCGCAGTCTGGATGTAGTTCAAAATTTGCAAGGGTTCCCGCATGAGGAACACATGTGGGTAATTAAGCTAGTTCCGCTGCATCACCTCCCGGATGCAATCCAAAATTTACAAGGGTTCTCGCATAATGGACGCATGCGAGTAAAGAAGTTAGTCCAAAATAGATTGCAACAGAAGTTGCGAACTGGTAGTTGGAATATTGGCACTTTAAGTGACTAGTTGATGGAGATAGTGGATACGATGGAAAGAAGGAAGATTCATATACTGTCTTCAAGAGACTAAATGGGTTGGAGAGAAAGCAAGGGAGATTGGGAAGACATGCTTTAAACTTTGATATTCAGGTAAAGATAAGGGTAGAAATGGTGTTGGAGTAGTTGTTCAAAAGGATTTGAAGGATTGTGTGGTTGAGGTGAAAAGATTCGAGGATCGAATTATTTTGCTAAAATTGGTGCTTGATGAAGAAATTCTGAATATCATCTCAGTTTATGCACCGCAAATTGGTTTAGATGAAAGGACTAAACAAGCTTTTGGGAGGATTTGGATAAGAGTCTACAAGGAATCCCACAAAGAGAGATCATTTACATCGGTGGAGATCTTAATGGACATGTGGGAAAAAATGCTTTGGGGTTTGCTAGTGTTTATGGAGGACATGGTTTTGGAAATAGAAATGAAGAGGGAAAAGCCATCCTGGATTTTGCAACGGCATATGATCTTTTCATAGCAAACACTCTATTCAAGAAGAGGGAGGAACATTTAATTACTTATAAGAGTGGACCAACTAGAACACAGATAGATTACTTTGCGTTGAGGGGAAGAGATCGGTTGTATTGTAAAGACTGCAAAGTAATCCCAGGAGAGAGTTTGACAACCCAACATCGTTTGTTAGTCTTGGATGTACAAATGAAACGGCTGGTAAAGAAAAGGAGGGTTTCTAAGATAACTAGAACTACACGGTGGAATCTTCCACTGAAGCAAGCGAGCTTCAGGGAGAAGGTTTTAGAAGACTTATCTTGGGATTGTAGCGGTAGTGCAAACGAGATGTGGGAGGCAGTAGCATCTTATATCCGAAAGGTAACCAAAGAGATACTAGGCGAGTCAAAGGGAGGAGCTCCATGTCAAAAGGAGGCTTGGTGGTGGAGTGAAGGGGTGCAAGAGAAGCTAAAAATAAAAAGAGCTTGCTTTAAAACTATGTCTAAGGATAGAACAGAGGAAACTGTCACAAACTACAAAATAACAAAGAAGGAAGCAAAGAAGGCTGTAAGCGAATCTAAGTCAAAATCTTATGATGTTTTATATAAAAATCTCGACTCTAAGGACGGACAGAAGGATATATATTTAGGTTGGCCAAAGCAAGAGAAAGAAAGACCAAAGACCTTTCTCAAGTGAGATGCATTAAGGACGTGGAAGGTCATGTGCTCATTACTCAGAAAGATATAAAGACTAGATGGGAGCAGTACTTCCATAAACTTTTCATTGGAGAAGGAAATAGATAGATCATTTTGGTGATCTAGCTTGTAGTGAAAGTTACTTGAATCATGCAAGCTATAGACGGATACAAAGAAAGGAAGTAGAGGAGGCTTTGAAGGTTATGAGGCCCGGGAAAGGTGTAGGTTCGGATGACATCCCTGTAGAAGTATGGAGAGTTTTAGGTTGACTTGGCTTACGAATCTATTCAATGTTATTTGGCGAAGCAAGAAAATGCCTGAAGATTGGAGGAGTATCGTGATGCCTCTTTATAAGAATAAAGGAGACATTCAAAATTGTTCAAATTATAGAGGTATCAAGTTGTTGAGTCACACTATGAAAATTTGGGAATGTGTGATTAAAAGAAGGTTGAGGCAAGTTTCCAACGTAAAAGAAAACCAATTCGGATTCATGGCAGGTCGCTCAACGATTGAAGCCATCCATTTGCTGAGGAGAACAATGGAGATTTATAGAGCTAAAAGGAAGAACCTCCATATGATCTTTATTGATTTGAAGAAGGCTTATGATTCTGTCCCACGAGAGATATTGTGGAGAGTGTTGGAGAGGAGACAAGTACTTGTCCTATACATTAACCTCATAAAGGACATGTATGATATGGCTTTATCTTGTGTAAGGACCTCGTGTGGGAAAACTGTATATTTTGACATCAATATTGGCTTACATCAAGGTTCTGCTTTGAGTCCATTTTTTTTACTTTGATTATGGATGAGTTGACAAATCACAATCAGGATGAGTTACCTTAGTGTATGTTATTTGCTGATGATATTGTGTTAATTGGCGAGACTAGAGATGGAGTAAATGAGAAGCTTGAGGTCTGGAGACATGAGTTGGAGACTAAAGGATTTCGTATAAGTAGGGTTAAGACGGAATATATGGAGTGCACCTTTGATGGAAGCAATGGTGAAGGAATCGAGGTAAAGATTGGTGATGATAACATTCAGAGGAGAGATTCCTTTAGATATCTGGGATCTATTCCGCAACATGATGTGGAAATTGATGGAGATGTTACTAATAGAATAAATGCTGGCTGGCTAAAGTGTAGAGGAGCCTCTGCTGTTCTCTGTGATAAGAAAATTCCTTTAAAAATTAAAGGAAAGTTTTACAAAGCAGCCGTGAGACCTGCTATGATTTATGGATATGAATGTTGGCCTGCGAACCATAGATATGTGCAGAGAATGAATGTAGCTGAAATGAAAATGATAAGGTGGATGTGTTGACACACACGTAAAGATCGGATTCGGAATGATGCAATCAGAAAGAAAGTTGGTGTAGCTCCAATCAAGAATAAGATGCGAGAAAACCGCTTAAGATGGTTTGGACACTTGCGAAGAAGATCAGCTGATGCACCAGTTAGGAGATGCGAGTGTTGGGATGTTGAGCCGCCTAAGAGAGGGCGAGGACGGCCCAAGAAGTGTTGGAAAGAGACCATATGAAGGTATCTTAGTTTTGTGGGTATAATCCTGGGATTGACCCAAGATAGATCTGAATGGAGGCAAAGAATCCATGTAGCCGACCCTACTTAATTGTGGGAAAAGGCTTTGTTGTTGTTGTTGCTACTTTATTAATACATTTATTTGGTGAACACCTTTGAGTATCTCCCCCTTGCTTGGCTTCAAAAAAAATGCATATCCATGTTGAGAATGACAAACATCTATGCTTCAGCTTTCGGGAGAGTATCATGAGTCAAGAACTTCGGGTCTAGGCCTGATTTCTTGTATGCTTTTCTTTTTCTATATTAGTCATCCTCTCAGGGGTATCTTTGTATTTTTGGTCACTCCCTATTTCTCTCTATATACGGAGGTGTCCCACTAATAAAAAGTAATTTAATTGTATATCTCTTCGTTGTGGACATAAAAAGTCCCATTTCTCAAATATGTGCGGATCTAATATACCTTTCTATTCTGGGCTCCTGGGAGAACAAGCCGGGTCTTGAATTTTTCTATGGTCGTTACATGCTCTTATTGTTTCAACTGGGGTCGGATCATAGTCTTCCTCATTCACATGAATCTCGGCTATCAAGCTCTTTTCATATGGAATGATTAATCTGACGCTGCCTGATCCTTAACCAATGAGAACTAATCCTATCTGATGTTTCCTACGAACTGGAGGAAGAATTCCATGATTGCTCTATCGAGGTTGCATAAGGTGATATAATGACATCATTCTAATACACAAGATAGTCACGTGCCATTTGCATGCCTTTCATGTAATCATTATCGCGTCATTCTTCACAATGAACCATGAACTTCTGTTGGTTTACTGGTATGGAGGAGCACTGAGGACAGATGATAGGACTGACGGTAGATGGATCAAGAAAATATCATAACTAGGAATAAGGGGTGATTTTAAGAGTCATTGTGAAAAGGTGCAACACAATGAAAAATTGCTTTGACTTTTGAATAAAAACCGTGGGGCGAGCACCATCGAGTGTTTCCCCCTCTTTTTTGAACTTCAAAAAAACACAATGAAAAATGCAAGCTTCAAGAGTTTTCATCTAGAACTCTTTAGGCCAATCTGTATCCTTACAGTAGATCTGTGATCTCCAACTTTGTCAAGCCGAGAATGTAAACAAACAAACCACTTAAATGTATGATGTCGTTTGGACAGGAACCCCCACCCAATCTTCAGGACTAGCTGAAACCTCCTTGTAGTTGCCAGCATCTTCTGTCAAGTCACCTGCCAGACGGGATACAACTGAGGATGGTTGGCAACCTCTGATGCTGGGCCCTCTGTCACCCACAAATGCTTGGCTTTGGAAAATGAAATCCTCTGATATCCCACTTTCTCACATCTGAAGCCAACCAAATGATTATGTAACTCTTTATAGTGTTCCAAACTTCCACAATGAAAGCAGTATGTTCATGCGACTCCTGATGAGTTCCCAACCCTTTCGATCTTCTTGAACCTCCCCATCCCATGCTTTCACTCACTCGTTCCCGCCTCACTCTTCTTCATCATGAACTCCATCTCTTCGTACCCCTTTTTTCTTCCCAACCGCTGTCACCTTCGTGCACCCCTGCTTCCTCTATCCAAAACTGTCCTCTTTGACTACAGTTGATGTTTGGTTTGCTTATCTAGTTTAATCAAACTCAAATTAATTTCTGGAGGCATGTGCCGACATAGCTTTTTCTGAGGGAATTATTTTAAAAATGTCTCCACAAGGAACACATTTTTTAACTTTGATGTATCGAAATGACACTTAATTAGGCTCATAATCTGATGGTCAGGAACACAGAAAAGGAGGTTTGCCATCGAGGACTGAGCTTCAGGCCATGGGCCCACGTTGAACTCTCAGAATTCAGATATGTGGTTTTAATTTTCCAGCAATATGCAACATACGATCAGCAACATTAATTAGCATCCCTTGGATGAAGTCATAAAATTACCAGTTTGCATCCCAAGAACACATAACCGACATCGAACAATCATAGAATTGTTTCATGCATCATATGTAGAAACATATGAGAAATAAAAGATTATATAAAGAACTATAACTAACGTTGTTTGCGATGCATTGGAAGTTAATATTCCTGAATATGAGACCTCGAAGGGTCATATTTTTGGTTCTTGTCACTGAAACAAGTAGCATATGACCTTATCACACACATACACATAGGCTCACATACTTGTGAGACTATAAGTGCATCACCAAATTAGTTCAAAACAGTACATCTTTCTCGAATTGTTGCCTGAAGTGCACTATTAATATTGACTCACATGCCTAAAGTCTTGGCAAATGAACATTCAACAATAATAAAACCTTTTCCCACATTAAGCGGGGTTGATTACATAGATTCTTTGCCTTCTAGGACTTCAAAAAAAAAAGATTCTTTGCCTCCATTCAGATCTATCTTGGGTCATTCTCGAGCTTAAATCCAAAAAACTAAGAACCCTTTGGATAGTCTCATTCCAACACTTTTTGGGCCTTCTTCACTCTCTCTTAGCCGGCTCAACATCCCAAAACTTGCATCTCTTAACTGGTGCATCAATCAACCTCTTTTGCAAATGGCCAGACCACCTTAAGTGGTTTTCTCGCATCTTATCTTCGATCGGAGCTACACCAACTTTCCTTCTGATTGCATCATTTTGAATCCGATCTTTATGTGTATGTCTACACATCCATCTTAGCATTTTCATTTCAGCTATTGTCATTCTTTGCATATATCTGTGGTTCACATGCCAACATTTAGATCCATAGAGTATAACAGGTCTCACGACTGTTTCGTAACTTTCTCCTTTGATTTTCAAAGAAATTTTCTTATCACAAAGAATAGTAGAAGCTCCTCTCCACTTTAGTCAACCCTGCATTTATTCCGAGTAACATCTCCATCAATTTTCCCGTTTTGTTGCAAAATACATCCCAAGTATCTAAAAGAATCATTCTTATGAATGTTATCCTCGGCAATCTTTACCTCGATTCCTTCACCATTTCTTCCATCAAAAGTGCACTTCATATATTCGGTCTTAACCCTACTTATATAAAATCCTTTAATATCTAATGCATGTCTCCAGACCTCAAGCTTCTCATTTACTCCATCTCTAGTCTCGTCAATCAACACAATATCATCAACGAATAGCATACATCAAGGTATCTCATCATGAATGTGACTAATCAACTCGTCCATAATCAAAGTAAAAAGGAATGAACTCAAAACTGAACTTTGATGCAGACCAATGTTGATGCACAAATAGTCAGTCTTCCCAAATTGGATCCTTATACAAGATGAAGCCCTATCATTGATGAGTCTCATATTCATCATACTAAAATTGGTCTATTAGGCTCTGTTCTTCGAAATTCATATGCATTTAATAATTAATATCGCATCATTAGCGTTCATACATGTGTAAATAATCTTCACATTCCATCATGTATAATTGCATAATGTGTAAATTGGCTTAAAAAGCTGCTAACTTTCCATATTTTTAATTAATTTCTGCTAACTTTCCATATTTTTAATTAATTCATCCTAACTCCAACTGATCCCAAACCATCTCCATTGTGTAGATATTACTAAAAAATAAATAATTTATTAAAAAATTACTAATTCAAATAAGTGTCAAATAATTCCAAAGTCTTATTTCACATCTGACGGACTAAAACATGCATATCTTCCTCATACAGTGTCCGATTTTGGTTTACTCACCTTTAAAGTACTCCATTTTCAAATACCTTGAAAACAAGATCAATTTCATAAAATTCAGAGCTCATATGTGAAAGTTGGGTTTTGGGCCTCTTTTGCGTATTTTATCTTTTTGTGATTTTTGACCTGAGTTTTTATGCACATAATTAACCCTTTTAATTTTATTTCTTTTTCATTTGCGTTCTTTGATGAAAGTTTTATTAAACAATATAAAATCCAAATCTATAGCAAGATTGAACTCAAAAAAACTGACTATGTCCGAGTGTCCGTTGCGAGTCTGTACTAAATTCACGTGTTTCGTATCTCTATTTTATTTCCTTATTTCTTATTTATTAATAATCTAAAAAAATTAATTTAATGTATAATTAATTTTCTTGTATTTATGGTATTTTTTCTATAATTTTTATCCTCTTTTAAAATCACAAAAAAATTACAAAACTCCGAAAAATCAGTTTTCTACACTTAGAGACCACCAAAAATACCGCTTCACACATATGACCTCTTTTGCTTCTGAACCCTTTATGAAAGTTGTAGATCTCGCCAAGGCAAACAACTTTTGTGAAGGAAAATTTTTGATCCAAAGTTTCCCTCTATTTTTTTTCGAATTTTCTTCACCTTTTTGTTTTGATTTTTTTGGGGTGACACGTGGCAGTCCCTGAGCGTGCCACGTGGCACCCCCCCACCCACTCTCTCCAGGTCATGTGCCGAGCACGTGACCGAGCCCCATCCCCTTCCCAGCATCGTCGTTCCTCCTCCCTCGTAACCGCCGCCCCCCAACCATCAGTCCTCCCCTCACAGTCGTTGCGCAGCCTCGACATTACACTCCCTCTCCAGCCATTACCCATCTCCTCCTTTAAAATCCCTTTCGACGACCATCTCCCACCGCATCCGCCCTTCCCCTAACGGCTGGTGACAGCAGCCTAACGGCATGATCCAATGGTCGAGCTTCGACCTCTGCCGTAGGCTCGCCTCCGACGAGCGATTGAGCTTCGCTGTGCCCCACCCATAGCTGAGGCGATCACTTGGAGATCACCCTTGTGACTCTGATCTCAGGCGAATTTCCCCCTAGCTTCTTCTGCTCGATCTCTGCCCCAACTCGCCATCCACCTCTGACCTCGTGATCTTCACCGTCATCCCCACCTCATCTCCGCCGTGCACCCTCGAGCGCCACGCCCATAGCTCCACCCTCCACGCTCGGAGCAACCTTCACCACCGAGCCATCTTCGCCTTCGCTACACACCACCACCTCGCTCGCAGCTTCACGCTACTCAGACCCTCCATCCAATCACCAACGACCAGAAGCCGCCTCCGCTCCTTCCTCCGTCCAGGCGACTCCCCTTCACGCAAAGCACTCACGCCACCCTCAAGCTCCGCCCGACAACATCGCCCTGCCCGTGCCTCGTCGCTTGGGCCCGCGATGGCCACCGCCCGTCTGCCGCTTCGCTTGCCTCCGCCGCTCTTCGCACCATAGCGGAGGCCCTCCGCCCGACTCCACAGCCGTTGGATCAAGGGATTGCCCTTGATCCTACTACCCAACGCACGCTACATGTTCTGTCCCGAGCCTCGAGGCTCGGGCCTCCCGGACCTCCACTATTCGCCACGAATAGGCTCAGACATACAAGCCTCAGCCTCGGTCCGCGCCTTCGCCTCGGGCCCTCGAACCTGCGCTTGAGCTTGCTATCCGCCTCCCGAGCCGCAAGTGCACGTGTTACGTACGTGAGGGTAAATTGCACAGAAGCCCCGCAAAGTTCCAGAATTTACAAAAAAACCCTGCCGTCCCATGTCACGTCTGGGCAAATTGCAGAAAGACCCAGGCGGATTTTGCAAATTGCAGATAAGTCCTCCAGGGGCTGTTTTGAGAAGGAAATAATATTATTATTTACATTTTAGTCCATACAATTTCAATTTAGCATATCTTGCTCATTCGAACTCCGATTTTACGCATAATATGTCGTTTTGAAGCTATTTTCATGCTCTTTCATTTTACATATTTCGTGGACAAATCTGAGGCTATTTATTATGATTTATCATTTGAGGATCTCTGTTGACAAATATAGGCTCATTATTGACATATTGTGCTATATTTTCATTGAGAAATTAACAATTTATTTTGTAGGGATTTAATTGAGGATCTGATAGTTTTGAATTAATATTTGAGGACTTAATTTTTGCAGGGGCTAAATCGTGGAGATTGATTAGATTTATTGATCACTATTTGTGACTTGCTCGGGATTGATTTGAGAAGAATTGAATTTAATTCTTGATATTTTGTGTGATTAAACTCGATTTACTTGAGGATTAATTTAGAGAGAATTTTGAGATCACCTTCTTTATTAGAGGATTATTGTAGAATTATTCATTGATTTATTAATATCTTCTTGCATGCAGTCTTGGATTAATTTGAATATCTCTCTTGAACTGTATCGTCTAGTCTGTGATAATTTTTTGAGGATTTATTTATCATATTATTTGAGGGTTTAAATCATCTAAATCACAGATCTTGAGCTTCACTTCTGTTTATTTTATTCGCATTGCAGCTACATCATCATATTTCATTTTTATTACTTACACAGTAGTTAATCAAATATTTATTTAATTAATCAATTAAATGTAAGACCACATAACTAAAAATCACCGTTCCCTGTGTTCGACCTTGGTAGACTTGCCAAGTAAAAATACTCCACAACATTCAAAGGATTGTGGTTTTTGTTGAATCGTTTTTCGTCTCCTATACTACAAATTCTCGAGTATTAAAGAGGCGAAATTTGACGCTCGTCAATCATATATAATCTTTACGAGGTTAATGTATATGACATGTACTTGTCTCTTCTCCAAAACTCTCCACAATATCTCGTGACAGAGTCCTAAGTTTTTTCCAAATCAATAAAAATCATATGGAGATTCTTCCTTTTAGCTCTATAAATCTCTATTCTTCTTAGCAAGTGGATGTCTTCAATAGTTAAGTGATCCGACATGAATCCGAATTGGTTTTCTTTTACTTTGGAAACTTGCATCAACTTTCTTTGGATTACACGTTCTCAAATTTTCATATCACCAGCTTGATACCTTTGTAATTCACACAAATGTTTGCTTAAATCCATGCTGAAAAGATCCAAACTGTTTTGAGACAAATTTCTAAAGAGTGTTCTTTTTAAGAACACTGTTTTGAACTTTGTCTCTCTTGCGCTAGTTGTCGGCTACCCAACACGTAATCCTCCTCATTTACCGGGGCTTGGGACCGGCCATGTCCGAGTTAATGGAAAATGAACATTCATGATGTAAAATCATTTGGCTCATATTCAACAGCCTCAGATTGGATCAAACTACTTATATATATAATAGGCGGTGATCCCCGCTGTGGGGATTCATCTGGTTTGAAATAAAAAAAAATATATGGTTCAAAACAAAATGTAAATAATTACAGAAGTGACAATAAATTGAGATCTTTGATATAAAAATGCAAGATCCTTCTCTGATTTCAATTGAATGTCAGATCCAGAAAGAATAAAGCTGTGATTATAACTAGAATGCGAAGATGCTGCTGCCGGTTTCCAAAATACTTGATGTTCTATTTATTATATGGAAATGATTTATTTCATCTATGAATGGGATTTATTCATTCCATTTCATTGATTTTTCTAGACTTGTATAGGATATATCCTGTCATTCAAACTGTAAAATATGTCACAAATGCTCAGAAATATGCATGCATAGAGTTTGCCGAGCCTGATCCATCAACCCAAAAAGCATAATCTGTAACTCGTGCTGTCCTAGTAATTCTCTGTGCATGTTTGAATGTTGTGCATTGAACGTCGTTAACTTCAAAACTATCTGTTCTCCAATTTCTTCAGTGGTATCCTAATAAAGCTATAATCGCTATACTTTTCACTACAGGTTGCAAGCCTAGAAACGTATGGAACCTTGGGAGCTATAGTCAAGAGCAGAACAGGCAACAAACAAGTTGGTTTTCTCACAAACAGGCACGTTGCTGTTGATTTAGATTATCCTAACCAGAAGATGTTCCATCCCCTGCCACCGAACCTTGGTCCTGGAGTGTACCTGGGTGCCGTAGAACGAGCAACATCTTTTATTACCGATGACCAATGGTATGGCATGTTCGCTGGAACCAATCCAGGTAATTTTGCTTTCCATCTTGCATGGTTAATTCATGTCTAATGAAAATAATATTACCTGATTTTGCTTTCAATCTCATGTATTTAATTCATGTCTAATGAAAGTGTTATTTGTTATGTTTAATTCTATTTATTTAATATCTTCAATGTCCTTACTGGTAATTTCTCCCGATCCTTTACCTATGAAAGGAGGGGTTATTGTTTCATTATTGGATAAGTGAAGTTTTTTTTCTCATCATGGTATTAGAATGACAATCCTAGGTCGATATTATCTATCCTCAGTTGACCTCATCATTTTTCTCCACTTTGACCCAACCCCTCATTTTACACTGTGGCACCGCCACAAAAACCACCTCCTGCTGGACTTGCAGTACTCACTGTCGCTTCCAGTGGCACTGGCTTCCGCTGATAATGACTGTTCAGTCACTCCATGTAGCCGAGAACATCCCTTGCCGCCTCCTACAACACCACTAGTTCCCCAAGTGGGGCATCTAGCTATAATGGCTCCAAGTGATGCTTCCAACCTCTTGCAGCTCCTATCGCTTCCAACGACACTCCCTCTACCATTTTCAACGGTCTAAGCAGCACTCAACGAGGTCTCCGTTGCCACCATCGGCTCCAAGACTGCTAGCGCCCTCAGCCGCATCCTTGTGGCACTGCCTCTAACTTTATGAGCATGTTTCGGGAATGATAAATCTCGCAAATGATTTCTTGAGATTTGAGAGGAACACCAATGTTCTTTAGATGCAAATCATATTTTTGTGATACCCTCCATGACCCTACAACAACGCCCATTCGATATGAGTTAGATGTTACTATCCGTGCATGATGACATTGACCGACTTATTTAGAACCATTTCTACAACACTGTTTCACACATTTATTTGTTCACATGGTGTTTAGGGTACTGCCGTCAAACTGAATGGTGCCAATCTCACTTTTGGGAAACAAGCCCGTAGTCTCCTTTGCTTCTCACATTGTTTGATGTACTATTATCAATTTGTCAATAATTATATCCTACAATCACAGGATCAAAGGTCTGAAGGTGCAAATCTCGAAAGGAAAAAACCTGAAGCCTAACAAAAGCTTTGATATATATTTTTTAGGCAAACTAGAGAAAACACGTAAAGGTGTCCGCTCCAAATATATCAAAAAGTATTATAGAAAAACTTACATGACTGGAGTGGAGTCCTTGCAGAAAGAATTGCATTTTAAATATAGAAGTGCTCGACTTGAAAGATTGCACCACTGCATACATGCTATAATGCCCAAATCACTACAATTGGTAACAATACCTCTGTGTTAGGACGAAAGCGAAAGTTAAAAAGAGATTCCCAACAACTAGCGATGCTACTAGTAACCAACCAACCAATGTCAATATTGATCTATGTATCTCTTGCCTTTGAACAAGTGAAAAAATGTGGTCGATCGTCTCCACCTCCACTTCACGAAGAACACAAGTGTTGTAATTGCCTAACGAGATTTGTGAAGATAAAAGAATGAATTGATTTACACTGAGGCCTTAGGATTCTCTTATATAAGAAAAGAATCATGTTGGGAAAATTACATAATAGAGACGAAAAAGAAAAGAATACATAAAACATGAAAAGATATATAAACTCTCAACACTCCCTCAAGATGGAGCATCGATATAAATCATACTCAGCTTGAAACAACACCTCTGGAATGCCCCTCTAGCTAGGTACTTGATGAATACATCTGCTGTCTCTTCCCTTGAGCCGACGTAAGAAGTAGAGATAAAGCCCTTTTGAATTATGTCACGAGTGTAGTGAAAGTTAACCTCAATATGCTTGATTCTCTCATGAAAGGCAGTGTTGTTGGCATTGAAAAGAGAAGTCTGGTTATCGCATTGTAGATGCACGAGAAGAGTAACGTCAATAGCTATATCAGTCTGCATCGATGCTTGCTGTAACTGCACGGGATGTCTCTTTGCTAAAGAACAATCCGGTACCAAGAGAGGACTTCAGGTACCTCAAAATTATATGAATTGCATCCATATGTGCATGCCAAGGTTGCTCTATGAACTGACTAACTTTGATTAGTGCGAAAGATATGTCTGTCCTGGTGATGGTCATATATAAGAGCTTCCCAACAAGCTCCCTATATCGTCTCTTGTCTGCTTCCTCTGTATCATCATCATATTACTTCATATCATGGTATATGGGGTAGTGACATGCATGCAATTCACTACACTTGCCTCAAAGAGAAGATAAGTAACCTACTTCCTCTGGCAACTGATAAGGTCCCGTTAGTTCATGGCAAACTCAAATCCAAGGAAGTAACATAAATCACCAAGATCCTTGGTGACAAATTGCTGATGTAGAAAATTCTTAGCTGCATTGATACTCTAGACATCATCTCTTGTAGCAATGGTATCATCAACATAGATGATAGACCAGTATAACAACTGTACCTCTATGAGTCATCCGAACAAAAAGTGAATGATTTGCAGTCGCTCTCATAAACCCTACTGCTCTATTGAGTCTGAGAGACTTTGAAAGCATGCTCTGGGACTCTATTTAAGGGTATAGATAGCCTTACAAAGTTTGCAAACCATCTGACACTCCTCATCAATGAACCCTAGTGGCTGTTACATGTAGACTTCCTCCTGCTGGTCACCATAGAGAAATGCATTCTTCACGTCAAGCTGGGATAAGGACCAGTCTTGTATCACTACAACTGAGAGAATGATCCACCGTATAGAATGGCGAGCCACGATTGAGAAAGTATCATGATAATCTACCCCAGTGTTGCAATAGTCCCCGACTATGCTGAATAGTCGGTCCGACTATGCGGTGTGGGGGGGTCCCCGACTGAACAGACCTCTAGTCATTCAATAGTCGACCCGAATCGGCCGACTGGCCCTACTAGAGTTTGACTTTGATATTTTTATTTTTTTATTTTCAATTTTCAATTTTTATGGGTCACATTTTACCATTGTATCGCCCCAAGTGTCAAATTCTATATATCTATTATATTGATTGATACTTCTATCTTGAATTCATGTTAACTAATGACCATATATGTATAAAAATATAAGAGTATATGCATTATAAATATTTTTTATATCAAAAATACAAAATCGAATAATTTCGAATAGTCGCACGAATACCGATTATTCTCTATTCAGTGACCCCTCCGACTGAATACCGAATATCGTCTTCTGCAACACTGATCTACCCCATACGTCTGGGTGAACTCACAAGTCACAATATGTACTTTGTAGCTATGAACACTGCCATCTATATAGTGTTTAACTTGTGAACACCCACTTGCAACCTACCACAGATGTCCTTGTAGGAGCTGTAACAAGGATCCCTGTGCCCTGTCTGTAACGCGATCAGCTCCTCTGCCATGGAAGACGCCGCTAACTATCTCGCATATACTCCTGGTATGGTTGTAGAATCTCTATGGTTGATAGCCAAGGCCTTAAATGTCGGTTTCGGTCACCATTTTGGTATCGACCAAAACAGAATTTCAGTGGAATTTCGACCGAAATTTCGGTCATTTCGATCTTTTTTTGTACCAGGACCCCCATATTTCGGTTATTTCGATCGAATTTCGATTTTAACTGGATATCGATATTCGATAGAAATTTGACCGAATTTTATTGAAATTTGAGGCCATGGACAGGCCCCTCGACAAACCTCCTGAAATCCTCTGAAAGACGACCCAAGGAGACATGGAAGCTAGATGATATGTAGCACACGTTCGCTTCCGCTTCCGCAGAGCAATAAGTACATTAAGGTCTTCTACATCCTCCTCAACTTGTAAAGTAGCCTCTTGAGAGGATGCCTCCACCGCCACCCTCTTTGCCGGGCCGATTGGCTCTTGGGGGGCCTGCCGGCAAGAGGGTCGTTTCGTTTTCTGAGGAGAAGCTTCCGCTGTGGGATTTCGCCTCGAGGTTCTCGTCGCAGTTGGGTTTATCTTCGGGGGCAGCGCCTTGTTATGATGTTTACGTAAGGCCTTCTCCCGTTCTCGGACGTGATGCCCATCCCCTCGCATGGAATCGGTGCATGGTAGCCGCCCTTGGGGATGTGCGGGGGGACGTGGCGGGTGGTTGGAGTGACGTGGAGGGTAGGTGCTCGAACTTCGGAGGGGATGTGACATTCTCGGTTGAGTCGCCTTACTCTGCCTTCCGGGTCTTATCCCCCGGGTTTGGCTTCCTTGGTCGCGGCGCCTCTCCAGCTTTCGGATCTGCACGTCTTCCTGTTAGTCGGGTCACCGAGCTTAACCCGACCGAGCTTTCTGAAGCGGGTCCTTTTCTTTTTGCGGGTCGGGCAGGGGCTGATCCGGATGCGGGGGATGAAGCGGGCGCTCTTTTGTCGGTGGTGGACCCGGGCACCTTCATCTCTTCGTCTGTTCAGACCTCCGCCCTCTTCTCAGGATCTTTGCTTCAAGATCTGCGAGCGGAGCCTTCTTTTCCTCTGGGCGGAGCGTCGTCGCAGGAGGGTTTCTCAGGTGGGGCAGGGCCAGATGCTGAGGGGGGTCTCGATGATGCGGGTGCGGTCGGTGTATCTATGAGGAGGTCTTTCAAACGCTATAGAAGAAGGCGTAGCTCTCGTTCGAAGTCAAGGGAACACCACTCGTGCCTCTCCTTCGAGGATGCGGTGGCGGAGGCAGCGGGGGTGGTGCCTTCATGGGTCTTCAGGAAGGTTACCAAATGAAGATCCTATCTTGGAATGTAAGGGGCGTGGGGGATGCGGATAAGCGAAAGATCCTGGGTTCCAGATTCAAGGAATGGGGGTGCGACATCATTCTCCTGCAAGAAACCAAATTGGCCTCTCTAGATGAAGTTGTTTGGCGCTCTTTCGCGGCGGGGGATCTTGATGAGTTCTCCGCTTTGTCTGCAACTGGGCATGCAGGAGGATTGCTCATTGCTTGGAAGTCTTCGGGGTTCTCGCTTGTTTCTACCGTGAAGGGAAACCACTCTATCTCTGTTCTGCTGACCAGGAAGGAGGATTCTGTAACCTTCATTTTCTCCTGTGCGTACGGCTCTTGTAGTGCGGCTCGTAGAAAGGAGTTGTGGGACGAGCTTCGGTAGACCTCGCAGGATAACCCGAGCTTGCCTTGGCTGATTGGAGGAGATTTCAATGTTACCTTGCGTCCTTCCGATAGGCCCCGGTCCAGGGGGGGCTCCGACCCAGGTTCGGCTGACTTTGCGGACTTCGTTAACAGCCTGGCTCTGCAAGATATTACGGCTTCGGACGTGAACTTCACTTGGAGGAATTCTTCCTCTAAATCGTGCATTGACAGGTTCCTCGCGTCACTGGCTTTTATGTCATTGTTTCCCCTGGCGGCTGTTCTCTCTAGGCCGCGTGCTTTCTCGGACCACACTCCTATCATCTGGGACTCCAAAGTGTCTTCTCCTGCGGCAGGGTTCTTTAGATATGAGAGATGCTGGCTGCTAGAGGGTGGTTTCCGTGAGGTGGTGGCTTCTAGTTGGGAGGAGGATTGTGAGGGTCGATCGGCGGTGGAGAGGTTTGGGAAGAAGCTAACGCGTCTAAGGGGCGTTTTGGCTATGTTCAAAAAGAGGTCGCGGGAGGCTAGGGCGTCTGCAAGGAAGGATGCGGAGGGCATCGTTGCGGCTTCGGATGCTTTGGAGGGGGTAAGGGACCTCAGCATTGAGGAGGTGGACTCCAGGGTTGCGGCTGTGACCGCGGTAGAAAGGGAAGAACGATTGAGGGCGGCGAAATGGCGCCTGAGAGCTAAGGTCAAGTGGATCAGGGAAGGGGACGCAAATTCGTCTTACTTTCACAGGGTGGCTTCTAACAGAAGGCGGTCAAATTTGATACGCTCCATTTCCTTCGGGGGTAGGGAGGTGATGGGCGAGGAGGCTGTGGGGAACGCGGTGGTCGCTTACTTCAGGGAGTTCTCCTCGGTTCGTGCGCCTCGTCGTTGGTGCTGGTTGGGGGAGGATGCCTCGCAGCTCTCGTCTGCGCGTTGTGCGGAGTTGATAAAGGAGATCTCCTTGGACGAGGTGAAGGCTGCGGTTTGGGACCTCAACGGTGATGCCTCGCCGGGTCCGGATGGTTTCCCTATTGCATTCTACAAGGACTTTTGGGAGGTGGTGGGGTTGGAAGTTTGGGAGGTGGTTTCGGAATTTTGCGGTGGAAACAAGGGCTTTGATAAGATCAATCGGGCTCTCATTGTTCTGCTGCCTAAGGTTCCATCTCCACGTGCGATTGAAGAATATTGGCCAATCGCAATTTCTAATGCTCTTTACTTGATCGTTGCAAAGGTGATGTCGCGGAGGTTAGCGCCGTTGCTTGATGATTTAATCGAACCTTCGCAGGTGGCTTTCATCAGGGGCCGCCATATTTCCGATGTCACAACTCTTGCCTCTGAGATGGTGGAGAGCTGGGTGAGGAGCGGGAGGCAGGGGATCCTTTGGAAGGTGGACTTCGCAAAGGCTTATGTCTCGTTGGACTGGAATTTTTTATGGAGGGTGCTGCGGGCTCGTGGTTTTCCAAATTTGTGGATTGCATGGATGCGGCGATGCGTTACTACTGCCTCTTTCTCTATTATGCTGAATGGTCGTATCGTTGGCAATTCGTTTCAACCAAGGAGGGGTGTGCGGCAGGGGTGCCCTTTGGCACCCATGCTTTTCGTTCTTGCGGTGGATGTCCTGCCCAGGATGGCGGCTAGGGTGGTGGCGCGCGGCCTCTCCTTGGGTTTCTCGTGCGCCTACCGGAACGTTCCTACACTTCAATATACGGATGACACCATTGTTTTCATCGAGGGAGGCTTGGAGGAGGTCAGAGGGATGGCGGTGACGTTGAAAATTTTTAGCGAGCTCTCGGGGCTCCTCATCAACCAATCCAAGTCCAAAGTGATTCCTTTCGCATGGGATGCGGGCTCGGCTGCGGCGTGTGGGGAGCTTTTGGGAAGTATTTCCTCCTCTCTACCAATCGATTATCTGGGGCTGCCGCTGGGGGCGAGGAGGCCAAGATTACATGATTGGCACAAGGTGATGGACAAGGCGGAGAGGAGGCTAGCTGGGTGGAGTGCGGCGTTGCTCTCTCGGGGAGGCCGACTCGTTCTTATTAGGTCGGTCCTTGCCTCTATCCCTGTTTACTTTCTTTCAAACTGGAGTATCCCGGTGGGGATTAGGAGGCGTCTCGAGGGCCTCATGCGGAGTTTCCTTTGGGGAAGAAGGGGGCCCTCTTCGCGGGGCCTAGATCTGGTGGCCTGGGAGGAGGTGGCGAAGAGAAAATGCGAGGGTGGTCTTGGCATACGACGACTAGATTTGGTTAATGATGCGTTGATGCTCAAGTGGGTCAACAGGCTTTGGGGCTGCGCCAACAGCTTCTTTCCCTCCATGTTACGGGCTGTTCTTTCTCTTGGGGTGGAGATGCTGTGCGACGTGGACACTCGGCGATCTGGAACCCCTTTCTGGCGGGGGATCACATCGGCTGTTAGGCGATACTCTCATCTCTTTAAGCCTATGCTTGGGGATGACAACTCCTTTCTTTTCTGGCGCGACACTTGGGCGGGGGAGACCCCTCTCGGTGTTTCTTTCCCTCGCCTTTGCGCACTGGCAACAGATTCTCGTGCGTCGGTGGCCTCCTCATGGAGTGGGAGCGAGTGGTTCCCTTCTTTTGCTGGCAACATCTCGGACGAGCGGTTTGATGAACTCTTAGCTCTCCTGCAGCTGCTAAGGGTCGCGCCCACACCCTCGAATGACAGGGACCATTGGGTATGGCGCGATGGCATCTTCTCCACGAGGCGGGCGTTCAGGGCCATCTCGCTGCAGCAGCAGTCCTCGCAGCAAAACATATTATACAAGGATCTTGGTTGGTTGTGGCGCCTGAAGCTCCCGGAGAGGGTTGTGTTCTTCCTGTGGCTTTTGAGGCGCGGGAGGGTGTTGACCCGCGATAGATGTGCGAGGTTTGTTGGGGGGATTGACTCCTTGGACTGTGCGTTGTGTGGTGGCTGTGTGGAGACCTTGGAGCACCTCTTTTTTCTTTGCCCGAGCACTGCCGCAGTTTGGGAGGACGCCCATGTGCCGTGGGTTAACGCCTCTTCAGCTGCGTCGTTTTGGGACTCTATGCGTTCGAATAATGGTCGGCCGAGGAGGGAGCTTCTTCGCCCGTTCACGTGCATTTGGGCGCTGTGGCTTGGACGGAACGCGAAGATTTTCAGGGGTCAAAGGTTTTACAAGGAGAATATTATCGCACACGTCTCTTTGCTTGTGAATGACTGGGCGCTTATGTAATGCG
This sequence comes from Ottelia alismoides, assembly GCA_037367405.1. Classification (NCBI taxonomy): domain Eukaryota; kingdom Viridiplantae; phylum Streptophyta; class Magnoliopsida; order Alismatales; family Hydrocharitaceae; genus Ottelia; species Ottelia alismoides. The sequence goes on from JAZKJV010011368.1 coordinate 190,386, forward strand.
GTTCTTTTCGTTTCTCTTTTGGGACTTCCTGCGGGATCCACTCGATCCTTTGTGTTTGTAAAACTCTCTTCCTCCCTTCCTTCTTCGACTTTTTAATAAAAACTTGGGGCGATCACCATGGCGTGTATCCCCCGAAGAGCTTTGGTTTCAAAAAAAAAAGTAGCCTCTTGAGAAGGCACTTGCATGTCCTGTACTGTTGTATAGACAAATCTTTAGTGCCATCAGTAAAAATAATGTGCTCAGGACATACCTGGGGCATGCTGGATGATGGAGAAGGCCCATGAGCAGGGGGAACATTGAGAGGCTTGTGAATGTAGAAATGTGGCAAAAACTGAGCCAACATTATGAGTGGCAATGGTGAAGGACCCACATGAGCTGGAAGAGGTGGTAGTGGAGGAGGTGGATGTAGGGAAGGTGGTGGAGGTGCTAGTGGGGCTGGAGGTGGTGGTGACATAGGATGAGAAGGCACACATACATTATCGCCTGAGTTATACATAGTCAATCCGTCACATGTAGGAGGAGAAAAATACATGATAGACTCAAAAAAGGTGATATCGATATAGTTCTTCCGTCTAACTGAATCAAAGCAACAATACCCCTTCTAGGTGCGAGAGTAGCCTACAAGGGCAGACTTGATAGCTCTAGGACATAGCTTGTTACGACCAGGAGTCAGGTGGGGCATAAATACCATAGAGCCAAGGACTTGAGGTGTAAAGGAGAACATGTCCTTCTCGGGAAACACAATTGAGAAAGGAGCATTCTCTCCTAAAACTGAGGACGCCATACATTTCACCAAGTAACAGATCATACATCACCATAGAAAGATTGGGGAGCACGACTCTGAATCAAGAGGGTCCTGTTCACATCTAGTACGTGACGATTAGTTCAACATTATCATTATGTTGGGAAGTGTAAGTAACATGGTTTGATGTATGATGCCAAGAGATATGAAGAACTCAGAAAGTTTTAACGTGCAGAACTCTAAGGCATTCTCAACGCGAATAAACTTAATAGTAACATGAAAAATAATCCATGGCTTTTTCTTCTAAAAAACAATTCAAAGGTTGGGTATGTCATTCAGTCATTCACCGGTACAAGATAAAACCCGTGTCCTTGATGATCAAGAACACGACGGGGACCCTAATGTTAAAATGAACTAACTAAAATAAATGATTGCTACACTAGTATAATAATCAGGGGAAAAAGAGCGATGATGCTTTCCAAGTTGGCAAGCCTCGCATTGAAAGGTAGACCTAGAGGATATCTGTGAGAGAATATGACACAACTTTTCTGTAGAGGAAGGTGATCAAAATGTAGATGACATGTATAAGGTGAGATTGATCCAGTTGGAATGGAAGAAGCATCGATATATGGAGATTGGATTGGTCTGTTGAGCCCCCTTGCTTACGACCACATCCAATCATCATGCTTGTGAGTTTGTCCTGAAACACAGGGATAAATTTACCTGACAATGCAAGTCCTTAGTGATTTAACTAATAGAAAGTAAATTCATCGAAAAATCTGATGCACATAGCACATTCTATAGTCGCATGGATGACATCAAATGGAACTTCCTTTGTCTTGTAATGGGGGAATGAGTCACGTTGAGATATTAGTTATCTTTCATATATTTTATTTAATATTTTTTCTTTGTTTTTTTTGTAATTTGCCCAACATGTTACTCTCACATATAAGAGAACCCTAGAGCTTCATCAATAAGTAATTTGATTATTTCCTTCCACATGGTATCAGAGTGACGATCTTGGACCGAAGTTCTGACCTAATCCTCGCCGCCACCACTAACCCTAACTCGATGACACCGAGCCCGCCACTCGGAGGACTCTCTTGCATATCTCTTCCACGCTGTCACCAGCCTCCAGACTGCCTCTAGACTCGTTGCATGGTGCCTCCAGCCTCCAGGCTGTCGTCAGGGGGCTGTTAGGATACTTGGACCCTGACGCCAACTACCAATGATGAGCCTATCACTGCTAGGAGGCTGCTATACCCCAATGTGACCCCACCCAACCGGCCTCCAGACCGTCGCTGTGGTCATTTAGGGCCTCTCAGGCCCTAAATGAATGTCTATTGTCACTACAAGCAATTGCTTGAATCTCAGCTTTTGTAATTTGTTCTGTTTATTTTTAATCAATTAATATATTGGGGTGGGCACTAATGCGTGTTTTCCCCTTTCTTTAACTTAAAAAAGAGGACCTCTTAGGCCCGCCGCCGCCAACAAGCCCCAGACTGCCTCTCGGTGCCGCCATGCCATCTTTGGCCTTCCTACATGCTTCTGGTATCCCCAAAGGCACCCTAACGCCACTATGCGGCGATCAACGTTCTGATTTTGGTTGAAAAACCATGATTTCGGGTTCATTTTGAGGCCCACGACCCACCCACTAAATTTCGGATTCGGGTTTGGGTCAGGTTATACAGGTCGGGTGTTGGGCCAGGTCGGGCCGACCCAACCTAATGCCCAACCCTAGGCGCAAGTGGGTGTTCACGGTGAAGTACCAAGCAGATGGTTGTGTAGATCGCTACAACCCGAGACTTGTGGCACGTGGGTTCACCTAGACATATGGGGTGGATTATCATGATACACTATCTCCAATGGTCAGACATTCTACTCTGCGTATCCTTCCATCAGTTGCATTAACACATGATTGACCCCTCTATCAACTTGAAGTGAAAAATGCTTTTCTATATGGTGACCTACATGAGGAGGTTTACATGCAACAACCACCCGGGTTCTCTACTGAGGGGAGTGTCAGAAGGTTTGTATTCTTCACAAGACATTTATAGCTTTAAGCAGAGTCTAAGAGCATGGTTTCAGAAGCTCTCGGACTTGATAGAGCAATATGGGTTTGTGCAATCGACTACCCAATCACTCTCCGTTTGTTCACGGGACTCAACGAGGTATAATTGTCATTCTTGTTTATGTTGATGATATCATTGTTATAGGAGATGACGGGCATGACATTCAGGTTGCTAAGGATTTACTGGGTCAACAGTTTGTGACCAAGTACCTTAGTAGTTTAAACTTTATGCTACTTCCTTGTACCGGAGTTTGCCAGGAACCATCGAGGTCTTGTGATGACCTAGAGGAAGTATGCTACGGATCTTCTTTTCTGCCACTACTTCTATGGACCCGAGCATGAAGCTCTGTGATGATGACATCGAGGAGGTCGAGAAGAGGAGGTACATGGAGCTTGTTGGCAATCTTCTGTATGACCATCACCATACCAGATATATCCTTTGTCATGAGCAAAGTAAGTTAGTTTATGGAGCAACCCAAACATGCACATATGGATGCAATCCATATGATTTTGAGGTACTTAAAGGCCTCACCTGGCATCGGTCTTCTAATTAGCAGAGGTACACACCTTGCAGTTACAACATGTGCAAATGTAGATTATGTTGGGTGTCCCAAGGACAAGAAGTCTACTTATGGCTTCACAGTGTTCATAGAAAATTCCATGATGTCATGGACGAGTAAGAAGCAGACTGTGGTTGCCAGATCTTTTTTTTTGAAGCCAAGTGGTTGCCAGATCTAGTGTTGAATCGGAATACAGGACCATGGCACTAGGTAACACAGAGATGATGTGTGTCAGATTTGTTCTTGCTGACTTGGGGAACGTTCCTATCGGCTATTTAAATGGTCAACTTGCCTTACGTATGAACGGCATGTAGTCCGCTATTTTGATAAGGCTAGTCGATGTGATTGAATTTCAACGAAGTCGGATCCTAAAAGACCGAATGGTATGTATTCTTATGCCACCGATTGGTCCTATAACTAAGTGAAAATGGTCTGGAAGTCACTGGGACTGGTGGGCGGGCACCTTCACGACGAGGAAGGCTTTCTTGACGATTTCCCACCACCCTCAGCTGCGGACGGATACCTTGAGTCGTGACTGCACCTTCTTATGGGCCCTGAAGCTCCCGGAGAGGGTGACTATTTTCCTCTGGCTCTTTCGCAAGGGGAGGATTTTAACGAGGGATCGATGTGCGAGGTTGCTCGGTGGCTTGGCTACGGTGGACTGTGCTCTTTGCTGCAACGATGTGGAATCCTTAAATCACCTGTTCTTCTATTGCCTCGTGATTAGGGGTGTTTGGGAGGAGGCGAGCTTGGCTAGGATTAATACTGCTGATTCGGCCGCTTTCTGGGATTCTGTTCTGTTAAACAAGGGTAGGGTTCGCAGGGATATCTTGAGCCTCTTCACGTGCATTTGGGCGATCTGGCTGGGGCGTAACGACACGATTTTTAGGGGCCAGCGTTTTTACAAAGAAAATGTATTGTCTCTCTCGGCCCGTCTAGCTGTTGACTGGTCGTTGATGTAGACCACGCTTGGTTCATGGTGCGGGGTCTTCTAGGACCTATCTCTCTTTTCTTGCTTCTCCCCTTGTATTTACCTTTTTTGCTTTTCAGTTTTTAAATAAAGTTAAGGGGCGAGCACCGCGACGTGTCTCCCCCGAAGTGTTAAGACTTCAAAAAAAACATATTACTCTCCTATATAAGAGAACCCTAGGGCTCCATCAATGAGTAATTTCATCCGTTCCTTCCACAAGTCCCATCTGAAATTTAACGCGGTGGATACCGTCTTGGGAGACCACCCTTTTCCTTCTCAAAAAAAGTCCCATATGAAATGACATTATTTGCCAGGAGGGATAGATCTGTATGAAGTAAACTGCGCCTTGTCTCCACACAAACATTGGGATGCACCTGAATCCATGATTCATTCTGTCATATCTACACCATGCGACAACTGGTAATAGCATAGGCTATATCTGAGGGGCTAGAAGATGCTTTAGCAGTGATTGTAACACATGAAGGACCTGTAGGTCCACTAGTAATGCTGACATCAAGAGTCATTATCTCCCTCATACGGGAGATAATATCATCTAACCTTTGATTGATGGTAGGAGTTGAACTGACAGTTTATTCAACCTGCTAGGCTATTTGAGCAGACACGGGGTATTCGTGCTTCTGATAGCATGTCTTCTCTGAATGACTGGGATGATTGCAACAGGTGCATGGACATGTTGATGTCTGCCTCTTCTGCCTTAAGCGCCACGCCTCCTGAATTGAGAAGTACCCCTTTATCACGAGATGCAGCCATCGTTGAGGAGGTTTGAGTGGTGGCAGGGGATGTGACAATGATCCTACTGAGACGACTGTAAGCTTCCTCTATATGAGGGATAACTGCACCAATAAGGAGCTGGGTGCGTGCTGCCTTGAAGTATTGTGGCATTCCTGAACGTCATCTGCTGCTCAGTAGATGTAGTCACTAGTATGAAGCTGTAAAGCTTCTCCAACATGCCACGAAGTGAAAAGTAACAATGCAGAGAACGATCATTCTGTTTGGTCTAAAGATGTCAAACTGCAACTGAATAATCTTGGCCTCATTCTTTACTTGATCGTATGTGGTTGCCGGGATATCCTACATTGCCTTTTCCATGGGTTGATTCATAAAATTATTGGCTATCTTCGTGATGAGAGGCTCGAAGAGACAAAAATACGCATACACGTCATCCTGCTTCCATGAAGCATTCTATCCAGTCTTATCCGTCGGCTCCGGTTGTGTCATAATGTGCTCCTTGTTATTGCACTGCATTAAGGTCAAAAACTACATGGACCATAACTCATAATTGGTCTAATCTATCTTGATGTTGGGGGTTGGGCCCTTGAAGGCACTGTACGAAGAGAAGATATTCACCCTTGCTCTCTAACATGATAAGACAACGGAAATGGAACTCAGTTGGGGTTTGTAGACCGATATGAATGAGTCTATAGGAACACATAGAGGATTGGTTGTTATAGACTCATACAACCATCTCATTGATGTTTGGATCCACACTTGGGCTGAAAAGGTGATTTAAGAAGTTGAAATCACATTTTTATGATCAAAATCAGACTGGAAAGAGTCCTCGATCGTTGAACTATCATCAAGGACGACCTATACGAACCCTAACTTTCCCTCAATGCCAATGGAGGCTGCACAGCATCATTGGGAGACACTTAGAGGACCTTGTCCATCCCAATTCCTCGGAAACGAATGTGTACATGTGCTACATATCTGTTGGGAAAAAGAAAAGATGTTTATTCCATCAGCCCTAGGCTCTCTTATATAGGAGAGTAGCCTATGGGTAAATTACATAAAGCATACGGCGGAAAAGAAAAATGACAGAGATGTACAAAAGTAACTAATATATGTTTACACTCCCCTCAAGATGGAGCATAGATATCAATCAAGCTCAGCTTGGACGCACACTTCTGAAATGGGCCTCGTAGTAATGCCTTGGTGAATATATCTGCAGTTTGATTCTCTGAACTAACATGGGATGTAGCAATGAATACCTTCTGAATCATGTCACGTATGAAGTGACAGTCAACTTCAATGTGCTTGGTTCTCTCATGGAACGCTGGATTGTTTGCAATGAACAAGGCCGCCTGATTGTCACATTCTAAGGTCAGCGGAAGTGAAACCTCTAAACATAAATCTGTAAGCACAGCTTTACCCACATCATCTCTGTGCTAACCTGAACCATAGCCCTATATTCAGATTCAACACTAGACCTGGCTACCACAGTTTGTTTCTTGCTCCTCCATGAGATTAAAGAATCTCCAACATAAACCGCAAACCCAGACGTGGACTTCCTGTCCTTGGGACACCCTGCATAATCTGCATCTGCACATGCTGAGATAGAGATCACCTTGCCTTTCTTGAATAGCAAACCCGCACCTGGAGGTGATTTGAGATACCTGAATATCATATGTATGGCATCCATGTGAACCTGACGTGGTTGCTCCACGAACTGGCTCACACGATTCACGGCAAAGGCTATATCGGGACTAGTAATAGTGACATACAACAGTTTGCCCACCAGTTCTCTGTATCTTCTCCTGTTCACCTCCTCTGTATCATCATCATATAACTTCATACTGGGGTCCATTGGTGTTGTAGCAGGCCGGCAACCGAGCATTCCTGTTTCACTCAACAGATCCGTAACATATTTTCTCTGCGACATTACTAACCCATAGGGATTTCTAGCAAACTCCAGCCCCAGAAAATATTTAAGGACTCCAAGGTCCTTGGTAACAAATTCGCTATCCAGCATTTCTTTCGCCTTCTTTATTCCTTGTGCATCATCTCCTGTAATCAAGATGTCATCTACATAAACCATGATTGCAATAATACCTCTTGCAGTCTTTTGTACAAACAAGGAATGATCAGTATTAGAGCGTTTGTATCCCTGTTTTTCAAAGAGGTCTGAGAGCTTCTGAAACCATGCTCTGGGGCTCTGCTTAAGGCCATAGATAGCCTTATGAAGTCTGCATACCTTGGAACACTCCCCCTCAACAGCAAAACCAGGTGGCTGTTGCATGTAGATCCTGTAAGTCACCATATAAGAACGCATTCTTCACATCCAACTGATAAAGTGGCCACTCACGAGTAACCGCAACTGACAGCAAGATCCGTAGAGTAGAATGACGGGCTACTGGCGAGAATGTATCAAGATAATCCACCCCGTATGTCTGTGTAAAGCCACGAGCAACAAGGCGAGCCTTGTATCTGTCAATACTGCCATCCGCATTCTGCTTGACTGTAAATACCCACTTGCAGCTCACTGGGGACACATCTGCAGGTATAGGAACCAGACTCCAAGTTCCTCTAGATTGAAGTGTTGCCATTTCTTCCTCCATTGCTAGACGCCATCTACTATCCTTCAGAGCGTCTTGGTAATTCCGTGGAATCTCTACAGCTGACAAAGCGACCACAAAGTTCCTGAAGTCCCCAGACAGTCGTTCAAATGACACAGAAGCTGCTAAAGGATATTAGGCGCAGCTTCGCTTCGATTTGCGTATAGCAATAGGAACATCTAAATCAGCTGTATCCTCATCTGTCCTCTGTAAGACATCCTGCTCAGAAACATCATTAGATCCATCAAGAATAATATCTTCAGAACATACCTTAGACGAGCTAGGTGATGAGTCATGACCATGAGCTGGAGTAGGCCTGCGGGTATAATGAAATGGTAGTGGTGAAACAGGGATAGTAATAGGAGGTGCAGATGATGGTAAAGGAGCTGGTGGTGGTGGTACTGGTGGTGGTTGTGGTGGTGGTGTCACATAGATGTCATCAGTAGTAACTGGAGGTAGCAACTGATCTCCTGAGGATGAAAAATACATTATGGTTTCAAAAAATATAACATCTGCACTAACAAGATACCGCCTGTGCAATGGATCATAGCACTTGTACCCCTTCTGAGTTCTGGAGTACCCAACAAACACACACTGGACATCCCTAGGAGAGAGCTTGTCAGTACCGGGAGACAACTGGTGGACAAAGGCCACCGAACCAAACACACGAGGAGTAAGGGAAAACAGATCTTTACCAGGAAAGATAAGGGAGAAAGGAATCTGTTCACCTAGTACAGAGGACGGCATACGATTAATTAGGTAGCATGCTGTGAGAACCGCGTCACCCCAGTAAGAATAAGGAGCATGACTCTGTATAAGAAGTGACCTGGTGACATCTAGTAGGTGGCGATGTTTCCTCTCAGCGATCCCATTTTGTTGGGAAATATAGGCACATGATGTCTGGTGGATAATCCCTTGGGATGAGTAGTAATTGGCTAGGGCTTGAGCACACAATTCCAGGGCATTATCACTTCTTACAATTTTAACGGATGTGGAGAAAACATTACGAATCTCATTAAAAAATGGATAATAATATTTTCTGCTTCAGATTTACTCTTCAACAAAAATACCCATGGCACACGAGAGAAGTCATCCACAATAGCTATATAAAATCTGTGTCCCTGATGATCAGGAACACGACTCGGACCCCAGATATCAATATGAAATAACTCAAACTTGGAGGTACTACTCTGACTCTGACGACTGGGAAAGGTAGATCGATGATGCTTTCCCAACTGATAAGCCTCACATTGGAGGGATGTGTGAGGCAGACCCTGGGGTAACACACGACGCAATTTTTGAAGCGGTAGGTGTCCAAAGCGCAGATGCCATAGCAGAGGAGATACTGGTCCAGTAGGTAGGGATGAGGTTCCAGCAGAAGAAGTCTGATTGAGGCGATAGAGGCCTCCTTGCTCATAGCCACGACCAATCACGTTGCTCGTAAGGATGTCCTGAAAAACAAGAGAAGATGGATAAAAAATTGCCCGACATTGTAAATCCTTTGTAATCTGACTGATTGATAATAAATTCATTGAAAAATCAGGCGCATGTAACACATTTCTGAGCTGCATAGACGATGTCAGTCTAATCTCCCCCTAACCAGTAATTGGGGAATAAGTACCATTGGCAATGACCATTGTTCGGCCTGGAGGGATCTGAGTGTATCCTGTAAGTAAACTCTGGTCGCCACATAGATAATGTGTGGCTCCTGAGTCCATAGTCCAAGGTAAAGTATCTGATCTACTATTAGGGTGCGTTTGGTTCGTGGGTTATCCAGGGGAGGATAACCCGGTTTTTTGTTTGTGTGTTTGGTTGGTGGGTTAAGGGTTGGGAGGGTTTGTGTGATGTGATTGTATTGGAATTTGAAAAAGTTGATAGTTATTATGATATGATTGTATTGAAATTTGAAAAAGTAGGTGGTTGTTGTGATGTGATTGCATTGAAGTTTGGAATAGTGAGTAGTAGTTGAGTATTTTATGATTTTTGATGAAAAGATGGTGGACCCCACAAGTGGGTTAGGAATATGGGTTTTGGAGGGTAACCCACCCAAAGTGGGGGGTAACCCCCCAAACGAACACACCCCTAGTGAATGCAAGTATGCTACCTGATGCACTGGTAGACGTAGACGCAGATGCAACAGCATCAGATTGATTCTCAGTAGTGGGTGCTGGGCCAGATGAAGGAATAATGCCCCTTAGACGGGCAACTAGATCATCGAACCGCTTATCCAAAGAGGCAGCAGATGGAGGCTCTATCTGCTCAGCGACTCGTGCAGATGCAGGAAATCCATGCTTAGAGTAGCTTGTGTCTTCATTGTGTCCGACGCGATGGCAGTAGATACATGTTGGCCGAGTACGACCTCCTCTACCACGAGGTCCACGAGCACGGGTCTGATGATGAAATCCACGGCCCCTGTTGGCAGCCATGACTGAAGCATTCTGATTCACAGCTGTTGATGGAACAGTGATCCGGCTCAATCTATAAAAAGCTTCCTCCATGGGAGGAATAGTAGAATCTGCCAAAATTTGAGACCGTGCTGCCTCATATTCGGGATCAAGGGCAGCAAGAAAAACTCCCACCATAGTAGCATTCCGGTAGGTCTTCTGTTGCTCTGGTGTGGCTGTCAGGGGCATGAAGCTGTACAACTTCTCGAACATCCCACGCAGAGATGTGTAGAGTGAGTGTAGAGGGCGACTATTCTGCTTAATGGTGAATATGTCATGCTGAAGTTGCAGAATCTTTGTCTCATTCTTCGCTTGAGAGTATGTGGCCGCCAGAATATCCCACATGTCTTTAGCCGTGGGCTGATGAAGAATATCATTGGCAATCTCGAATGCCAAAGTTCCAGATAACCAGACTTTCGCGTATGCATCATCTGCCTCCCATGAGGTATTAACTTCAGTCTTCTCAGCAGGCTCTTCTTCGGTAAGAATGTGCTTCTTACCAGTTGACTTCATCATACTCATGAACTGCATCACCCACAATTCATAGTTCGTACCATCCATCTTTACAATAGGCGTTGGACCACGAAAGGCACCTATAGATGGAATATCCGCCTTGCTTTCTGACATACTGGAGACAGAAGACTGGAGCGATAGACTGAATATAAGATCGTCTACACGAATATAGACGTGCTTAGTTGCATGTGTAGACTTCAAGCAACCAAACCCATTTAGTTGACGGCGTGCGTGCTAGAAACGTGTAGGGCTGATTCAGGAGTTACGCACGCACATCAGATAGCGCGAGAGAGGGCACAGGAGCGCTGGTGCACGCGCTTACAGGGGCGCACGCACGATGGGGCACGCACAGGGGCGCACAGAAGTGCTAAGGGGCACGCACAGGGGCACATAGGGGTGCGCAGCGACGCAGGCGCACGATGGAACGCAGGCACGCAGTGTGCGGTTCACCGCCGGCGAGAGGTGCGCACGACCAGTGGCGTGGGTAGGCGCCGGCGGTGAGAGGGAGGCACGCGGGTGGGGGTGGGGATAGGGTTAGGGTTTCAAGAACTCCGGTCTAAGACCGTCGCTCTAATACCATGTTGGGAAAAAGAAAAGAAGATGTTTATTCCATCAGCCCTAGGCTCTCTTATATAGGAGAGTAGCCCATGGGTAAATTACATAAAGCATACGACAGAAAAGAAAAATGACAGAGGAGTACAAAAGTAACTAATATATGTTTACAATATCCTCATGTTGCTTATGTTTTTTTGGAGCATCTCTCAGAGGATTTCATGAGGTTTGTGGTGGGACTGTAAACTACCGAGATCTCATGCACATATTAGGAGGCTATGCAAGACAATCGTTGGTATCTTGCTATGGAGGAGGAGATGGCTGCACTCCAGTCACATGGAGTCTCACCCCAAAAGGGCTTTTGTGATTAGCTGCAAATGGGTCTTTATAGTGAAGTAGAGAACATATGGCCGTGTTGATCACTACAAGGATACACTTGTGGCACGATGATTCACTTAAACATATGTGGACTATTAGGACATCTTTCCCCTCGTGGCAGTCCCCTCCTTTCTGGTGCAGTCCTATGGGACTGGTCACTTTCGCAACTGATGTTAAGAATGTGTTCTTGTGTGGAGACCTGCATGAGGAGGTCTTATATGCAACTATCACTTGCGTTTGCAGCTGAGGGGGAGTGTCAGAAGATATACATACTTCATAAAGCAATTTATGCCCTTTAGTAGAATCCCAAAGCATGGTTTCAAAAGCTCTCAGACTTAATAGAGCAGAATGGTTTCAGGAGATCGATTGTAGGTCACTCATTCTTTATACACAGGATACATAGAGGTATTATTGTCATTCTGATTTACGTTGATGACATTATTATTACAAGAGAGGACTTACATGACATCAGTGAGGCTAAGGCATTCCTTAAACATTAGTTTGTCACCGATGACCACTTCCTTAGATTAGAGTTTGCCAGGAAGCGACGAGGTCTGGTCATGACACAAAGGAAGTATGTTACAGATCTTCTCCTAGAGACAAAGATGGCAGACCGCAAACTTGCTGCAACTCACACGAACCCTAGTATGAAGCTCCATGATAATGATACAAATGCTGTTGATAAGTGGAGGTACATGGAGCTTGTTGGGAAGCTACCTACATAACTACTATCAGTCCAGATATATTCTTTGCAGCGAGCAAAATTTGGTAGTTTATGGAGCAACCACGATATGCTCACATGGATGCAGTTCAACCTGCTCCTAAGGTATTTGAAGTCTTCTCTAGGTATATGATTTTTCTATGGCAGATGGATTTCTCTTGCCATTACAGCCTATGCAGATGCAAATTATGCATGATGCCCTATAGTCGAGAAGTCTACCTCTGGTTTTGCCATTTTCATAAGGAGTTCTTTGGTCTCATGGAAAAACAAGAAGCAGACTGTGGTCGTCAGATCTAGTGCGAAGTTAGAGTTTAGTACAGAGTCAGAGTACAGAGCTATGGTAAATGGGTGCACTAAGATGATGTAGGTCATATTCGTTCTAACAGACCTAACTGTTGACACACGTCTTCCCATGTAGTTACTTTGCGAAAATCAGATTGCTCTCTTCATTGCCAACAATCCCGCTTTCCATGAGAGGACCAAACATATTGAAGTAGATTGCCACTATACATGAGATAGATACAAAAAGGTTTTATCTCTATTTCACACACCAACTCAGGGGAATATACAAGAGGTGTGTTCACCAAGGCCCTGGGGTCGCGGCTCCAACCAGTCGTGGGCGACGATGAGACATTCAGATTTTGGCGTGACGACTAGACAAGCGAGGGCAGTTTGGAGGTTAGATTCCCCCGTTTCTTCTCCTTGGCCGCGATGAAGGAGTTAACGCTTTCGCAGGCGGCGGTGGAGGATGCGTGGGCACCACTATTCCTTGTCGATCTCTCTGACCAACTTTTAGACAAGTACTTTGCTTTGTTGGCTACACTGCCGCAGCACGACACTTTCTCGCAGGACCGCGACCATTTCCACTTGGGGGGCGGGGGCAGTGTTTTCTCAGTCAGGAATGCTTACCTTGAATTGAGGAGGGATGAGGAGCGTGACAATGAGCTGTGCTAGGACATGCGCGTGGTTTGGATTGCAAAAATTCCGACAAGGGTGAAGGTCTTTCTCTAGTGCCTGAGAAGGGGACAACTTTGTGACAAAGTGAGGAGGGGGCACCTCCTACGTCTTACCGACACCAGTGTGACAGATGTGGTGAGGACGCCAGGGATGTTGATCACCTATTTTTCAAGTGTTCGTCATCCACACGGGTCTGGGCGAAGATTGCAATCCCTTGGGTGGAGCGTGATGGGATGGAGGTCTTCTGGGGCTCCGTCAGGAGGATCGGCGACAACTCTAGTGACGACTGTTCAAGACCTTTTGCCGCTTTCTGGGCCATTTGGCTTGGATGCAATGAGCTAATCTTCAAAAATCAGAGATTTTACAGCGAGAATGTAGTGTTCCATTGTAACATGTATAATTTCTAGCTCTCTCAGTAATGTACCCTGAATCTCTCTTTTTTTTTAGGCTCAAAAGAAGGGGGATACACTCGTTGGTGGTCGCCCCAAAACTATATATAACTAAAAAGAGAAAAAGGAGAGATACTTACAAAGGGAAAGTGGGATAGAAGAAAAGAGAAGGCGAATGCGAATACAAGGAGAAGAGCCGCCCCGGATAGGCCATTACCCTATCGAGTACACCAATCGGAAGTAAATCGAGTACCCGAAATAGTGACGTTTTCACGATAGAAACACTGCCCCGAGAAAATAACCTCGTTCCTGGCAAACCAAATGCACCACAACCGCGCGATAGGAGCCAAGAGGTCACGCCTGTCCCTGTCCCTGTTCGACCAAAGAGTCTCGCAAAAGCCTTCGATATTGTCCGCTCGAGCGCAGGGCATATCGTCCCACATACCCGCAATCAGGGGGCAGCCAAAGAAAAGATGATCAACGGTTTCGTCCTCATCGCAACATAGAGGGCATGAAGCACTGGTTTGTGGTAAAAACTTGGCACAACGATCACGAGTCAACAACCTCCTTTGACGAAGTAACCAAAGGAAGATGCCGATGCGCTCCGGCAAGTGCAAGCCCCAGAAGAATCCACAGTCACGCAGAAGGAGAGAAGACGTAGGCGGTAGAGAAGGGAGCAGAGCCCAGTAGGTATTCCGAGTGGAGAAGGAACCGTCCTTCCAGCGCCAATGATCCCCCTGCAAATTAGCCGTAGGAACAGTACTGAGAGCCACCATCATCATGACGAAATCATCCACCCGCTGCTCAGAGAAATTCGCAGAGAACCGAGGGCCCCAACATCCATCCGCCCAACACTCCGCGACAGACGCGTGCTTATTCGACGCAAGCGCGAACAATCGTGGGAAACACACCTGAAGAGGGCCACCTCCCGACCAATCATCCAGCCAAAACTTGAAGGATTCCCCCGTCCCCAACACCGGGGTGAAGAGCGCCACATTCCTTGCAGAGCGGCTGAGACGCTGCGCCAAAACGGGGAAGAATGCAATTGCAAGGCCCCCTGCTGCAGCCCGAACCAGTCGCTGCCCAAGAGCACCCTTAGAACATTTGTGAAAAAGTTATCACCCTTTTCCCAGAGTCTACTCACCCATTTGAGTAAAAGGGCGTCATTTACCAGATCCAATCTCCGGACACCAAGCCCACCGAAGCGTTTAGGCATGGACACAACATCCCAAGCGTCCAGATGCATTCCCCTACCGTTCCCCTCCTTTCGCCCCCACAAGAAACGTCGCATACACCGCTCCTGGCGTAAGCGGACCCCCGCAGGCATTCTTCGAACAGAGAGGAAGTATACCGGTATAGATGAAAGCACCGATTTGAGAAGGATAAGTCGCCCTCCCCGAGAAAGCAGGGCCGCCCGCCAACCGGCAAGGCGCGACTCCACCCGTTCAGTAATAACACGCCAATCCTTAGTTCTGGCCCGCCCCGCCGATAAAGGAATACCAAGATAAGCAATAGGAAGCTCCCCAGGCGAAGAACCGAGCATCCGGCCGCATTCCTCCGCCTCCGCAGGCGACAATCCAAAAGGCACCACGTTGGATTTGGAGACATTTATCGACAAGCCCGATAATTCACAGAAGAGAGCAAGAGTGTTGGCCATACCGGAAACCTCCTCCGGACCGCCCTCAAAGAAGCAAATCGTATCGTCAGCGAACTGGATCAAGGGCACGCAAACATCCCCCTGAATCTCTTTTAATGAAAATTTATAGGCGGTGATCCCCGTCGTGGGGACTTAACCGTTTTGTCATAAAAAAACAAGAGGATTGTTCCAGGGAGGTGACACTTTGTGTTCTATGTGTGCCGTTGAGGAGGAAGATTTGTACCATCTTTTCTGTTAATGTGCTCAGGTCTGTGAGATTTGGTCGAAGATGAACATTTTGTGGGTAGACCCTTCTTCCCATGCAAACTTTTGGAACTCCCTAGTGGCCAACTAGTTCATATCGATGCCGGAGCTGTTGTGCCCATTCATTGTGATCTGTGCAATTTGACTTTCTCGTAATGGGCCCATTTTCGTTCACATAGATCTTATGTTGACTATATTGTCCTTTTAGCTAGATCTCTCCTTGAGACTTGATTGTTGTAAGTTTTTCTGTAACCCTTCATACTTTAATAGAGCTTTGGGTGGACACCTTCGAAGCATTTCCCCTTTCTTAACTAAAAAAAGGACTATTCCAGAGTTGTTGTTCCACATTGAGCGTGATTGACATCTATGCTCGATCTTGAGGGTGAGTGTTGAGAGTTATTTTGTAGTTGCTTATTTATTTTATCTTTATTATGTAATTTTCCCTCTATGATTTCTCCTCTCTATATAAGAAAGCCCTATGGTCCTCATAATAAATAGGTTATTATTTTCTCTCCACACTTTAATGCATGTCGGGATGTTCATCTCCTAAATAATTTGCAGTCTCTGATTAACATATCATCTATTGGTCTCGGAAGTCCGATCAATGTCTTGTAAGCTCGTCGCACTGTTAGACATCGTTTCTCTAGACCAAGCGATCACGTGCATTTATCAGACTTTCCATCGTGCTAAGGGACTCCATGAGATACATTAGATCTTGGACATGCTGATTGGAGAAATCTGCGTGGAAGATTGGCATCTATATACCATCTTCCCAGCAATTGGAGGCCATAGCGTCTTCATCTACCTCCAAGCTAACATGAGAGGGTAGGCATTACTAGGGTCATGCTATTTGTCTAGTCATCAATCAGAATCAGAAAGTAAAGGAACATCCATATCCAAGAACATTATGGGATAATGTCAACAATTGCGTTGAGCATACAACAAATTCCTTTTCAAAAGGCAGAAGTACTGGTTTTCTTATGTCGAGAAAGCAAAGGAACATCCATATCCAAGAACATTATGGGATAATGTCGACAGTTGGGTTGAGCATACAACAAATTCCTTTTCAAAAGGCAGAAGTCGAGACAGGGGCTCTTAACATGTATGACATAAATTCTGTGTTAATATACGTCATAAATCCTCACCGCTTCCCTATAATGCTGCACCACACTTCATAAAAAAGTACCTTGTTCATAGTGTCCAGGTGAGGGACTTCAAGGCCACATCCTCCTTAGGGACTATAGTATAAACTATAGTATGCCCAATTAACTAGATGTATTTCAGATGAGTTTTAGTCAAATCCTTCCTAGAAAAATCTTCTTACGATCTCTAAACGTGACTTGTCATGTCGGCAACAAGGTCGTCGATATGAAAAATATTGAGAACATAAAAATAAGAATGCTGAAATTTTACGTGGAACTTTACTTTGTATGAAACCACGTGAGAAGGCCTTAAAGGGACGGATTTTCTATATTGAATCTCTCAATAGATACTAAGGGTGGGTGGTTTTTTATATAGACCACAGACAGATCGGAGTCCTACAGAGAGACAATGTGAGACTAAACATGAGGGGTAATTGGATCTTGGAAAGATCCAATTACCCAACTATTACATACTTCAACACTACCCCTCAAGCTGGAGCTGAGAAAACTGCAGTTTGCAGCAAAAGAAAATATACAACACATCTTCATTCATGACCTCAGAAGATGTGATGTGATGATGAGTAGGGGGACCTCTCAAAGACGTGAGTGACTGCTAGAGGGTCTGGAAGAGGTTGTAGGAGAGTTGGAAACAACAAGATGTCTCACACGATGCCCTTAGGGCGGCAACCCTAGCGGCATTGTGTCCTTAGTAATGATTTGCAATGGTCTACTGGCGGCATAGCCCAACACAGAGGGGTCTAACGATGACGTGTACTAGCACGGAGGGGCCTAGTAGCGATGCAGAGCTACCCTGCACATGGTGGCGATGCGTGGAAAGGTCAATACGCAATGGCGAGGGGCGTTGCACGAGGTGATAGCAACACACGAGGGGCTGGGTGGTGGGGTGGGCTTGATGGGGCTTAGTGTTCCGGTCTAGGATCGTCGCTCTGATAATATGTGGAAATAAAATATATATCTTTGCTCCGGCTTGAGAGGGAGTGTTATAGCAAATGATATTTATGTATTTCTTATTTTTCTTTATGTAATTTCCCCATTGTTTATTTGCTCGGTAGGGTTTCTTTGCTAGCTTTGGATTGCCGGAAATGGATAGATCAAGAAAGTGAGAATCTTCTAATAGTCAAAGAAGAGAGAAGATTTTGCGTTGAAGGCAGCTTTTCTTACTCTGTATTGGCTCTCATCCACCCCTATAATGACACATATATATCCCCCAATTAGATATTAGGGGCTTGCACCAATTATTATATGGTTTCGACATTAGCTTGACTCTTTCTATATATAGTTTTGAAATTAGCTTGTATTATCTAGTTGATTTGGGGTGCTTTCGTCAGTCAAGTAGGCGAGCCAATAGGCCTGTATGGGGAGTTGACAAAACAACCATTCCCTAGCCGAAGAAGACCCTGGCCAATTCACGTGGTTGACCCCTTTCCTCTTGATAATAGGTGCGAAGAGAAATATCACTTTTTTTCCCGGAAAACGACCAACGACCCTAAAAGATCCCTATGGCCAGAAAATAAATATCTCATTCATTTCTCTCCATATTTCATTTATTCTAAGATATTGAATTGTAATAATAACATAACTCCTAAACTTGTATTCATTACTAGTTTATTATGGATTGTTTTAGCGAGACCTCCACAACTCTTATATGTTGTTGTGTATGTTTTTTCATAACGATCCCAACGTGTTCATTTATGACATCGCTTTCGCATTTATTCTTGATCAGGGTCTATACAACGTCTTAGTCTTGGGCCATTATTTAGAAAATCTGGCCCTAATAATTTGATGGGTTCGGAGGATGGAGCGGCGACCTAAGACTCTCTGGCGTGTGAAGGGCGACGACGAAGCGAGTTCGTCGAGGGTGAGGGTGAGCTGCTGGGGGGATGAGAAGCGGGTTGGTGCCGATCATTCGGTGCCTGGTAGGGGTGAGAAGTGGGTGGTTCGGTCGGGCGCGGAGCGGAACGGCAGGGCAGCTGGGGAAGTTGGCGCGGAGCGGACCAGCGGGGAGGTGGACGCGGAGCGCAACGACGGGGAAGGAGGTTGGATGAAGGTGTCACGTAAGAGGTTGGGGAAGAGGTGTTTTAGGTGCGGCATGCATGGTCATCTGGCGTCATCATGTCGTCTGCCTCCGCGATGCTATGCATGCGGAGGCGTGGGCCATCGCATGATCTCATGCAGAGGTGTTGGGAGTTCTCGTGCCTTCTCTGCGAGTTCGAAGCCGGTTCGATCGCATGTGCATGGTGTGCATGGAGGATGTCAATCTGGGTTTACCCATTGGGTACCCAACCCGAATCTGCCCCATTTAAAAACCCAAAACCCGTCCCAATTATTGTTGGACGGGTTTGGGTTTAGAATTTGGTACCCATGCGGATATGGGTTTGGGTTTGGAATTTCCTTGTGGGTATCCGAATCCGACCCAAACCCGATATGCATATACACATACATATAAATATACATATACATATGTGGACAAAGGAATAATGGTTGTAATAGATAATATAAAAAATAAGAAGCATATTAAGAGAATATGAAAAGGAAACGTTGATGATCGCATTGCTTAATTGCAATAAATAGAATATAAAAATAGCAATAAATGTAATGAAATTTTGAATATAAAATTAGAAAGAGTGTGCTTAATTTCTATAAGAATCCATGATTCACGCGACATGAATCACGTCGTTGGCAATTTGCAATTAGCAGTGGGCGGCACCCCACTGGACAAGTAGGCAATGAGATAAAAAAATTAAAAAATTATGCACGGAAGTTTGAAACTGGAAACTGAAAGGTCACGATGAACCACGATCCTCATCTCAGGGATTTGATCGTCTTCCTTCCCTCGAGCGTCTTCGACTCTTGCGACTTTTGTTCTTTCTTTTTCGAATATGTAATCTGATCTGAATTGCTCTTTGTCAGTCTTGAGTTCCTACGATCCCATCTTGATCTGAATTTGCGCGCATCCAACGAACTTCTGAATCTAAGGTAAGCATCCCATTGATCTTACCTTGTTAAATAAGATTCAGTAGATAAGAAATACTTAGGATTACAATTTTTTGAAATTTAAAATTATTGATTATGTTTGTTTACAAATATTTATAACCTTTGTATTTAGATATGCACTTGAATATTTACATGCACTGCAAATATTTTCATTTTTTTGTATAGATTGTTGGCTTGATCGATATGGAGATGCTTGTGCAAACTAAAAATGATGGTGGATCACCATTACAAGAGATAAATGAGACATCTCTTTGTTCAGATCATATTGAATCGTCTACAACTTGTTTTGTTTGTCTTGACACGAGTCTTTATTAATTGTATATTAATAAAATAGTATATTACCAATTTATTAATTAGGAAATTATCAAAAATTGATAAGATAAGTATTTTCTCCCATCCCACATTTCATATTATTATGCATTATAGATTGTATTGATGGATTTTTGTCTTAGTAGTTTAAATATTATCAATCATTGTATATGACTTGTTTTGTCTATCTTGACACGGGTCTTTATTATGCCATTTACTAGATACATGGGTATCCATTGGGTACGTGGGTACCCGTTGGGTAGATGGGTACCCGCTACGAATTACCCATTTAATAAATGAGCGGGTTTGGGTAGTGGTTTTATAAATGGGTATGGGTTTGGGAATAATGATACCCGCCCCAAACCCGACCCGTTGACATCATTGGAAGCCTTGGTGTCATCTTCTGCGGTGGAGGTTCGCGTTCCTTTGCTTAGGTGGTGCGTGATGGAGCTGTCGTGGGGGTGGGTGACGAAGTGGAGGAAGGTTCCGCTTAGTTGATCGGGCGGAGTAGTGGGCCGCTTGGTGGGGACCCTGTGCATGGGGAGCGTCCGCATGGGAAGGAGGAGGAGCAGGGGGTGGCGTTTGGTGGGGTGCCGGTTCAGGTGGGGAGCTTTCACGTAGCTGCTGGCTCCCTTGCTGTGGTGGGGGTCCTGCAGCGGCCCGGAACGTCTTGGGATTTGATCCACACTAACACTTTGGAGCTCTTGGGGCCTCTCTTCGGCGGAGATTTCGTGGCTCTCGACTCCGCCCGCTGCTGCGTGCACGGCCTTTCCCCGGAGCAGCGGGAAAGGCTCCTCTCTCTTGGCGGTGACGACGATGTGGCGTGGAGGTGCTTCAGGGTCGCTGACGGTGCATCTGTCGCTTCGGAGGTTTGTGTGGTGGAAGTGCGGGGAGTCCCTTTCCTCTCTCGGACGGTCGTGGTGCTCTCGCGGGTCGTCGGAGCTTGGGGGGCTGTCGTGGCGGTCCTAGACGACGGATTGTCTCCGGGTGCCGATTGGACGTGTACTAAAATTCTTCTGGAATGCTCTTCCTCCTTCCTGACCACTGCGGTTGATAAGATTCTATTCTAGACCTTGAAGATCGATCATTGGACGTTCAAGTTGGAGTTCTTTCTTTCGCCCACGACGGTGACAGCGGCGACGGTGGCCGCATCATCGCCTCCGGCGACGGCTGTTATTGTCAGTGCTCAGACCCCGGGCGTGGGGGTCGACGGTTCGACTCCTGCAGGCCACGCGTCATCTAGTGGAGGGATTGACGGTTCGTCTCCTGGAGGCCAAGTGTCAATGTATGGAGGGGTTTACGAGGGGTCGCCTGCTATGTGTATCCCCTCTGCCCCGCTTTTGCTCGATTCTCGGATGAGGAGTACGGATCTTGTCAGGCGCGATTTCTTTTCCTTGGGCGCTCTCGAGGTCGATTCTCTTTTCCTGCAACCGCCTCCTCTGTCGACTATCTGCAAGCAGGGTTCTTTATCGGGGCACGTGAGCAATCATTCTAAGTTATCCCATATCAGATCCGTGCGCTTCGGGTCTTGGCCTCGGATGCGGGTTCCAGCAGATCCGCTTGTGCTATCGGATCCCCTTGCTGCTATCCCCCTGGGGTCCGTTGGGTTGGCGGTGTTGTCTTGGCGGATCCTTTTCGAGGATTTCGACTCCTCGGTTGTGATGGCCCAGACTCCCTCACCTCCTCCTGCTTGGACTTCTCCGACTATTTCATTGCTGCGTGACGCTGAGGATTTTCCGCTCGATGAACCCCTGGGGGTCGATGTCAATACAAGGGTAGGGGGTGCCCCCTACGCGGTAGAAGCCCCTTCCTCTTCGAGATACGGCAAAAGCTACAATAGGCGAACTCATTTTCGCCTTGCCGCGCCTATGCTTTCTTCGTGCGCGTCGTTGCGAGACTCGGTGGCGGATGCGGCTGGCCTCGCTCCTATTGAGGGACGCTCCCTTGGTTCTTAATGAAGGTTCTTTCATGGAACGTTAGGGGACTCGGGGATCCGGACGAGAGGCGGGCCTTGGGCTTGCGTTTCTCCGAGTGGGAGTGTGACGTTGTCTTTATTCAAGAATCGAAGCTTGCGGGTGTCGATGAATCCTTATGGAGATCTTTCGGTGTTAATGCCCGTGGACGACTTTCGATTTGTTGATGCCATCGGGGCATCGGGTGGCATTATTCTGGCTTGGCGCTCGGGGATGTTTAATTTCTCTTCCGTGCGCGTGGGAAGGCACTCGTTGACTGTGGTATTGTCTCGCATTGACTCGAATGTTACTATTGCCTTTTCGGCTATCTATGCTCCTACTTGCCACTTGATGAGGAGGGAACTTTGGGAGGATTTGAGGAAGATGGCCTCTGAATTTGCGTAGATTCCATGGCTTTTGGGAGGGGACTTCAATGTTACTGCCCTCTCTTCGGATCGCCCGCGTGACCGCGGGGGGAGGGATCCTGGATCTGATGACTTTATCGCCTTCATTTCGGATTTGGCCTTGGAGGGGCTGGTGCCCTCGGATTTGTCATACACTTGGCGCAACAATGCTTCTAGTTCGAGAATTGACAGGTTTTTGGCAAATTCCAAGATCATGGAACTTATCCCTTTGTGCTGGGTGGCTTCTCGGCCGCGCTCTTTTTCAGATCATAACCCTATCATTTGGGAGTCTGGGGAAGAGCTTCATCCCCGGGGGCTCTTCCGTTACGAACGCTGCTGGCTTTTGGAGCCAGGATTTAAAGACTTGGTCAGGGACCACTGGTCGCAGGTCTCCGTTGTGGGCTCGGCTGCTTGTCGTTTGGATCTCAAATTAGCATCGCTGCGCCGGCTGTTGGCCTCATTCAAGAAGGATTCGCGCCTTGCTCGTGTGGCGGTTAGGACTGCGGCGGAGGATATTATTTTGCGGCTGGATCGCATGGAGAATGCGCGCGATTTGACGTCGGAGGAACTTCTGGAGCGTACTGCCGCCTTAGAGGTTGTCAAAGTGGAGGACAAAAAGCGAGCTATCGAATGGCGGTAGCGTTCTAGATTGAGATGGATTAAGGGGGGGGGGACGCGAATACCGCTTACTTTCACAGGGTGGCTAGTGGCAGACGTAGTTTCAATTGCATCCGCTCTATCCTGGTTAATGGCTCCCTCTTATCTGGCGAGAAGGAGGTTGGCGATGCCTTGGTGGGCCATTTCAAGAACACCTTTGCTTGCAGGTCGCCTCGTCGCTGGCGTTGGTTGGGGCGGGGGGCTACTCCTATATCTGATTCCGATTCCTCTGCCTTGATCAGGCCTTTGTCTTGGGCAAAGCTTAAGGACGCGGTGTGGGACCTGAATGACGAAGCCTCGCCGGGACCTGATGGGTTCTCTGTGGCTTTCTGCCGCGATTTTTAGGACTTGGTGGCTGGAGATGTATTGGCGGTTGCTCACGATTTCTGCACCACCAATCGTGGGTTCGACAAGATTAATAAGGCAATTATTGTGTTGATCCCCAAGGCCTATCCGGCTAACCGCATTGAGGACTTCCGTCCGATCTCTATCTCTAATGGGATTTATTTAATTATCGCTAAGGTATTGGCCAGGCGTCTGGCCCCCCTTCTGGCGTCGCTTATCTCGCCTACGCAAGCGGCCTTTATCTGTGGCAGGCATATATCTGACTGCTTCGCTGTGGCCTCAGAGCTCATTGCAGCGTGGAGGAGGTCCAATGCTATGGGGATCCTTTGGAAGATTGATTTTGCTAAGGCATATGATTGCCTTGACTGGCGATTTCTGTGGTCGGTCTTGAGGCGGAGGGGCTTTCTTGCGACGTGGATTTCATGGGTGCGACGGTGTGTATCCACCGCCTCACTATCTATTTTGTTGAACGGTTGCCCGGTGGGGGGTTACTTCCAGCCGAGGAGGGGGGTGCGGCAGGGATGTCCTCTCGCACCTCTTCTTTTTGTGTTGGCGGCTGATAACCTACCGCGTATGATTCACGGTGTGGCCGAGGCGGGTTTGACTCGAGGTTGCTATATTGGGGGGTTGCATGTCCCTTCTATTCAGTTCGCTGACGACACATTATGCTTTATTGAAGGGGGGCCCGATGCGGTGTCCGGTATGGCTACTACAGTGCAACTATTCAGTGAGGCTTCGGGTCTGGTGATTAATGCGTCGAAGTCTAAAGTGGTTCCCTTCGGCATGTCGGATGCGGAGGTTCTGGATCGCGTTCTGCTCCTGGGGTCTATCCCCTCGACCCTCCCGTTTGACTATCTTGGCCTTCCTCTCGCTGTCGGCTGGACTCGCCTTCGCGATTGGAATGTGGTGGTGGAGAAGATGGAGGCCCGCCTCGCGGGGTGGCGTGCAGCAATGTTGTCCAGAGGTGGTTGACGGACCGCGGATGACCTACCCTTTTAATGTGGTCTGATAGACTAGTGCGTTGCAGTCGGATAGATCCGCGTCGATAAAAAATAACCGCACAGATCGAATAATCGTCGAATGAATTTAATATGCGGTTTTATGTTTATTTAGCCCGGGCAAGCCCCAGGGTCGACTCAAGGAGGCAAAGGAACAACACGGGATCAAATTAGATGGATTAGATTGCGGTTTTTCAAGTGGGTTTTTTTTATGATTTTTTATGCCATAAAATGCCAAATGCAGAATATGAATGAACTAGGTTATTAAGAAAATCAACAACTTAGCCAAATTTAATTTTAATGTGAAATTAATCCAAAATGACCAAATCGTATTTTTCCTATAAACCTAATTCAATGATTAATGCAAAATGGATTTTTTTGGAATTTTTGGATTTAAAATGAACAAATGAAAAATACAAATTTTTTTGGAGTTTTCGTACAATTTTTCGTTGAAATGATATGTAAAAATTATGAAAAATTTACTGAAAGTTCAATATGATGAGATGAAGCTACAATAATTTTTTTAGAATTTTCTGACACTTTTTGATTTTTTTTATGAATATTTTATTGAAAACAGAGCGATTGCGGGTATTTAATTCCTAATAAATCCACGAAGTTAAATTATCTAGATAGATATTTATCTCAAATAGATATTTCAATAAGGAATCCAGGAGAGTTGAGATTTCTCAAAAGTATTATTGTTGGAATTAATTAAAAATCAATTACAGAAATCACTCTACAATTTATTTTATGAACAAGACAACTCCTAATTGGACGAAACTTGGATAGTAATTAAAGCACAATAAAAGGCATTATTCACAATTTTTCACAATTTTTGAAGCAATAAATGAACACGTGCGAATTTCAGAGCTTAAATGGGCAAAATATCACAGAATTTCAATCTCTGATTTTTAATAAAATATCCGAAGCCCCCAAAAATATAAATAAATAGTCAAAAGATGAAGAACTAATTGCTCTATGACACGCTATTTTTCATTGAATCAAATGATGCTAGTTTGAGGTCCAAATCGAGACTCAAATGCAGGGGTATCAATGCAATACTGAAAATGAAATAAAACTAACTAAAATGCAAACAGGGATGCTTTTGAAGTAACTAAAACTTTGAATAAATACTATGCAATTTTTACAATATAATAAAAAAATGAAATTGACCTTTTCTCAAGAACATGGGGGGGGCGGCTAGGGCTTGGAGCACGCGAGGGCGGCGGCCAAAGTGGGCGGCGCACGCGAGGTGCGGCTGATGGGCGGCGGCGCGTGGGCGGCAGCCACGCGCGACGAAGGAGAAGGAGATTGGTGGCACGCGGCTAGGCTCGCGCACGGCGGAGGTGCGCTGCTGGAGGAGGTGTGCGGCGATGGGGCAGGCGGACGGCGGGTGGAGCGCGGCGCGACGCACGCGAGGCAGCGAACAGCCGCGGGGGAGGCGGCGAGCGCTTGGCCGTGGGCGGCGCGGAGCCTGCGTCGCGCGCGCGTGGAGGAGCTGACGGAGAAGGAGATGGGAGGCGCGCGACTAGGCTCCACGCGGCATGGCCAGGGGGGCTCGCGCTCAACGGAAAGGGACTGGAGGAGCGGCGGCCGGTGGAGGCGCGGGCGTGAAGGAGGTTGAAGTGCGGACGACGCGGAGGAGGACAGCGGTTGTTGCTGGGCTGCTCGAAGGTGGGGCTGGCGGCTGACGGCCACTACGCCGCATGCGGGCGCGCGGAGGTGCGCGGGGGCAGTGGATCGACGGGCGTCACGGCGGCTGGCAGCCGCAGCGCTGGTGGTCTGGAGAACAGGGACGATGTCGGTGGGGTGGCTCCCAGCCATGCACGACGGGCAGGAGGAGCACGGTCGTGGCTGGTGGCCGGATCCGCGGCTTCCTCTGTTCCCTGTTTATTATTATTTTTTGCTTTTTATTACAATACGATGATGGTGGTATGTGAATATTTGGGATGATGATGATAGTGGTGGTTATGGTCTTGTGTTTTTGTGATGGATGAAATGAGATGAAGATGATGATGTGGTTTTTTTGTTGTGATGAACAAGGTAAACAATAGTGTTAGATAAAAATTTGACAAAGTGAAGATAGAGAATACTTACCTGCGATTCGTCGAAAATGGAGCTACAGTGTGCGGCTTCCGGTTGTGGCCTCGATTCGATTCGACGAAAAATCGAAGAAGCTCAGCTGTGATCTGAAGGGATGCACAACGACACGAGGAGGAGTCCTCGTGGATTTCGCCTTTGAAACCGTCGTCGCTCGACCGAGAGATGCTGAAGCTGTCACCGACAACACTCGGGGGCTGGTGGTCTCTCCCACTCAATTGAAAAAATGGCGGATAATTATGAATGGAGGGGTAGAGGAGATTATAAAGAGGAGGAGGTGGAGGTTGGAGAGGCCATGGAGAGAGTGGGAGAGATGGAGAATGTGGGGTGGAATGGGAGGTGTCGAAGGATGGCCTCTCCCTTAAGTTAAGGGAGAGTGTGAAGGAATGGGTAGAGAGGAGAGAGATGATGCCACTTGGCACGCTAGGATGCGGCCATGTGTCATTTATTTAATAAAAAGCAAAAACCAAGGAGTTGACACGTGGCGGCTTCTGGAGCCACCACGTGTCGCTCCCTGAAAAATCCAAAGTTAAAATGGAAAGAAAAATAAAAAAGACATAACAAAAGGGCTTAAATCAAAAAGTGTTCAACACGAAAGTTGCTCGTCTCGACGAGATCTACAACTTTTGTGAAGGGCCGAAAATCAAACGAGATCATCTGTACAAAAGCGTATTTTTGGGCGGTACCTTATAGGTATAAAATACCACATTTTATCTTTCACAATTTTTTTGTCATTTTTCAATAAGAGAAAAATCAAATAAAAATAGAGAAAATATGAGAAGAATATTTACAACTTAATCTATTTTTTTTGGATTTTTAATAATGAAGAAAATAAAATGATAAAATACAGGGGTAAAACGGTCATTATGTATAATGTACAAAAGGGGCCCAAAACCCAAGTTTTGCATATGAGCTCCGATTTTAATGAAATTGGTCTTGTTTCGAAGGTCTTTGAAAGTATATTACTTTAAAAGTGAGTAGACCTCAATCGGACACTGTATGAGAGAGATATGTGCATTTTAAGGTCATGGTTTCAAACTTGGATTGGGATTTTATTGGTCCATTTTGCAAGTTAGTATTTTTTTTGATATTTTTCTTTAATTAGTGTTAGTCATATATACACAATAGAATTGGTTTTATTGGATTTGGAGTTAGTATAAAATATATACAAATAGGGTATTTTAACTAATATACAGGTGAATATTTACAAGTGAAATTGGCTTCTTATTTATGCAAATATGAATGCCAAATTGCAAATGTTATCAATGCATGCATGAATGCTAATTATGCAATATAAGTAGAAATATGCCTCTAATTACTCGGGAACAAAGCTCTATTTTCGACTTTTAGAGTGATGAATCACAGATTCATCAACCCCCTATACTTAAACCTTGCTCGTCCCCGAGCAACTAAAATGAAATGCAAAAGTGAAATGAGATTGGGTTCCATACCAAGGTCATGAACAGAAGTTGAAAATGGAGCTTGACTCGACCTTTGGATTAATTGTGTGGCGGAACCTTATTGGGATCTGAATTTAAGACCTAACAGACTTCAAGTTCCACAAGTCTTCTATTCTAGACGCCTCAACAGTCAGGTCAGAACAAATCCTCAAACACAAATTTCTGATGACTATGATTCTTACTCGTACTGTGTAAGTGATAAATATCTCTCCACATCAGAATTGACTTGGAACCAGCCTCCTCTAACAAGGTAACTCAATAACCCGGTCCAGTAACTCTGTCCTCGAGGAGCGGGGTAATCTCTTCTAAGTTCAAGTGCGACCAACTCAAGAGGAGGGGGTAGAGAAAAGAATGGACGGTAGGCTACGTTGCAAAAGTCGGTAGTCGGTACTCGGTCGGTTGGGTCACTGACTAAGGATTAATCGGCAGTCGGGCGACTAATCGGATTTAGTCGGACTTTAATTGACTTTGAATTTTATAATTATTTTAAATATATAACTCATTTTTATACATATATTTACATAGATTTTGTACATTTATATACTACCATAATAAAATAAAAGAAAATATTGAATTTAAATAAAACATTAGGCATATTATACTAAGTTTGCTTATAAAAAAGTAAAACATTAAAAAAATACGGTATCTCCAAGCGAAAATTGGTCGATTAGTGTACCTAGTCGGAATTAGTCGGTACTCGGTCGGCCACCCCACTGACTAGACTAGTCGGACCTACTAATCGGGCCAGTCGGGCGACTTTTACAACACCGTCGGTAGCCAGTGTAGCTAACCTATCCCGGGATGCCTGACCAGTGTAGCCAAGTCATCCAGCTGCAGACTTCTTGCTAGTATACATACTCTAACAGGCAATTTTTTTTGTGGCCTGTCTATTTTTTTGGAGTTCTTGCATTTTTCTTTCTTTCTTTCTTTTTTTTGGAACTATATACAAGGTGCAGCATATACATCAGGAGTTATTCCTCTTGAGCCAGTAGACTATCCCTCTTTTGAAGAATTATTGCAACCCACAGCATCCTGTCCTTAGACTTCAACACCACCAGACTAGGTTGAGATGCACTACCCTCCCTAGAGGAGGACGGATGTTTCCACCCGTGTGCAACTCCAAGCTAAAGGATTCTACTTCCTCAACACCTCATCAATGAAGAGCTACGTGCATTGTGCTTGTCCAAGTTAGGTTACTGTCTAAAAAAATCATGCGTGTGCACGAGGAATTCTACTTAGACTAATCAAGATGACATGTGAACATATACTTGCGGACTCAGAGAGTTAAGTCACTTGACCTGAAAAAATCTCAACTCCAGTTCCTATAAGGTTCCTCTGAAATTAGGTGGATTAAGGTCAAATCAAGTTCATCCTCAATATCTACTCATAACTTGGTTCAGAACCCACTAGCTTTTCACCTTGCATATGCAAGATATGCAGATGAGAGGTGCAGATGACATATTATGAATGAAATGCAAGACTCTTTTTTTTTAAATGCAAGGATGATATGCAAGAGTAAATAAGAAGCCTTATTTTCAACACAAATTTTTTTTGGTATAAGTATACAACAATTTGTATTATTTACAACAAGTTTTTAGTTTGTATACAATTTTTTTTCGGTATACATCCTATTTTACAACAATTTTTACAAAAGTATGTTTTACAAGAATTTTACATTTTTTATACAAGTATTATATTACAACTTTATACGAAAAGATTTTTTTTTCAATTTTTACCCACCCCATAATTATTGCATAATATATACAAAAATACGCGAAAATACGCGAAAGTACGAGCTATGGGTAAAGTATATATGTAATATATACACGCCCCCTATACTTAGCGTGTGCTATGTCCTCAGAGAACGAAAAGCGATTAAAAAGACATAGCTCGGGCTAAGCATAGGAGAGCTAAAATTACAGAATGTATAGAAGTCGCTCCGCCCCCCTATACTTAGGCTTTGGCAGCCTAAGTGTAGAAGAAGAAAGTCAAAAAGTGGGGCGGACGAGGTCAAGGAGAGAAGTGGATGAATATACAATGCGGGCATCGGTCCCCCCTATACTTAGGCTCAGGTCAGCCTAAGTATAGGACGGAAGTGAGTATGAGGACCAATGTGATCTGGAGAATGTACAAAGAACCGATTCAAGTGACTCCTCCCCCCTATACTTAGGATCTGGTCATCCTAAGTATAGTCCAATATAGTGATCTAATGAGGCGGGGATGGGTTACTAGAGTCGCGTGGGAGAGAGGATAGGATGTACAAGATGGTATATACAAATGAGTTGGTTTGAATCTTTCGAGAGTAAATTGATGCCCAAGAGGTCGGGTAAGAAGAGAACAAGGACTAAGAGACACATAGTGTCTATGGCCACTTCCTTGGTAATGGGACGAAAGACCAAGAGCCGCAGAGTGAAGCGGTTACCTAGGGTTGAATGTGAAATCAAAGACACTATCTTTACCCATGCAAGAATCGATGATGACTCTCCAATAAATATCCTCCCGACCTCTGTGTTTGACAAGCTCAAACTCAGGCCAATCAGAAAGTCGAGAGAGATCTTTCAGCTGACTGATCGATCCATCAAACGGTCTAGAGGAAATATTTCAGTCATCGTTACTTTCCAAGGTGCTCTACTCCAGGTGGACCTCACGATCATTGACATCGAGCACCGAGGAGAGTTTACCCAGTCTCCGATTATTCTCGGGAAGCCATTCTTAGCCTCAGCTAAAGCGTTTATAGATTGCGAGACTCGGGAGATCGATTTCTCAGCATTGGGAGCACTCCGACCTCACCCATTCTTTGATACACTTTACTCTAAGGTAACCCGCACATCCGCTGACAATCGTGACCATCGAGAGGTAGATGAGTCCCACCTCTCTACTACACTTGAGAGACCGACTGCGCGGACGACCGTTGCTTATGAGACTCCCCACACCTCCACTTCATCAACTGCTTGCACCGCCACCATGACAGCTTCTAAGGATGACTCACGACCAGAGGCTACCATTAAGTCGGACATGACCTTTGTTGATTGCCTTGACCATTTTGATGATCCGACACAAGAGGCTAATAATGCCAAGCCAACTGAGACCACTAGCACCTTCCCGAGACATGTGCTGACCCTTCAGGAATATTATGATCTATACGGTGACTCGTCTGATGAGGAACCCATGGTCAGCACCACATCACGTCCCGGACCTTCACAGGAAGCAACCAAGATTAAATTGACTCCACATAAAAACATGGTTGCTCCCTCTTCTAGTCGGCTATTTAGTGAGAGGAAGTCGAGAATTGATTCCTCGAGGAGTTCCCCCGAACCTCTCAAGGCGCGTCTCTCTCATCTCCCTCTTAATGATTCAGGTTCTATAAAACCGACTAAGAAAGTTTCCTTCAACACACCGGAGAAGAAATTTTCTGAGGAGTCCTCATCTGGCCCGGACAAGGTAATTTATATGAGTGAGCTCAGTTCGGCTGTTCTCAAGCATTATCTAAACAAGCAGCCGTGTGTCGACCCTCGTTGGACGATCCCTACACCTCACTATTATTCATCTGAGGACGATTCCGACAGCGACACATATGTATATTATCCACCTCCTCGCGTCCGCAAGAAGGTTCGTCACAAACCTTCTTAATCCTTGTATATTCTCACTCTTTCTTGTATATACTTTCTCTCCCTCCCTCCCCAGTGATCCGAATCACTTGCCCCGGCAACGGCGCCATTTGACGGACCGCGGATGACCTACCCTTTTATTGTGGTCTGATAGACTAGTGCGTTGCAGTCGGATAGATCCGCGTCGATCAAAAATAACCGCACAGATCGAATAATCGTCGAATGAATTTAATATGCGGTTTTATGTTTATTTAGCCTGGGCAAGCCCCAGGGTCGACTCAAGGAGGCAAAGGAACAAAACAGGATCAAATTAGATGGATTAAATTGCGGTTTTTCAAGTGGGTTTTTTATGATTTTTTATGCCATAAAATGCCAAATGCAGAATATGAATGAACTAGGTTATTAAGAAAATCAACAACTTAGCCAATGTGAAATTAATCCAAAATGATCAAATCGTATTTTTCCTATAAACCTAATTCAATGATTAATGCAAAATGGATTTTTTGGAATTTTTGGATTTAAAATGAACAAATGAAAAATACAATTTTTTTGGAGTTTTCGTACAATTTTTCGTACAAATGATATGCAAAAATTATGAAAAATTTACTGAAAGTTAAATATGATGAGATGAAGCTACAGTATTTTTTTTTGAATTTTCTGACACTTTTTGATTTTTTATGAATATTTTATTGAAAACAAAGCGATTGTGGGTATTTAATTCCTAATAAATCTACGAAGTTAAATTATCTAGATAGATATTTATCTCAAATAGATATTTCAATAAGGAATCCAGGAGAGTTGAGATTTCTCAAAAATATTATTCCTGGAATTAATTAAAAATCAATTACAGAAATCACTCTACAATTTATTTTATGAACAAGACAACTCCTAATTGGACGAAACTTGGACAGTAATTAAAGCACAATAAAAGGCATTATTCACAATTTTTTCGCAATTTTTGAAGCAATAAATGAACACATGCGAATTTCAGAGCTTTAATGGGCAAAATATCACAGAATTTCAATCTCTGATTTTTAATAAAATATCCGAAGCTCCCAAAAATATAAATAAATAGTCAAAAGATAAAGAACTAATTGCTCTATAACACGCTATTTTTCATTGAATCAAATGATGCTAGTTTGAGGTCCAAATCAAGACTCAAAGGCAGGGGTATCAATGCAATACTGAAAATAAAATAAAACTAACTAAAATGCAAACAGGGATGCTTTTGCAGTAACTAAAACTTAGAATAAATACTATGCAATTTTTACAATATAATAAAAAAAAATGAAATTGACCTTTTCTCAAGAACGTGGGGGGCGGCTAGGGCTTGGAGCACGCGAGGGCGGTGGCCAAAGTGGGCGGCGCACGTGAGGTGCGGCTGATGGGCGGCGGCGCGTGGGCAGCAGCTACGCGCGGCCGGAGGAGAAGGAGATTGGCGGCGCGCGGCTAGGCTCGCGCACGGCGGAGGTGCGCTGCTGGAGGAGGTGTGCGGCGATGGGACATGCGGAGGCGGGTGGAGCGCGACGCACGCGAGGCGGCGAACAGCCGCGGGGGAGGCGGCGAGGGCCTGGCCGCGGACGGCGCGGGGCCTGCGTCGCGCGCGCGTGGAGGAGCTGACGGAGAAGGAGATGGGCGGCGCGCGTCTAGGCTCCACGCGGCGCGGCCAAGGGGGCTCGCGCTCAACGGAAAGGGACTGGAGGAGCGGCGGCCGGTGGAGGCGTGGGCGTGGAGGAGGCTGAAGGGCGGACGGCGCAACGGAGGACAGCGGCTGTTGCTGGGCTGCTCGAAGGTGGGGCTGGCGACTGACGACCACTATGCCGCACGCGGGCGTGCAGAGGTGCGCGGGGGCAGTGGATCGACGGGCGTCACGGCGGCTGGCAGCCGCAGCGCTGGTGGTCTGGAGAACAGGGACGATGTCGGTGGGGTGGCTCCCAGCCGTGCACGACGGGCAGGAGTAGCACGGTCGTGGCTGGTGGCCGGATCCACGGCTTCCTCTGTTCCCTGTTTATTATTTTTTTTGCTTTTTTTATAATATGATGATGGTGGTATGTGAATATTTGGGATGATGATGATAGTGGTGGTTATGGTCTTGTGTTTTTGTGATGGATGAAATGAGATGAAGATGATGATGTGGTTTTTTTGTTGTGATGAACAAGGTAAACAATAGTGTTAGATAAAAATTTGACGAAGTGAAGATAGAGAATACTTACATGCGGTTCGCCGAAAATAGAGCTGCAGTGTGCGGCTTCCGGTTGTGGCCTCGATTAGATTCGACGAAAAATCGAAGAAGCTCGGCTGTGATCTGAAGGGATGCACAACGACACGAGGAGGAGTCCTCGTGGATCTCGCCTTTGAAACCGTCGTCTCTCGACCGAGAGATGCTGAAGCTGTCACCGACAACACTCGGGGGCTGGTGGTCTCTCCCTCTCAATTGAAGAAATGGCGGATGATTATGAATGGAGGGGTAGAGGAGATTATAAAGAGGAGGAGGTGGAGGTTGGAGAGGCCATGGAGAGAGTGGGAGAGATGGAGAAGGTGGGGTGGAATGGGAGGTGTCGAAGGATGGCCTCTCCCTTAAGTTAAGGGAGAGTGAGAAGGAATGGGTAGAGAGGAGAGAGATGATGCCACTTGGCGCGCTAGGATGCGGCCATGTGTCATTTATTTAATAAAAAGCAAAAATCAAGGAGTTGACACGTGGCGGCTTCTGGAGCCACCACGTGTCGCTCACAGAAAAATCCAAAGTTAAAATGGAAAGAAAAATCAAAAAGACATAACAAAAGGGCTTAAATCAAAAAGTGTTCAACACGAAAGTTGCTCGTCTCGATGAGATCTACAACTTTTATGAAGGGCCGAAAATCAAACGAGATCATCTGTACAAAAGCGTATTTTTGGGCGGTACCTTATATGTATAAAATACCGCATTTTATCTTTCACAATTTTTTTGTCATTTTTCAATAAGAGAAAAATCAAAATAAAAATTGAGAAAATATGAGAAGAATATTTACAACTTAATCTATTTTTTTTGGATTTTTAATAATGAAGAAAATAAAATGATAAAATACAGGGGTAAAACGGTCATTATGTATAATGTACAAAAGGGGCCCAAAACCCAAGTTTTGCATACGAGCTCCGATTTTAATGAAATTGGTCTTGTTTCAAAGGTCTTTGAAAGTATATTCTTTAAAAGTGAGTAGACCTCAATCGGACACTGTATGAGAGAGATATGTGCATTTTAAGGTTCATGGTTTCAAACTTGGATTGGGATTTTATTGGTCCATTTTGCAAGTTAGTATTTTTTTGATATTTTTCTTTAATTAGTGTTAGTCATATATACACAGTAGAATTGGTTTTATTGGATTTGGAGTTAGTATAAAATATATACAAATAGGGTATTTTAAGTTAACTAATATACAGGTGAATATTTACAAGTGAAATTGGCTTCTTATTTATGCAAATATTAATGCTAAAATGCAAATGTTATCAATGCATGCATGAATGCTAATTATGCAATATAAGTAGAAATATGCCTTTAATTACTCGGGAACAAAGCTCTATTTTCGACTTTAGAGTGATGAATCACAGATTCATTAGTGGTCGGCTGGTACTTCTAAAAGCGGTGCTTTCATTTATTCCTATTTATTTTTTCTCGGTCCGTGGTATGCCCAAGGGGATTCGCTTGCGGTTGGAGAGGTGTATGTGGGGGTTCCTGTGGGGTCGCAATGGAGAAGGGAGAAGGGGGATTCACCTCGTGGGGTGGGAAGTTGTGTCTCGGCCCAAGAGGTTGGGGGGCTTGGGGGTCAGGCAACTGGATTTGGTTAACAAAGCTCTTCTGCTTAAGTGGGCTTATCGAGTATGGGGGAATGAGGACAACTTTATGATTAATGTCCTGAGGGAATTGCTGGGTGCGGACTTGCTTGGCGACTTTAGGGGCAACTCGCTTTGTCGCCTTTCTCCATTCTGGCGTGGTGTGACGATTGTTTTTGCGCAAAATCGCTCTTTTTTTAAGCCAGTGGTGGGCAACGGGAGATCCTTTCGCTTTTAAACGGATGACTGGTCCGGAAGGGGGGCTTTTAACATATTGTTCCCGCGTCTTTTTGCCTTGGTCGAGGATAAGGAGGCGTCTGTGGCCTCTTGCTGGGAGAACGGTTGCTGGACTCCCATGATTGTTCCGGCCCTCTCGGAGCACAGGTTGAATGATCTTCTATCGTTACTGGCTCTGCTTGTCGATGCTCCTCGTCCGAATGTCGGGCGTGACCACTGGGCCTGGAAGGAAGGATCTTTCTCTACGTGTAAGGCGTATTCCGCTCTCACTCCTTCCATTACTGCCGAGGACGATATCTTGGTGCGTGACTGTAGATTCTTGTGGGCCTCAAAATTCCTGAGCGCATTGGGATATTCTTATGGCTTCTTCGTCGTGGACGACTTATGACTCGTGATCGGTGTGCAGCTATTTTTCCGAATGTCGGTCCGCAGTGCGGTCTCTGTGATGCGGAGTGGGAATCAATTTCTCATCTATTTTTCGAGTGCGGCCCTGTTCGCTCTATTTGGGATGATCTTCCTTGGGTTAATGCCGTTTCCCTTCCTGCTTTGTGCGAGAGCTTGATTAACTCAAGAGGTAGGGAAAGGAAACTCATTCTTGATCCAATCGCACGGCTGTGGAGCATTTGGCTGGGGAGGAACGAGGCAATATTTGCGGCTCAACGGTTCTACAGGGAGAATATCATTCTGCGTGCTAAGCGTCTTCTGGAGGATTGGTCCCAAGCGTAGACCACTGTGGTGCTTTGGGGGTTCCTTCTTGTAGATACCCTTTCGGGTATTTTGTTGTACAGTTTCTCTGTTCTCTGTAAATATTTTTTTCGTCTTTTAATTTATTGGGGTGAACACCGTCGAGTGTCTCCCCCTCTTTTGAGCCTAAAAATAATAATTTGATGGGTTCGGTTCAATTAGATCAATTAACCACCATCCAAAATGCTTAAACCCAAATTGTTAGTCATTGCCCCCACTTTTATGAACCACTCTCATAGTTTGTGGAACTCTGTTTGGGGTGTTACAACTCTCTCCACTGATATTCACAACCTCTTCATTGCGATATGGTCTTTTACTTATTTGTAGTAACAGTAATTGTAGAGAATTACTTATGTTACGTTTTAAGTGTTTCGTAATTACTACTTATGTTTTGTAAGACTCTGTAATTTACCCAAGGGTTTTCTCTCTATATAAGAGACCCGAGGGCTCTATAGAATAAACATCTCAGTACGTTTTTATCCTAACATGGTATCAGAGCCATAACCCTAACCCTAGGGTTCTCCACCGCCGTCCCCCCCCCCCTCTCTCTCTCTCTCGCCGCCTAGGGTCTCGAACCCCACCTCCCGCCGCCGCCTAGGGCTCGCTGCCTCCTCGCTGCCCTTCGCAGCCCCCAGCGGGCTTCCCAATCGCCGCCAGCCCCTGCCAGCGGGCTCCCACCGCCGCCGGGGCCCTCCTCGACCAGCCGCCAGCCCCTGCTGGGCCTCCCCATCGACGCCAGGCCCTCATCAGCCGACACCGGGCCCCTCCACCCGCTGTCCAGCCGCTGATCGTTCCTTGTCAGCCGTTATTTTTTGCCAAGTAGAGGCTACCAAGGCCTCTACTCGGTACCGGTGTGCCGCGTTCTTCCTAGGACTCGGCGTTATGTTTGATTCAAGTGCATAATCGTCTACCTATGCACTTGGATCCTACAAGGTCTTGGTAGACAGTATTCTCTTGATCTATCAGTAGTTGATCTTCTCCGGCGTCATGTCAGATCAGAAGCTTGATATGCCCGTCATAGGTGCCTTCAAAGGTTCGGCACCAATCGTCAAGATGGACGGGACGAATTACGAACTGTGGGCGATGCAGTTCCTCAGTCTCATGAAGTCGTGTGGTAAGAAGCATATTCTTACCGAGGATGAACCGCCGGAGAAGACAGGAGTCTATGCCTCATGGGAGGCCGATGATGCGTACGCCAAGGTTTGGCTCTCAGGTACGCTCACAACAGAGATTGCGAATGATGTCCTTCACCAACCCACCGCCAAGGCGATGTGGGATATTTTGGCCATGACATACTCTCAGGTCCGCAATGAGACGAAGATGCTCCAGTTGCAGCATGATATATTTACCACGAAGCAGAATGGCAGGCCGCTTCATTCGCTATACACGTCGCTTCGTGGTATGTTCGAGAAGCTCTATAGCACCATTCCCCTCACAGCTACGCCGGAACAGCAGAAGACGTTCCGCAATGCCACAATGGTTGGCGTTTTGCTCGTTGCCCTAGACCCGGAGTATGAGGCCGCACGGTCTCAAATACTAGCAGATGCCACTATCCCGCCGATGGAAGAGGTATACAGGAGGCTCAGTCGTGTACCTGTTCCATCTACTACAGCAACGGCACCTCCGTCTGCAATGGCAGTTTCCAGGGGACGTGGTAGTTCGTCCTCGTTTCGTGGCAGAGGAAGTAGTGGACGTGGACGTGGAGGTCGCATACGTTCCACGTGTTCTTTCTGTCGCCGTACTGGTCATTCGGAGGATACGTGCTATTCCAAGCACGGTTTCCCCCCTTCTGCACGTGTCACGGATCATGTTCAGGGTCCTTCAGCATCTACTCCAGATCACAGGTTCGAGGAGTTGGTGGCACGACTTTGTGATATCATGCCACAATCGTCGACAGAGGGTGCTGAAGCTTCTGACATTGCAGCTTCAGCCTCCGCTAGTTCATCTGCCTCAGCCAGTGCCTCAGGTAGTGCCTCAGTCTCATCTACTAGTCATGATCTCACAGGATGGATTGTCGATTCCGGAGCTACTCATCATCTATGCTGTGAGAGAGATATTCTGCAGTCTTACAGAGCTCTTCAGCCTGGTCGCTCTGTCCTCATTGCTGATGGCACTCATTCCCCGATCATTGGTCAGGGGGAGACGGCTTTGCTTCCCTCTATGCACTTACAGAATGTGCTACATGCTCCAGAATTCTCTATGAATCTCTTGTCGATTAGCCAGATTACACGTGATTTGCACTGTCGTGCTATTTTTGATCCATCGTCTGTTATTTTTCAGGATATACTAACGGGCAGGGTGATTGGCTGTGGCTCTGAGCACAATGGCCTCTATCGTCTCGTCCGTACTTCTTACGCTGGCGTCTCACTGCATTCTCAAGGCTCCGTATCTCCGTACACTTGGCATCTTCGATTCGGTCATCTACCGCTGCAGAAAATGCGTCATCTTCTGCCTCAGGTCTCTCCGAGTTCCTCTTTTCGTTGTGAAGCGTGTCAATTAGGGAAGCATCATAGGTCTAGCTTCCCCAGTCGTCAGAGTCGGAGCAGTAGCTCCCCGTTTGAATTATTTCATATAGACATTTGGGGTCCAAGTCGTGTCCCGGACCATCAGGGGCACAGGTTCTATTTAGTAGTAGTTGATGATTTTTCTAGAGTTTCATGGACTTTTCTTCTGAAAAATAAATCTGAGGCAGGAAATGTTATCCAAAATCTTATTAATGAAATCCAGAATGTTTTTTCATCTGCTGTTAAGTATGTGCGTACTGACAATGCCTTAGAATTCTGCACTCGCTCTCTTGCAAATTTCCTTTCTTCTAAAGGCATCATTCACCAAACAACATGTGCGTACACCTCTCAACAAAATGGGGTTGCTGAACGAAAACATCGACATTTTCTTGATATTGCTCGCACATTACTGATTCAGAGTGGTGCTCCATTATCTTTTTGGGGAGATGCCATACTTACAGCATGTTATCTGGTCAACCGAATGCCTACAACTGCTCTTGGGGAAAAGTCCCCGATCTCTGTTCTTTTTCCCGACAGAGACTTGTTTAACCTTACACCTCGAGTCTTCGGCTCTGTTGCGTTTGTCCACCGCTTATCTCCGGGACTTGATAAGCTCTCTCCTAGGGCTATCAAGTGTGTGTTTGTGGGTTACTCCAGAACACAAAAAGGATACCGTTGCTATGATCCTGTTCATAACAAGTACTATGTGAGCGCAGATGTTACATTTTTCGAACCTGTCATGTACTTCTCCCCTGCAGGTGACAGATTGGTCTCCTCCACATCACCAAATTCCACGGTCTATGTTCCTCCACCTCCAAGTCTGGGTCAAACCTCTCCTCCACCGAAACCACCACCACCTCCAGTTGTCCCTTTCCCTAAGTTCTATTCATGGCGGACTGGCCCTGCTCAAGCTACAAGTCAACCATCCAACACGCCTCAGGTATGTTCTGACGTTAACACTGATGATGGGTTAGATAATGCACCTGTGCAGGAGCCTTTCCTACAGGAGGAAGACCAACCAGTTAGCACGGTCTTGGATGATTTGGACCGCCCCATTGCTCACAGGAAGCAGCGGAGACAGTGTGCCTCCTATCCTCTTGCCTCTTACGTCTCCTTTCATCGTCTCACTGGGGACTTCCAGCGGTTTGCAGCTGCCGTATCATCAGTCGAGATTCCACGGACATATCAGGATGCCATGAAGACTGACTGCTGGCGTTTAGCAATGGAGGAAGAGATGTCTGCCTTGCGATCTCGCGGGACTTGGTCTCTTGTCCCCATTCCTCCAGGTGCATCCGTGGTGAGTTGCAAATTGGTATTTACGGTAAAATATCATGCGGATGGTCGTCTAGACAGATACAAAGCAAGGCTCGTGGCACGAGGATTTACTCAGACATATGGGGTTGATTATTTGGATACTTTCTCCCCGGTGGCGAGACACTCTACTCTACGCATTCTTATGTCTGTTGCTGTGGTACGTAACTGGCCTATTTTCCAGCTTGATGTCAAGAATGCTTTCTTGTATGGTGACCTACAGGAGGAAGTCTACATGCAGCAGCCACCCGGGTTTGCTGCTGAGGGGGAGACCCAGATGGTGTGTAGACTTCATAAGGCTATCTATGGCCTTAAACAGAGTCCTCGGGCATGGTACCAAAAGCTCTCCCAGCTTATGGAACAACAGGGGTTCAGAAGGTCAAATGCGGACCACTCACTGTTTGTCCTGAAGACCCCTAGAGGTACTATTGTCGTTATGATATACGTTGATGACATATTGGTCACAGGAGATGATGCTCAGGGGATTGAGCGAACCAAGTCAATGTTGGGGAGCCAGTTCATTACAAAAGATCTTGGCACAATACGTTACTTTCTGGGGATAGAGTTTGCAAGAAATGCACAAGGAATGGTGATGACTCAAAGAAAATATGTCACAGATTTGCTAGCTGAAACAGGAATGACTGGATGCAGACCTTCAAGTACACCTATGGACCCGAGCATGAAGCTGTACGATGAGGATACAGAGGAGGTGGACAAGAGAAGGTACAGAGAAATGGTGGGCAAGCTCTTATACATTACCATCACTCGACCGGATATTGCCTTTGCAGTAAACCGGGTGAGTCAATTCATGGAGCAGCCGAGGCAAGTTCATATGGATGCCGTGCATATGATACTGAGATATCTGAAGTCTTCCCCAGGCGCAGGGTTGCTGTTCAAGAAAGATACAGATCTGTCTATTTCAGCCTGCGCAGATGCAGATTATGCAGGATGTCCAAGGGATCGTAAGTCTACCTCTGGATTTGCTATCTTCATAGGAAGCTCCTTAGTCTCGTGGAAAAGCAAGAAGCAGACTGTTGTGGCGAGATCCAGTGCCGAATCCGAGTACAGAGCCATGGCTCAGGCAACCACGGAGATGATGTGGGTTAAAGCAGTTTTAGAAGATCTGAATGTCAATGTCCCCTTGCCTATGAATCTTCAATGTGATAATCAGGCAGCATTATTTATTGCCAACAATCCAGCCTTCCATGAGAGAACAAAGCACATCGAGGTGGATTGTCATTATACTAGGGACATGATTCAGAAGGGCTTCATTTCCACATCACATGTCAGTTCAGAGGACCAGACTGCTGACATATTCACGAAGCCATTGCTCAGAGGACCTTTCCAGAGATGTTCGTCCAAGCTGAGCATGATAGATATCTATGCTCCATCTTGAGGGGGAGTGTAGAGAATTACTTATGTTACGTTTTAAGTGTTTCGTAATTACTACTTATGTTTTGTAAGACTCTGTAATTTACCCAAGGGTTTTCTCTCTATATAAGAGACCCGAGGGCTCTATAGAATAAACAT
Organism: Ottelia alismoides; assembly: GCA_037367405.1. Taxonomy (NCBI): domain Eukaryota; kingdom Viridiplantae; phylum Streptophyta; class Magnoliopsida; order Alismatales; family Hydrocharitaceae; genus Ottelia; species Ottelia alismoides. Next base: position 232,059 of record JAZKJV010011368.1, read on the forward strand.
CTCAGTACGTTTTTATCCTAACAGTAATGATTGCATGCTACGAGTAGCATTTTCTTCACATCTTATTGTAGGGATGGCATTACCTCAATTAGCCTTTTTCACTATTAAAGGGAAACCACTTTGATACAACTTAAGATGTCCCAAGCGTAGAGTTGGATAGCTACCGAGGAAAACTAGTCGTAACAACTTGTTGTGTTCAAGTCCAATCAGTCCCCTTCACAGTGACTTAAAATGTTCAACTCAAGTTATCAAGTAGTTATTTCCCACTCGTCTAATCCACTTTCAGACTTAGTATTAAATGTAAGATTATGTTTAGGGTGTTACAAGAATCTGGCTCGAACCCAATACGTTGGCGATATCGATTTTCATCGATAACGGTCCAAGGATATGTCCGAGATGGTATATGTATCAGAACGGGTTTCTTCTAGTAGGGGAAAAAGCTACCTGAGAGGAGGATCCCTCCTTACAAAAAGGTAGGAGGAGAATGTTACCTAGAGTGTGTAACCGCCAATGCTATCGGGGACAAGTGATGTGCCATGCAATGAGAATGCTGCGAATGTAAGTAGGGTGGTTGTAATGATTCAAACATAGTTTCACATCCAATACTCACAAAACGTGAGAGTATTGTAAGTGGTGTGATTATTACTCGATAACTTGGATTTAAGCATTTTGGGTGGTTGTCAACATGTGCAATTGGGCTAAACCTAACAAATTATCAAGGTCAGTTTTACTCAATAATTATCCGGATCTAGGTGCGGGACATTACTTTACCACATCGTCTTTAATGATGTTCTTTCTCGGTCGTCATTATTCATTAATCATGAAATGAAATCCTCTTAGGAAACTCTCCGGAGTAGAATCTCTTTGGAACAACCCTGTTTGCAGAAAAACCACTACCCGTGTTTGTAGTGTCTTGAATCCTGATAAACATTTTAAATAATTTTTATATTGTTTTTAAATGCAACCAGCTGCCTTCTCATTAGTGATGTGTATCTCGGCGGGCAAGAGGGATGGCCACCAAGGAGTATGCTCCTTTTTAGTTTCAGGAGCTGTCGTGCTTGTATCATTAAAAACGTATATGCTGTTTAAAAACTGATATGTTGTTCTTCTGATTGCTAAAGGACGTTGGTTACCTGCAGAGACATTTGTGCGTGCCGATGGTGCATTCATTCCTTTTGCTGATGACTTTGACATTTCGAGCATCACCACTTTAGTTAGAGGAGTAGGCGAGATAGGAAACATAAAGGTCATCGATATGCAGTCTGCCATCAGCAGTCTTGTCGGTAGACAAGTCCTGAAGGTCGGGAGGAGCTCTGGGCTGACGACTGGGATAGTAATTGCTTACGCTCTCGAGTACAATGACGAAAAGGGCATATGCCTCTTCACAGATTTTTTGGTCGTGGGTGAGAACCAGCAGACATTTGATCTTGAAGGTGATAGTGGAAGCCTCATCATGTTGACGACTCCCGATGGTGGCAAGCCACAGCCAATAGGGATTATATGGGGTGGGACCGCTAACAGGGGTCGCTTGAAACTTAGAAGCAGTTACGGTCTTGAAAATTGGACAAGCGGTGTAGACCTTGGTCGGCTTCTTGATCTGTTAGAACTAGACCTTATAACAACAGATGACGAACTTCAAGGTTAGCACTTGCATACCTTTTTGTTTATATAATTGATGGAAATTCAGCATCTTATCTTTTTTTTTTCTACGGCCATCTGATTTTTTACCTACTTTTTCCTGGTAACCGATTTCAACCTAAAGATGCGCTCCACGAGCAAAGGATTGCCTCAGCCGCGGATGCTGTACATTCACCTGTGGGGGAAGCATCTCCACTGGATAACGGAAAAGCAGGTGGCATCTTTGAACCTCTGGGGATCAACATCGAGCAGCTTCCTGCAGGAGATGACTTGCAGCCTGACATCATTAGTCTGCGGTCCACAGAGGTCCACGTCTATGCAGATGAGGCTGCGAAGTGTGTTGAAGAACACCAGTTCTTACCCAACCTAATTAGCATGTCCCCTATGCACCGTGTTCAAGAGGACAACAATGAGGCGAGGGGGCTCTCTGCACTGAGGAATGAATCCTCTGATGATGGCCTGTCTGTCTCTCTACAGCTGGGAGATCACGAATCGAAGAGGCAGCGCATCGATCCATCGTGCAGTGTGGAATTGCCCGGATAGCCTTTTCGAAAGGGAACTTTAGCACCTGCTGTATACCAGAAACTAACTAATCCCGTTTCAACCATCGCCATCTTTGTATGTACTTGACGTGGCTGCAAGATATGATGATTGGTTCATTGTGTTCGCCGAGGCTTTAAGCGTAGTTGGAGTGTCTGTAAGCCGTGATCCATTTTGACGCACGTATGTATTACCTAGAGCAAACTCTGAAATTAAGAGCAGCCTTCGGTTGATATTAGTATGCTCAATTGTTTCTTTTCGACATTTTCTTCATGTTACTCTGTATATATTAGTTAGCTTAGTGGTTGATATATGCTTAATGTTTAATGGTCGTGTAGAAATGGTTTCAAATGGAGAAAACAACCAGGAAACTTGTGGTGTTTTGGGTAAAGTTAATTGATCAAAACATTTAGAACAAACAAGCATTCATACAAAATATGATCCCACAGTTCCGCGTTACATTGGCACAAGCAGTATGTAGTTGCTGAACTAATGTTTCTTTTGTATAGTTGTCCTGGGTTTGAAGTTTGTGTTTGAAAACCAGCCAAAGGGGAACTAAGTACTCTTGGGTGAAATAGTTTCGATCACAAGTCAATTTATCGCTTATACCAGTACTTGCTGACCGGGTACTTAATATTGCAGTCTTCTTATTCTTGACATATTAGGAAAATTGAGTTATTTTCCTAACAAATACATATACATGTACTTGTTAATATTCCTGTCTTTTACATACATCTCAGAGGTAAGAAGCACTTACTATCACTTAAAGACACATAAAAATATGCAAAAAAGAAAATCAAAAGAAAGGAAAAGAGGGAAAGACTATATTATGCATACTGATTCTAATTGAACAAGAAAGACATACCAAATAGGGCTAAAAGAACTATTTATGACTCTTCAACTCAATAATAATGCAGGGGAAATAAGGAAGAACACAAAAAGACTCAATCTGCATTCAAGATACATTGTCATCGAATTGTACAAGACACACACAACTAGACAAAAAGTCATAATTATTTTTGTACAATACATAAAGATAAGAGCAACAAAGGAAAAATATTACGAAAATATACTAACCTATACAGATGCCAATAGAAACCGAACTTTAATTTCTAATATTTTTGTATTCTAAAATTGTTCTCTCATGTATATGAATTCCAATTTGACTCTAAGTCAAACATATCTTAAATCTTAAGAATCCTTAATACTGAGCTGGTTTCATCCGTTAAAAATGAAATTTGGGACATATTGTACAAATTTACACACATCTTCTATATTTTCTACAGAGTATATTACATTTGTCTTAACTTGGTTTAATTTCAGATATTCTCTTTTTATATCATATTTTTCATTTAAAAATATAAACAAAAATATAAAGCTCAAATTTAAAGTCATAATGGTTCATAGGCTTATTTGACATGTGTTCTCTATTCCCTATTTTCTACCCATCAGAGACGATGGAATCAAAATTCAAATAAAATTTAAGTATCTAATATATGTACAATTAAAAACTGACAAAGCTTTCTCCCGTTATAAGATTGGCTACATAAATTCTTGCTCAAATTCATCTGGAAAGATTCGATTATTTTTTAGGATGTTTATCAATTATTTCACGCAACTCCCACAAGAGGGTGATTTGAACCTTGATCTTTTGGGTGGTAGACACATTGCAATACCGCCCGACCATTTAGGTGGGTACAATATATGTATAAAATTTTAGAATGTAATATGGATATACCCATAATAAAAAATAAAAATAAAAATATAGATCCAAAAATCAGTATAAACTAAATATAAATATGAACTAAATTCCATACCTTTCAAACTAAGAAAAAATGCACAAAAATGCCCTTGTAGAAACTTGTAGATCTCAAGATTTGAGCAAGTTTTATTTTCTAACATTTTGAATTTAAGGTCTTCAATTAATTTGAGAATATTTTACACTATTTTTGCATTTTTAACAATTTGTGGATCCTCCTCCACTTGTCGCCACGTGAGAGGGTTGTCCCTTACCTCCAACATCATGTGGCCGTGGGCACAAATGCATGTGTTGTCGACTTTACCATCGATTTCCTCCCTCATTGCACCTCTACTGACCACCATTCAACAACTAAATATTCCACCTTCCTCGTGCATCCCTCACCTCGATCTCTCATCCACGTCCGACCCCTTGAATTGAGCTCCAAACCTCACCATCAATCTTCATCTCCACTTTGGTTATGGAACCTTAACCCTAACTCCAACAAGCTTCCCGCCATGATAGGAGGGTCGATGCAAATACCAGAGGTCAACGCTTAGTAGATGAGGTCGTGAACTCATCAATTGGCACAACAACCCACGGGTCGAGCTTCCCTTGTCCTTGCTCGAGGAGAGACAACGATCGAAATTTGATTCGAGATCCACCACAAGTCTACTTGTCACAGCCCCACCTCCTAGTCAAATTAGACATTTACTTCATGATCATCTTGATCATATTTAAAACATCTATAAAAATCTCGTGAGCAATTTCTCTATCTTACGAAACTCCCAATCACTTACCTAGCTTGTAACCGAAAGAATGCATATCAAATATTACATACAATGTCCCTCAATTATATCTGATCTTTGAAAATATTCAAAACACCAATAAAATGCACAATTGATTTATGTGTACAAACGGTCTTCACTATCATATATAACAATACATCTTCTTTTCTAACAAAAAAAACTCCACTTTCTCCATTATCTCAACCATTTACCTGAAGTACAAATAAATTTCACCATAATATTCAAGATACAGAGGTGGATAGTACAACCTCCGGCTATTTATTCGATTCGCTTGAAATTCATCGTTGCATTGCATGTAGTATAAATTTATATGTTCTGTTTTACATCTCACATGGAGATTGTTAAGAAGCAAGGTGAGCATTTCTTGACATGGAGATCACTGAAAATAACCTCTCTCTTTTTTCAAATGTAATGTGTAGCTAATATTAAAAATCAACTTAGATTTTCTTAATTTGCTTTTATTAAGCTCCATACGTAATATATTGTCAAATCTTTATCCATCTATGCCCTTATACATATACATACCATAAATTTTTTTGGCAAATTAGTTTTGTTAGCTATTGTCTAAATTTCAAAAACTCCATTGCTTGCCTTGTTTTGTTCTTGCTACAAATCTCATCTTTTACCTAACAGTCCCAAAAAGTCAAGGAGTGCGTATTTCTAGCATGTACACAAAGTCCTTTGAAAATATTTCCCAAATTCTTGATATTTAACTTTAAAATCCAAAAACAGTGAAAGACTTCCTTATTTTGTACAAAATCCACAAAATTCAAACGCCAAAAAATAGAAGAACATTTTGTGTCTCTAGATGCTTTCTACTATCTAAAATATCCTTACATATCATATTAATTGAACCTACTTCCTCGAGTTCGACCATAGAGCTTGACCAGATCGAAGCAACAGTCTAATTATATAATATCAATATTTACATATGTGGTTTCATCTGTCTGCGTTACTTTCTAAGTAAACGATGAAAATTAATATAATTAAGCTTTATTCAAAAACCATACCCGTATACATCAACAATTAGCAAGATTACGCATGTAGATATTACTATTTTTTATTAGTTAAATGCACTTGTATTAATATCTTCGAAGAAGCCCTGCGAGATTAATAGACTAGTTGTTTTGGATATTTTGCGAGTGCCGTCACACTTAAAGTTGGCTGCTCTTATATTTTATTGGCCTTTACATGTGGTGAACATAATATATCAAAAGTAAAGATCCCCACTAAATTTATTATCTCTAATAAATTTATTATCTACTTCTTTATAAGCATCATTCGTGCTATGCATACGCAAAACATTGACATTTAATGTATATGACAACGGATAGGATAATTTGAATATTTAGAGACATATATTTTTTAAATTAAATATATAATAACAAATATTATTTATTTTAAAGTTATATTTTTTACTTGCAATCATATTTATTATTAAAGTTCCATATAACAATGTTATTCATTGGATTTTTTTGTTGCTTGATTATTTAAATTTTCAACGAGTATCTTATTTGTTACTGTAATACTGACGATGCATTCTATGACAATGATTATCGAGCGGTTCACATGGTAAGGGCTCGCAAAAACTTTGATTTCACGTGAACTGCTAGATCTTGACCATGCGGTTCAGGTGCACTTCTATCTTATAGCAGACCTCTGCTGTAAAACTGAAGATTCGCTCATGTCGGGAGGAGGTCTCTTGCCCTAACCTCCCTCTTCCCCCTCAGCATGTTCCCTCGAAGGATGTGTAGTGAATCAGGGAGAATGCAGTGCTACTCTTCCGCGCGGAATATCATTCTCAGCGCGCTTCCACGCCATTTCCATGTAATCCGACACATATGGCTAAAGCTGGGTTGAAACACAACTTTAGTATAGCTAATATATTATCTTGAGAGGTGAGAGCATGAACGTTGATGAGGTGTTCAAAATTATTATTATACATCATACGCCATAATCAATTGGATCCCATATATAATTAGTGAGATAAGATCCTCTATTGTAATGTGTTTTACAACAGAGGTGTTGTAATTCTAATTTTTTTCTTTGCAATTTTCATTTTAAAAATCCAACTCTATGGATTATATCTTCTACTAATTCCACATATCCTTAAAATTTTGCTCAAATCATAAAGTCATTTGCTATTTTATCTTAATGGTAAAAAATTCGATTCTTCTTTAAATGGGATTTAAGCAGCATAAATGTCAACCGAGAATTTAATCATTAAGATAAAATAGCAAATACCCTCGGATTTGAGCGAAATTTGGAAGATATGTGGAACATTAGTGGAAGATACAATCCATAAATCTGAATTTTCAAATTGAAAATTACAAAGAAAAAAATATTTACAGCACATCTGCGAGGAACATGTCTCAAATTTAGTCCATCCCGTGATGAAGCGAAGCATCTCCTCCAAAATCACATGTAATTAACTCAACACTCTACCGAAGAGATTGTAGACAGAATTTGCTTCCGTCTCTAAGATCTTGTCCGAATTATCTAACTATAGTAATTCTACATTAGATATGTACGCATCCTCCTCCGTATCAAAGAACTTCCTTCAGGACAGTTGTCGATAAGCAGCAGCAGCTGCTGCATGACTTGTCGTCGTGTATTGACGAGGGTACACATCCATCTGCGTGATACGTACTGCATCATCGTGATCCAAGTGTTGTATATCGAAGAGACTGCGGCAACGATGATGGCGAGGGCTCTCCTTCCTGAGGAAATATTTCTGAGCGTGGCTCGTCACCTGCGATGTCGTCCTCGACGTCACGAATCGCTCCGAGATGGCCGTCCAATTCCCCTTCCCGAGCACCTCCAGTCCTCTCAGGAACATCCTGTGCTCTTCTCTCGTCCAACGTCCACCTGAAAGAAAGATTTGCATTGTTCCAGTCATTATTATATCCACATGGAGAAATTAACCGTGACAAAGAGAGAGTAATTAAGGATTAATGACTTCTGAAACACGAGAAAAATTCGCATAGGCTGTATGCCTCGAATCTTATTCGTCGCATACGATGAATATTTTTATATTTAGTTAAGTACCGTGAGAAAGTCGTCTTTTCAAAAAGCGGTTTCGTGTTCAAATGAAACATTTTGTGTATGCACCTTTGGATCGCAGATTTTGACTCAAACGGGAGTCGTCTTTTGAAAAGGCGGCTTTCTCACGGTACCTAACTAAATATAAAAAATTCATGCGAATTTTACTTTCTGAAACTCACTAAAAAGACCTACGTCTTTTCGTGATGTCTCCCCCAGGCCGGAGAGCAAGAGTCTGTCTCTGCGAGCTTCCCTGCATCGGCGATCCTCCTCTCGCATCGATCGTCACTCCTTCACGCTCTTTCGGGACAGAGATCATCACGCCAAACAGCTTGAACTCGGCATTGTCTCCCTTCGTAGGCTTCTCCATGAGGATGTATGCGTTTCTCTCTACTTGTTTAAGCCGATGCCTTGATCGTATCCTCCTCCCCTACTGCTAAACCTCCATATATATACGTATGCTGTTATTGGATATACATCCTAAACAATCAAATCATATACGCGTTTACTGGATTCAAATTGACTTCATGCCGTAATTGGTGCGATTCTCCTTGTTTGCAATTGAAGGCTGGAGGAGTTCCATTAATGGATCCTATATATCTTTGGCATGCGAATAGTCACCACCGAAATTTGACAATCTTTCTCAACGTGATTTGCATCCTCGACGTTGGAAGATATTATAACTTCTCCGTCATTGTTGTGGAAGAATATCATAGGACTGAAATTTGGGATCCCTTCTATATTCTTTCTATTAAAGGTGCTTGCTACAGAATGCAGACGGATACGATCTATAATGATATATACATCTGTACCATTATGATGAAATTTTATGACAGCACTTATAGTACATGTTTCTTATGGAAAGATCGATGATCATATTGGTATTGTTCAATCCGATCCAACCCCACGACAGCGAACGGCCAAAAAGATTTGACCTTTACGTTCATGTATCACACTTCGTATTCTGATTTGCGTTTTGATTGATGATAATTTGAACTGCCGATACAGCTAACGTTCGACAAGAATTTCGATTTTTAAAACATAAGGTGCATCATTGTTGTTTTTAAAAGATAAGGTACCACATTGTTATTTGTAAAGTTTATGTATGAGATTGAAATTTGGTGTATAGTATAGTTTGGGGACTTTTGTGTTACTTTTATTTTTATCAATCAAATATCAGAATGTATTAACCCTACGGTTTATCTTATTTTTGTCATTAACTAGCCATTAGATATGGTAAGGATATGACTTTCAAACACATCATTAACTATAATGAAATTATTAAATATTATTCATAGGACTTTGAGTTTGCTCTGAAGGCCACCAATGCAACACAACTGTTCCGGCATGCAATACATCATAAAAGATCGTACCTTTCCAGTCTAAAGATATGGATATCCTTTATTTATTACTAAAGAATATACACCTTACGATGAAATTAAGGAGGAGTCAAAGGGGGAGGAAGATGAAGGAAACCTTAGATTTGCTTACATTCAGATATCATACGTTATTGATGCGAGGGGCATTGATTTCATGGGTCCATTTCCTAACTAGCAGGGTTTTGAATATATTCTGCTCGTCATCGATAAGGACTTGCTCGAAGACTTGAAGAAAAAGCTCGAAGCTCTTGGAGCATAGAAGTCTGGCTTCTGAAGCATGAGGAATGTCAGTCGTTGGGTGGAAGCTATCCCAACCTGAGCTACCGACAGTCGCACAATCTGTCGATTCATGAAAGAGAACATTATTGTAAGGTTCGAGTATCCTAAGATTCTGATATCCGATGGTAGTAGCCACTTTATCATTAGAGAAGTCAAGAAGCTGATCTAGGAATACTGTATTGAACATCATCTCACTTCTCCATACCACCCACAATCCAATTGTTTGGCTAAATGTTCAAATAGAGAGATCAAGATATTCTCAATAAGCTTGTGCAAACATTTAGGAAGAACTTGTCACAATTGCTTGACTCGATTCTTTCGGCCTATCACACCGCATACTAGTCACCTTTGAGAATGTCGCCCTACCGCATGGTTTATGGCAAGTCATGCCATCTGCTTGTGGAATTGATTCACAAATATTTATGAGCAATCAATGTTTGTAACTTGGATTCCAAAATGGCCGGAAAGAACAAAAAGGTTGATCTGAACCGATTACTTGAATTCGAAGACTATGCACACGGCAACATCCTAATGTACAAGGAGAAAATCAAGAAGTGGCACGACAAGCATATCCACAAGAAGACTTTCGAGTATGGTGATGAATCCATGATTCATCTCCTTTATTATTTCATTTTAATTAAAATCTTTGGTAAAATACATGTAAATATTCAGTTTTTTCACTAATTAACATTCTAACCTTATTTATTAATGTCATATATTTATCAATTATTTTATCTAAAATATAATAAAAAGAGAAAAAGAAGGAAAGAAAAGATGTATACTTGTAAATATGTATAAACCGATGCTAACCCCGTGACCATGTCAATAATGTCTTGATTCAAAAAATAAATAAATAGGAGGATATAAGGATCATAACCTATAAAAGTATCAGAAAATAAATATCATCAATGCACATTTACACATTTTTCACCTTGTACAAATGTTTACCAATTTTATTTATCATTCAGAAAATTCCAAACAAAATATTTCCTTCTTGACATTATTCATAATATATACATATATATATTTATTAATATATAAAAATATCAGAAAATTTTTGTAATGCAAAAATAGATAATTAGCATGAACCAAAAAATGTAAAAAATAACTTTCAAGGTTCATAACTGTTTATAAAAAAACCCAAAATTGATCAAACTCACTTTTATACTTAGTATTATAACTAATACTAAATATTACAAACATCAGCAAGTATTACAATAAAATGTGTGAGTTTTGACATTTGGGCGACTTTGTATATATGCACTATATGTATATAATTCTTTTTCATTTTCTATTTATCTATTCTTAATCTCGTTTACCCTAATTCTTTTTCTAAATTATTTAAAAAAATCATTAGAAAAATACAACAATATAATCTAGAATTAATTATTAATAAATGGCAATAAATCCCAAAACTAAAAAGTCATAAAGCTGAACTTACGAACCTCATATCTCGGTCATATGAACATCAATTTGGACGTACTCACTTTTAAAGTCTGTTTTATGAAATTATGTAACAAATAAAAATGATTTCACTAAAATCGAAGTTAATATGCATAAAGTAAGTTTTGGAACCTTATTGGTATAATTGTACAATATATTCTAATTTATTTTTATTATTTCTTATATTTTGTACTATATTAATGCTTTATTAATGTCATCTTATAAATATAAAATAAAAATAAAATTTTACTAAATAATAATTTTTTAAATAAATAAATGAATAATTTAGCTATATAGGTATATATCTTTGTTAATTATATACGTATTTTTTTAACTAATTAAATAGTATTATTTACTCAATTAAAATTCATAAATAAATCATTTATAATTTGTATTGATTAATTAATTTTTATGAATTAATTAATTTAATTTAGTTATCTATTATTATTATTTGTTCTCTCTCCGCCTTTCTTCCTCCTTCCCCGCTTCTTTCGTCTTCCTTCGCCGCATCTTCCTTCTTCTATGCTTCCCGTCACAACCTCTTCTCCCTCCAACTGCCTAATGGCTTATCCATTATGTCATTCCTCCATCGACTTCACCTCTCCTCTCCTATATAAGGACCTCGACCCCCTCATCTTCAACGGATCCACCATTTGAATCCATTTCTCCCTAGAGCTCCGACCATAGGTCGGTGATTGTGACTCCATTCCACTATCGAGTAGGAGATTGAGAGATCGAAGGAGGGTGAGATCATTTCTGTCGGCAAGTAGCTCTGTTCTACTATGAGATAAGCCCCTGCGAGCAGCGCCATGGCGTAGAGGGAAGGATCCTCTGGAGCTACAACTCCAAGCATAGGTGATTTCATCCATCCAATTCATCTTCGAGTTAGATCCACCTTAGCTCCTCTCTACTTCCCATTCTCTTCTGCTCTTCCTCCTTTCATTTTTTTCTATTCTCAATCCAAATCGATACACAATCACTGACGATCATCATTATCATCTATTCCCCCTTCGTCTGCTACTCTATCCCTCACATCTGTCACCTCTGGCCATGCACGATGGCCAAAGCTTTGGTTCCTTCTTCCATCGTGCCAGAACTGCTGCTCACCCTTTCCATTTGCATTTGGAACGAGGTCTCGACCTTGAGTCAGTTTCTCGATTGCAGGTCTTCATCAACGAGACAACATCTGATTGACACAGAGAGGTCCTTGATGAATCCACGATTCATCATCTCAATATCTTGATCTTAGCAAAATCTCCGAGTAAAATCCCAGAAAAATATACATAAATTCATTAAATTAACAAAATGACTCTTGTAAATAAAACACACTAATTATTGTATATTAGATTGTACAAAATGAATTACACATAAAAAGCCGCAAAAATCAAAGGAGTTTTATACATGTAAATAGCCCAAAACTTCATGTATTTTTAATAATTTCATTTCAACTTCTTTTTAGCTAATTCTTTTCTAACTTGTTCATAATCATGTATATAAAAATATAAAAATATAAAAATAGAAAATAAATTTTAGCTCAAATAAATGCTCCTAGATCCCAAAGAGAAAAGGCCGTAAAGTCCAACTTCCAAGCCAAATTCCTGCTCCGTATGAACTCTGAATTCATCAAACTCACTTTTAAAGTTCAAGTTAGAAAATTATCTATCCAACAGAAGTGGTTTCATTAAAATCGGAGCTCATTTGCAAAAGTTGGGTTTTGGGACCTAGATGTACATTGTATATTATGTATATATTCATTGTTTCTTCATTTTTTCTAATTACTAAAAATACAGAAATATCATGATTATGTTGTATTTTAATTATATTATTTTATAGTATTTTTTCGTTATAAATATCTCTTATTAAAAAGACAAAAAATACAAATTAGAAAAGTAAACAAAAATTGTACATGGTGTTTTGTCTTCTTTTGTAAATTCTCCACTATTTGTCTTCTCTTTTTATTTTATTGTATTTAAAGTAGCCTACTTTTATTTTCTTTTATTTAATCATATTCTCTACAATAACTTCCCTTTCTCCATTAACCTCCAAGTCTTCTTTCAACTTCCATTCCACTCCATTCCACTCCACCATTCTTTTAACCTCCCATTCAAACTCCACCTTTCCACCATCTCTCTAACTCCCATTATTCATCTCTTTATAATCATCTTCACATCCACATTTTTTTCCGATCCGCCATTCTTATAGAAAAAGGAGAGAGCTTGGAATGTGGTGTCGGTGACAGCGGCTTTTCATCTTCCTCAAGCGACGACCTCCTTCAGGCGAGATCCGCGGCGACCACCATCGCCGCATCACGAGTTCTCCATCGAGCTCGCATAGCCTCTTCGATTTTATTTCGTTAATCGGATCGAGGCGACGACAGGAGTTCAGCATAGCTGCTCCGCGAATCCGACGAAGATTCAGGTAAGTATTCCTCATCATTCTCTTGTTATTTTATCTTATCTAATATTTTGTTTCTTTGTTGATTCATTCCACCATTTTTTTACCACCAACTAATCCTCTTCCTTTTTTGTATATAACCACGTTTATTTCCTGTTTAAGAAAACTAAAAAATTAAAAAAAATCAAAATCTAAAAACAAAAAAATTCAAAGCAGCAAATTAAAAAAATCAAAGAGAGAGAGAGAGAGAGGAGGAGCTGCAGGCTACGGCCCGCCGCCCCTCCCCCCATCATCGCAGCCGGCATCGCCTCTTGCAGCCGGTGCCGCGGGCCCGCGCCGCCACCAGCCCCGCGCCCTCCGCCGACCTTCTCGTGCACCCCGGTGGTTGCCTACGCCGCCCGCGCGCAGCCCGCACCACCAGCCCAGCAACCGCCCCGCGCCTCCCAGCCACTCTCCACCACCGCTGCGCGGCCGCGCGCGTCCACCGCCACCCCTCGCCGATCGCAGCGGCCCTGCCCCCTCCTCGCAGACGTGCGCGGCCGCGCCTCCCCGTTGGGTTCCACCTGCGAAGACCAAGGTGGAAGAAGGTGATTTTCTCCCTTTTCTTTATGTAAAACTTGCATTGTATTATATTTCATATATCTAATATTACAAACAAGTCCCTGTACATAAGTTGCATTGTAATTGCATTTTCTGAATTTACAAGGACACCCCTGTGTTCATCTTAAATTTGGACTTCAATATTGTGTCATTTTATTCAATGAAAAGATCCTTTGTGTTGAGCAATTAATTGTCTACATTCTGAATATTTAGTTATATTTTTGTGATATTTGGGTAATTAATTAAAATTGTCTAACTGAAATTCTTGATATTTTACCCAAATTAGACTCTTAAATTGTTATCTAACTCGCGGTTGCTCTAAAAATTCCACAAAAATTAGATATGATGCCATGATAAATCATTCAAATACTATCCAAATTTCATCCAAAGTGGAGTTGTCTTGTGCCTGAAATAAATTATAGAGTAATTTTAGTATTTGATTTTAAACTAAGTACACATACATCCTTTTCGTGAAATTTTAAGTCTCCTGTATGCCCCATGAAAATATCTACTTGAGATAATTCACACTTTGATTAATTTGATAATGTGGATTTATTAGAAATTTTACTCACTGTCACTCTGTTTGCACTAAAAAATACGTAAAAATTCATATTTTGTCAAAAAATTCCAAAAATATTACTGTACCTTCCTTGCATTATGTTTTAATTCGACTACAATTTTCATGATTTTTGCTTACTGTTTGTGTGAGAAATTGCGAAAAAACCCATAAAAAGTACGCATTTTTCTTTGTTGCATTTTAACCCCTAAAAAATCAAAAAAATGTATTTTGTGTTCATCTCTGGATTAGGATTCTAGGAAAAATATAATTTGGCTGAATTGGACTAATTTGATATTAAAATTAATTTGGCCTTGTTGTGTGTTTTCTTAGTATCTTAATTCACTCCCATCTTATTTTTGGCATTCATTTTGCATTTACATCTATTTGTGCATTAAAAAAATATTAAAAAAACCCGCATTGGAAATCTAAAACTTAAATTTCAAATTACCGCCGAAGTTGTTCTTTTGCCTCCCTGTGTTCGACCCCGGACTTGCCCGGGATATAAATTAAGCCGAGACACTCTTCACGGAGATCTTCTCTCGGTTCTGATTGAATCGCTAAGTACACGTACTACAACGTGTCCGAATTAAATATCGTATTTAGCGACTCGTCAGATGGCACCGTTGCCGAGGAGGCAAACAGCTTAGGGAGTAATTTAAAAATTTGGATTTAGATTTCACTAACTCGGGTAGTCTGATCCCCGAGCCACTTGTAATTAATCCATTTTTCTCGCAATTATTTCCCTTCATATTTTTGTATATATTTTGTTTTTTATCTCTCTAAAATAAATTTTATTTTCCTTGCGAGGGCCCGGTGGACTTGGAGTGCATTGGAGGTCGACGGATGTGACGCGTGCCGACTGCCGAAGAGTTAGGAGAATTTATTTATTTTAGAGAGAGTTTTTGTAATTATTGTAATAATTTAGGTAATTCGCACTTCCCAGCGGCTCTTGTTTGAGAGCTCGCGCTTGTATTCAGACTGGACATTAGACCCGCTCGTGGTCGTGTGGTTGATTGGCGTAGAATAGGACTTGCACTCGCGGCTCTTAGAGCTTATTAGAATATTTTATTGCTTGTGCTCGTAAATTTTAGGACCACACATCACATTTAACGAGACGCACTTAGACCGCAGGGCTATTAGTCAAAATTAACTTATTCATCACTGGCTAATAGAACTGCCTGTCTAGGAACGGTTTTCTTGTTTGCATTCATATAGTATAAAATTTCAATTCTGCCTTGCATCCCGCATGTAGAGCACGAGGATCACAGTAAGTCTTCTGAACTGGGCATGCATCATCGATTTCACTATTTGCATCGGTTTTTCTCGACTCCCTCGCCTTGGTTTTTGAAACGCAGGTTAAAAGGAAATCAGGAATGATCGTTAGGCTAGCTTTGTTTGGTGGATTAATCAAGTGATAACCACACTTAAAATCGGGATTGCTAATCAGAGTTGACGCAAAAAAATTGACTAAAACTAAAACTTGTTTTGGGAGAGCAAAACCCTCATTGTATGCTTGGCTATTGTGATTGTTGATAGGTAAGGACGCATCCCTAGGATACTACCCAAAACCTACTTTTGAGCCTTGCGTAATTGGATTTATATTTTGATTTATCACCTAATTAAAACTGAAAAGATAAACGGTCAGACTTTTGCGACCATCACTGTGTTGAGTAGGTGAACTCAGGGTTTGTTGTTGTGTTTGTTTGTTTGTGTGTTATTCGGTGCACTTGCACGTTTTCTTCCTCGATCCACTTCATTCTCCCATCTCCCTTCCAAGATGTCAGAATATTGGTCATCATATCCACGTCACTCTTCTTCGACCATATTTCGACCATCTCCACCTTCTTATTCCTCTTCATACCTACACCTCGACCGCGAAGTCAGAACTCCGACTGATTTCTCCACTTCTTCATCCTTCTCACCTACCTCACATTCTTACACCCCTGACCCACAACCACCCTGGATTGACTCTCCATATTCTCGTCCGTTTGCTGGAATTAAGGAACAAACCAAAGAGCAAACCACTGCTGAGATGAATGATTGGCAGAATCAGTTGACCCCACATACTTCATTCTCCCCTCGAGTTAGGACTGAGAAACCATTGACCTTTACACATCCCAACTTGACCTTTGGGTACAACACGGTCGATCAAACTAATCGAATGGAGAGGCCTACACCATACGATCTTCCTGACTTGATTGACCTGAGTGATCATGCCAACATTGACCAACCTTCATATCACCCATTCGGAGAGCCAACATATACAGGGGATTGGACTTATGAGACTGATCTACGGACCCCCTGTCTACTGACTCCACCTTATGAGGCTCCGACCAACATCTGCCATACAGAAGGGTCATACTCAATCCAGTATTACATGCCTGAGTCAAGGTGTGTTGAGTATAGGAGCCCGAGTTCTCAGGAACATCCTCCAATTGCACAGACTTCTCTCATGAGGTGTAATGAGACCTTATTGGAGGATGAAATTTGTAGACCGATCAAGAGTCCTGGTAGGAATGTGAATCATGGATTTGGTGGACTGAATCTTGAAAACCTGGAAGACACCGGATTGACCACACGTCATGTACAGCTGGAGTCCCTTCTACCTCCCTCTTCTACTAACCAATTTCCCTCCAAACCAAAGTCTGTACATTCTCCTAGTCCTCCTTCATCTATCAAAAAAACCAAAAAAATGGAAAAACCAGAAAATACCATAAAATTTGAAAATGGAAAAGACTTACAAAAATTGGATCCCGCAGTTAGGGAAGCACTTGATAGAGAGTTGATTTTTGAGCTTCCCTTGATAATGGTCATTGAACACTTTCCCGACCTTAAAAGATTTGTGAGAAGTAAGTTGATGCCTAAAAGGTCGGGAAATAAGAGAACAAGGACTGAGATACATATAGTGTCTATGGCCACATCTTTGATGATAGGGAGAAAAACCAAGAGCCGTAGAGTAAAGCGGTTGCCTAGGTTTGATTGTGAAATCGAAGATACCACATTCACCCATGCAAGAATCGATGATGACTTACCAATTAATATCCTCCCGACCTCCGTGTTTGCCAAGCTCAAACTCGGATCTGCCAAGAAATCAAGAGAGATCTTTCAGTTAGCAGATCAATCCATTAAACGGTCAAGAGGAACCATTTCTATCATCATTACTTTCCAAGGTGCTTTATTGGAGATAGACTTCACGATCGTTGACATTGAGCACCGAGGAGAGTTCACCCAGTCTCCAATCATTCTTGGGAAGCCGTTCTTAGCCTTGGCTAAGGCAACTATAGATTGTGAGACTCGGGAGATCGATTTCTCTGCATTGGGAGCACTCCGACCTCACCCGATCTTTGATGACACACGATATTCCAAGGTAACCCGTAAAGTTGCAAACAGTCGTGACTTTCAAGAGACAGCTGTGTCCCGTCTCTCTACTACACCTGAGATACCGACTGTCCAAACGACCATTGGTTTCGAGACACCCTACAACCACACACCGCCTAGTGCTTGCACCATCACCGCGACAGCTTCTAGAGAGGACTCACGACCAGAAGCTATCATTGAGTCCGACATGACCTGTGTGGATTGCCTTGATCATTTTGATGATCCGACACAAGAACCCAACTATATCAAGCCAACTGAGAACACTGTGCCTTATCAGAGACGTGTGCTGACCCTGCAGGAGTATTACAATGCATATGGTGACTCATCTGATGATGAACCTCTGGTAAGAACCTCACACACACCACATCCAGGACATACACCAAAGGAGACAACTGGGACCAAATTGACCAATCTTGATAAATCGGTTGCTCCATCCTCTAGTCAGTCATCAGGTAAGAAGAAGACGGGTGTTGATTCCTTGAGGTGTTCCCCCGAACTCCTTAAGACGTATCAATCTGCTCTTCCTCTTGATGCTTCAGGTTCTAGAAAACCGACTAAGAAGGTTACCTTCGATGTTCCAGAGAAGGAACTTTCTGAGGAGTCCTCATCAGGTCTGGATGAGGTGATCTATATGAGTGAGTTCTAGTCAGCTTTTTTGAAGCCATATTTGAGCAAGCAGTCGTGTGTCGACCCTCGTTGGACGTTCCCCACACCTCACTATTATTCCTCTACGAACGATTCTGACAGCGACACATATGTATACTACCCACCCCCTTGCTCCCGCAAGAAGGTCCGTCACAAACCTTCTTGATCCCTGTACAGATTCACTCCTCTTATACATTATTCCTTCTTTGTATATTCTGCAGATCACATCAGTTCTCACACTTACTCTTGTCCTATACTTAGACTTACCAAGAGCCTAAGTATAGGGGGAGCCGATGCCCGTCATGTGTACATACTCATCCATTTCTCCTCCTAACCTCGTCCGCCCCATTTTTGCTCTTCTTCTACACTTAGGCTGTCCAGAGCCTAAGTATGGGGGCGGATCGACTTCTATATTGTTTATTATTTTAGCCATCCTACGCTTAGCACGTGTTATGACTTTTTCTCGCTTTTTGTGCCATGAGGACATCACACATGCTAAGTATAGGGGGTGTGTATATATTACATATATACTTTACCCATTGCTCGTACTTTTACATATTTTTGTATATATTATACAATAATTATGGGGCGTCTAAAAAAACTTTTTCAAAAAAAATAAAAAATATGTGTCCTTTCTTATCTACCTATATTTTTTGTAAAAAAACAGCTTAAAAAACCTTTAAAAAACAACACAAAAAAACTATTTTTCCTTATTTGCTTAAAAAAACTTTTTCAAAAAAATGTGTGTGTCCTTTCTTATCTACCAATCTTTTTCAAAAAAAAGCAAAACTTTTATAACAAAAAAAAACTTTCTTCTTTGCCTTTGTTTGTAAAAAAACTTCTTGAAAAAAAACTTTTTCTAAAACTTAAATAAAAGTTAATCATCAAAACTAAAAAATAACTAATAAGTTGGTTTAACACCTGACACATTCACTTTCACACAAGACTAGTGATGTTCAAGAACACTTGGTTTATGAGGTCTTGAGATTTTGAGTTAACCAGCCTTAGTCATTAGGGTCTTGGACTTAATTATTCACATTTCTCTAGTTTGAAAGATTTGTGTGCTATATTGCGTGCTTAGTCTCTACCTTAAGAATATGATCAGCACCTCACATACACGGCTACAGTTATGATGTGATGAGTTGAAATTTCACTTGAGGAGCTGGGATGGGAGATTTGAGTTTGGACTTGATTTAGTGATGCTCGAGGATGGGATAAAATCAATGAAGGCTTCATGAAACCTGAGTGTCAGCATTTTTAGCCAGTATAAGAACATGGTTCTTGTACTGTCTCTTGACATTTACCTATGTGCCAGGGTGTGATCAAACAAAAAAATGTTGATCAATGTGCGCCAACTCTTGGTAAAAGCAGTGGAGCTAGCCAAAAATACTACAAAGAAATGAAATGTCAAAGAAAAGCTCTCATTCCATACAAAGTCAAATTTCAAATGAGCTTCCACCAAAGGCGAGCGCTCCCAACCATTTCAAAGTGTCCACTTGGACCACCGCTATTAGGACCAGAAGTCGGGCTTGCACCAAAAAAGGGCTCTGCATCGTAAATGCTACAAGTCTGGGTGTAGAAGGTACGATAGGTACTCAAAAAAGACACACCCTGGTGTACTCCCAGGAAAACAAGTGCAAACGGCTCCAACTTCTCTTGACGGACGCACTGATCAACACCAAAAATATGCGTTGCGTAATAAGGCACTTGAGATGATCCTTGTTCCAATGAGAGGGAGAGAAGAAATGACACAATCCTATGCCCTCCATCAATTGGCTTCCATCTACACTTTCAAGTCTGACAACTAAAGAGACGGCGGATTGGATGCAAGAAATGATTTATTCCCTAGTGTTGAGGATCGGGTCCTTAGGAGAGTCTCTTGGACTGGAACCTTGGGTGACGTTGTGACTCTACTCTTGTAACTACGGTCAACACTTAAAGTCATATCCCTACTATATATGTATACAAAGAGAGTCCGATGATTAGGGAAATTGGATACCTTTTGACTATAGCTTGGTTCAGCTTAGAAATTTAGGATTTCTAAAACCGAGAGTTCTTGAACGGATCAAGTCTTGTATTCACATGCACAGTCAGGGGTTAATCCAACTTATTCATTCTTTATTTGCTCGAGGACTAGCAAAGTTTAAGTATAGGGGGGTGATGAATCCACGATTCATCATCTCAATATCTTGATCTTAGCAAAATCCCCAAGTAAAATCCCAGGAAAATGTACATAAATTCATTAAATTAACAAAATGACTCTTGTAAATAAAACACACTAATTATTGTATATTAGATTGTACAAAATGAATTACACATAAAAAGTCACAAAAATCAAAGGAGTTTTATACATGTAAATAGCCCAAAACTTCATGTTATTTCAATAATTTCATTTCAACTTCTTTTTAGCTAATTCTTTCTCTAACTTGTTCATAACCATGTATATAAAAATACAAAATAAATTTTAGCTCAAATAAATGCTCCTAGATCACAAAGAGAAAATGTCGTAAAGTCCAACTTCCAAGCCAAATTCATGCTCCGTATGAACTCCGAATTCATCAAACTCACTTTTAAAGTTCAAGTTAGAAAATTATCTATCCAACGGAAGTGGTTTCATTAAAATCGGAGCTCATTTGCAAAAGTTGGGTTTTGGGACCTAGATGTACATTGTAGATTATGTATATATTCATTCTTTCTTCATTTTTTTTCTAATTACTAAAAATATAAAAATATCATGATTGTGTTGTATTTTAATTATATTATTTTATAGTATTTTTCCGTTGTAAATATCTCTTATTAAAAAGATAAAAAAATACAAATTAGAAAAGTAAACAAAAATTGTACATGGTGTTTTGTCTTCTTTTGTAAATTTTCCACTATTTGTCTTCTCTTTTTATTTTATTGTATTTAAAGTAGCCTACTTTTATTTTCTTTTATTTAATCACATTTTCTACAATAACTTCCCTTTCTCCATTAACCTCCAAATCTTCTTTCAACCTCCATTCCACTCCATTCCACTCCACCATTCTTTTAACCTCCCATTCGAACTCCACCTTTCCACCATCTTTCTAGCTTCCATTATTCATCTCTTTATAATCATCTCCACATCCACATTTTTTCCCGATCCGCCATTCTTATAGAAAAAGGAGAGAGCTTAGAATGTGGTGTCGGTGACAGCGGCTTTTCATCTTCCTCAAGCGACGACCTCCTTCAGGCGAGATCCGCGGCGACCACCATCGCCGCGTCACGAGTTCTCCATCGAGCTCGCATAGCCTATTCAATTTTAATTCCTCAATCGGATCGAGGCGACGACAGGAGTTCAACGTAGCTGCTCCGTGAATCCGGCGAAGATTCCGGTAAGTATTCCTCATCATACTCTTGTTATTTTATCTTATCTAATATTTTGTTTCTTTGTTGATTCATTCCACCATTTTTTACCACCAACTAATCCTCTTCCCCTTTTGTATATAACCACGCTTATTTCCTGTTTAAGAAAACTAAAAAAATTAAAAAAAATCAAAATCTAAAAACAAAAAATTTCAAAGCAGCAAATTAAAAAAAATAAAAGAGAGAGAGAGGAGGAGCTGCAGGCTACGGCCCGTCGCCCCTCCCCCCATCATCGCAGTCGGCACCGCCTCTCGCAGCCGGCGCCGCGGGCCCGCACCGCCACCAGCCCCGCGCTCTCCGCCGACCTTCTCGCGAACCCCAGCAGCCGCCTACGTCGCCTGCGCGCAGCCCGCACCACCAGCCCAGCAGCCGCCCCGCGTCTCCCAACCAGTCTCCACCATCGCTGCGCGGTCGCGCGCGTCCACCGCCACCCTCTCCGATCGCAGCGGCCCCGCCCCCTCCTCGCGGACATACGCGGCCGCGCCGCCGCCGCCTCCCCGTTGGGTTCCACCTGCGAAGACCATGGTGGAAGAAGGTGATTTTCTCCCTTTTCTTTATGTAAAAATTGCATTGCATTATATTTCATGTTTCTAATATTACAAACAAGTCCCTATACATAAGTTGCATTGTAATTTCAT
Source organism: Ottelia alismoides (assembly GCA_037367405.1). NCBI lineage: Eukaryota > Viridiplantae > Streptophyta > Magnoliopsida > Alismatales > Hydrocharitaceae > Ottelia > Ottelia alismoides. The sequence continues at coordinate 254,528 of JAZKJV010011368.1, forward strand.
TTTCTGAATTTACAAAGACACCCCTGTGTTCATCTTAAATTTGGACTTCAATATTGCGTCATTATATTCAATGAAAAGATCCTTTGTGTTGAGCAACTAATTGTCTACATTCTGAATATTTAGTTATATTTTTGTGATATTTGGGTAAGTAATTAAAATTGTCTAACTGAAATTCTTGATAATTTACCCAAATTAGACTCTTAAATTGTTATCTAACTCACGGTTGCTCTAAAAATTCCACAAAAATTAGATATGCTGCCTTGATAAATCATTCAAATATTGTCCAAATTTCATCCAAAGTGGAGTTGTCTTGTGCCTGAAATAAATTGTAGAGCAATTTTAGTATTTGATTTTTAATTAAGTCCACATACATCCTTTTCGCGAAATTTTAAGTCTCCTGTATGCCCCATGAAAATATCTACTTGAGATAATTCGCACTTTGATTAATTTGATAACGTGGATTTATTAGAAATTATTTACTCGTTGTCACTCTGTTTGCACTAAAAAATATATAAAAATTTCATAATTTTGTCAAAAAATTCCAAAAATATTGTTGTAGCTTCCTTGCATCATGTTTTAATTCCAGTAAAATTTTCATGATTTTTGCTTGCTGTTGTGTGAGAAATTGCGAAAAAACCCATAAAAAGTGCGCATTTTTCCTTGTTGCATTTTAAGCCCTAAAATTCCAAAAAAAATATGTTTTGTGTTCATATCTGGATTAGAATTCTAGGAAAAATATAATTTGGCTGAATTGGACTAATTTGACATTAAAATTAATTTGGCCTTGTTGTGCGTTTTCTTAGTGTCTTAATTCACTCTCATCTTGTTTTTGGCATTCATTTTGCATTTACATTTACTTGTGCATTAAAAAATATTAAAAAACCTGCATTGGAAATCTAAAACTTAGTTTTCAAATTACCCTCGAAGTTGTTCCTTTGCCTCCTTGTGTTCGACCCCGGACTTGCCCGGGATATAAATTAAGCCGAGACACTCTTCACGGAGATCTTCTCTCGGTTCTGATTGAATCTCTAAGTACACGTACTACAACGTGTCCGAATTAAATATCTTATTTACCGACTCATCAGTCCTCTCCAGAACATATCAGATTGGAATGAAGGCACAAAGCATGCCCCGTGGAGAGTGTTGTCTCTTCATCAAGGATTGACACAATCACCTAGAGTGATATGCCTGGAAGATTGTAACCTAAGATACGTTCATCATCAAGCATCTGAGGCTGAGAAGCATCATCGTCGCGATGAGCATCATCTCTTGAATGACAAGACCATATCTAGAGGTCGACTGAGCACAACCATCACCTATAGTTCGATCACATATCTAAGATTCGAAGAGCAGCGAACGCAACTTGACCGAGGCATTTGGGGAAGAACGCTTGTTGAACTCTAGAATTGGCGTGAACCGTAAGATTATCAAAAGAGAACTTGATCCACTTCATTCAATTAAGTTGAATTTGCAACCATCAAATCAACATCAGACAATCCATATCAAGTCTAACCTTCAACCATTTGGCCGATCACAACCATTCAAGTCGATCCGTGATCCTCAATCCAACGCTCCAGGATGCTCACACAGTTCCACTTGTCGGTCTCGTATCAGAGCCACCTCCCCATCATTCATTGTCCTCACGTGCACAACAAGTGAGGGGCCGATATTTTGGGGGCAATTTACATTTATACCCCCCTCTTTGTAATAATTACGAACATGTCCAAGTGATTGAGACACCACGTGGATGGCTATGTGAACATTGAGATTTTTGCAGGATGACCCTGTTCTTATGCTAATTGCAAATAGATCTAGGTATCAATCCAGACATGTGCCATAACACATGATTATATGGGACTTTGTGTGCATGTCCTTCGCAGATTCTATTTTCTACGTGCCCCAATAATTTCCAGAAAAATATGCTCTAGTCCTTATATATAAAATATCGTATATTATAGTACTATATACATAATAAATAATATACTAATAATAAAAATCAAATAAAATAACATATACATACCTTATAACATACTATATACATTATTAAATCAAATTTGAAAAATAAAAATATTTTCTATTATAATAAATTAATAAAATATATAAAATACACATATTTAAAATACATAAAAGATATAAAATACCTCTAAAAAAATATAAAACTCTATACAATATAAGTAGAGAGATATAAGGCTTACTCTTGACCCGAACCTCAAGAGAAGGTCAAGCCTTGATCTGATAGTCAAATAAAATAAGTAAAGAGAGATAGGGCTTACTCTATGTTGTACATATTACCTATATATGTAGATAATTATTTTTCATAAAATAAAAATAAAATATTCTTTATACCTCCTTATATATAGTCCTAAAAATAAAAATAAAAACCAGAAAAATAAAAAATCCTTTCTCACTTGTACAAAATACATGTATATGTGCCTCACTCTATTTATTCAATACATGTAAATTGAGAATAAAAATAAAATAAAAATTATTTTTTACTCTTAGAAATATGTTGAACATAAATAAAATATAAAATTGGAGTATTTATGTAAGAATAACAAAATAAAAATTATTGTACATAATACATGGGTATATTATATATGTATAAAATACTATATTGCATATAAACTAATTTACTTTTCAAAAAAATAATTAAAAAACACAGAAAAATTCCTTGGAAAATAATAGACATTTTTTATTTTATTCATTTTAAATTTAATTCATTTATTAATTTTAATTTAATTATCTTTATTTTTCTTAACTATTTTGTTTGGTAGTATATTTTGTCTGTTTCCTGCAGCCCTTCTAATTGGGCCATGCAGGATTGTTGACTTCAGTCAACTGGTCCCCTCGGTCTCTTGTGTCGCCAAGCTCATTATTCACCCCGGTTTCTTCCAATTATCCAGGCCCGACTCGAGCTCCATTTCACCTAATCTTTCACCCCGATTAGAGGTAGCAGATCCCTAACCCTCGCATGCTTTGTTCCTCTTCGATTCGTACCTCGAAATGCGGGTTGTGCTTCCCTCCTTATCGGACCCTCACATGTATATAACCCAACCTTCCTCCTCCTTTTCCGCTACCTTTTGTTTTCGCCACTTCTTTCGTTGCACCCGTCTACCTTTCCCAGAGTGACAACAAAAGAGAGAGAGGACGAGGGGAGCGTTTCATGTGTGCAAACCCTAGGTCCGGTGAGCTCTGACTCCGCTCCACCACGAGGAGCTCCAGCCTCTAGAACCACCGTCCATTGAGGCCATCACCTATGTGGGCTTTGTCCACGATTCCCACGCGACTTTCCTCCATCTCCAAGTACCCGCTTTACCTTCCCTTTCAATCCGAATCCATCTTCTTATTGTCGAACAAAGTAGCTCTGACGAGTCTCTGTTTTCCATTGTTTCATGCACCTCTGACGCGACTCCACCCTTCTTCGACTACCTTCCACTTCTATGTTACTCCCAACATCCTTCCATCGACTCCAATCATCAGATTGGAGTCGTGTAACAGGTCCAATCCTTCGCTTCATGTATGACCTGCCTCGTTCACTGACCCCCCTTGGTTTGCTATGCTTTTGTATCCCTAACCCTCGTCGGACTTTAACTCCGAGCACGACCCTCTTCTCCTGCAGGGTTAGTGATGAATCCACGATTCATCATCTCAATATCTTGATCTTAGCAAAATCCCCGAGTAAAATTCCAGAAAAATGTACATAAATCCATTAAATTAATAAAATATCTCTTGTAAATAAAACACACTAATTATTGTATATTAGATTGTACAAAATAAATTACACATAAAAAGCCGCAAAAATAAAGGAGTTCTATACATGTAAATAGCCCAAAACTTCATATATTTTTAATAATTTCATATCAACTCCTTTTTTGGCTAATTCTTTCTACAACGTTTTCATATCAATGTATATAAAATACAAAAATAAAAACAAATTTTACCTCAAATAAATGTTCCTAGATCCCAAAGGGAAAAGGCCGTAAAGACCAACTTCCAAACCAAATTCCCGCTCCGTATGAAATCCAAATTCACGAAACTCACTTTTAAAGTTCAAGTTAGAAAATTATCTATCTAACGGAAGTTGTTTCATTAAAATCGGAGCTCATTTGCAAAAGTTGGATTTTGGGACCTAGATGTACATTGTATATTATGTATATATATTCATTCTTTCTTCATTTTTTTCTAATTACTAAAAATACAAAAATATCATGATTGTGTTGTATTTTAATTATATTCTTTTATAGTATTTTTCTGTTGTAAATATCTCTTATTAAAAAGACAAAAAAAATACAAATTAGAAAAGTAAACAAAAATTGTACATGGTGTTTTGTCTTCTTTTGTAAATTCTCCACTATTTGTCTTCTCGTTTTATTTTATTATATTTAAAGTAGTCTACATTTATTTTCTTTTATTTAATCACATTCTCTACAATAACTTCCCTTTCTCCATTAACCTCCAAGTCTTCTTTCAACCTCCATTCCACTCCACCATTCTTTTAACCTCCCATTCAAACTCCATCTTTCCACCATCTCTCTAACTCTCATTATTCATCTCTTTATAATCATCTCCACATCCACATTTTTCCCCATCCGCCATTCTAATAGAATAAGGAGAGAGCTTGGAGTCTTTTGTTGGTGACAGCGGCGAAGCGTCTTCCTCAAGCGACGACCTCCTTCAGGCGAGATCCGTGGAGCTCCGTTCCGCGTCACGAGTTCTCCATCGAGCTCGCATAGCCTCTTCGATTTGATTTCGCCAATCGGATCGAGGCGCGACATGAGTCCAGTGTAGCTGCTCCGCCAATCCGACGAACATCAGGTAAGTTGTTTCTCCACTTTTCTTTGTTATTTATTTTATCTAACAGTTTGTTTACTTATTTGATCACCACCAGCATTTTGATATCAACCACCATTACATCCCCATTTGTTTATATCTTCATCTCCATATTACCACCACATCATTTTTTTTCCACATTTGTTGCACTCTCTTGTTTAACAAAATTTAAAAAAATAAAAAAATTAAAACAAAAGAAAGTGTTTCTTTTATTACAGCAAAATAAATAAAAAAGGAAAACAAAAAAAAACTAAGCATACGGAGGGAGCAGCAGCAGCACCGCCGCCTCCTTCTTCCCACCGCCGCCAGACGGCGGCCTCCTCGCCTTCAGCCGCCCCCACCGCAGGCATCTCCGCGGCGCCGCCGTCCACGACTCCACCCGCGCACCTCCGCCCAGACCCTCTCCAGCTGCGCGCCACCGCGCCTCCGCCCAGCAACCGTCAGATTCCGCCACGCTTCATCTCCGATGCCGACGACCGTCTCGCTCCCCCTCCCAACCTCCGCGCTCTGGCGCGGCCGCGCGCGCGTGAGAGGCACCGCCTCCAGCCCCAGCGGCGAGCCGCCATAGCCGCCCTCCTACCCTTCCCATTGGGTTCCACCTGCAATGGAAGAAGAGGTTAATTTTTTATTATTTTATGTAAAACTTGTACTTCTTTCATTCTAAATTTATAATATTGTATAACAGTCCCTGTATATAATTTGCAATGTAATCTTGGTTTTCTGAATTTGCAAAGACACCCCTGTGTTCATTTCTCAATTTGGACTTTATTTTCGCATCATTTATTCAATGAAAAGGGTCTTCATGTTGAGCAACTAATTCTCTACCACTTGGAAATTTATTTATATTTTTGTGAGCTTTGGGTTATTAATTAAAAATATTCAACTGAAATTCTATATATTTTACCCATTTTAAGCACTTAAATTTATATCTCACACATGGTTGCTCTAAAAATTCCACAAAAATTAGATATGATGCCTTGATATGTGATTGAGATACTACCCAAATTTCATTTAAAGTGGAATTGTCTTGTGCCTAAAATAAATTGTGGAGTGTTTTTAGTATTTGATTTTTAATTAAATCCACATACATCCTTTTCGTGAAATTTGAAGTCTCCTTGATGCCATATGAAAATACCTATGTGAGATAAGTATCTCTTTGCCAATTTTGATATTGTGAAATTAATTAAGAATTAATTACTCACTGTTGCTCTGTTTTCACAAAAAAATACATAAAAATTTTTATTTTTCAAAAAATTCCAAAAATATTACTGTAGCTTCCTTGCATCATGTTTTTAATCCAGTAAATTTTTCATAATTTTTACTTACTGTTTGTTCGAAAAATTGCAAAAAAACCCATAAAAAGTGTGCATTTTTATTTGTTGCATTTTAATTCCTAAAAATACAAAAAAAATATGTCTTGCATTCATCACTGGATTAGGATAATAGAAAAAATATAACTTGGCTAAATTGGACTAATTTGACATTAAAATTAATTTAGTCTTAATGTGTGTTTTCTTAGTGTCTTAATTCACTCGCATTTTGTATTACCATTTGTTTTTGCATTAGAAAATCTAAAAAAAATACCGCTTGGAAATCTAGAACTAAATTTTCAAATTAACCCGAAGTTGTTCCTTTGCCTCCCTGTGTTCGACCCCGGACTTGCCCAGGATATAAATTAAAGCCGAGACACTCTTCACGGAGATCTTCTCTCGGTTCTGACCGAATCGCTAAGTACACGTACCACAACGAACACAAATTAAACATCGTATTTAGCGACTCGTCAGATGGCGCCGTTGCCGGGGAGGCAACGGCTTAGGGATTAATTTAAAAATTTGGATTTAGATTTTCATTTACTCGGGTAGTCTGAACCCCGAGTCACTTGTAATTATTCCATTTTCTTCTTAATTATTTCTCTTCATATTTTTTTATATATTTTATTATTTATCTCTCTAATATAAATCTCATTTTCCTTGCGAGGGTCCGGTGGACTTGGAGTACATCGGAGGTCGACGGACGCGACGCGCCCGACTGCTGAAGATCAAGGAGAATTAGTTTATTTTTGAGAGAGTTTTTGTAACTACTGTAATAATTTAGGTAATTCGCACTTTCCAGCGGCTCTTGTTTGAGAGCTCATGCTTGTAACTGGACTGGACATTGGACTCGCTCGTGTTTGTGTGGCTGATTGGCGTAGAATAGGACTTGCACTCGCGGCTCTTAGAGCATATTTTTATTAGAATATTTTGTTGCGTGTGCTCGTAAATTTTAGGACCACACATCACATTTAACGAGACGCACTTAGACCGCATGGCTATTAGTCAAATTTAACTTGTTCATCACTCGCTAATAGAACTGCCTTTCTAGGAACGGTTTTCTCGTTTGCATCCATATAGTAAAAAATTTCAATTCTGCCTTGCATCCCGCATGTAGAGCGCAAGGATCACTGTAAGTCTCCTGAACTGGGCATGCATCATTGATTTCACTATTTGCATCGGTTTTCTCGACTCCTTCCCTCTTGGTTTTTGAAACTTAGGTTAAAAGGAAATCGGGACTGATCGTTAGACGTGCTTTGTTTGGTGGATTAATCAAGTGATAACCAAACTTAAAATCGGGACTGCTAATCAGAGTTGACACAAAATTTTTTTTGACTAAAACTAACACTTGTTTTGGGAGAGCAAAACCCACATTGTATGCTTGGCTAATTGTGATTATTGAGAGGTGAGGACGCATCCCTAGGATAGTGCCCAAAACCTACTTTTAAGCCTTACGTAATTGGATTTATATCTTGATTTATCACCTAATTAAAACTTAAAAGATAAACGATCGGGCTTTTGCGACCATCCCTGTGTTGAGTAGGTGAACTCAGGGTTTCCTCTTGTGTTTGTTTGTTTGTTTGTGTGTTATTCAGTGCACTTGTACGTTTTCTTCCTCGATCTGCTTCATTCTCCCATCTCCCTTCCAAGATGTCAGAATATTGGTCATCATATCCACGTCACTCTTCTTCGACCATATTTCGACCATCACCACCTTCTCATTCCTCTTCATACCTACACCTCGACCGCGAAGTCAGAACTCCGACTGATTTCTCCACTTCTTCATCCTTCTCACCTACCTTACATTCTTACACCCCTGACCCACAACCACCCTGGATCCGCTTGCTGGAATTAAGGAACAAACTAAAGAGCAAGCCACTGCTGAGATGAATGATTGGCAGAATCAGTTGACCCCACATACCTCATTCTCACCTCGAGTTAGGACTGGGAAATCATTGACCTTGACACATCCCAACTTGACCTTTGGGTGCAACACGGTCGATCAAACTAACCGAATGGAGAGGCCTACACCATACGATCTTCCTGACTTGATTGACCTGAGTGATCATGCCAACATTGACCAACCTTCATATCACCCATTCGGAGAGCCAACATATACAGAGGATTGGACTCATGGGACTGATCTACAGACCCCCTGTCTACTGACTCCACCTTATGAGGCTCCGACCAACATCTGCCATACAGATGGGTCATCGGCCCAGCATTACACGCCTGAGTCAAGATGTGTTGAATATAAGATCCCAACTTCTCAGCGGTATCCTCCAACTGAGCAGACTTCTCTCATGATGTGTCATGAGAACTTATTGGAGGATGATATTGGTAGACTGATTAAGAGTCCAGGTAGGAATGTGGATCATGGATCTTGCGGATTGAATTTTGAAAACCTGGAAGACACCGGATTGTCCACACATCATGTACAGATGGAGTCCCTTCTACCTCCCTCTTCTACTAACCACTTTTCCTCCAAACTTGAGTCTGTACATTCTCCTAGTCCTCCTTCACCTATCAAAAAGACCAAAAAATGGAAAATCGGAAAATACCATAAAAATTGAAAAAGGACACGATTTACAAAAATTGGATCCTGCACTTAGGGAAGCATTGGATAGAAAGCTGATTTTTGTCCATTGAACACTTTCCCGACCTTAAAAGATTTGTGAGAAGTAAATTGATGCCTAAAAGGTCGGGCAATAAGAGGACAAGTACTGAGAAACATGTAGTGTCTATGGCCACATCTTTGATGATAGAGAGAAAAACCAAGAGCCGCAGAGTAAAGCGGTTACCAAGATTTGATTGTGAAATCAAAGATACCACATTCACCCATGCAAGAATCGATGATGACTTACCGATTAATATCCTCCCGACCTCCGTATTTGCCAAGCTCAAACTCAGATCTGCCAAGAAGTCAAGAGAGATCGTTCAGTTGGCGGATCGGTCTGTTAAACGGTCGAGAGGAACCATTTCAGTCATCGTTACTTTCCAAGGTGCTCTATTACAGGTGGACTTCATGATCATTGATATTGAGCATCGAGGAGAGTTCACCCAGTCTTCGATCATTCTTGGGAAGCCGTTCTTAGCCTTGGCTAAGGCAACTATAGATTGCGAGACTCAGGAGATCGATTTCTCTGCATTGGGAGCACTCCGACCTCACCCGATCTTTGAGGATACACGATATTCCAAGGTAATCCGAAAAGTTGCAGACATTCGTGACCTTCGAGAGACAGTTGAGTCCCGTCCCTCTACTACACCTGAGATACCGACTGTCCAGACGACCATTGGTTTAGAGACTTCCTACAACCACACATCGCATATTGCTTGCACCACCACCGCGACAGCTTCTAGAGAGGACTCACGACCAGAAGCTATCATTGAGTCGGACATGACCTTTGTGGATTGCCTTGATCATTTCGATGATCCGACACAAGAACCCAACAATGTCAAGCCAACTGAGAACATTGTGCCTTATCAGAGACATGTGCTGACCTTGCAGGAGTATTACAATGCATATGGTGACTCATCTGATGATGAACCTCTGGTCAGAACCTCACACACACCACATCTAGGACATACACCAAAGGAGACAACTGGGACCAAATTGACCAATCTTGATAAATCGGTTGCTCCATCCTCTAGTCGGTCATCTGGTAAGAAGAAGACGGGTATTGATTCCTTGAGGTGTTCCCCTGAACCCCTCAAGGCTTGTCACTCTCCTCTTCCTCTTGATGCTTCAGGTTCTAGAAAACCGGCTAAGAAAGTTGCCTTCGACGTACTAGAGAAGGAACTTTCTGAGGAGTCCTCATCAGGTCCGGATGAGGTGATCTATATGAGTGAGCTCAGTTCAGCTGTTCTGAAGCCATCTTTGAGCAAGCAGCCGTGTGTCGACCCTCGTTGGACGTTCCCCACACCTCACTATTATTCCTCTATGAACGATTCTGACAGCGACACATATGTATACTACCCACCCCCTCGCTCCCGCAAGAAGGTCCGTCACAAACCTTCTTGATCCCTGTACAGATTCACTCCTCTTGTACATTCTCCCTTCTTTGTATATTCTCCAGATCACATCGGTTCTCACACTTACTCTTGTCCTATACTTAGGCTTACCAAGACCTAAGTATAGGGGGAGCCGATGCCCGCCGTGTGTGCATACTCATCCATTTCTCCTCTTAACCTCGTCTGCCCCATTTTTTCTCTTCTTCTACACTTAGGCTGACCAGAGCCTAAGTATAGGGGGGCGGATCGACTTCTATACTATTTCTTATTTTATCCATCCTACGCTTAGCACAAGCTATGTCTTTTTCTCGCTTCTTGTGCTATGAGGACATAGCACATGCTAAGTATAGGGGGGCGTGTATATATTACATATATACTTTACCCATAGCTCATACTTTCACGTATTTTTGTATATATTATACAATAATTATGGGGTGGGTAAAAAAAACTTTTTCAAAAAAAATCTCTTAAAAAACTTTTCAAAAAATATGTTTTTTGTTCTCTTTTCTTATTTGCTCTAAAAAATTTTCAAAAAATATGTCCTTTCTTATTTATCTATATTTTTCAAACGAGTCCTTAGGAGAGTCTCTTGGACTGGAACTTTGGGTGATGTTGTGACTCTACTCTTGTAACTGCGGTCAACACTTAAAGTCATATCCCTACTATATATGTATACAAAGAGAGTCTGATGATTAGGAAAATTGGATACCTTTTGACTAGAGCTTGTTCATCTTAGAATTTTAGGATCTCTAAAACCGAGAGTTCTTGAATGGATCAAGTCTTGTATTCACATACACAGTCAGGGGTTAATCCAACTTATTCATTCTTTATTTGCTCGAAGACTAGCAAAGTTTAAGTATAGGAGGGTGATGAATCCACGATTCATCATCTCAATATCTTGATCTTAGCAAAATCCCTGAGTAAAATTCCAGAAAAATGTACATAAATTCATTAAATTAATAAAATACCTCTTGTAAATAAAACACACTAATTATTGTATATTAGATTGTACAAAATAAATTACACATAAAAAACCGCAAAAATAAAGGAGTTCTATACATGTAAATAGCCCAAAATTTTATATATTTTTAATAATTTCATATCAACTCCTTTTTAGCTAATTCTTTCTCCAACGTGTTCATATCAATGTATATAAAAATACAAAAATATAAAAAAATTTTTACCTTAAATAAATGTTCCTAGATCCCAAAGGGAAAAAGCCGTAAAGACCAACTTCCAAGCCAAATTCCCGCTCCGTATGAACTCCAAATTCACCAAACTCACTTTTAAAGTTCAAGTTAGAAAATTATCTATCCAACGGAAGTGGTTTCATTAAAATCGGAGCTTATTTGCAAAAGTTGGATTTTAGGACCTAGATGTACATTGTATATTATGTATATATTCATTCTTTCTTCATTTTTTTCTAATTACTAAAAATACAAAAAATATCATGATTGTGTTGTATTTTAATTATATTATTTTATAGTATTTTTCCGTTGTAAATATCTCTTATTAAAAAGACAAAAAAAATACAAATTAGAAAAGTAAAAGAAAATGTACATGGTGTTTTGTCTTCTTTTGTAAATTCTCCACTATTTGTCTTCTCTTTTTATTTTATTGTATTTAAAGTAGTCTACTTTTATTTTCTTTTATTTAATCACATTCTCTACAATAACTTCCCTTTCTCCATTAACCTCCAAGTCTTCTTTCAATCTCCATTCCACTCCACCATTCTTTTAACGTCCCATTCAAACTCCACCTTTCAACCATCTCTCTAACTCCCATTATTCATCTCTTTATAATCATCTCCACATCCATATTTTTCCCCATCCGCCATTCTAATAGAATAAGGAGAGAGCTCGGAGTGTCTTGTTGGTGACAGCGGCGAAGCGTCTTCCTCAAGCGACGACCTCCTTCAGGCGAGATTCGTGGAGCTCCGTTCCGCGTCACGAGTTCTTCATCGAGCTCGCATAGCCTCTTCGATTTTATTTCGCCAATCGGATCGAGGCGACGATAGGAGTCCAGTGTAGCTGCTCCGCCAATCCGGCGAACATCAGGTAAGTTGTTTCTCTACTTTTCCTTGTTATTTATTTTATCTAACAGTTTGTTTACTTATTTGACTACCACCGACATTTTGATATCAACCACCATTACATCCCCATATGTTTATATCTTCATCTCCATATTACCATCACATCTTTTTTTTTTCACATTTGTTGCATTCTTTTGTTTTACAAAATTAAAAAAATAAAAAAAATTAAAACAAAAGAAAGTGTTTCTTTTATTACAGCAAAATATTAAAAAAATAAAAAAGGAAAACAAAAAAAACTAAGCATACGGAGGGAGAAACAACGGCGCCGCCACCACCCCCTCCTTCTTCCCACCGCCGCCAGCCGGCGGCCTCCTCGCCTTCATCCGGCGGCCTCCTCGCCTTCAGCCGCCCCCACCGCGGGCATCTCCGCGGTGTCGCCGTCCCCGACTCCACCCGCACACCTCCGCCCAGATCCTCTCCAGCTGCGCGCCACCGCGCCTCCGCCCAGCAACCGTCGGATTCCGCCACGCTTCATCTCCGACGTCGCCGACCGTCTCGCGCCCCCTCCCAACCTCCGCGCTCCGCCGCGACCGTGCGCACGTGGGAGGCACCGCCTCCAGCCCCAGCGGCGAGCCGCCATAGCCGCCCTCCTACCCTTCCCAGTTGGGTTCCACCTGCAAAGGAAGAAGAGGTTAATTTTTTATTATTTTATTTAAAACTTGCACTTCTTTCATTCTAAATTTCTAATATTGCATAACAGTCCCTGTATATAATTTGCATTGTTATCTTGATTTTCTGAATTTGCAAAGACACCCCTGTGTTCATTTTTCAATTTGGACTTTATTTTCGCATCATTTATTCAATGAAAAGTGTCTTCATGTTGAGCAACTAATTCTCTACCACTTGGAAATTTATTTATATTTTTGTGAGCTTTGGGTAATTAATTAAAAATATTCAACTGAAATTGTATATATTTTACCCATTTTAAGCACTTAAATTTATATCTCACATGCGGTTGCTCTAAAAATTCCACAAAAATTAGATACGATGCCTTGATATGTGATTGAGATACTGTCTAAATTTCATCTAAAGTGGAATTGTATTGTGCGTAAAATAAATTGTGGAGTGTTTTTAGTATTTGATTTTTAATTAAATCCACATACATCCTTTTCGTGAAATTTGAAGTCTCCTTGATGACATATGAAAATACCTATGTGAGATAAGTATCTTTCTGCCAATTTTGATATTGTGAAATTAATTAAGAATTAATTACTCAATGTTGCTCTGTTTTCACTAAAAAATACATAAAAAATTTTATTTTGTCAAAAAATTCCAACAATATTACCGTAGCTTTCTTGCATCATGTTTTTAATCTAGTAATTTTTTCATAATTTTTACTTACTGTTTGTTCGAAAAATTGCGAAAAAAGCCATAAAAATTGTGCATTTTTATTTGTTGCATTTTAATTCCTAAAAATACAAAAAAATTTGTCTTGCATTCGTCACTGGATTAGGATAATAGAAAAAATATAATTTGGCTAAATTGGTCTAATTTGACATTAAAATTAATTTGGTCTTGTTGTGTGTTTTCTTAGTGTCTTAATTCACTCGCATTTTGCATTACCATTTGTTTTTGCATTAGAAAATCTAAAAAAAATACCGCTTGGAAATCTAAAACTAAATTTTCAAATTAACCCGAAGTTGTTCCTTTGCCTCCATGTGTTTGACCCCGGACTTTCCCGGGATATAAATTAAAGCCGGGACACTCTTCACGGAGATCTTCTCTCGGTTCTGACCGAATCGCTAAGTACACGTACCACAACGAACACAAATTAAACATCGTATTTAGGACTCGTCAGTTAGCACGCCAAGAGGCTGTTAGCCATGCGAGCCCGAGGCGAACCATTATTATAATAAATGTTATTGTAATATATATGAATTATCAATAAAAGTTATTGATTGTTTCACTCCCTTTCTGAAATTATATGAATGAATGCACTATAAGGTCCCTTTGTACAATTAGGGTTATGTACCACGTCCGTCTTGATGATCATACATTTGTTGATTCATTAATTGAATCATAGAGGCTGGTGTTTGGATGAATATATAAGGAGTTAGATAGATGTCTCTTCAAGCACCGTCAAGTGATTATTAAGAGATGATCTCCAGCCTGCGTAGGAGATGGCAATCCTTTCTCATAAAGGCTGATATCTGACCGACCTCTTGATGCAGGTCCTCTGCATGGGAATAATGATTCGGAGGTGTCAGATTAGTTAGGTCAAAGGGTTGACTTAACGAGATCGAGATAACCTAAGTCTTATATGAATGCTGTCGCAGTGTAGGCATGCATCCTCTGGGCAGAGACAGATGTGTTACTATATGTCTAAGTGTATACATTTAGCAGACCAATATTTGATGACCTAACCAAGGTCTATACACCAACGAGCAACTGGTGTACATGTAAGGGCATATGAGTAATACGATCTCTCAAAGGGATCATACAGGTTCACTTGTGAACCGGAAGACATGAGCTCACTCATGAGGTATTGGGACCGATCAAATTCCATGCATGGTCATCGTGCTTTGGAAGCATGATGAGAATTTGAAGATATGATATATGCTTTGGGAAAGCATATGATAGATACCGATTCCCACCAAGATTGAGAAACTTGGTGATCAAACCCTGAAGATGACATTGTAAAATTGATCTATATCTTTAGGTTCATTATAGGTCTTCCAGTATGCAGGATGTACAGGTGTTAGGAAGACCTGAGGGTGATTTGATCATAAACGATTGTATAACCATGACGCTTCCATTCTGAGGGAGTGATGAAACAGGTTTGGATTTTAGTGACTCCTCTAATGAGAGAAGTAATCTGATCTTGGTCCAAGTGTTGGACATTTGATCTGAATGAGATTCAGATGCAATGAGAAGATTAGATTTGCGGTCTTGATTTAATAAAGCATCTATGAGAGGTCTGTGAGATCTGGGTTTGAGATGTGATCTCAACATCCAAGTCACTATACGTGGAACAATACAATCGCTATACGTGGAACAATACAATCGCCCTGTCCTTATCCCCAAGTATCAGCGGAGAAAGCACATTATTCTTCAAAGGGTTCAAGAATAATTCCATAGTTGAATTATATCTAAGAATTGAGAAATGAATAATTAAATGTGATTTAATTATATTGAATAATGTGAATTTGAGTCACATTAATGGATGCATGTAAATGATGATCCAATATAATTAAATATGATTTAACTATTATGGATACGCATAATGTGAATAGCAATATCCAACTATTCATGATATATTATAAATGTGATTTATAATGTATTATAGAGAGCTTATTATGATTTATATTTGTTGATTAATTATTGGTGTGAATTGGATTCACATTGTATAATTAATTGAAAATATAGATTACCTTTTGTTTTGGGTTGTGAATGTGATTCACAATTTTTCAATGGCAAGATTGGAATATTCTCAAAATTAATTATGAATTGTTTTTGTAGAATAATTTACAACAAAAGTTGTTGTAAAAATCTTAGATATTTTCATGGAGTAGTGCAATCTCATGAGATTGCATGAGATTGCCTCCACCTTGGATTATGGTGGACGGCTGCTATCTCCATATGGAAATTGGTAGTCGTCCTACCAATCTCCATGGAGAGATGCAATCTCCATGCAATTGTCTCCATATTTGCTTGATTTAATTTGAGATGGAACTATATTTGATTTATCAAATATATTTAATTCCAATTAAATTATTTGTTGTTGTGTTTTACAAACAACAATCTTGACCATTGAAAGAAAACACAAATCAATCTCATTCATTGATTTTGTGTGTCCCATGGATTGAGATCCATTGGACTCCCAAACCCTATATGAAGAGAGGCACTCTGTGCTCTCTAGGTTTACAACAAGGACAAAACATATCAAGCTCTCTTTCTTCATCTACTTCACACGTCCCCTCTTCTCCTCCTCCATTGGTGGCCGTCCACCATACCCTAGATGAGAGAATCTCGTCGTCGAATCGCCGTTGTGAACTCTCGGTTCTCCATCTTCTTTGGTGTGCTTCGCTCACGAAGAAGGCGTTTGATCTCGTGCGATGAGATCAGGAGTTCCACGCTTGGATTCAACATCTTGGATTGCGAGGATCACGCGGTTCATCCCCGCGCTCGCAATCGTCGTCTCCGAAGATCGGATTTGAGACAGGAGGTCTCTTTTCGTAGAGACACGATCAACCACGCTTCAAGAGGTATTCTTACATACTTGTTATGATTTAGATGAAACGATCCGAGAATCGTTCTGGGATCATGTGGTTTCATCACATAAAATTTTTTAAATTCCGCTGCATAGAATAACTAGTTTGACTAGTCGTTCTTCATCGTATACGATACGATGCACACGCTTCCGTGATGCACTTGAGGATTATTCCATATCCTTCATAGGCCTCATATGGAGGCACCACAGAGTCCAGGAAAGCCCCAGCTCACCCGTTCATCCTCTTGACCTCTCTCCTGGTCTAGGGCCAATCGAAGCCTTCCTATAACTGCGGAACGTCAACACCGACCGATTCCACTTCTCTGCGGTTTGAGAGAACGTCAGAGCCGTATGCAATCTCGCGTCAGGTCTAATCTTAACCATCCATCATCGAGGAGCTCCTGATCGTCTGATCCATCTGAGGATCTTATCAGCACCGTCCATAGCCGAAGAGGTACCAACAGATCTCTGTCGTTCATCTATAAGTGGGCCTCCTCCTGCCGTTGGATAGCGCACAATAAAGGGGTAAACTTTACCTAAGCCCTTTCTATTTTTTATTTTCTTATTCAGTCCTATAATTATTTGTAGTAGTTTAAAATAGCTTGAACATTTTCAGTCAGATCCTTGCACTCTTCGATATTTGCATCCTAGTCCTGTGTATCCGGACTAGCGTTCCACGTGCTCAGTGGTTTATTTGCATTACATTCTATGTACTTCATGGATATTACATTTTGAATGGGAACTTGTTAGTATTTGCATTTATGCCCCCTTTGAGCACGTGTCACGTGTATTGCGCGTGTTTGTTTGTCCAATTTGTAGATCAGGCTCTTAACTTTTAATTGTATTATTATTTGGCCTGTAACTTTTGAATAATTGCAATATGTCCCTACTTGTTGTGTGTGTTGTTTTTAATCAATTAAATACCTAATTAACTCTAAAAACTCGAAAAAATTGTAATATTTTTGGTAATTTTTGTGAATAAATTTAGTTTCATTTAATATGTTATAAAAATAAAAAATACCTAAAAATTGCTCTGTCTATTTTATAAAATCCATAAAAAAATGAAAAATTGTTTAAAAAACTCCATAAAAAAATTGTTTGTGTGTTTTTTATATGCTTTGTCTTCAGTAGAATTTTTTCTTGAAAATTCCTTGCGAAGACCTTAAAAATTACAAAAGACTTAAAACTCATAAAAGTCATTAAAAATTCTAGAAGAAATTAAAAAATCGGATTTCAGTTTCTGCTTGTTGCCATTTTTCTCTAGTTTATGATAAAATTGCTCCCAGGACATTAGGGCACTTTAGATATTTTTAATTTGTAATATTGTCCTGGTTGTGCACTGTCTCACTGTTTAGCTTTTGTTTGATTTTTTTATAAAATCATATAAAAATAGGAAAAATCCCCCTAAAATCATCAAAAACATCTGAATGTTTGAAAAACATAAAAGTATTTTTGTTTCCTGTTTTTGATCATTTTTATTGTTAAAAAATTGTAAGGGCCTGTTTTTGTGCTTATTGACCCTTTTTCCTTGCTTTCCTTCTTTATCTGAAAAATATAAAAAAATTACAAAATTAAAAACCACAAAAATATGCTTCTTCTTCTCTGATTAGGACTACTACGTACATTTCCGTGCTCCTTGTGTTCGATCCTGGTCGTTATATCGGGTTAAATAAATAGCGGAGACCGCTGACATTATTTTGTGCTTGATTGCTTCATTTGTGTGATTCTCTTTTTTTGTTGTAGCTGAATGGGGTCACAACGACCCGTGTTTATTCTTGATACTTAACCCTAACCAGCTGGTCACTCATCACCTATTACATATATTTACTAAGAAGTAAGAATTCATTTTATATTACCATACCTTATTCAAGTATTACTAACAAGAAATTTTTTACTCATATATTTTGCAACTCACTTTACTTATTTCCATTCCTTAATTACTAAGGTTTAAAATACTTATAAGCGGTTTTATGTTACTATTGCTAACACAATTGTTACTTATCATGCGTTATTTTTGAAAATATATCGAGATACCGATGTAATTACGTTATTTACTGATACAACATTTTTATTTTACCAATGTCTACACAATTGTTACTTATATTACACATATTTTGAAATTAAGCCTCTCTTTTTTTCACTATATATTCAAAGTGTTTCACAATATTGAGGTTTTATTGTTACTACTTCCTCTTTAATTCTTACACCTTACATTTAGTGATTTACTATTTCATCTTTTATTTCAGGTATGCCATACATGCGAACACTTCTTATGTTTCATGGATGAAAATGTGAAATAACGAGGCATTAATGATCATTGCATTGCTTCTTAACTTAAGAAGCTAGAATAACATCTTTGACAATACTATTAAGAACTAATCATTCTGTAACTAGTACATAAGATGCTTAACAAATACAATGCACCAAATAAATAGTTGATGTGTAACACTAATTCAATAACCGATCATAAACGAGTTAGCAATATGGACATGGATATTCAGTAATTGTTCATATAGACATCGGTAATTTACCTATTCAATTACCCAGTTAATTATTCTAAAGTATTAAGTAGTTATAACTTCAGTAGCCAATCACAATGAGTTCAGTAATATGAACGTTTGTAGTCATTACTAGTTGTATGGATATGATTAATTTACCTACTCGATTATATAGTAATTATTCAAAAGTACTAACTAGCTATAATTTCAATAACTGATTACAATGAGTTTAGTAATATGAAAATCAATATTCATTACTTGTTCGTATAAACATTCATAATTTAACTACTAAATTATCTAGTAATTATCATAAATATTAAGAAACTATAACTTAAGTAATCAATCACAACGAGCTCAGTATTATAGACATTAATAACCGGTACTAGTTCTATGGATATTAGTAACTTACCTACTCAACTATATAGTAATAATTCGAAAGAACTAATGGACATCAATATTCAATACTTGTTTATTTAAATATTTGTAATTTACCTATTTAATTATCTCTTAGTCAATCAAAAGTATACATTTTCTAATCTACACATGAAATGATCTTTTCATAAATAAATCTTGTGCCAGCAGTACTCTAGGTGTGATTTTTTCTCTTTCTAAAACTGACTACATCTTTTTAAGAAAAGATATTAATTTGAATTATTATTATGTTAAAAATGCAAAGCACATCTTGTTATTGTCAAAATTGTCTCCTGCTAAATATGATTAACATATTTTGATCTGACTTGATGGACGACTACAAATGGGTACCAACTACGAAGCCAATGAGCACTATACTGCACTAAATTCCCAAGGTATTTTTAGAAAATACCTTAGCCAACTTGGCTACACCTACCAATTTTTTTTATTTATTAAGATATTTTTTGAAACACCTGAGGGTATTTAGATCGCTATACGACACATGTTCTCATTCAAATTTTGACTTAATTCGACGCTTCTATCTCATCCATTAAGCTTACCAGATTTTAATAGTCTCTGCTGAAATCGACCCATTCTAGATGGACAGGTTTGGAATGTTTATTTCACATGAAATGTGAATTATAATATGCTTTCATATAGTGGACTAAATCCCCCCATGTGCTTTCAGAAAATTCCTTAGCAAATAAAAAACTCCGGGGGAGGTGCAACTTTGCTACCCAACCCTATTTTTTATTTCATAAGATTTTTATTTTGAAAATGTCTGTGGATATTTAGATCACTATATGACACCATGTTCTCATTCAAATTTCTTCTCAGTTCGACTCATATCCCATCATTAATCCTATTAGGTTTTAACAATCTCAAAATTGTTGAAATCGCATTTTAGATAGATATGTTAGGAATGTCAGTTTCATATAGAATTTGAATTACAATATGCTTTCATCTACTGGACGAAATCTCGCTAGGTGTTCTCAGAAAATACCATAAGAAATAAAAAAAATAATGATGGGGTATCCAAGTTGGCTTCCCCCTCGGGGTAGCCCCATTAAACAGAGGGAATCAAATTGGCTACCTCCACCTTATTTCTTAGTACTTAAGGTGTTTTTTAAAAATGCTTGGGGATAGTAAGATCACTATATCGCACAATGTTCTCATTCAAATTTCGACTCAATGCGAGACTCCTATCTAGATCCATCAAGCCTGTCAGATTTTAATTATTTTGAATTGCTGAAACCAATCAATTTTAGATGGATGTGTTAGGAATGTTTGTTTCACACAAAATTTGAACTACAATACGTTTTTATTTAGTGGACTAAATCCCCCTGAACATTTTCAAAAATTACCTTAATAAATGAAAAAATAAGGTGGAAATATCCAAATAAGCTCCCCCTGAAATAGCCTCATTAAACCTTATATAAAAAAATAAAGATAGTGTAGTAACGGAAATAAGAGTTAATTCTTTATTAACAACAATTAACCATGCTTGAAGGAAAAATCAGCCTTGACTCATGTTTCCTTGAATATCATCTTCTTCCCACCAGCATCCACTTGGGAATTTGCAAAGCATACGTGATGCGTGCAAGCTTTCCACTCCAAATAAAAGAAGAGAATAAAAAGACGTCGATGTCCATCCCTCCACCATTTCCCCACACGTGTAGCCAAAAATAAAGGGGTGCGGGGGAGCCCAACATTAATGCATGACAATTGACAAACAACGAGAGCGGGTGAGGGGGGCGTAGACGTACATCACCAGGAAACCCCAGCCACGTCGACTCCGGCTATCCTCCCCCCGTTCTTCGGATTTGGAGTTTCGGAACGAGGGAAGGCGAATGGCGTCGGTGGTGGAGGAGGTGATCAGATCGATCGAGCAGTGGCTGAGGTTCGCAAAGGAGAAGCCGCCACCGTGCGCGGACCATAATCTCGACCCCGTCCTCCTCGTCCCGGGCATCGCCGGTTCCATCCTCCATGCCGCAGACGCCGACGGCAAGGTAGAGAGGGTCTGGGTCCGGTTCCTCGCCGCCGATCGCGAGCTCAGGGGCAAGCTCTGGTCCCGCTTCGATCCTTCCACCGGTAACCGACGTTGTCCCTTCCTGAAATCTTTCTGAAATAGCAGGCCACGAATCACAGGGTTCATGGTCTATGCTTAACGCCTCTCATTGTGCATAATTGTTCGTTAACTGTGTTTGCTAGACAAGAACTATTAGATGATATGTTTTTCCACCATCGAATCTAATAAGGAGGTTCCTTTAAAAAATCTAGTAAGAAGGTGAAACTTTTTTGTTTTAGTTAGTTAGATAAATAATCAAGTCGAGTTTAAATAGATAATTGTTGATATGTCTTTGCATTCTATCTCGTCTGACCGATCCGATGCATTACAGTACTCGACTTGGTGACTTCCCTATATTGTTGTCTGGTAAAGCCTGCCGTCGCAAATAGGGGTCCCACTAATTGGTGAGCGAGCCTGGAGAGGGGGAAGGTCTATGAGGAGGTGTGCCCCCTCACTGGGGTTCGGGAACAACTCCCAAAACAACACCGAGTATTGGGGTTCTACTTTTAGGGGATTCGTCTATATCGAGGTGTTATATAAATCTCTTAGGGTTAGATCTCATTTTGTATCCTATGAAATTGTAGTTTCAAAAGAGAAAAAGATTTATCGAAAAGATCCGTCACTATTGAGGACGTAGCCCCAATAAAGGGTGGACCTCATACATTTATATGTTGTGTGATTGCCTTGCTTGCTTGTTTGCTCATTTGATTTCTTCTATGCATAAAAAACTAGTATTAGAGCTCTCAATATTGTTTGGAGTGAGGAGAAGTATATCTTGGGTTTGTGATATATCGAAATGTGTGCTTTTCTCAAGCAACAAGACATTTTGATGCTGGTGGAGAACGAGAAGGAAAAGACACTCGAGCCCTATGAGTTGATGTAGGAAGAGAAGTACCCTTAATGATCATATCAAACTTGACAAATGTGATCATCATAGATGTTGCAATCCCATTATCATGAGATTGTGGTTGAATAAAAAACTAACAAGTGTTTTTAAAGCAACAACCTTTCTTCATCTATATGCAAGGACATGCTCCTTTAAAAGAACATCTAATTTCTCAATACTTTGCTTCCGAATTAAAAATATGGAGGATTTCCAAAACTCCCCTAGGGTATAACATTGTAGCCAAGGCAAATCCATATGGTTCCAAAGCTCACTAGATGAGGGACATATAGAGAATAAGTGACCCTCATCCTCCAAGGGAGACACACAACAAGGGCAAGATGGATTACCCAATCGTGAACATGTCTCGTAGTCAACGTGCATTTGTTTACTTGCCACAGGAAAACCTTTACCTTAGGCAGGAGCTGAGATCTCCAAGTGAGTCTATATGTAGCCACATCCGAGCCCATCTCATGTAAATGATCCATAGTAAGGAATCCGTGTGCCTTCTAGACTAAAAACGTCCCATTTGCCCATTTCCCGCAATCCCTCCCTACCGAGGGATATTGGATGTCACCAAGAGAGAGTGCCATCTCCAATGCTGCACCGTGACGTCACATACACATGATGGGCACCACGTACATTCTCATAAGTCTTAGCAACACGCATCTATTGGTTAGCAGCAAGGGCAAACAACTTGGAGTATCTGTTAACGCATACAATAATAGTAGTATCTGTACTTTTCTCTATTTTGTTTCTTCATAGTATGCTTTATGTAATTTACCCATAGGCTACTCTCCTATATAAGAGAGCCTAAGGTTCATGGAATAAACAAGGTTATTCATTTTTCCCAACATGGTATCAGAGCGACGGTCCTAGACCGGAGTTCTCGAAACCCTAACCCTAACCCACCCCACCCGCCGGCCTCTCCTTCTCCTTCCCTCTCGATTGGCGCCGCCTCTACGCCGCCGCACGCGCGGCTGGTTGTGCTGCTGCTCGCGCGCCTCCTCCTGCGCGTGTGCTGCTCCTGCGCCGCCTCTCCTGCGCCTGCACCCTCTAGTGCCTGCGCGCACGTAGCGCCTGCGCATCCCAGCGCCTGCGTACCCTCCAGCGTCTGCGCATCCTCCAGCGCCTGCGCGCACATTGCGCCTGTGCATATAGCGCTAGCGCCTGTGCGCGTTCTCCGGTGCGCAACCCTGTGTGCAGCCTCGTGCGCGTGACCATCTGTGCGTGACTGTTGCGTGCATGATCCAGTGCACGCATCTTCTTAGTGATCCAGTGCGTGACTCTTGTGCGCGTGAAGATCGTAGCACGCACATCTTCATGGGGATAGTTGCTTGAGGTCTACACATGCAACTAATCCCGCCTATGTCAGTGTAGACGAAGTTCATCGTCTGTCAATCGCTCCAGTCTTCCATCTCCAGTATGTTAGAAAGCAAGGCTGATATGCCATCTATTGGCGCATTTCGTGGTCCAGCGCCCATTGTCAAGATGGACGGTACAAACTATGAACTGTGGGCAATGCAGTTCATGAGTATGATGAAGTCAACAGGTAAGAAGCACATTCTTACCGAACCTGAGCCTGCAGAGAAGACTGGAGTCCATGCCTCATGGGAGGCTGATGATGCATATGCCAAGGTTTGGCTATCTGGTACATTGGCTATTGAAATTGCCAATGACATCTTACATCAACCCACAACCAAGGATATGTGGGATATTCTAGCGGCAACGTACTCTCAGGCCAAGAACGAAACGAAGATTCTGCAACTTCAACATGATATATTCACAATAAAGCAGAATGGTCGTCCTTTACATTCTCTCTACACATCACTGAGAGGGATGTTCGAGAAGCTCTATAGCTTCATGCCTCTTACTGCCACGCCAGAATAGCAGAAGACATACATGAATGCGACCATGGTGGGTGTGTTCCTGGCTACACTTGATCCAGAGTATGAGGCGGCACAATCTCAGATTTTGGCAGACTCGACTATTCCTCCCATGGAGGAAGCTTTTCATAGATTGAGTCGGATCACAGTTCCCTCAACAGCTGTGAGTCAGAATTCCTCAGCCATGGCAGCAAACAGAGGTTGCGGATTTCATCACCAGGGCCGTGGACGTGGACCTCGTGGAAGGGGTGGCCGTACTAGGCCAACATGCACATATTGTCACCGGGTTGGACACAATGAAGATACCTGCTACTCGAAGCACGGATTTCCTGCATCTGCACGAGCTGCTGAGCAGATAGAGCCCCCGTCTGCTGCTACTCTGGATCAACGATTCGAGGATCTAGTTGACCGTCTGAGGGGCATTATTCCACCATCTACTACAACACCGACTACAGAGAGTCATTCTGATGCTGTCGCTTCTGCCTCTGCTTCTACCAGTGCTTCAGGTAGTATACTTGCATTCCACAGTAGTAGATCAGATACTTTACCATGGATTATGGACTCGGGCGCTACACATCATCTATGTGGCGACCAGAGTCTGCTTTCAGGATACACTCAGATCCCTCCAGGTCGGACAGTCATGATTGCCAATGGCACTCATTCCCCCATCACTGGTCAGGGGGAGGCTAGATTGACATCCTCTATGCAGCTCAAGAATGTGCTACATGCACCTGATTTCTCAATGAATTTATTGTCAATTAGCCAGATTACAAAGGATCTACATTGTCGGGCAATTTTTGATCCATCTTCTTTGATTTTTCAGGACATCCATACGGGCAATGTGATTGGTCGTGGCTATGAGCAAGGAGGCCTATACCGCCTGAATCAGACTCCTTTTGCTGGATCCTCATCCTCTTCTGGACAAGTATCAACCTTATTATGGCATCTGCGTTTTGGTCATTTACCGCTTCAGAAGTTGCGTCAAGTTTTACCTTATGGTCTCCCTCACACACCTATTCAGTGTGAGGCATGTCAGTTGGGAAAGCATCACAGGCCATCCTTTCGAAGTCGTCTAGGTAGTAGTACCTCCAAGTTTGAGTTATTTCATATTGATGTCTGGGGTCCGAGTCGTGTACCTGATCATCAGGGACACATATTTTATATAGTTTTTGTGGATGATTTCTCTAGAGTGTCATGGGTATTTCTGATGAAAAATAAATCTGAAGCAGGAAATATCATTATCCATTTTCTGAATGAAATACAAAATATTTTTTCTACATCTGTGAAGCTTGTGAGAAGTGACAATGCTTTAGAGTTGTGCACCAATACTCTTGCCAATTACTACTCCTCAAAAGGGATTATTCACCAAACATCTTGTGCTCATACATCTCAACAGAATGGGATTGCTGAACGAAAACACCGTCACCTTCTTGATGTCACTAGATCACTACTTATACAGAGTCATGTTCCCTATTCCTACTGGGGTGATGTAGTTCTTACTGCATGTTATCTAATCAACCGTATGCCTTCGTCTGTCTTGAATGAACAGATTCCGTTCTCACTTATTCATCCTGACAAGGATCTGTTCCCTCTTACTTCTCGCGTGTTTGGATCGGTTGCTTTTGTCCATCAGTTGTCGCCGGGTACTGACAAGCTCTCTCCTAGGGCTGTCAAGTGTGTCTTTGTTGGGTACTCCAGAACTCAAAAGGGGTACAAGTGCTTTGATCCTCTGCGTCGGCGGTATATGATCAGTGCAGATGTTACATTTTTTGAATCTGTTATGTATTTTTCAGCATCAGGAGACAAGCAGCTTCCACCTATACCACCTGATGCCATATACATGACACCACCACCACCTCAAATACCACCACCACCACCACTACCACAACAGCCTATCTCACCGTTCCCGTTCCATTATACCCGCAGGCTTCCTCCAGCTCATGGTCATGACTCGTCCACTAGCTCGCCTATGGTATGTAATGAAAATATTAATGTTGATGGATCTGACGACATTTCTGAGCAGGATGTGGTGCAGGAGCCAGATGAGCCTACAGCTGATTTGGATATTCCTATTGCTCTACGGAAGTCGAAGAGGACTTGTGCCAAATATCCATTATCAGCCTCTGTGTCTTTTGAGCGGCTATCTGGAGACTTCAGGTCGTTTGCTATGGCACTTTCAGCTATAGATATTCCACGAAATCATCATGAGGCTCTGCAGGATAGTAGATGACGGCTAGCAATGGAAGAAGAAATGGCAGCACTTCAGTCCAGAGGAAGTTGGACTTTGGTTTCTATACCTCCAGATGTGAACCCAGTGAGCTGCAAGTGGGTGTTCACAGTGAAGCAAAATGCAGATGGCTCTATTGACAGGTACAAGGCGCGTCTGGTTGCACGTGGCTTCACACAAACATACGGGGTGAATTATCTTGACACATTCTCGCCTGTGGCACGTCATTCCACTCTACGGATCTTGCTGTCAGTTGCAGTTGCTCGAGACTGGCCGCTCCATCAGTTGGACGTGAAGAATGCATTTCTATATGGAGATTTGTAGGAAGAGGTGTATATGCAACAACCACCTGGTTTTGCTGTTGAGGGGGAGTGCTCCAAGGTATGCAGGTTACATAAGGCTATCTATGGCCTTAAGCAGAGGCCCAGAGCATGGTTTCAGAAGCTCTCAGATCTCTTCGAGAAACAAGGATACAAACGCTCCAATGCTGATCATTCCTTGTTTATACAGAAGACCGCGAGAGGTATCATTGTCATTATGGTTTATGTTGATGACATCTTGATTACAGGAGATGATGAGCAGGGCATAAGGCAGGCGAAAGAAATGCTGGGTAGTGAATTTGTCACTAAGGATCTTGGGGTCCTTAGATACTTTCTGGGGCTTGAATTTGCTAGAAATTCATATGGGCTAGTCATGTCACAAAGGAAATATGTTACAGATCTGTTGAGTGAAACAGGTATGCTTGGGTGTCGACCTGCTACGACACCAATGGATCCCAGCATGAAGCTTTATGAAGATAACACAGAGGAGGTGGACAAGAGAAGATATAGAGAACTGGTAGGCAAACTGTTGTATGTCACGATCACTAGACCAGATATATTATTTGCAGTGAGTCGTGTGAGCCAGTTCATGGAGCAACCACGCCAGGTGCATATGGATGCAATACATATGATTCTTAGATATCTCAAATCTTCTCCAGGTGCAGGTCTGCTATTCAAGAAAGGAAAGGGGATCTATATCTCAGCATGTGCAGATGCAGACTATGCAGGATGTCCCAAGGATAGGAAGTCCACCTCAGGGTATGCTGTCTATGTTGGAGATGCCCTAGTCTCATGGAGAAGTAAGAAACAAACGGTGGTAGCTAGATCTAGTGCTCAATCCGAATATAGGGCTATGGCCCAGGCTACTCTAGAGATGATGTGGGTGAAAGCTGTGCTTACAGACCTATGTTTAGATGTACCACTTCCTATGAACTTGGAATGTGATAATCAGGCTGCCTTGTTTATTGCAAACAACCCAGCATTCCATGAGCGGACCAAGCATATTGAGGTGGACTGTCACTTCATACGTGATATGATTCAGAAAAGATTCATTGCTACATCTCATGTTACCTTAGAGAATCAGACTGCGGACATATTCACCAAGGCATTGCTACGAGGTCCATTTCAGAAGTGTGCTTCCAAGCTGAGCATGATTGATATCTATGCTCCATCTTGAGGGGGAGTGTTAACGCATACAATAATAGTAGTATCTGTACTTTTCTCTATTTTGTTTCTTCATAGTATGCTTTATGTAATTTACCCATAGGCTACTCTCCTATATAAGAGAGCCTAGGGTTCATGGAATAAACAAGGTTATTCATTTTTCCCAACAGTATCGATATGCTAACAAACCATCACAGGTTCAGTCATCCTGCCAGAAATGCAAGCATCTCCCCACGCTCAGAACCGACCTCAACACATGTCTCACGAGTGGAAGCACCTCACATATATAATGCCTCACAACATATTCGTCAGTATTTTCTCTCGTGTTACCTGTAGTATTATGATCCATTTTCCTAGAAGTGAATTTTATCTCTTTGAGTCTTTTAACACCAAGGCCATCACACATCTTAGGCACAAATAATATCCCAAGCACTCGATGCACGGTAGCAATCCTTTTGGTTAGCGTCTGCCCAAAAAATCTCTGCATGAACCTCTCCAAGCGTTGTCACACACATGTAGGAACATCCCTAGATGCAAGGAAGAAAATGGGTATCACAACCAATACAGAGTTCATGAGCACCAACCTATCACCCTTCAACAATGTAGCCAACTTCAAAAAACCAACATTTGTTCCATCTTCTCAATTAGGGGAAGCCACTGTGAAATGAATTCTACTTAAAGTAAGTAGGATGCCCTAGATTGCAGAAAGCGGTAGTCGGTACTCGATCGGCAGGGTCACTGAATAAGGATTAATCGGCAGTCGGGCGACTAATCGGATTTAGTCGGCCATTAGTCGGTTTTGAATTTTTTAATTATTTTAAATATATAAATCAAATTTTATACACATATTCTTATATATTTACATTGATTTGTACATTTTCTATACTATCATAATGAAATAAAAGATGTAATTGTCTTTAAATATAACATTAAACATATTAGAATTAGTTTGCTTTTAAAAAAATCGAAAAACTAAAACAATTTAAAAATCTCTATGTAAAAGTCAGCCTTGTAATCGGCTGACTAGGCCGACTAGTCGTCTCGATTAGTCGGGTTGACCGACTAATGGTTGACTAGGCCTAGTCGAGTCGGTTACTCCGCCTACTCGACTAGTCTGGCCGACTAATCGGCCTAGTCAGCCGAATTTTACAACAATGGGATGCCCAAGTACTGTATCGGGATGGCGGTTTTGGTTGTATCAAAGATCCTACTACATTTATCCACTTTATCTAGTGACAAATTAAAAGGCTAAAAAAAGACCTTGCTCCTATTGATCCTGAGGCTCGATAATGCACCATAAAGATCTAACGTGGTTGACATACCTTGAACCTCTCCATTGCTATCCTCAATTAAGAATATTGTGTCATCTGCATACTGCAACAACAGGGATGGAAATATCTCTGCTTGCATAACCAGATGTGAAACCGCCAACCATCACTCACCTAGTTAAATTAGCAAGGTTATCCACAACGATCACGAAGAGAAGAGGCACAAGATGTGATGCGGTACAAAATATAGTGTTGCTTTAATTTTTTTTATTATTGTGGTAAAAAACCCGAAAGTCATAATATTGGGATGTGTCTTTTGGGTGAAATGGTGCTTTTATTAATGGGTTAATTCCCTATATAAGGCAACCTACTCCTATGTAATTGAAAATATGAAATGAAGTTGAATTTGACTAGCCATTGACTTTATCCTCTTCTCCCTATAAATATTTTCTCTCCTCTTTAATCCTCCAACCCAGGTCTCCTCCCTTGTCTTCTTCTTCTCCCTTCCCACGCGGCTTGGCACGCTTCTCCGTATCCTCTTACTCTAATTTCTTCTCTTCACCCCTCAACAATTCTTCACAAAACTCTATTCGCATCTATTTGTATCAGGGCATGGTAACTGAATCGTTTCCATGATTCAACTATCATATCGATTATTGGTGCTTGAAGTTCGATTTGAGTCGTCTCTCCCATGGTTCGCATTCATGCTCGCATCAACAAAGGTTCAAGCACTGTCTTCAAGCAAGCATCAATGTACAAATATGGTTAGAATCCCTGTTCGAGGAAGAAATAGTCATCAACAAAAAATCAGACCGTACCATCTTTTGTGCAGCTAGTTTTCAATCAAGAAAATGAAGATATTTTC
Organism: Ottelia alismoides; assembly: GCA_037367405.1. Taxonomy (NCBI): domain Eukaryota; kingdom Viridiplantae; phylum Streptophyta; class Magnoliopsida; order Alismatales; family Hydrocharitaceae; genus Ottelia; species Ottelia alismoides. Next base: position 284,571 of record JAZKJV010011368.1, read on the forward strand.
AGTCAAAGAAGATTTTATTGTTACAACTGTTGTACAACATTACTATGAAGACACACACCCAATAATTGACGAAAGTACGGATGGGGAATATGAAATCATTGATCTTTTAGCGGTCGAAGTTGCTGTCCAGGAACAAGACGATGGAGAAAACCATGACGAAACAGGTCCCATATTCGATGAAATCCCACAGAAATATAAAGTTCTCGATCCATTCTACATGGGAAACAAAGAATAAAACACCAAAAAAGATGCCAACAATGACGTTCTGACTATGTTCCAGGCTATTGTTAAGGTAATTTCAGACCTGCATCCACCGCTTTTGAAGCCTTCCCACACCACCCAAATCCTTCCACCATCGCCACTAGCCCCGTAGCAGCCACCCACTGCCAGCAAAATGCCCCCACCATCCCCTACTTCGTATCCGCTATCAACGCCACCTTCCCCACAACCGTTACCCTTTCTCAAACCACCACCACCACCACCACCATCAGAATCACCACCCAAACAAGTACTGACGCCTCTCTTGACACCCCCAACCCTCGCAGTGCCAAACACAACTCCCGATGTCAACCTCATTTTAGCAACCATTATCGCCGATTCCATTGGGATCTCCACCGTGTGCGGATCCACAAGCACGAGCTCAATCGCCGCCGACTCACTTTTGATTTAACTGAAGGGATAAATAGTTTGTAGCAACACCTTCCGGTGGAAATCAATTGTAAATGTAATGCCGAATCTAAGAAAAATGGTTCAAATTTGTAAGATTGGACCACCATTTTCATATGAAGTTCTCCAACGTTGGACCCGAAGATCAAGTAATTCACCAGGTGATGAATTTTCAAAAGCGGAGGAGAATTGATGCAGTACAAAACATAGTGTTGCTGTAATTTTAGTTTTATTATGTTTTTGTTGTAAAAAAATCAGAATTCGCAATCTTGAGATGTGCTTTTTGATTTGGTGTATCTTTTGGGTGAAACGGTGCTTTATTAATAGGTTAATTCCCTATATAAGGCAGCCTACTCCTATGTAATTGAAAAGATGAAACAAAGCTGAATTTGACTAGCCATTGGATTTATCCTCCTCTCCCCATGAATACTCTCTCATCTTTAATCCTCCAATACAGGTCTCCCTTATCTTCTTCTTCTCCCCTCCATGCAACTTGGCGTGCTTCTCCCTATCCCCTTACCTCAATTTCCTCTCCTCTCACTCCTTAACAATTCTTTCTTAAATTTCAACCGCTTCAAGATGTCATCCCTACTACATCCAAGCTTGCAAAAGTCGGCCGACTAGGCCGACTAGTCGGTCCGACTAGTCGAGTCGGGGGGGTAACCGACTCGACTAGGCCTAGTCGGCCCTTAGTCGGTCCACCCGACTAGTCTGGCCGACTAGTCGGCCTAGTCGGCCGACTTTTACAACAACCTTCGTAATGCATTGTTTCATCCAAGTGATCGAGAGATCAAGCAAGCCTCTCCTATGGAGTACAAACCACATAGATTATCAATCTACGCTGTCATAAGCCTTGGAGAAGTCAATATTCGACTTCTCCTCCAATCCGTCGCCAACTCAGAGGCTAACACCAAACTATCCATCATAAAACTACCGGAATAAAGGCTTGACATATGCGTTTAGCAAGTACCTTTGCAATGACATTTTAGATACTGTTGGACAAATGCAATGGGTCTAAGTTTTTTCAACACTTGTAATCATGCTACTTTTAGGTAAAAAATTAGGGCCTTATTGATGAGCTCAAAACCCATTTTTCTTTCTAAAATTTGCATCACATCATCCTTAACCATGTCAAAAAACAATTTATAAAATATCATCGAAAATCCATCTAGACTTGATGGACCCTGTATGCAGATCTTAGATGTAAGTTCTTGGCATTGAATTGGTGTGATTCTAGCCATCTCCCTACCCCTCCAAATCCAAGAACTCATTGGCCCTCTCCTACTAAGCTGACGTAAATAACCTGCCACTTTCATAACAATCTCAACATCTCCTGTAGCAATCACACTGCTAACCTCAATGGAATGGAGGGAGTTTCACTGTCTTCTAGCTAGGACCTCAAATTTCAATAAAATTCCACCGAATTTCTCCGAAATTTCCATTTCTTTAGGTTTCCGAAATCGAAATGCTACCTTGTTTCTTTTTCCAAGATTTCAACGATGTCAATGAAATCCCATCGAAATTGTATGTCATTTCGACGAAACAACAAAAATAAGTGAATATACCCATCGCTTTCATCAGAATTTACATATATTAACAAATTTTCACTTATTTATTCGTTGATACGTTGAGTTGTTAGAGTGCTTTACATTGTTTGAAGAAGTTCCTTTAGTTAGTTTCCAAATTTTAGATCTAAATCCCAACCAGATTAATTAGACACACGATTTAAGAGTTAAATGAAGGTTTTAACTGAAGAGCTTTATTTTGTTATTCTTTCTTTATTTATATATATATGTTTTGATTAGTAGTTATTACATGTGTCACCTTATTCTTATTGATGAGGTGATCATCGTGATTTTTGCTTCGAGTTTAGCATACAGTTCTGACTCTAAGCAACACATTGTTCTAAATATCAACATGTGTGCTGATTATGACGATAATACTACTTCAGAACTTATATTTATAATTCTATTTTACAAGTAAATGTGCATTTCTATTTTAGTTATTGACTTAGGAATACAAAAAACCTTAGCTTTTGGAAAAGTCAAGTTTAGAGCCATTTCTAAGATTTTCGACGATTTCACCAAAATTCTCTGAAAGTTCTCTTTCCGGACATGACGAAACAAAATCGAAATCCAAAATTTAAGGCATTGCTTTGTTGCGGCTTTTGACTACTGCGAGGAGTATGCGTGGTTGTACGAGTGCTAATTTGTTAGCAACTTTTCAAATATTATGACTGTAGGTGTTTGCCTACTCTCAAGTTGGATATAGAATGTGCTTGTGAATACTACACAATTTCTTACCTTATTTGTATGTGTCTTATATAGCATATAATTTACAATTACAAGCTATACAATGCATTTATCAGACGTACATGTTAAAAAGATTTGTGTTTGTATGTGTATGTGTGTGTTTTATTTTTTTTCTAAAATTAAATATTTTTCTAAGTTGAGAGTATTTTGGTTAGATATAAGTTCTAAGTTATCATTTCGGTCTTTAATTTCTGACATAAAATATCATTACTAGTACTATTTGTTGGCCTATATTTTTTTTGCACACGTCACAAATCTTTTCAAATTCAAGAGGTGAAAACTAATGTCGTCTAATTTTGATTCCAAATATGGTTCTGATTCTTAACAATAGACAAGGTTTTAAAAAGCGTGAGGCGCATTGAGGCGTTTTCTCAGTATTGCCTCGATGTGTAAGCCTCACTAGTGAAAGAAATTTTTCTTAAAATATAATAATTAATCGTAATTACAATTTTTAAGTTCTAGAAATTGAATAGTTATGATTAAATATATAACTCCATGACATTTCAAAGCTAGCATCATGGTTTAAACATCCAAGTTGTTATATAACTATCTTTTTTGGACTTAAGGAGTCAAGTAAATAGGGATATGCAAGCACAATAATGGGTAACCCTGCAAAATTTTAAGTCTCGAATAAAATTTAACTAAAGGGATTAGATGTAACACGTCATTTTCAAAATTAATTGAGATATGTGTGCCATTCAATTGAGAAGGATAAGAGAGTAAGCAGTGAATCAATGATCACTTTATACTTTACCATAAGGATTGGGGGATAAAATACTTGAATATTTCATGTTATGATCATCTCTGTTCATGCATGCATTGATGTATATTAATTTATCTCCGATTGGATATAAGAAAAGATGAGAAATGTTTACAAAAATATACTTTTCTAAATTTAGGTCAAAGAAGGGGACTTGCATCCATATATTTTATTAAAGAAAACATTTATGCTTGATTCATACTAAAGAGTGGAGACATTAGATTTAAGGACTCAAGACTCAAATTTTGTTCATGTTGATTTATAAAGAACATGCATAACGAAAAGATAAGCTTAATATGTTAATAAATTAAAAAATACATCTCAGTGAATTGTGAGCTCAAGGACTTGAAAATACTTGTCTACGAAAGATGAAAAGCTCACAATCAAAAAGAAAATAAAAAATATTGTAGAAACAAAATAAAAAAACAGCTCATACATGAGGCAACACCTTGAGGCATGCCTCATAAGCCTTGAGGCATACGCCTCACTGAGGTTGCATGGGGCTATAGCCTCGAGGCGTACGCCTCAGCGCCTCGAGGTGCATTTTTAAAACAATGACAATAGACTACTTTTTTGACTGTTGGAATAATTGGATGGATATTTAATGTAATATATCATTTTAATATCTTACTATTAGTAAAAAACTGTGTATTTTTATATAATTTATTGAATTAAAGAATATTAGAAATCTCAATTTTAGAAAAAAATGAATTTTCAAGTAATTTCCCCAATTTTTGATCATTCCACCGAAATTCCACCAAATTTCCAAGGTTTAGGAAAGCGGTATGCGTATGCATTCGGAAAGGTCACCGGATAGTGATTAAGTGGTATACGGGGACATATGCGAGGTATATGCGGTTTTACGCGATTTTCTAATTTTTTTAAATAAATAAATATCTACAAAAGTAACTACAATTGAACTAAATTTAGGATAAATGTGGTCCAATAGAAGATCTAAAAAAAATAACTTTCAACTAAATCTCAAAACACTCACTCTAATTATCAATAGAAAAGTTAGCACACATAATAGTTGACAACAATTGCCAAAATATGTAAGCATCTGATATAAAATCGAAAATCAACACAAATAACATCAATAATGTACTAACTAAGACTTAAAAAAGACATGTACATTAATGAATCTATATTTTCTATAAAGTTTGACATCATTTCCAAAGAATAATGAATGTTTATGATTCAATTTATCTTCAAAAAAATATATTTGAACATTCATAATTGTCCTATGATTCATGCAATTAGGGTTTATAAATAGATACGTTAAACTTTGTGATTTATGTGGTTCAATATCACTTCAACAATTATCGGACTCACTAAACCTTAAGCGGCCACACGACCCGAATATGCGGCCCACTTATGCACAAGGGCCGCATACTGCTGCGCTTGAGGTATGCAGTGCGCCAAGAGGGGCGCATATATATATGCGGCCGCGCGGACCGCATATGCAGCTCGCATATGCGCAAGGTCCGCATACTGCTGTGCTTGAGGTATGCGGTGCGCCAAGAGGGGCGTAAACGCATACGCGGTCGCGCAGACTGCTTTATGAACACTGCATATTTCTCTTTCCACATTGATTTAAACGAAACCGAAATCTGACATTTAAGGCCTTGTTTCTAGCACTAGACGTACGATGAAAGAATTTGGTATTCGCATTGCCTACCTTTAGCCAACGTTGTCAAGATCTTTGTTTCCATTCATCTCGGCCTTGTTATCCTCTTCAAGGATAACAAAATGTTACAATAGCGTTCATCAAGCTCAATAGTTATTAAGGGTCTACTATTCTCAAGTATGTCCATTACCTCAACCGCCACCAGGGCATCATTTCTTTTTTTTAATCGAGCCATGCATGCGAATCTTTTGAATTCGATAACTTTTTTGTGAAGTTCCCCCAGCTTTACATGATTTCCAAAGAGTGGCAACCATGTCAAAGAAACCATCTTCAAGCGTCCACAATTTTCCAAATTTGAACATGAAGGGACGGGAAATCATCTAGCCTCTGAAGCTCTACAGAAGTGGCGTGTATCCATTTGGGCTTGTGGAATAGCCTTCACCCACTGAAGTTGGAACTTATGCAGACATTCAAGTGAAACCAAGAACCAATCAAAATAGGATCAGGAAGCTCTATTCCTCCAAGTGAAGCAACAATTGCATGCATCTATCATCTCTAAGTTAAGGTCATTCACCATATTGACGAAATCGTATGACCTTTGATCTCATCTCCCCTCCAGTCTATCATATGCAAGGAGTGTCACATTGAAGTCACCACTCATGATCCATGCAACTTCAGGGAACTGAAGATGCAACTATTGTAATTCATTCAAGACTTCTGCTCTTTTAGGACCTTCGACGGATCCATAGATGTTGGAAATTGGGATATCCCTTTGATCAACCACACTCTTGAGGAGAATCAAAAGAAAAAAGGCACCTTCAACAGTATGAACCAAGTTCTAGATATATCTGCTCGAACTTGTGAGTAGTCCTCTAAAACAATCCACAAATCCAATGACATAGAAGCTTGATAGTGATGGGCCCTTGACGGAGTTCCAAGTTTGTTCGTTCCATGATTCTATTCTTTCTTGAATCAGAGAGACATTCGGTCAGTATTCACCAAGAAGTGTTGCAATTGCTCGCCCCTTCTCTAGCCAACTAGCCCTCACACTCCCCATGATAGTATGTTCATACTTCAACAATTATATGCCGTATTATGTGGGTTCTTTCAATATCCGCAATGGATTCTTTGATAAAACACATTGCCTCTCCCCTCCAATATTCAGTTTACCAGAATGACGGAATCATGACGAGTTTCAAAATTTCGTCCATGTTCGATATCAGAACCTCGACTCATCAATCCGGTTGGTCAGTATTCCTGACACGACATAGGCCCTTCATTTGAATAGCTTCCTTGTTCCTACGCTCGACAACCCCATGTCAGAATGCTCCTTATGGTTCGACCCTTCATATCCAGTCTGGGGTAGTTCTCTTGGCCCATGCCGCACTGATGCCCACCCTAAGGAACCTCCGTGCATGCATTCGTGTCGCGATACGGTCCTCCGTTTGTGACGCTGCAATCTTGTCCGGAAGTCGAACTTCCCCCATTTCTTTGCGGCAACATTTGAGAACCATGAAAATTTATGCTATCTTTACGCATAGGGGACAAACGCTTCACCCTGTCAGGAGAAGAGGGTCTCAAAGGAGGGATTCCTCTCTACTCCGGATCAAACGTTGACTTTAGATCCAAACTCCCACCATAAGGTGAAAACAATTAACAATCGATGTTAGAGTTCTGTTCTGGGGATACAAGTTTTAGTCCCTGATCATGGTCTATTGAATCGTTTCTGATGATCCGATGTAGGCTTTCCCCTTAAATGGGTGCGAGGGCCCGTCGCAAAAAGTTCCAACCCAAGATAAAGATGGGTCTTAACCGATGCTGAACCTAGAGACAAACATCCGAATAACGAGGTGGCATAGTCGGGCGGACATACCTGAGGAACCGGATGGCCCGGAACAACTGCATCATAAGATGGGTGTGAAGTTTTGCCCTTCTCTAGAACCTTCCCCATTGATTGCATCGTGGCGAAAGAAATAAGATTTCAGGAAATTTTGGGGGCATGATCCATCACGCCTCTTTAGATTCCACTTTTGAAGTTCCATATCTGATTTAGCTACCAGAGACCCTACCGTAGGCGCACCGACATGCCTCGTCGAAGGTGAGCTTCCCTTTTCGTTATTAATCATCCTTAACTGTGATTGGCATTTTCTAATCTATCATTGATGTTTCTGAATCATGCTTAGTAACATAAACATCATTATTCACATTAATCGTGATTAAATAATCCTTATGATTTTGACTAAATGTTAATTACAGGCTTAATCGATGTCAGTTTCCCTTAAAATATTGTCAAAAATTGACAACAATTTGTAATGACCTTTGACATGAAACAAGTTCCATTGGACTCGTCTCTTAACGCATGATGAAATGTCAATATGTATGATAAGATCCAAAGAAGTCTGATTCAGTACCTTACATCTCTAAGGCCAGTAGCACATTTTAAGGTGCATTAGGCGATCGAAATCACTGGACATGGTAAGATGGGGACTCCACAGTGAGGCAACCTATAATGCTTTGGGGAGGCCCCTGGTTTCAATTCGCTGGGACTTGATTTGTGATTGCAGATTCATACGGGACATGCATATTCCTTTGCGGATCAATGTCTTCCTTTGATTTCTACAGCACAATATACCAATAAGAGGTGGTCAAAACATTGCAGAGACAAGGACAACAATTGTATATTGTGTGGGATGGTGTAGAGATGGTGGAACACCTCTTATTTTCTTGTGAATCCAAATGATATTTGGGCTAAGTTGGGTCTCATATGGGTGGACACTCTTAATCCTGTTGGTTTTTGGGATTCCCTCTTCAGTGTGTGGTTAGGTTCCAAAGAGTGCTTTTGATGTAGGTTGCGGTGGTTTGGGTGTTTCTCTTTCTCATAATGTTGCGAACTTTCGAGTAGACCGATTTTATGTAGAGAATGCGCTTCATCTTGCCAAGACTATCCTAGAGTAATGGCTCGTGTAATGTGTCTTTTCATTTCATCGGTTGACAGCCACCTTAGCGTGTTTCCCTTCTTTTGGACTCAATTTTTTTTTCTATGACCACGTTCATAGACTCTCCTCGACTCCTTGCTCTTTTAATGCATCTTTTCATTTAAAATGCCCAAATGCTCAGGTCTTCTACGGATCCTTCTCCTTTTCTCAACAAAAATGTTATTCTCAGGGAACGTCCTTACGCCATTATATAAGACATGTATATTTACGAGCTAATATCCTCCTCAAGTCCTTATAGTGGTGGGCCTAAAATCCAAATTGTTGCGTGGGTAAACACACACTTAATACTAATTTAAATTTATACTTCCCTACAGTATATATGGCTCCACGATCATGATTTTATACTATTTTTTATTTCTGTAATTACTTTAGCTTTAGCAAATGCTCATGATTTTATATTATTTCTTGTTTGTGCAAGTCCTTCGCCTTTTGCAAATGCCATTGTAATTTCCACATTTTAAATAAAGATTCTGTGGTGCAGGTCAGACTATATCTTTAGACAAGAAGATCAAAATTTTCGTGCCTGAAGACAGATATGGATTGTACGCCATCGATGTTCTTGATCCGGATTTGGTACCTCTCTTTTAGAGCTATTTTGGACTGTAATGTGATGTTTTTTTTGATATCATGCGGTGAAGTTCACATGGTTTATACTATTTATTTGCAACTCAGTTCGAAATGAGTACTAAAAACTACCAGAAAGTGTTTCAGATCTCCTTTATGGTTGGACACTTTTCCTTGAACCAACTATTCCTTCAAGTTGTTGTCCATTGGTAGGTAAATTTGATTTTAGAATGTATTCTTTAAATTGAGGTAATGAAAAGTATGTATAAGTAACAAGCTTTCAAAGGGGCAATTAAAAGTATGTATAAGTTATAAGCTTTCAAAGCTGCAATAAAAAGAATGTATAAGTAATAAGCAAACCTTTGGGCACGAGACAAGGAGACCTAACCATTTAGGACAGTCAGCGAGTGAGCAAATTAAGCCACTTTCTATTATGTGGGCACTTTGACTAGCTCGCAATGGGTTATTTTTCATCCGGAGATGTTTTATGTTGAAAATGATGTTAACCATACCAAGTTTTGTTCGAGTCCTTAGTGTTGTAATTTAGGATTATTTACATATAAATGTATAATGTAGGTGGGCTAGATTGGCACCATTTTTGGTGCATGCATTTTTTTCTCTCAAAAGACAAGAGGAGAATGAGCCAAAATATTTATTTCGAATATCAGTCGGTCATGGGGGAGATGAAAGAAGCTTTAAGGTGATTGGTAAAGTTTTGTTGTCTTGGTTTCTCAGAGGTATTTACAGGTTTATCACAGCCCAGAGATTCCACCACAAACTATGAGATCACCACCCAACTTTCAAAGGAGAATTTGTTTGTCACCTGAGATAATCCTTTGGGGCTTGAACATTCAGGTTCTGATAAGATGACTGGACAGAGGTATGTTGTTTTATGATAGATTCCTTAGGTGTTTTGTATATGCAACTGGCAGATGTTATGCTGACCTGCCTCTGGTGGATGAAGAGGGGGGTGGGGGAGGACGAGCATGGGGGATGGCTTTTCTAGACAAGAATTTTTGAAATGAGTGCATGATTTTGTGAGCATGTTGGGGGAGTTGGAGATTTTGAAGGCCCATCAGGCTTGTGAGACAACTGGTGTGTGTGTGTGTGGGGGGGGGGGGTGGGGAGGCGATTCTACGATCAATAAAGCATATGTGATGCTTTCAATGTTGACATTGCTGGGTGACACGACTGTGAGAAATTAATTGGATGCTGATTTGGAGAGCACATGCTCCTTTCAGAGAGTGAAGGATATTCATTGGTTACTGCGAAGGCGTAAAGTAATGATAATGGAATCCATGGTGCATTTTTTCTCGATCAACCGTTGTGGATTACTCTCTTTTGCTTGGGTGAAAATGAGGATATCAGACATCTTTTCCTTTCATGCAAGTTCACCCAGGAGGTCTGCCAAAGAGCTGGGATAGAATGACTAGATACATCTAATGTGGAGAATTTGTGTAGGGATTTGAATAACATGATCTACTGGTATTGTGAGAAAACAGAGCCTTTTGATATGGACAACCAAACATTGGTGTGTAAGAGTTCAAACTTTCAAACATTGAACTCAAACTTTAAGGATTACTTTTGCGAAAGAGGGCAGCCATCTTGTCTAAGGTGGACAATTTGAATGAAGCTGAAGGATCTTGCTTGTATTTTTTCACGTGAATGTGTCATGAAAATTTTCTAAAATTTTGTCCATGGTCCTGTACCAGTATGCCTCTCAATATATCAGTTTGCCTCTACTCTTGTACACCTTATCTATATTTATATTCTGTATTTTTTAAAAGCGAGCTAATTACTTCTCAAAAAAATAAAATCGAGCTAATTACTTCTCAAAAAAATAAAATCGAGCTAACTTAAATAAGTTAGACAAATGTCTGCATGTTTGAGATATAATAGAGCGGATAGGTGAGTGTGGAAGAAGATCATTCAGAAGAACAAATTTTGATCCTGAGGATCAAAGAAGTGTTTCGAAACTGATGAGAGCACCTTCAAACTATCACAAGGGTAAGAAGATCTACAAATATTATGAGCGGATTTTAGCACATATTTCCTTAAGCTTATTCTTGATGTGTACATAATTTTGACGTAACCCTTTTTGCAGTTTCGTATTTCATAGATATGCTTGTCCAGGAGTTGATGTTAACGGTAACATTTCTATTTCGTAGATACACTGGAATAGTAGTTAAAAATTAATGATTCTGCTGCAGGTCGTTGGTCGTGAAACTGTTTACTACTTTCATGATATGATAGAAGAAATGATCAGATGGGGCTTTGAAGAGGGAAAGACTCTCTTCGGTTTTGGTTTTGATTTTCGTCAGAGCAACAGGTTGACCTCTATCCTTCTATGTGAAATCGGTATGGTTAATAATGATTTGAATCACAGACATTTTGCCAGCACAGATACAGCAATGTCCTTGCATTGTTGATTATCTTTGTTTTTATGAAGTTTTTATAGATTGTATTGAATTTGAGCACTGTAGACCCTAGTATTATGCATTTTCTGTAGTTTCAAATTGACTTTGCACATTTGATTTTCAAAATGTTATGTTTTTGCATATTAGATGCATGAGGGTTTGTTAGTAAATTTTTTTGATGTCAACATTTTGATTGATTTGTTACATTTTTAACAAATTTTTTGGTGGCAATGAAATTAGTAACAAAATTGTAAATTTTGTTTTGAATAAAATAGGTGCATGTATCAACCTGAATTGCAAACCTTGTTTGAGGTGCAATTCTGGGATGGTATGTTAAAAGGCAAACGTTGTCTTAAGTGGGGTACCCAAGGGACAAACTTTTGATTCTATGTAAAAAAACGACGAAGCCTTCCCCCAATTTACTAGGGTCAGCTAAATGAATTCTTGCTCAAACCCATGTTGAAACATCCGGTTTTTTACGTTGGCAGTCGGCTACCTAACGCAACCCCCACAAGGAAGAATTTGAACCCTGATCTTTTGGATGGTAGGCAAACTGCACTACCACCTGATCATTGAAGTGGATACATATTTATTTGATGAAACATGTATTCTACATTGCAATACCACCCGGTCATTGAAGTGGATACATATTTATTTAATGAAATATGTATTCTACATAAATAGACTGACACTGATTCTACGTATGTAGTCATATTTGTTTAATGAAAATGAACTTGATTTATTGGCAGTTTATCTTTCACAAATGTCTAAACCCAGTGATGATGGAGTTTTGGAAATAGTTTGAGTTATGAGCAAACTTTCTGATTTTTATTTGAAAACAAAAAGGGTGAAGCCCCGATATGGAACCCACCTCAAGAATTCATGAAAAACTTATTAAAGTCACAATACAATTGACCAAGACATATGGAGAGCCTTATAGTGTTCTAATACATTTTCAAAAAAATGTAGACCAAGGAAAATAGTCATTGCTAACGATCTTGATGGCTAGATCATTGCAAAAAGGAGAGAACTAACGTTCTGCGAGTTTCCACAACAATTCTTGACTAATGCCCATAATGTAATTGAAATTCTGTCATGAGCCAAGATTTGCAGACCCATCTCCCAAGTATTGGATGACATCGTGCAACCAAAGAAAAGATGATCCATATATTCAACAACAACGCTACACTTTGGGCATGTCAGATCCACTGCCCTTGAATATTGTCCCTACACTCTTTTGTCAAGAGACGTCCATGCCTTACCAGCCATAAAAAAATTCACTCTCAACGGAACTCGACTCCAAATCAATATGCAATCGCGGTGACGCTCCTCCTGATTAGAACCATACATCATTATGAAGCACATGTATGGCTTTTTGGCAGAAACCAGTCGTCCACCCACTTCTAATGGTCCCTCCCAAAGGAAGGACCATCGACCATCGACATCCTCTAATTCCTTTAGCGTAGCTATGAAGTCCGCCAACGTTGCTATGAAAATTCCGAATGAATTGGAGTACATGTAGCCAACGCCCATGCTTGTGACACAGTAGTAGACTAGTCATTCACAATGGCAAATAACCTAGGTACAAGCATGGTCTGATAAACTTTCTGAAAATTTAAAACTTGATATATGTATTTTGGGTATTTTTACGTATATGTCATAATACACATTTGATATTAGCACAACCACCAAGCTGCCCCTCCATGTCAGAGGTGTCAGGTCATACATCCCAAGTCCCATTTAATTTAATGGGCCTTGGGCTAGGTCCAAGGTTGTAAAAGTTGATATTCGACACTCAATCGGCTGGGTCACTGACTAAGGATTAATCGGCAGTCATGCGACTAATCGGATTTAGTCAGACTTTAATTGGCTTTGAATTTTGATTAGTTGATATATATAACTCGTTTTTATACATATATTTACATAGATTTTGTATATTTTTATACTATCATACTAAAATACAAGAAGTAATTGAAATTAAATAAAACATTAAGCATATTATAATAAGTTTGCTTATAAAAAACAAACCATTAAAAACATGGTATCTCCAAGCAAAAATTGGCCGATTAGTGTACGTAGTCGTAATTAGTTAGTACTCGGTCGGCCACCCCACTGACTAGACTAGTCGGACCTACTAGTCAGGCCAGTCGGGCAACTTACACTACACTGATCGGGTCACGGCTCATGGTTTTTTTGTTACAACTAGTACACGAATTGATCTGAAACAATTTACATGGGCTCGGGTTTAGGCCAGGTGGGTCATTTAATATTGTTTAAGGATGAGAGCATGGAAAAGGAATAGAGGTGAAGGTACATTTTGTTTAGGTGTTTGCATTGGGAAGAGCTATGATAAACACTCCTTAAAACTAGTTAGTTATCTTTACATAATCTAAAAAGCGTAACACCACATAGAACATGCAAAAGGAAAGACATTGTGTTCGATATGATCAAGCTTGCAAAAGTTAACCGACTAGTCAATTGGGGGGGGGTGTTAACCAACCTGAATAAGGCTAGTCAGTGTGATTGATTGAGTGCTAATGGTTGACCTGACAAGTTGGTCTAGTAATTCGATTAATTGGTTGACTTTTTTTAAAAGTTATTTATGTTTTTTTAAAATATAAACTAATAAGATGACATGTGCAGAGAATGACAATAGTAAAAATGAAAATGCTAAGGTGGATGTGTGGTCTATACGAAAAGATTGGATTCAGAATGATGCCATTAGAAGAAAATTTGGTGTAGCTCCGATAGAGGATAAGATGAGAGAAATCCTCTTAAGATGGTTTGACCATTTGCAAATGAGGTCAATCGATGCACCAGTTAGAAGATGCGAGACTTGGGATGTTGAGCCAACTAAGAGAGGGTAAAAAGGCCCAAGAAATGTTGGAATGAGACTATCCAAAGGGATCTTAGTTATTTGGATCTAAGCTCGAGAAGGACCCGAGATAAATATGAATGGAGGCAAAGAATCCATGTAGCTGACCCTGCTTAATATAAGAAAAGGCTTTGTTGTTCTTGAAACTAAATCTAAGATGCTTAATGTTTGATTGGAATTGATCTTTTTATTTTATTCTTTTTGATAATATGAAAAATGCCTAAGTGTATGCACATATATAAGAATATATGCATAAAAATAATATATATATTCAAAATATTAAAAATAAAAAAGCTGACTAAGTACAATTAGTCCTCCTACTTCCTATTAATTCATAGTTAGTAACCTGATCGACTGAATATTGATTATCAACTTCTACAACGTTGGATATGATAATAATGCATATTCCTCTCTAAAAAGTTATCGACAAACTATCGACTGAACCGGTAGTAGACCTGGATGTGGACCCGATTATCGACTTGGTTAATGACCCAATTAATGAGCCATTACTGAACCAACTGTGAATTTGCAAGACCCGACTGGACCCCAGATTCTGGTTCCCATGTGCACTGGATTCTAGCCTTGTTTCCGCTACTTCGGATGGGTCTTCTTGACTCGCTAAAGGCATGTTTATGCTTGTTTGATCTGGCGGCTTGATCACTCCTTGCACGGCTTTATTGGAGTCGAATGCTCCAGTTGTCTCGAGGAAATATGTGATTGTTCTTGTTCTCTTGAGTTTCCACGAAAATACTACGACGATTGGGTTCATACAACTGACAATGATAAAGCTCCGTCTTCCGTGCTAGGCGGAGATTTTTCCAGCACCCTCGATTGTTGGAGGAATCCTAAAGTTGCTTTGGGAAAGGAGATAGCCCACATAAAAAATTAATTGATACAAACCGTGGATGGAAGAATGAAGCTACAACAAGTCTTTATCAAAAAAGGCCCGCTGTAGGGTATACTTGTGACCACAGGAGAGCTATCACAAAAGCTTATAATGAGTGTTTGCGATGTTTCGAAGATATAACTTTAGAAGAATGTGGCACAAGTAGCAAGTGTGGTACCTACCATGATAAATACCAAAGTTTCGAAAAAACATTATCTCGTGGAATGTCAAGGGTATGGGACTTGTAGAAGAGCAGGTGGCATGATGATGCGGTCTTGTTATAGGAGACAAAATTACATGGATGGTCTGGCTTGTTGTGGTGATCGATAGGTGTAGATGTGTTATCTGAGTTCAAAAAGTTTGACAAAATTAACAATGCAGGTGGAATGATTGTTGCTTGGAAGGAAGGGATTTACTTATTCCTCTTAAAGTTGGTCGGTAGATTTATGCAAACTATCATGCTTGAACCCTTGCAATTTTGTACCCCTAGTATCATTTTGTGTGTTTATGGTCCGACAGATCCATCTAAGACCTTTGTTGTGGACCGATCTCTGTAAAAACAAAGAGAGATACCCAACTATGGCTTGACTTGTAGAAGAGCAGGTGGCATGATGATGCGGTCTTGTTATAGGAGACAAAATTACATGGATGGTCTGGCTTGTTGTGGTGATCGATAGGTGTAGATGTGTTATCTGAGTTCAAAAAGTTTGACAAAATTAACAATGCAGGTGGAATGATTGTTGCTTGGAAGGAAGGGATTTACTTATTCCTCTTAAAGTTGGTCGGTAGATTTATGCAAACTATCATGCTTGAACCCTTGCAATTTTGTACCCCTAGTATCGTTTTGTGTGTTTATGGTCCGACAGATCCATCTAAGACCTTTGTTGTGGACCGATCTCTGTAAAAACAAAGAGAGATACCCAACTATGGCTTGACTTGTAGGGGGATATTAATGTGACTCTCTTTTCCTCTTTTCTTCCTAGTCTCCGTGAGGAGCAGGATGCGGGTCTAGTGACTTTGCGGAGCTTATAGGAGTTGCAACTGGATATTATTTTTTTTTGACGCTCAAAAAAAGGGGGAGACACGCAGTGGTGTTCGCCCCAATGTATTAAAACTAAAAAGAGAGAGTACTTACAAGATGGATGATGGAAGATGGAAGGGAGAAGGGAAGAAAGAAGGCGCGGGCAATACAAACGCTACTACGTATCTAACCAAAATACCCCCAACGCACACGCATAAAGCTACGCGGAAGACCAATCATGAAGAAAGCGGGCCGCCAAAATGCGAATATTTTCCTTGTAGAACCGTTGCCGAGCAAAGATCGCCTCGTTTCTGCCGAGCCAGATGCTCCATAAGCGCGCAATGGGGTCCAAGATATCCGCCCTAGATCGACCCCGAGTATTCAACAAGTTGTCGCAGAATGCACCAAATTCCGATACGTTCAGCCATCCCAGATCTTCCCAGAGAGAACGAACACATTCGCAGTGAAGGAACAGGTGACCAGGGTTTTCCTCCTCCGTACCACAGAGACCACACAACCTCGAGACATTAGGAAACATGATAGCACATCTGTCTCTAGTTAATAGCCGACCATGCCGAAGAAGCCAAAGAAAGACACCCACCCGTTCCGGCAGGTTAAGGCTCCAAATGAACTTGCAATGCGCCAATAGAGTCGCATCGCCCTCAACAACAGAAGGAATGAGAGCGTGGTAGGCCTTCCTGGACGAGAACTGACCGTCTCTCCAAGCGAAGTGATCGCGACCCTCGTTGGGGGTGGGAGCACTCGCGAGAAAAAGCAACAAGGAAATGAAATCGTCCGAACGCTGGGCCGAGAGATTAGCGGCAAAGATAGGACACCAACAACCATCATCCCAAGAAGATGCCACAGTAGCGTCCTTGTCACTCGCCAGCGCGCATAGCGGAGGAAATATCGTCTGTAAAATACCCCTACCAGACCAATCATCCGTCCAGAAACGGAAGGAATTGCCATCGCCAAGAATCGGCTTAAATAGAGAACGGTTGCGATTAAAAGCAGCAAAGACACCACGACAGAAGGATGAAATGCGGCCCTCGATCCGCCCCCGCGAAGCGGAAATCAGATCGGCCCCCGCCGCCTCCCTAAGGCACTTCAACATGAGATTCTCCTCCGAACCCCACACCCTTACCGCCCATTTGAGGAGCAAAGCATCGTTCACCACCTCCAACCGTCGCACGCCCAAACCCTCCTCCCGCTTGGGCCTCGACACAGCCTCCCAAGCCACCAAATGAACCCCTCTCCTCCCTTCACCTTTCTTGCCCCAAAGAAACCCCCACATACATTTCTCCAACCTCCTCCGGATCCCCTTGGGCATGCCACGCACAGATAAGAAATAGATTGGGATCGAGGAAAGAACCGATTTAAGAAGCACTAACCGACCCCCCCAGAGAGGATCGCCGTGCGCCACCCAACCAGACGAGTCTCCGTCTTTTCCACCACCTTCTGCCAGTCACGAAGCCGAGCACGACCCACCGACAGCGGCAAGCCAAGATACTCCAAGGGGAGGCCGCTCGTTGAAGAACCCATCAGCCTAGCGCACTCCCCAGCCTCCTCCTGCGACATAGCGAATGGAACGACTTTGGACTTGTTGCCGTTAATGAGGAGGCCAGACATCTCGCTGAATAGTTGAAGAGTAGTGACCATACCCGACGTGTTGTGGACGCCTCCCTCAACGAAACAAATTGTATCATCCGCAAACTGTAATATAGGAACATGATAGGGTCCCAAAGAGCATCCGCGCGTCAAACCGGCCGCCGCGACAGCATCGATCATACGGGGTAAAACGTCCACCGCCAAAACGAAAAGAAAGGGGGCGAGGGGGCATCCCTGCCGAACCCCCCTGCGGGGTTGGAAAGACCCCCCAGCCGGGTACCCATTAAGAATAATCGAGAGAGAGGCAGTGGAGACGCATCGCCTAATCCAAGAAATCCAGATCGCCGGGAATCCGCGACGCGATAACACCGACCATAAGAAGCGCCAGTCCAAAGTGTCATAAGCCTTAGCGAAATCGATTTTCCATAGAATCCCCTTAGTATCATTCCTGCGCCAAGCCTCAAGGATCTCGGACGCCACCGCATAGCAATCCGAGATCTGTCTGCCACGAACAAAAGCGGACTGGGAGGGCGAGATGAGCGAATCGAGGAGAGGCGCAAGTCTCCTGGCGAGAACCTTCGCAATGATTAAGTAAATGCCGTTAGATATAGAAATAGGGCGGAAATCCTCGATACGGTTGGCCGAAGGAGACTTCGGAATCAGAACAATATTTTTTTTTGACGCTCAAAAAAGGGGGAGACACTCAGAGGTGTTCGCCCCACTTTATTAAGATAGAGGAGAGAAGAACTTACAGTGAGGAAGAGGAAAGCAAAATAAAAAGGTGGATGATATTAAGAGAGATATCATCCGACCCCCGAACACCGCTACAAAGCTGACCAATCAATACAAAAGTGATTTACTGTGATACAAATATTTTCCTTATAAAACCTCTGCCCAGCAAAAAGTGTTTCGTTTCTTCCCAGCCAGATACTCCAAAGGCGCGCAATGGGAACAAGTCTTTCCTCCCTCGACCGGTTTGCAGCGTTAGATAAGCTCTCCCAAAAAGCCCCAAGAGTAGAGAGATTCAACCACTCCACGTCATCCCAAATGGTACGCACCTGGACGCACAGAAGGAAGAGGTGCGCGGGTGTCTCAACTTCCGTACCACACAGTCCGCATAATTGAGAAATATAAGGGAATATCGAAGCACAGCGATCGCGAGTAAGTAATCTTCCACGCCGCAGAATCCACAAAAAAATACCAACCCGTTCAGTTAGCCTCATGCCCCAGATGAGCTTGCAGTGACTGAGCATGGACGCATCCGAGCCCGCGGCGTCTGGAAGAATAGAGAAGTACGCCTTCCGCGTACTGAAGGTCCCCTCCCTCCAGGCGAAGTGATCACGGCCCCCAGAGGGCGTAGGGGCGTTGACAAGGAGAGCCATCAGATTTGAGAAGTCACGCAGCCGCTGATCGGAAAGATTATCCACCAATAAAGGGACAGCACCCATCGGACCAGCACGAAGCCACAGTAGCAAATTTATCTCCTGCCAACGCAAATAATCTAGGAAAAAGGTTCATGAGGAGACCATTTCCAGACCAATCCATCGACCAGAAGCAGAAAGAATTTCCATCGCCAAGGGACGGCTTGAACAAGGACCGGTTATTGTTAAACGCAGAGAAGACATCGCGCCAAAAGGAAGGAGTAATTCCCTGAGCGCGCCCGCCAAAAGCGGACGCAAAAGCATTCCCCGCCGCCACGCGGAGGCACCGCACCAAGAAGCTATCATCCCGACCCAAAAGCCTAACCGCCCATTTGAGAAGCATAGCATCGCGCACCACCGCCAACCGCCGAACGCCCAGGCCCCCCTCGCGCTTTGGACGCGAAACATCATCCCAACCCACCAAATGGATCCCCCTTCTGCCATCGCCATTCTTACCCCAAAGAAAGGCCCTCATGCATTTTTCTATACGCTCCCGGATCCCCTTAGGAAGGCCGCGAGCGGATAAGAAGTAGATGGGAATTGCAGAGATTACCGATTTAAGAAGAACCAAACGCCCCCCTCTTGAAAGCAGCGACGTGCGCCATCCCGCCAACCGGGATTCCACCTTCTCCACCACCCGCTGATAATCACGTAAGCGAACACGGCCCACCGAGAGTGGCAAGCCAAGATACTCCAGCGGGAGACCACTAAGGAAGAGGCCAATGCAGAGGAACACTCCGCAGCCTCCGACGGCGACAAAGCAAAAGGCACCACCTTCGACTTGGCCCCATTGATGCGGAGCCCCGACATCTCGCAAAAAAGTTGGAGCGTAGTGGCCATTCCCAAAGCCTGAGGTCGATCCCCCTCGATAAAATATAAAGTGTCATCGGTAAATTGAAGGAGGGGAATATGAAACTCGCCAAGAGAGCATCCGCGCGTAAGCCCCGCGTCGGCCACGCCAAGGATCATACGCGGAAGCACATCAACCGCCAGAACAAATAGAAGGGGGGCTAGGGGGCAACCCTGGCGAACCCCCCTGCGAGGCTGGAATAGCCCCCCAGCCGGCCGGCCGTTAAGAGATAAGGAGAAAGAGACAGTAGTAACACACCATCGAACCCATGAGATCCAAGTTGGGGGGAAGCCCCGACGCTTCAAAACCGACCATAAGAATCGCCAGTCCAAGGAGTCATAAGCCTTAGCAAAGTCAATTTTCCAAAGTATCCCTTTCGTATCATTTCTGTGCCATCTATCAATAATCGCGGAGGCCAACGCATAGCAATCCGAGATTTGCCTCCCCTGAATAAAAGCGGCTTGGTATGGAGATATGAGAGAGCCAAGGAGGGGAGCAAGCCTCCTAGCCAATGCCTTAGCAATAATTAAGTAAATGCCATTGGAGATCGCAATTGGGCGGAAGTCTTCAATACGGCTAGCCCCATGGGTCTTCGGGATGAGGACCATATTGGCCCGGTTAATCTTGTTGAATCCCCTGTTCCCCGCACAGAAGTCGTGAGCCACATCCAATACGTCAATGGCGATAACATCCCAAAAGTCCCTATAGAAGGAGATGGGGAACCCATCGGGACCGGGAGAGGCGTCAACGTTAAGGTCCCAGACCACCCCCTTAAGCTCCTCCATCGTGAATCCACGAGTTAACAAGGCCACATCAGAGACGGCAAGGACGGGGGCCCCTCGTCCCGTCCAACGCCACGAACAAGGAGGCTGGCGATCAAAAAAATTCTTGAAGTGGTTAACCAAAGCCGAGCCCATCTCCTGGTCCCCCTGAAAAAGAGCGCCTCCAATCACCATGGAGGAGATAGTATTAGCACACTTACGTGCACTAGCGACCCGATGAAAAAATGCAGTATTTGCATCCCCGTCCTTGATCCATCGAAGACGCGACCGCTGCCTCCAATCGATGGCACTTTTCCTGTCCTCCTCCGAGACGATATGCATAGCTGAAGTACGTTCAGATAATTCCTCCGACGATAGCTCCCTCTCGCTCTCCAACCGATCCAGGCGAAGAATAATCGCTTCAGCCTCCGTACGAGAAAACAGTCTTGCCCGACGAGTGTTAAATTTAAAGGAAGCGAGAACACCTCGGAGGGATGAAAGCTTATGATCAAAACAACAAGCCGCACTGCCAGCAAAGGAATTCTGGGACCAATGATTGCGTACCAGTTCTTTAAAATGAGGCTCCAGCAACCAACTCCTTTCATAGCGAAAAATACCACGCGGACGGGAAGAATCACCAGCATCCCAAATAATGGGACTATGATCAGAGAAGGACCGCGGCCGAGAAGTAACCGAGCATAGAGGGAAAGCTTCCATCATTCGAGTATTAGCCAAAAACCTATCGAGCCGAGATCGAGAGGAGTTATTACGCCAAGTGAAAACAATATCGCTAGCCACCAGACTTTCAAGAGCCAAATCCTGTATGAAGTCAAAAAAGTCGCTAGAGCCCGGATCCCTACCCCCCGACCACGTGGGCGGTCGCTGGAAAGCAAAGTAACATTAAAATCACCCCCCCATAATCCAAGGAGTATCCCCCAAAGCCGCGGCATCACAATGCAGATCCTCCCATAAAACACGACGAGCAAGATGGCATAGAGGCGCATATACGCAAGTAAAAGCCATAGATACATTAGAGTCCGCACGCACAAGAACCACAGTGATAGAGTGGTGGCCAATACGAGAATAGGATAAAGAAAATCTCGAAGATCGCCAAGCCAAAATAGTTCCACCAGAAGCGCCAACCGCGTCCTACGAGCAAAAGGCTTCCACAACCCCCGCCCCAAAAGATCTCCACAAAGCATCATCGACCCCAGAGAGTTTTGTTTCCTGGAGGAAGACGATGTCGCAATCCCAATCAACCAAACGAGAGCCCAAAGCCCTGCGACGCGCTGGGTCACCCAGCCCCTGAACATTCCAAGATAGTAGCTTCATTAAACAATACAAAAAAGGCCCCCAAAAAAATGATCACAGGCCAAAGCACAGTTAGTCCTGAGCAGGGCACTGACCAGCGCGGCAAAGACCTGCCGCCTCCGCCACAGCCTCGCGAGAAAGGTGACCAGGCGAATGAATAGATCCCTCGATGGATGGCTGAAGGCGTCTAGAGTAGACATTTCCAAATCTGGCTGGGGAGGCAAATACAACATTCCAAGCATTCCAAGCAGCAGCAGAGCGGTTCGGAGAGTCCATCGAAGCGTCCGGCGATGGGCCCAAAGGATCGCTGCCTGACCCAGAAAACCGATTAGAGAGAGACGACTGCCTCACAAGCTGGGAGAGCATACCAACATCGGTCGCGATCGAGTGATGCACCGAGGCGACTTCCGAGCCACCCGATCCCTGCATCAGAAGTAAAGGCGAAGAGATTGCTGAAGAAGAGATGAAGTCTTCGAAGAAATCCGTGTGAGAGTAGGGCACTGCTGAGACCGGCTGAGGGCATAAAATATCGGATGGGCAAATAAAAGATCCGGAAAGAATAACCAGGTCAGGCGCTGCCCGTGACCGGGACCGACCAACATGAAGATCCGACCCGGAAAGAGGAATAGGAAACACCACATTGAGACCCGATACCGTCACGTGGTCCTGGAGATCGGATATAGCAGAGGGTTCCCCAGACAGTGAATCACCCTCGAAAAAGACCCCAGACACGTTAGAAGGCGCCCCATCGGCCGCACACGCGAATCGATAACCAAGCGACGTCCCCGAACGGTCGCCATGCATAGGCGACGCTTCGATAATATCCCTGCAAGATGACACGTGGCCCTTGGAAGTCGAACCGGTGGAACCTGCGCCTGAGAGAGAGCCGGCGACGATGGACGGAGAGGGCTGAGCTGCGGCATCCGGCGCCGGGAAGAAGAACTCGAGTTTGAACGACCAGCGACCTAAACAAAGCTTCTCGAAGAGAACCTTTCCAGCCATAGATTGGCTAAGGGTAGAAGAGCACTCAACCAGAATCCTCGTGCGAGACCAATCCGAGCCGGGGGCCAGGCCATCGTCAAGAATCGCCACCACCTGACCCCAACCGCCGATAATCTTAGATAAGCAATGGACCGATCGCGAGAGGAAAGGAACGCCGCGAACCTCGACCACGCATAATTCGGAGCGTAAGCTCGCGCCATCCGCAACACGAAGACATCGCCATTTGACGACCGAAGTATCAGCAAGATTGAGGAGGGTCTCCCGCTGCTCCGGGGAAAGCCCTCGAGCACAACAGCGAAAGTCGTCCAAGAAGAAGAAATCCCCAGAGAAGGCCTCGCCCAAAAGAAGCATAGTAGCGGAGCGAATCACCTCACGGTCGACGCCCGGTCGCTGCACCGCACCTATCGCCATCCCACACTTATGACCCACCACTCTAGCTCCGAACCTCGACGCCGCCGGCATCTGATCACCGGCGCGCGAATGGTCTCTACTCCGCTCCTTGCCAGAAAAAACGCCCTTGGAAGAGCCATGCTGGCCCTGTTCCTCCACCACGCCTCGCTGATCAAGCATCCCCGCCGCCGGAGGAGCCCCCGACCCGCCATCCACGTGAGAAGGAGAAGCGAGAATGGTCTTCCCCCTGTGGCCCTTGGAAGAGCCGCCGCCATCGCCAGCGCTAACCACCTGAGCAAAGGAACGAGAATCCAGCAAAGCCGAGGAGCCACGACCGCGAGAATCAACCGCCAAGTGCATGGGAAGCTTCCGACCACGAGAATCCATGCGCTCCGCCCTGCATGAAACCAAACGATGCCCAACCTTCCCGCAGCGGAAGCAGCGAGGGGGAGCCAAGCATGCAGAGGCAAGATGACCCCGACCCTCACAGCGAAAGCAACACCTGCCCGACTTAGCGCGTGACACCTTCACCCAGCCTTCACCGTCAGCATCTTGCGCACCTCGACCCACATGACGAGTGGCACCGATATTGCCACCGCAGGTGTCCCGCGAATGATGAACACCGCGAGCCTTCGGAACCCAAACCCGCCTCGCAGACACTCCCGCTCGCTCCATCTCCCCTTCGGAATCAGAACAATATTGGCCCGGGTTAGACGGTCAAAGCCACTGTTGCCCGCACAGAATTCGTATGCAACGTCCTGCACATCGCACGCGATCACGTCCCAGAAGTCACGATAAAAGGAAATAGGGAAGCCATCAGGACCGGGTGCCGCGTCCGCGTTGAGATCCCAAACCGCCCCTTTAAGCTCGTCCATAGAAAAAGGCCTGATAAGCGCCGACGCATCCGAAGCCGCAAGGACCGAAGCCCCACGGCCAGACCACCGCCACGAGCGCACAAGTTGACGATCAAAAGCGCTCTTAAAATATGCGCCCAATGCGATACCCAACTCCTTCGCCCCCTGGATGAGGGAGCCATTGACAGTGAGAGAAGAGATTGAATTCGCGCGTTTTCTGCCACTAGCAATCCTGTGAAAAAAGGCCGTGTTCGCATCCCCATCAGAAATCCATCTCAAACGCGAGCGCTGTCGCCACTCGATAGCCTTCTTCCGGTCCTCCGTCGCGACCACCTGCAAAGCCGACGCACGCTCGACCAACTCGTCGGGAGATAATTCCCTCTCGCTTTCTAAGCGATCCAAACGAAGAATGATGTCTTCAGCCTCCTTACGAGCAAGAATACGTGCTTGACGGGATTCCAATTTAAAGGAAGCCAACAATTTCCTGAGGGATGAAAGTTTAAGAGCAAAACGACGAGCCGCACTTCCGACAAAATTTGACTGGGACCAATGATTGCAAACAAGGTCCCTGAAGGCCGGCTCCAACAGCCAGCAGCGCTCGTAGCGAAAGAGTCCACGCGGCCGGGAAGAATCCCGGAGTCCCAAACAATGGGACTATGGTCAGAGAACGAGCGTGGCCGGGAAGAAACCGAGCAAAGCGGGAACACCTCCATGAATCGGCCATTCGCCAAAAATCTGTCTAACCGAGAACGAGAAGCATTATTCCTCCAAGTGTATTTAATGTCATTAGCCACCAGCCCCTCGAGCGCCATGTCCTGAATGAACTCCGTAAATTCAGAAGATCCCGGATCGAGCCCCCCACGACCACGAGGACGGTCATGCGAGAGTAAAGTCACGTTAAAGTCGCCCCCCAAGATCCATGGGGTATCACCCGAAGCCATTGCGTCACCGCGCAAGTCATCCCAGAGCTCCCGACGAGCGATATGACAAGTAGGGGCGTAAACACAAGTGATAGCCATAGAAGCATTAGAATCAGGCCTCGTGAGCACCACAGAAATAGAGTGTCTCCCAAGACGAGCATAGGAAAAGGAGCAACGCGCCGACCGCCATGCCAAAAGAATCCCGCCCGATGCGCCAACCGCATCCAACGAGCGAAATGCATCGAAGCCCCCCGCACCAAAGGACTTCCACAAGATGTCGTCCACCCCAGCCAGTTTCGTTTCTTGAAGAAGAGCAACGTCGCAATCCCAATCCATCATCCGAGAACCCAAAGCACGCCGTCGATCCGGGTTTCCAAGACCACGAACATTCCAAGATAAAATTTTCATTAAACACGAAAGATGTTCCCCAAACCACGAACAACAGCAAAGCCAAGCCAAATTAATCACTGGGCGAGTGGCCCTCAATGCGAAAGAGTCCTGCCGCCTCTGCCACCGCTTCACGCAGAAGCTGAGACGATGAGAGAGATGAATCCCCGAGACTTGGGGGCTGGCGTTGGGTGTAACTTCTTCCAAACCTGGAGTGTGGAGAAACCCTAGCGTTCCCATAAATAATTGGATGGTCAGAGGATCCAGGGAAAAGAGGCGAAGAGGAGCCGCCAGGTGCCCCGTCAGCTGAACGAAGAACCGGAGAAGAACGATTCCTTTGAGACCGGGGGGGTGACACCACACCCGTAACCGCATGCAAAGAACTGCCCGGAGAAGCGCCCACCGAAGAAGATGGGGGAGCCAATAACTTGCGAGGTGGGGAGGCAAATTCTTCCAGATGGGCCCCCGAGACAAAGGTCACCGAAGAGATCGGCTCCGGGCACAAAAAGTCCGAAGCCCACATAAAAGGATCCGATAAAATAGCCGGACCGGGCCCGTCCCTCGCAAGGACCCATAAGTCGGATCCGGGCGCTGAGACAGGTGGAGCCGCAGAATGGAGATCAGATCCGAGACCCGAGAACTCCAAAAGAAGGGGGTTTGTGGACAGAATGGATGCTGCCGAAGGAGGTGAATCGACCTCGAGAGGATTCCAAGCCAACAAATGGATAGCGTCGCGGGCGTCTCCTTTCTCGTAGCAGGTGTGCCGCTCTTTTTCCTTCGGTTTCGCCTATATGTGGTTTGTGCAGTCTGGACGTTGAGACTATTGACCACCTCTTCTTCCGCTGTGATAAGACGCGTGACATATGGGCGGATCTGACCTGGCTGGACGTTTCGGACGTCGCTTCCTTTTGCGACTGTTTGGTTCGTGCTCGGGCAAGGAGTAAAAACGACATCTTATCTTCTATTGCTCGGCTGTGGTGCATATGGACTGCTAGGAATGAGGCTCTGTTTGCTGGCCAGCGATTCTACTTGGAAAATGTCCTCATATCTGCTTCCCGCTTGGTCTGTGATTGGTCTGTTGCCTAGTTGTTTTCATGGTGTCGTTGGGGTATCGACTTGTGATACTTTCTGATCTTGGTTGTACTCTTCTCTCCCCCTTCCTCTCTGCGTTTCTCCAACTGTAAGTCTCTCTCTTCTTTTCTTTGTTTTCTATTAATAAATGTGGGGTGAGCACCATGGAGTGCGTCCCCCGCTTTTTGAGTTTCAAAAAAAAAATGGATAGCGTCATTTCCCACACGCGATAAGCCCGAAACAACGTCCTGCCCATGCGACGCATCGAAAATGTCCCTGAATAATGACACGTGGCGAGGGGAAGCTGAACCGCCAAGCCCCGCACCAAAGAACGAACCGTCGCCAAGACCGACCGGGGAGGGTGGCGGAGAGACCGCCGCCGTCAGCTTCCCACAACCAGAGTTTCGAACAGCACTTTATGAGCCAGAGACCTGATGAACGAGGGGGAGCATTCCACGAGAATCCGAGTACACATCCAATCAGAGCCCGGCGTCAGACCATCGTCAAGGACCGCCAGAATTTGGCCCCAACTGCGAGCAACCTTGGAAAGGCAATGCACCGTGCGGGACAAGAAGGGGACCCCGCGAACTTCGGCGATGCAGACTTCCGAATCAAAGGTTGCGCCATCCGCAACACGTAGTGGCCTCCATTTAACGAGCGAATCATTCTCCTGGCGAAGAAGGGTCTCCCGTTGTTCCGGGGAGAGCCCTCGAACACAGCATCGATAATCATCAAAGAAGAAAAAAATCCCTGTGGAAGTCGTCGCCCAGAATAAGTAGTGTACCTGCGCGAATCTCCTGCCGACCCACTCCGGGTCGTCGAAGCACCCCCACCACTGCGAAGCGCTCCACAGAGTCGAAATGCATGTTAGAAGCACCCTGCGCCCGCTCTCCCTCCATCGTCCTCCCGACCACCGGCTTCGGCCATGCAAACTCCCTTCGAACGGGTACCCCCTTGCCCCGAACCTCAGGCAAACGCACCCCTTCGACATCCCCCATACTGACCTGAACCTGCACCACCTCCTCCTGAGGTGACCCCGCCTCCCCACCGACGTTAACAGGGAGAGACTCGGACCCCTCCACAGCCAACTCCGAAGCAACACCACCATCGCGCACCACTTGAGCAAAAGAGCGCGAATCCCTAAGAGCGCTCGAACCTCCGCCACAGTGCCGTTGCATCGCACGATGCGAGACCTTGCGATCCCGAGGAGCCGCCAACACTTCAGAAACCCTGCATGAATACATGCGATGACCTACCTCGCCACAACGAAAGCATCGCGGCGGAGCACGACATGCATGAGCAACATGTCCACGCCCGCCACAACGAAAGCACCGCTTCCCAGGCTTCGCATACGTGACCCTCTTCCACGCACCACCCCCGGACACCGACGCATCGTCAACCTTGCTTCCCTCGATAGAGCCACCGCGCAAACTCCGTCCAGCGCCACCTCGAGTTCCCACAAAAGGGCCTCCGTGACCACCCCTTCCTGCTCCCCCGCGAGAACCCCTCCCAGCTTCAGCATCGCCTTCCTGCTGCCGATGAACCCCTTGAGTCTTCGGACGCCACGCACTACTCACCCGCTGCGCCATCCGTCTCCTCGATGGTTCTAGTGTTGTTGAAGTTGTCTCTCGCAACTGGATATTATTGATGCAACACATATAAACTACTTTTGTCGAAACTTCGGGTTTAGTTCGTTGAGCTTCTTGAGACTTCCCAATGACAAGCATTTCTTCTCATCTTACCTATGAGATCTAACTACTCTCTACTTGTTTAGATTTCGGGAGAATCGGAGAGGGATCATTCCACATGCCTTTTTCAGATTTTAGAGATCATGACTCTTGGAAGATAGTTTCAAAGATCTGGTTGCGAAGCAGTGGGCTTTACCTGAGTTCATTGGCTCGGTGGCAGCTCGATTGGTCTAGATGTTATCAACACTATTTGGACAACTTTGAAAACATAATTGAAGGAGCCGTGGAAGAACTGACACATCATTGCAAAGAATGAATAAGAAGAATAGACAAAGTGAAAGATGCTAGAGATCTATCTGCATGTGAATTGGATGGATGAGCTATGCGACAGAAGGTTATCCTAGAGGAGGATAGCGTTTCCAAAAAAATCCTAGAGGAGGATAAGAAACATGTGGCAGAGTGGAAACATAGATCCATACAAAAATGGATCAAGGAAGGCGATGCAAATCATAATTTTTTTCACGCGGTGTGGACATAACCCATTACACGTTGTTGTCGTGGATGACACACTCATGGAGGGTGAACGGGAAATATGGAGTGCTTTGGCTAGATATTTACACAAAATATCCCACAGGGGGGTTAGCAGACCTTGGAGAAGGGCGGGTCTTGGGGCCCCATGTATCTCTGACACATAGATCTCACTTCACTAGGTGCTTTGAGCGTGAGGAGGTAATAACGGTTGTACGGAGTCTTAATATGGATGGCGCTCCATGGTTGAATAGTTTCTCATTCTTTTTCTACTATGAGTTATGGGATGTGGTGGGAACGATGTCACGACAATAGTGGAGGAGTTTGCACATGTTAATGCTAGTTTTAACAAGATCAATAAAACATTCATTTATCTACTTTTAAA
This sequence comes from Ottelia alismoides, assembly GCA_037367405.1. Classification (NCBI taxonomy): domain Eukaryota; kingdom Viridiplantae; phylum Streptophyta; class Magnoliopsida; order Alismatales; family Hydrocharitaceae; genus Ottelia; species Ottelia alismoides. The sequence goes on from JAZKJV010011368.1 coordinate 313,871, forward strand.
AAGTAGGTATCAGAGCGTGTTGAAGACCCTTGCCCTATTTCTCTGTCAAATTCAATTGACCTCGTGGTCAAGAAGGTCTTGACTAACAAGCTTAACGAAGTATTAGACGAAATTATCTCTCGTATGCAGTCTGCCTAATTCTAGGGAGACAGATAAGGGACATCTTAGCAATGGTCATTGAGATCTTTGCTGCTTGGAAGAGATGCAAGACAAATGGTCTTCAATGGACTGTAGACTTCTCTAAAGCCCATGATGATGTGGAGTTGCGGTTCACGTGGTCAGTCTTGACCAGGCATTGCTTCACATATGTTTGGACATCGTCGATGAAAAGATACACCACTATTGCATCTTACTCTGTACTTGTAAATGGGTAACCAAGGGTTTTTTTCCCACCGCAATGAGGCATATGTTAGGGCTGCTCTGTGGTACCCATGCAGTTTGTTTTGGCATCCGTCGTTCTCGAGCATGTGGTGGGCGAAGGACTTTACATGGACTATTCCATGTGTGACATCTCCATTCCCATTTTGCAATGCGCGGATGAGACTATATTTTTCCATTGAGGGGGGTAAGGAGGAGGGAATGGGAATGTCTACGATGATTGATATTTTTAGACATTTCTCAGGATCGAAACGCAATAGAAGGCTAGAAACAAAGAGATTATGGCCCCATTTGATAATTCCAACTCAGATGCAACAATTGCACGGAAGAATTGGGAACTTCTTGTGGCCATGGCCTCAAATTTCAGCGAAATTCGATCGAATTTCTGTCGAATATCGATATCCAGTCGAAATCGAAATTCAACCGAAATGACCGAAATATGGGGGGTCCTAGTACAAAAAATGACCGAAATGATCGAAATTTCGGTCGAAATTCCACCGAAATTCCATCGAAATTCTGTTTTGGTCGGTACCGAAATGGTAACCGAAACCGACATTTAAGGCCTTGCTTGTGGCTCATTACCTATTCGATACTTGGGTTGGGGTTACCTTTGACCGGTGGATGTTTATGGTTGTCAGATTGGTTGCTAGTTATTGAGAAGCTTGAGCAGAAATTAGTTGGGTGGAAGGCGTCTGTGTTGTTGCTTGGTGCTTGTCTGGTGCTTATAAAGGCGTTGTTGGGAGTGATCCTTGTTTTCTTTGTGTCATTATGATGATTACCGATCGGGTACACCGTCACTTGGTTGATTGGGCTACTGTTACGTGGTCAAAGGAGAAGGGAGGTCTTGATATCCTTCACTTGGATTGGGTTGCAAGGATATGGAGTAGTAATGAGGACATGTGTTGTAGACTGATCCGAGTTATGTATGGCATACATGCTTAAAGAACCATTGTCCCCCATACACAACTTTTTTGCTACTCGTTCTAGAAGGGCATTTGCATCGTCTTGCTCCATTGCTTTTCCCTCTGGTATCTGGGGACGATCACTTTTTTGCTTTTGGGACTAATGATTGGACAGATGAGGGAACATTGACCGTTAGCTTTCTCTGTTTGTATGTTCATGTGTACTGAGATGCTTCGATTTCAGATGCAGATGACTCTTGGATGCTAACTTCATTTGGAGTTCTCTAATCAATGCTTGCAAGACTTCTTGCTTCTCCTGGAGACTATAGCGGTTTGGAAGGACCCACATATGGTAGCGACCATTGTGTTTGGAGAGGTGGGCATTTCATGGTGTATAGAGCATACAAAGCTCTTTACAGTTTACACCTAGGTGGGGCCAGTGCTTGAAGATTTACTGTGCCTTTGCGAGATTGCAATTTTTTTTGTGGGAATTGAAGATATCCCAACCATATCAAAGAATCGTGACCAGAGAAAGGCGGTCCAGACACTTTTTGGGCATTGATTGTAGCTGTCCTCTCTGCAATGGGGAGATTGGGACGATAGATCACCTCTTTTTCCTGCGTGATAATGCAAAGGAAACCTGAGAAGCCTTGGGATTGACTTGGTAGATTCTATAGATTCCTTGAATTTTTGGGGCTATCTTTAGATCACATGATTCTGCTCTAATAGGGTGCTTCTTCTGCCAGTTGCAACGATCTGGGCTCTCTGGTTGTCACATAATGGGCATCATTCGTTTGGCGTGCTTTTATGTAGAAACTGTGACTCATTCAACTAGGATTCTCCTCGAGTCATGATGTTCTTTTTTGCCATCTGGTTTGCCTCTTTATTTTAATCCATCTGGGGCGGACACCTTTGTGTGTTTCCCCTTTTTAACCTAAAAAAGACTAGTGTTCCTAGCCGACATCTCAAGTAAACTAAAATCCATTTATACCCCTCGGCATATCACATAGCAGATCCTCACTATCACGTCAAAACCTCATCACCCACTTCATGAGCAAGGCTTCATTGATTTACTTGAGTTTTAGAGCACCAATCCTCTCTCCACCTTCGCAATGCCTTGACCTTCCTCACCAAAACTTGATCAGAAGAATCTTCACACCATGCCCCCAAGTTTCATTTGCACCCGCATTGACAACTTATGTGGGGACAAGTAGAACAAGAGAACAACTGAAAGAGCCTACTTAAGAAATACCAACCTTCCACCTCTTGGAAAGCACTCGACTCTCCAAACTATCTTGCTTCTACTACGTTTTTTTCCAACATGGGCAGCCAATCTGACTGCTTAAGCCCACTACCAGATGATGATAATATGTAATCAGGAACAATCATATCCTCGAACATGTTATAGAGGACAATGACAAACTCCTTATTAGTTCCGAGATTTGATAGTTCCCCAAAAATCTCTACCATTGTAGAACGCCTTTAACACTGCTACACATCATTTTGTGACATAGGAGCGGACTTCCGTAAGTTTGGTGCCAGAAAAATCTCCGTTTGAGCATCCTGATTCAGTCATATCGGTAGCATTTCTTGCAAAGCAGAAAAAGGAAAGGTGGCGTTAAAATCGGATTCGGAATGATGCAATCAAAAGGTTGGTGTAGCTCCGGTCGAGGATAAGTTGCGAGAAAACCACTTAAGGTGGTTTGGTCATTTGCAAAGAAGGTAAGCTGATGCATTGGTTAGGAGATGCGAGTTTTGGGATGTTGAGCCGGCTAAGAGATGGCGAAGGCAGCCCAAGAAGTGTTGGAATGAGACTATACGAAGGGGTCTTAGTTTTTTGGATATAATACCGAGATTGACCCAAGATAGATCTGAATGGAGGCATAGAATCCATGTAGCCGTCCCTACTTAATTGTGGGAAGGTGTTGTTGTTGTTGTATCATTGCTTGGTCCATATGGACCCAATGTTCGATGTTACATGCATATTATGACAAAAATTACTATGATTCTCTATAATTTGTCCATATGGACCCATAATGTCGATGTTACATGCATATTATGACAAAAATTACTGTGATTCTCTATATATCACTTTTAACCTTTCTTTTATTCCAAGTGCTTAAGTGTTGCACCGTAACAGGTTTGCTTGGATGTGTTGAATCCATCTAACCTAGGACGTAGTTTTTGGAAAAAGGTTTGATTTTGGTTTTAGTTTTTTGAGGAACCAGATGCCATGCATAGTTCCTTCAGGCAAATGTTCACATTTGAGGGACCATATTTTTGTTAGAATTGTATTATGTGGATCCAGTAATGGAGGCTATTTAACTTCAACTTTTTGATCTACTTAGTTTATGGGCATCTATGTTAACATGATATTTTTCCTAGGCTTCAAGAAACATTGGATAGATTCTCTGCTAAACTGCAGTCAGTGTATACTTCAGCTGGTGGGAAGAAAGTAAGCATCATAACACATTCAATGGGAGCATTGCTGGTTAGGTGCTTCATGTCTCTTCACAGTGATGTAAGATTCTGATGAGTGTTTTATTGATAACTCACTCATATGATGTACACGTCACTCAATAGTGAACATGTTTCTTAATCTTGGTTCTTTTCTGCTTACAGATTTTTGAGAAATACGTGAAGAACTGGATTGCAATTGCTGCTCCATTTCAGGGTTAGTTTCTTTACCAGAAGTAATTGTTATCTAATTTTCTTTTCAAGGAATCCATATATTTTTGTTCCTTTTCAAAAAATCCTTCCGCTTCTATTGGTGGAAATAATTATATGGTTTGGGAGATCGTTGTTCCAATCAGGGTTTCGTTTCTTGGCAATTGTTTATGAACCTTCTTGTGATTGCTGTTTCACACACTTTCATTGAAAGTTCACCATCTCTCAGGCTTCACCCTCACTCAACCCATGCGTTTTTCTTTGGTGTAAGTATTAATTTCTGCTATTTAAGCGCAGTCTCAATCATGGATCATGCCATATGTGTCCCCAGTTTCATGCTAAATTTCCTAATATGGTGAGAAGCTGGCAAGGGCTTCCCGCCAGATCCTCTTAGCCCGATCAAATGTAAAATACATGGGTTCAATGTCTTCGAGCTGCTCATTACGCACATACAAGCCTCATCCTTATCATGTGTAAACTTTGCTCTGTAAGTCTTCGTCATAAGCCACCTACGTCTTAACAACCATAGATAAAACTTCACTCTCGGAGGCCCTTTAGAGCTCAAACTAGCTTGCACTCATGCAGTAGATCACCTTTATTGAACACAACACAATATGAGTGGAAAAGAAACCTTCAACCTTGTTAACCCGGAAATCACTATCCTTCCAACAGTAACGGTCTTTGTTAGGCAAGGGACCCTCAAACTAAGCTCTTTGGGTCATCTTTGTCAAATAATATAATTGTCAGTTAGAAAAACCTGAATGAAATAAGGGGTATCATGCTGTATTAACATTAGCATTTGCGATCTGAGATCAACATACCTCTATTAGAGTGCCATGTAAAGAGCATCGGAAATCAATCATAAAGGGATCCATCTTCAGTCTAATCAGCAATCCTGAACCTGAAAGAGCTGCCATCCCCCAAAACGTGACACATCCAAGAAGACACCTCATGATTAACATAGCAAATGCCCTTGTAAAAAATGTAGGGGAAGAGATCATACGATGCATTATTGTAAGTTGGGAATGGATCTTGTACCTCTCACTACACCGCACTATAAAAAATGATAACACGGAAACGAATAATCTGAGATAAAGGATAAAGATCATAAAGAATACTGAGATTTTACGTGGAACCCTACTCCATAAGGAGCGAGATGAAACCACATGAGAAGGCTTCTCAAGGGTCAGATAAGCTGTTATGGATTTCTCAATGAATACATGTTATGTGCGGCTTTTTATATAGTCACACTAAGAAAACCAAGTCTCAGTAATAGATGATGTGAGACTAAACCTATGGATGTGGTAATTGGACCTTAAAGGGATCCAATTACCCATTTATGGATGCGTACTTTGACACTCCCACTCAAGCTGGAGCATGCAATGCTCAACTTGGAAAGTAGAAAGAAATCACGCACTCACATAGTACAAGACACTACTAACAATATCATCTCAATACATCAATGTTCAGAAAGTCGGTATGCGGTATTCGTTCGGTCAGGCGGTCCCGAGCGAGTAAGCGGATATGCGGAAGTATATGCGGAAGTATATGCGGATTATGCGGTTTGTATTATTTAAATATAAAATATTAAAGATAAACATTTAATTGTGATGTCAGAGACAAAAGAATACATGTTTCCTTTAGATTCCTACAAAAACATACTTTTAAAAATAAAAAAAGCACCACAATAAAAAGCTACATAGTTCATTTAGATAGCAAAAAATGTTTCAGAATGCAGAATGTTCAAATATATAAAGTTATAAACCGGCTTCTAAATTCTAATCTAAATCATCTTCAAAATTGATTGTTGGAATATCATCATCGCCTTCCGAATCACTCATAAATTCTTCTTCTTCGCCCAAAGTTGACAAAGCTTCCGCATTCCTTTTGCTCCTCCTATTCTCAGCAAATTCTTCTGCCCCACTTGCTTCTGCTACCAAGTTCCACGTGAGCCCCGACCCTTGGAAGATTTCTTCTTCTTCTTCTTCACTGGCACCAATCCAATCCATAACATGTGTTCTATCCTTTGAAACAAATGGATCTCTCCCAGTTAGTGATCGACGCTCCTTCAGCTTTGAATTGAATTTCACAAAAACCAAATCATTCAATCTCTTGGTTTCTAGTTTGTTCCTTTTTTTGGTGTGAATCTGCATTAAGAATTTATAAAATTGATCAATTATAAATTATAATGACTCAATTATTCATTGAATACATATAATTGTACATCCAAATAGTGATAGTTATACCGCTGCAAATGAGCTCCAATTCCTCTCACAGGCTGAAGAAGAGGATGTCAACTTCAGAATTCTCAAAGCCATTTCTTTCAAATAAGGCGTTTGAGAACCATATAGCATCCACCAATGAGCTACAAGAGATTGCACAATTAATGACTTGTAAAATAATAAATCTAACTTAAGAGCTTTACCGTCGATAATAAGTTTAAGATATATTACCAGGATTGAAATCATCATCATTGGTGGATCTTTGTCTGACAGCCATTGGCTTTCCAAATGCTCCTTCTCCTCTTCGGTAAATATGAATCTCTTTCTTCGTGATGGCATCCTGAATCTCCAACTCAGGATAAAAAATCTTTACACATTCCATCAAACCATCAACGACGAAGCTATCTTTAGAAATTGCATCGCTATCCCTATAAAAATAATAGGGATTGAGATAGAAAGCTGCAAGATGGAGGGGGCTATCCAATCTTCCTTTCGTCTTCAAGGTAATGACATCTACAAATGGCTTGTATGAATGTTCAACATTTTTAAAAATAGCCTTTATTTCATTTTTTGCATCCTCCAATCCTCCATATACAAAGCCCATTGAGGGCTTCCTTTCTCCATTAAACACACGCAAGAGGTAGACTAGTGGAGAGAAGATCTTCAACGTCAAAGACACTTGGCTCCAAAATGATGAACTGAGGACAATGGATGCAGCCACCTCACCTTTTCTGGTCTTTGACCACTTGCACTCTCTCCACTCATCAGAAGAGAACATCAACCGTAATTTTTCCTTCTTGTCCATCACGCTTTGTAGTGTAAGGAAAGTGGTGGCAAATCTTGTTTGCCCTGGCCGAACAATTTCACCCTTCTGGGTGAACTGTCTCATCAAGGTCAAAGTCTTTGCATGACTGTAGATAAAGAGAGTGAGAGTTCTAGCCTTAGTGATGCAATTTTTTATCTTTGATTCCTTTCCAATCTCCTCAAGAATAAGATCAATGCAATGGGCCGCACATGAAGACCAAAATATCCTTGGATATTTAGTCTTAAGAAGTCGTCCGGCTGCCATATTTGCAGAAGCATTGTCTGTAACAACTTGTACAACATTTTCTTCTCCAACATCCTTGATACAATCCTCTACGAGAGAAGAGATATATTCAGCCGTGTGAGAATCTGCGGATGCGTCAACGGACTTCAAGAAAGTTGTGCCCAAGTCACAATTAACACACAAGTTCATAATGCTCCTTCCCCTCATGCCAGTCCATGCATCGGTCATTATTGAACAACCATTGTATTTCCACGATTCATTATGACTCTTTAAATATTCCTTTGTTTCTTCCACTTCCTCCTTCAACAAAGTTTCTGTAATTTCATAGTATGAAGGTGGCTTGTATCCGCTTCCATATTGTCCAATTGCCTCGCACATTCGGATAAAGGAATTTTTAGTGACCACATTGAAGGGAATGTCAGCATCATAAAAGAATTTGGCCACGAATTTGTTGACATGTGCACGCTCCTCTTTGGCTAAAGCATCTTTTATCACTGTCTGCCGCATTGTTGTGCCCAAAGACACATCATCTTCAGATACACGAGGTCTTTTTGTACTAGCACCTCCTTCTGATGGATGGTTAGAAGATCCATCAGATGCCTTGATTGTTACTTCCTGCCGCAGTTCTCTCATGCTAACAACTTTTTCATTCTTCTTCTTCATAATATCCTCCACATAATCTCTGATTTCCTTTTGCACATCTCCATCAGCCTTTGGACATGCCCTTGTATTTTCCTTGATGTGTGCGAGATGTTGCTTCATCCTATTGATGCCTCCTTTTATGACCTTGCCGCACAAGCGACACCCAACCGTGTTCGAATCGGTCCTCTCAATGAGGTATGCATATTTCCACCCTGGATCAGTAGAACCGGGTGGAACATAGAATGTGGATTCTGCCGTTGTAGGCGTGGAAGGGGTAGCCATAATGACCGACCTAAACATGGTACAAAAATGATGTGTCATTGAAAATAAGAAGTGCAAATTGCAAATCGGTTATCCAAAAAATGACGTGTCATTGTAACATGATTACATTATACATATGTAAAAATTAAAATGAAACTACATAATTTATAAAGAGAGTTGGACCACACATAACTAATAACTTATATAACTTCTTCAAACTATAATAAAACCATATGATGATATATATAAGTCATCTACAAAACAATAATAGTTTGATTAATTTTTTATCCAATCCTTTCAAGCAGTTGATGTGGAGTAGTTGATAGCATTCTTTTATTGGAAAATAGAGGTTACGAGTTTAACACCCACCACTGATATAATTATTTAAAAATCACATTTTAATATGATTTAGTGGGTCTCTTTGAACATCCATCAATTGGAGATGGTACTGGAGTTCTTTGGCACAGTAAAATCCAATCCATATTTGCATAGAGAGAGGACAAGGTGAAGAAGACGATGTGATCAAACATTGGGCTCCTAATGGCACAATACCTAACCAACAGTACAATTAATCACTTGAGCCGAATATTCCTAGTGCGATAAAATCAAGTGTAATTCAATGCCGTTTATACCACGATCAGTGCAGTTTCAATGCCGTTTATAAGGTAAAATACTATGAATCTATGATAATGGAACAACCCAAAAAGAAAACAAATCATATGGGCTACATACGCTGGAGTGGAGCCTGGAAGCGGCGAGGGAAGAGGCGCTGGAGCGTGGAGGGCCGAAGGCGGCGAGGCGGCGAAGGTGGAGGCGCTGGAGCGTGTTGGCGGCGAGGCGTCGAGGGCGGAGGTGCTGGAGCGTGAAGGCGGCGAGGCGTCAAGGGCGAAGGCGCTGGAGCGTGGAGGCGGCGAGGGTGGAGGCGTTGGAGCGTGGAGGCGCGATGGAGGTTAGGGTGCGGGAGAAAACGATGGAGGGCTGGAACGAGAGAAGTGAAAATAATATCGAAGGGTTTTTTTTATTTGGATCCTAAATCGGATACCAAAATAGACCGCATATCAACCGCATAAGCGGCCGCATATGCGGTTTAGGCGGCCCGCATATGCAGCTGGACCGCATATGACTGCATAATGAAAATGCGCTTCGGATAGGCCACCGCATACGCATATGCGGCCGCATATGCGGCCGCATGAACCGCATTTCTGAACCTTGCAATACATTCTATTGGCTGTATGCTGAGGAAGTTGCTTCTCATGTCGTGCTGCTAAGGAGGAATTGAAAGGGTAGAGTGTGATCTGAGTCTCCTCGTTGGAGTTGAGAGAAAAATAGAAGCGGGAAATTCCTTTTTTTTTTCTTTTTTTAAAATAAGGTGTTCTCTAACTTTCTTCTCTTTTTTTGTATGGCTTCTTTCTGTACCATAGCCTCTTTTTTCAATCTCATTTTTTCGCATGCCCCCTCTCCATTTTTCGTAAGACATTAGTAGAATTGGGCCCAGTTACATGCTGCATAACAAATTAAATAAAAGATAACAATGGACCCAAAACAATGGACCCAAAACAATCCACTAAGTGAACCCTCATTTTTTCTTCTTTCTACTGCACTTAATAAGAATCCAATTAGGGCATCTTCTTAGGGCTTTTACCTTACCTCTGCTCATGATGGGGTTTCATCTTCTGCTGGAGAGCGTCACCATGCAGGATTTAGATGAAGGAGATGTGATGTGACGGGCTGGAGGTTCCACCTTGAGCTGTGGCATTTCTTGCACGTTGAGAATCTCTACCACTATAGCCGGAGATGGTCGATGGGCTTGAATTTCAATGTGGGGGTCTGCACAAGTCCTTCGAAACGCAGTAAGAGCCCGATTTAGGGTTCCTATCGGGAGATGGAGGATTGTGCATCACCTGGAGGAGGTATGCGAGTTCATGTGTGCTGCTATCCAACTCGTGAGCCACAAGATTTGCGTGGTGGCGACAATTGGAGTTTGGAGGAGGGGGCAACATAGCTTGGAAAGGAGGAGGCATTTTGGAGGGTTTCGATGGCCACCTAATATCCTATATGAGGAGTCTTGTTCCTGGGAAAGACAGCTAAGGCTCCGGGAAGTTTGATGCCTGGACATCATCGATGGGGCAATTTCTCTATTAAACCCACTGGCTTTTCTCGAAGATGGTGGAAACATTCGTTCAATGCTGGCTTGGAATTTTTGTATCATCACACGTTTGGGAGCATCGTGCACTTGTGAGGCGTTGCTGGCGTTTAAAGGATTTGCTGCTGGAATCGATAATCATCTTGTCTTGTCCAGAGGCCATATTGCATGGGAGCACCATCACATAGGGTTACATGAAAACTTTTAGTATGTCCAAACATGGCAATAAAGAGAAGAATTTGATCGCGTGCCTAAAATATGAAGGAGTTGCACATGGGATTCATGTGATTGGAACTAAGACCTTCTTGAGAATATTATGAATAAAAACTCCGAGATCAAAGAATACACCAACAATAAAGCCTTTTCCTACAATCAAGTAGGGTCCACTACATGGATTTTTTCTTCCAGTCAGATATATTTTGGGTATTCTCAGGCTTAATTTCAAATAACTAAGATCTCTTCCGAAAATCTCATACCGACACTTACTTGGGCTTTCCTCGCCCTCTCTTAACTGACTCTACATCCCAAATCTCGCATCTTCTAACTAGTGCATCAACCGACCTCCTTTCTAAATGGCCAAACCATCTTAAGCAGTTTTCTCTCATTTCATCCTCTATCGGAGCTGCACCAACTTTCCTTCTGATAGCATCATTTCGAATTTGATCTTTTCATGTATAACCAACCGCAGATCTACCTTATCATCTTCATTTATGCTACTGTCATTCTATACACATGTTTATGGTTCATATGCCAATATTCTGATCCATAGAGCATATGTAACACCTATACCCCCAAAGATAATCCACATCTAAAACTTACAAAGTGTAAGAGTGGGTTATAAGTGGTGGGGATTACTATTTGACAACTTGGGCTTAAACATTTTTGGTGGTTATCAACGAGTCCATCTGGGCGTGTACCCAACAAGTTGTCAGGGCCAGTTTTCCTCGATAACGGGATCGGGTTCCTAGCCTGGGACATTACAAATAGTATCAGAGCCAATTTTCCTCTGATAGTGGAAAGTGCTTCTCGAGAGGAGGAGCCACCCCTACAAAGAAATACGAGGAAATGGCTACCGGAGCGTGCGTCTTCCAATATCACCGGGAATAAGTGATGGGCCATTTTGCAAAGAGGACATTGCGAATATAAGTAGGGAGGTTGTAAAACCCATACCTCCAAAGATTGTCCCACATCTAAAACTCACAAAGTGTGGAAGTGGGTTATGGGGATTACTACTTGACAACTTGAGCTTAAGCATTTTGAGTGATTGCCAACGGGTCCATCTGGGCCCGTACCCAACAAGTTGTCCGGGCCAATTTTCCTCGATAATGGACCGGGGACCTACGCCCGGGATATTACCAGATAACAGGTCTCATGGTTGCTTTGTAATACTTTCCTTTGACTTTCAAAGGATTTTCTTATCATAAAGAACAATAGATGCTCCTCCCCACTTTAACCAACTTGCATTTACTCTATGAGTAACATCTCCATCAATTTCCCCATTATGTTGCAAAATATATCACAAATATCTAAAATAATCTTTCTTCTGATTGTTATGATCTTTAATCTTCATCTTGAGTCCTTCACCGTTATTTTCATCAAATGTGCACTCCATATATTCAGTCCTATCCTTGCTTATACAAAATCTTTTAGTCTCTAAGGCATGTCTCTAAACCTCTACCTTCTCATTTACTCCATCTCTTGTCTCGTTGATCAACACAATATCATCGGCGAACAACATACACCAATGTATCTCATCCAGAATGTGAGTAGTCAACTCGCCCAGAATCAAAGTAAAAAGGAATGGACTCAACTGAATCTTAATGCAGATTGATGCTGATGATAAATAGTCCGTCTGCCTAGATTGGTTCTTTACACAAGATAAGCCCCATCATACATATTCGAGATCAACGAATAATTGGAATAACTTTAATCTTGAAGATAAATCCACCATGGGAATACCATGGGTCTTCCTTCTTGAGGCTGGACCAACAAAAACTCATCACGTGCCTCACGCTGAGCAGTGAATTAATAAATTGAATACAAGTTCTAGAAAAATAAACAGGATTAATTTCATGTAGGCGAGTTGCATGCTTGGTTGTTAAAAGCCCTCCGGGCGCTCGCCTAGGCCCCCAGGCGAGGCGAAGCCCTAGCGCCTTGCCTCTTTCCAGGCAAGGCATTTTGCCTCAGGCGCCGCTCAGGCGAGCGCCTGACTTGAGGCTCTTGGCGCTCGCCTTGAGCACCTAAGGCAAAAGTAAGGCTTTTTGCCCACTCTGTGGGATTTTTATCCATGTTTAGATTTTTATATTAGATATATATTAGTTCTAAGTATCATTAACACACATACTTATACATATGCACACACATGTATATGTAATTTACACACTTCTATTTCATATACGTATACATGTACATTCATGTTTTCGTTCTAAATATTACATATACCTTTTGACTAAAAAGTATATATTCTTTTCTATATATATTAGCTTGAAGTATTATAAATACATATTTATATATATACACATATAAATAGACAAACACACATGTATATATAGGCATGTACTACTTATACATAAACACATACACATGTTTGCAAATATATATGCATACAGATCCACATACATACAAATACACACATAAACACAAATATTTAATACATATACATACATATGCAAGCACATGCATACATTATACATACACATATTAATAAGAGATAATTACACCCATAACCCTGAGTAATTCTCAATCTCAATCATAACCGTGCATAATCGCGATTTACGCCACGAACCCTGAGGAATTGTTAACTCTTACATGACATGGCCCTATGTTATGTTTCGTTTGGGATAACCGTTATAATTAACGGTTTCCGTTGAAAAGGACAAAAATACCCTTAACGTTCAATCTTATTTCCAAGACATGCCATCATCATTTCCCCCTTCCTTGCACTCGACCCCCCCTCCCCGATTCAGCCGACCATCTGTGCACCTCCTCCACCTCTCGTCGACAACGAGCTCTCCTTGCGCACTGCTGGAGCTCTCTCGTCGGTGCCTCTTCGAATCGTGTCCAGCTCCCACGTCAAACACCCCCCGGTCCGGCGGGTTGCTCCTCCATTGGTTGACCGCCCGTCCTCGGTTGCCCCCCCCCTCAGGCCGAGCTGAAAGCCCCCCCTCATCCCTTGCTCGCCCACCCCACCCTCCCACGGCCGAGCTCAAGCCCCCCACCCCCGAGCTGGTCCTCCCCTGTTCGCCCCCCTGCAGCCGACCTGAAAGCCCCCTGCTCCTTCCATGGTCGCCCCCCCCCCCCCCCCCCCCCCCCCCCCGAGTTGGTCCTTCCCTGCTCTCCCCCTACTGTCGAGCTGAAAGGCCGCTCACCCCACCGCCGACTCCTTCTCTGGTCGCCCCCTCGCGGTGAACTTCAGAGCCCTCGAGTTGCTCCTCTGCTCGCACCCCGCTGCTGAGTTGAAAGCCCCCCCTCCCCCGCCTGCTCCTTCCCTGGTCGCCCCTTCCCCGAGTTGGCCCTCCCTTGCTCGCCTCCGCTGCCGAGCTACACGGCCGACCTCAAAGCCTCTCCTCCCCCGCCCCGTCTGCTCCTGCCTTGCCCCCCCCCCCCCCCCCCCCCCCCCCCCGCAGCTCGGCTGAAAGCCCCCGCCCCTTGGATTGCTTCTCCCCTGATCGTCCCCTCGCGACTGAGCTCAAAGCTGCTCAAGGCCCCCCCACCCCAGTCGCTCCAGCGCGAACCCATCCCAGCAGCTCCTCTTCCCACCTGAGTTTTTGCCCATGTTCCACTGATCCGAAGTAAGATAAAAGAAAGGGAGAGGTTTTTTTGTTTGTTTTCTGACCGTTGGATTGAGGATGAGTTAGATTAACTCATTCATATAGTTGAGTTGATATATTAAACTAACGGAGGGTTATGAGTGTGAGACGGAGTGACTATTCAAGGTTTATCATGTAAATCGCGATTATGCAGGGTTATGATTGAGATTGAGGAATTACTCAGAGTTATGGGTGTAATTATCCCTATTAATAAATAGTGGATTGATCGCAAAATATAATTTGGTGATAACATATACATACACATACACATACATAGACATGTACATGCACACATTTATATACACGCTTATAAACATACCCATAAATATGTTGGATTGGTTTTAAATTGAAATATAAGCTATACATACATATATTTACAACTATACATACCTACACACACATGTACACGTACACATTTATATACATGCATGTAAACACACCCACAAATATATTGGATTGGTCTTAGATTGAAATATAAGTTATACATACATATATTTACAATTACACATACATACACATGTGTGTATGTGCATATATTACATAGAGTTGTGCATAATTTATTTATTTTTATATACGGCACCTTGCTTTTCTCAAGCGAGCGCCTGACGCCTCGGACGTTTTGCACCCCCTAGCGCCTTGGAGTGCCTCTCGCTTTTAACCATGGAAGGCCGTATCGATATCGATATGGTTTTGATATCGTATCGATACGGTATTTCGACGATATATCGACGATATATCACCGAAATATCGCCCATATCGACGAGCCTTTGTGAAGAAAATGCTTGGAAATCGGGATATAGCGCCGTATCGATGCCCATATCTGTCCCATGTCGATATCGATATATCGGCGATATATCGCCGATATATTGTCGATATTTCCTTCCATGCTTTTAACAACATTGGTTGCAGCCTGCAATCCGAACCGAGGACGGGTTTTTGAAGTTAGCTAAATCTCGTGGGATTACGATCCTTGTCCTGTCCATTGTAGCATGTGTGTCACTCAGGGCATAAGGGACATGATGACTTGACATCATCTGATCAAATCATTGCAATTGATGTTCAATCCAGAAAAGAAGGAAGGGATCTTCGGAAAGTGGGTTTTTACGATTTCACTTAACAACAACAAATCATGGACTGAAATATCGCGAAATTTCGACGAAATTTCGGTTTCGATGGGTATCGGGTATCGATATCATACTGTATATCGAGATCCCCGGTTTCGGTCGAAATATCGCGAGATATCGCCGATATCTCGGTCCATCTCGATATCTCGCCCGACATTAGGAATCTTTGAATAGAAAAATCTGGGCACTTTCGAAATATAGTGAAATATCGGTCGAAATGTCCCCATTTCGACCGACTTCGGGCAGTGGCTCTTCTCTTCTTCCTCCAAGACCTTCATCCCTTGAGGTAAGCCAATTTATGATAAATCTTCTTCAAATTCAGTAATTTTTTTAGGGTTTTCACTAAATGGTTGTTGATATAGCTAGGCATGGTGTTTAATTTGAGAGATTTCCCCCAAAATAGGTATAAATTTGGAGTAGAAATTTGGGGCTTTTGTGTTTTTTTTGCACAATAGTGCTATCTATGATCATTGTATCACAGATCGGAAGTTAATATGAACTAAAACATTGTTGGAGATTCTTTTCTTGGATCTATGTTAGAAGAAATTGGGGGTTTTGAAGTTTAATGTGGAACGATACTGAGTTGTGGTGCTATATATTCGGATCTTGTGTTTTGGAAGTATAAATCATAGTCTGGAAATTGTTTTGGATTAATAAAAATTAAAAATATAGAAAATCCGAAAATGATTTGTTAAATATTTACGTTTTTGTTCATATTTTGTGTCAATAATGTAGTCTTTCATGAAATTGGTCCTCTAATTTGTAGATCTAAGATCCTAATGTATAGATCCAAGATTTTTTCTGTAAATAAGAAAAGTAGGTGTTGGAAAAATTAAATATATAATAATTCCGAAATTAAAAAATAAAATAATTTGCATATTCATAAGTAGTTGCATTGTAATGCCAACTTAATGTTTGTTCTTGATTTTCCTCGCAGATTTCGACGTTCATACATGGCACATTCTGCGACATTCTGGTTTCGGTTCCGGTTCTTCATTTGGATATTCACCATGGCACATTCTGCTTCCGGTTCTGGATCTGACAGTTCTGATGATCAGAGGGAAGAATTCAGTGGGGACATTGGGTGGAGGTATGCGTCCGCTCCTGATGGAAATAAGGCGAAGCTGCAATGCAATTTCTGTGGGAAGAAGTTGGGAGGAGGCGGGATCACAAGGATGAAGCAACATCTTGTTGGCAACAACAAGAATGTTGCCAAGTGCACGCGTTGTCCCAAAGATGTGAGGGACAAGGTCAAGGCGAGCTTGGACGGAAAGAAGGAAAAGGAGACGGAGAGAGTAAGAAGGGAAGAACAAATGAAGGAGTTCATGTTCGAGAAAGAATTCAACGTCCTTTCTGATTCAGATGACGATGATTTTGTGTACCCCGCCGACATTCAGACTGCATCAGAGAGGAGGGCATACAGAAGGGCTACACAAGAATCATTGAGGAGCGAGTTCGAGAGGAGAGAACTCGGTGGTGCACGGGGCGGCTTCTATGGTGCAGGTGGGAGTGGAAGTGGTTCTGGAGGCGCACCAGTACCACCACCCACTAAGAAACACAAGGGGAAGGGAATTGAGCCCTTCTTAACGAGGAGAGGATCCATGCAATACAAGGCAAGCAAGGATCCGAGGCAGAAAACAGTGAAGGGAATGTTCACCAATGCACGAGAAAGGGTAGGAAAAGCCATCAGCAAGCTCTTCTTTGGGGAGAGCATTCCTGCCAACATTGCAAGCGGGCCATTCCTGCAGCATGCCGTTGATGAGATCGCTGCAGCGGGAACGGGAGTGAAGGCTCCTACATCCTACGAGATCATGAACAAATATCTTGGGATGGAGAAAGAGGAGATGAATGAGTACATCGCCGAGTTGAAGAGGAGATGGCCAGAGTATGACGTGACATTGATGTGCGATGGGTGGACGAGCTACACAAGGAAGCAGATCATCAGCTTCCTTGTTTACTGCGATGGGAAGACAATTTTCTTGAAATCTGTTGATGCATCTGAGCATGTGAAGGACCACAGGTACCTTCTGAAGTTGATGAAGGATGTTATAAAGGAGGTTGGGAAAGAGAACATTGTGCAAATTGTGACAGATAACGGCAGCAACTTCAAGAAGGCTGGTGAAACAATTATGAAGTCCAGCAGCTACGGAATTTTCTGGACACCGTGTGCTGCGCATTGCATTGACTTGATCCTTAAGGATTTCAGCAAGAGGAAGCTCGTCTCAAGGGTGGTGGAGAAAGCACGAATGATCACCACATTCATATACAACCACAGCAAAGTGTTGGCACTAATGAGGCGGATGTGCAATGGGGAGTTGGTGAGGCCTGGCATCACACGCTTTGCAACCAATTTTATAGCGTTGCAAAGCCTCAAGCAACATAAGACGGGTTTGAAAACCATGTGTTGCCAGGGTGAGTGGTTCGAGATACCTGAAGCTCGGACTGAAGGAGGACGGAAGGTGGAGATATTGATCAATGATATCTCCTTTTGGGATGACGTGACTCGGGTCACGAGGATCATGGATCCAGTGGTATCTGCATTGCGGATCGTGGATGGCGACAAGAAGCCCACCATGGGAGTCATCTACGAGGCAATGCACTGCATGAGAGAGAAGGTCCGAGAAGCAGTTGGGAAGGGATCAAAAGCATGGTTGGACATCATAGACGAGCGATGGTCTAAGATGCTCTCGCATCCTCTTCACAAGGCCGGTATGTATTATGTAAAAAAGTTTTTTTCAATCATTTAAATTTTTATAGTTGGACATCATAAATGAGCTTGTTCGTGAATTTCTGTGCAGCTTATTACTTCAATCCTAAGTACCACTACAAGAATGGACTTGGTACAAAGGGTGACCTTCTCTCAGCCGTACAGATTGTCGTGGAGAAGCTCGTCAAGGACGAGAAGTTGCAGAGCATGTGCATGAATGAGGTACTAATATCCTCAATTTCTACCTATATTTTGACTTTTGAGTCACAAGATGTTTGGGTTGAACCTATTTGTGCGTTGTGAAGGTTAAGTATTACCGAGATGCATTGGGTTCCTTTGGCCGGATTACTGCGGTCAACGGTCGTGGCAATACTCTTCCTGGTAGGGACGGAGGCAAATAAACCCATTACTTGTGTTGGTTTTGTGTACATTTATTTGTACTTATGATTTCTGTCTTTTCCTTTTTTTGCAGCCGAATGGTGGATGTTATACGGGATGGAAGCTCCCAACCTTCGAAGTGTGGCAGTGAAAGTGTTGTCTCAAACCGCATCTGCTGGCGGTTGTGAGAGGAACTGGAGCACGTTCAATTTGATACATTCGAAGAGAAGGAACAGGTTGGGAGAAAAGAAGCTCAATGACCTTGTCTTCGTGCATTACAACTTGAGGCTGAAATTGAAGCATGCAACGGAGGGACATGACAAAGATGACTATACGGACCCTATTGACCTTGCATACATTTTCAAAATGCACGATGACGATGCTGATGAGGACGTTCTCCAGAGGTGGATGGATTCCAATGGTGCCCCAGTTCTCGATCAGCCAGGTGGAAGACCGAATGAGAACATCAGCCAACAAATGGGAGCAGACGTTGGTGACTTTTTGGCCAGATCCGGGCGGATTACAGACCCTGTTGGAGGGTTGGAGGGCGAGATTGATGCAGCTGTTGATGAAATTCTCTCCAGTAGCTCCAAATCCAAGTCACAATCAAAGGATGACAGTGGAGATGATGATGATGACGATGTTGGTCGTGCTGGACCTGGTGGTGGTGGAGAGTCAAACTCAGGTGGGTCAGGAGGGAGTGGTCGTGGGCCACAAGCTACCAGACTTGAGGAAGGCCTACAAGCAGGACGTGAGTATATGGAGAGACAACGGAACACACACGGACAATTTGTTCCCAGTCCGAGTCCAGGGCCTACGGATTACGAGTACGGTCGAGGCCAACGTCCAACCGACAGCTACATGGAAGATTTGACATCATCTGTAGGTTCTTTGAGCTTCATGGATATCGACAGCCCATATCGCGGAGGAGCACAAAGTCCTTTAGGCGGATATGGATCGTCGCACGATGAGAGATCATTTGGCGTCTTCCCGGAATACTTTCAAGCTCCTCCTCCAGGACCTCCTCCTCCTCCTCCTCAGTACGCACCACCAGCATATTCATATGGTTACAGTGGATATGGGGGATACAGTAGCGGAGACAACTACCAAAGTAGCCAACCTGAGCATAGCCAGGGCAGTTTCTTTGGGGGTGACAGCTACGGTTTCTTTCCTGACTACTACACGGCAGTTCCTCCTCCTCCTCCGCAGAGATCTTCTCCTACTCCGTCGTCGTCGTCCCGAGGATCTCAGGGCAGTAGTTCGCAGCAGCCTCGTCGTGCCACTCGTGATACCGGATCCAGTGCTGCTTATCCTCGACTCGGGATGCTCATAGGCATCGATGACCACCAGTACAGGCAGTATGTCATGGATTACAAGGCCATGTACTCGTACATGACATGGGAGAACTACTGCGAGTTTATAGAATCTGCGATGCGCTATGAGAGACAGCAAGGAAGGGGGGGCATTCAGATCCACCACGAAACTCCTGGTTCTGACCAAAACATGTCACCACTCACCAGGGCAGGTACTATATTTTAATCTTTACTCTCTTTTATTGCATTTATCAGAAATATGCATGTTCTTAATAATTTTAACTTGTTGTAAGTTGTATTGTATTTGTAAGACTAGACTATTACTCTTGTTTATTATGTATTAACAATGTTACAACTTACAACCATGGTTTCAACTTTTATATATTAACTGTCTTATGAGATTTCGGTCGAGATAGGTTGTAATAGAGGGGTGGAGATCCTCAATTGCAATGATATGGATAAAATATGGGTCATTTCGACCCCATATCGATCGAGACATGTTGCTTGGGTTCCAACAATATGTCCACCGATATGACCGATATGGCCGATATGACCGATATGTCTATATATAGGGTATAGATGACCAATTTGTGTGAAATAAATGTGTATTTGTATGTTATTTACTGTTCTAACAACTTGGAATTTCGAAATTTTCAATAAAATTGGAAAAAAATCGGGTTTTTTAGCCTTTTTCGACGTTTCCACCGAAATCGTCGAAATTTCCCGAAATTTCGGCGAAATTTCGGTATTGCCCCTTACCGAAACGATATCGAAATCGAAATTTCGAACCTTGCAACAAATGCATGGAAATAAATAACTTCAAGATCATTGAGAAACCAACCTTCAACAATGCTAGATTGCCACCAAGAAGGATACTAGAAGCCTTCCAACTTGAAATTTTATATTCCATCTTCTCCACCAATGACAACCAATTAACCCGTGTAAGTTTCCCAACTGATAGGGGAAGACCCATATATGATAGAGGCATGCTCAAAGAAGGGGTAGCTAGAACCTGCATACAGTCATCCACAACCGTATCCGTAAGGTTAAAATGGGTGAACGTCGACTTTGATTGATTAATCCCTAGGCTTGATAACTCACCATAAATAATGATAGTTGAGATACCCCTCACCTTAGAGACCCCTCCTCTTAATAAGGGTCTAGTATCATCTGTGTAACCAAAATCCCATAGTGAAGATATCAAGAGCTAACTGGTATATGAACAACCTGGATAAACATAACTGCTATGCATTTGCTACTAATATAAGAAGTAAAGGATCAAGTGAACAACCGTCATGAACCTACCTTTGACTATGAAAAAAACACCCCTCAACTCAAGGACCATTCAGTAACGCAGAGAAAGATGCAATAGTAATACACCTCTTCATCCATGTGATCCAGTTATCTAGACAACCTCTCAGAATAGGTGAGGCTTATAGAATATGCCTATTTAGACAAACGTTTGCCTTAGAGAAGTCAACTTTGCATGACCTGATGATGTCCCGATTATTTTTTGAGATCGATGTTTCCTATTATTCACCATCTCCATAGATATCATAAGATTGTATAACATGTCTATTCGAGAAAATGCCATTTTTAATGGAGATATAATAACATTCAAATCATACAGAGTATGTTGATGAGCACCTCCACCATACTAAGGTAAATTGCGTTAACCATAGCAATTTTTATGAAATCCTTAAGTCTCTTAGATTTTTCATTTTTCACAACACAAAAGGAAGCACGTTGTTCACCTGATCAAAATTCAAAACAGGTCCAAAGTCTCAAGGAAATAAACAAGATCCTTCTTAAATCTTGAGAATACAAGGAAAGAGTGATTACTTACTGAATCACATGGTGCATACTATTAATGATGTTAATACAAGTTTGTTCATGAACTTGGTAATACCCGGTTTCCTTCTAGTTTTTGGCATAAAATTTGATCTACCTTATTAGACAGCGCACATTTCATGAGTGTTGGAGTATGTAATAGAGGGGTAATTAGATCTCTCCAAGATCCAATTACTTTCACTCATGTTTAGTCCCACATCTACTATTTGTGGGACTTGGTCTGCCTGTGGGGCTATATAAGGAGCCCCGCACCCACTTTACTCATTGAGAAACTTGAATAGAAGTTTGTTTATGTGCTTAGGAGCGGTAATTAGATTTCTCCAAGATCCAATTACTCCCCGTTCATGTTTAGTCCCGCATCTACTATTTGTGGGACTTGGACTGTTTGTGGGGCTATATAAGGAGCCCCACACCCGCTGTACTCATTGAGAAACTTGGATAGAAGATTTGACTATTTGAGTCCTTCTGCCGTGGTTTCTTCCCGCTTCTTCAGGAGTAGGTTTCCACATAAAATCTTGAGCATTTCATGTTTTGTATTTCTTTATTTTGTCCGTTCTTGTTCTGATTTTGCTTCCGTATTTATATTTTAACATTGAAATATAATGGTGAGGAAGGTTGATTCATTCCGGCTTTAGACTGATGACTTGGGATGATGTGACATCCAGATTTGAATAAACCTGAACCCGACCCGATTATGGTCCATTTGATTCGAGAAAACTATCGATCAATATTAAATAATCTAAATCAATCAATAGATCAAACATCAAAAGTCGTTTGGGATCAATCGATAAAAAATCGATTACATCGTAAAGCGTACCATAAGAAAAGCCATGACACAAATTTGAAAATCGTAAATCAAACCAAGACCACCCAAAAATCCCATTCGACGAAATAAGACCAGCGAAATCGACCGTTCGTCGATTGGAGGTCGTTTGATATTTTAAAATCATAAAATTTAGTCACAAACCGAGACCGTATCTCGAGAATTTCGGGAATTCATACCCGATCCATATTATATGAATATTATACTCATTTTGATCGTCGTTCAGAGACAATCAAAACGAGATATGGAGCACCTGAATCCGAGACTCGAGACGCAAGTGCAGGCGACTGATATTTCAATTAAATGATATTTCAATTAAATGAGAGAAAATGTTAAAAAAATAAAATTTATTTTTCTGCTGTTTGCAGCCACTTGGTTTTGTTGTTTTCCCCACTTGGCAAGGCCTAAAACCCTCTCTCCTTGTAGAAATAACACCATCCCATTTCCCTTTTATTTCCTCTATTCCTCCAAAGTATAGCCGTAGGGAGCCCCAACCCCCCTCTCCCTTTACTACATATCAAGCTGCAACAACAGTAGCTGCACCTCCTGCTGCAGCTACTCCACTGCTGCAACAATAGAAGCTGGAGGCCCCTTCTCCTTCCTTGGAGCTACTTCCAGCCCACTGCTGGAGCCTCCAATCCAGTCCTCCTGCATGCTATTTTAATTCCCAAATTTGGGGATTCTCAGGTACAATCTTATTCCCTTTCTTCTTTCTGCCATGCATGTACAAGCCGACCCTTCCCTTTGTTGCTATTCATGCAGGCAATGAGACTAAGAACCCTTTTAGTAATAAATCTATGAACCCCCATGGTGTTGATTAGTGATTTTTTATGTACCTGTCATCTTTATAAGCTTCCTAATGCGAAGCTAGTGCTATTAGCTTTACATTCTATGATCATATTTATCAATAGTTACCATGCATTTTGAAAATAATAATGTTTAGGATAAATATCAAACGACCTCCGGTCGATGAATAGTCGATTCCGTTGGTCTTATTTTGCCGAGTCGGATTTTTGAGTGGTCTTGGTTTATTTTGCGATTTTCGAATTTTTATTGCGGCTTTTCCAATGGCACGCTTTATGACGCAGTTCAAATGACTTTTGATTTTCGATCTATTGATCGATTTAGATTATTTAATATCGATCGATAGTTTTCTCAGATCAAATGGACCCTAATCGAGTTAGGTTTAGTTCTGTTCGGATCCAGATGTCGCATGTGAGCATTGGGCTAGGTTGGCCAAGCCCAGCCCACAACCCGACCTTCTTAACCCAGCCCAACCCAATTTCAAATTTGAAACGGGCTGGGTCTGCGCCAAAATCTATACACATGATTTTTCAAGCTAGGTTCGGGCCGAGGTTGGCCCATCCCAACCTGACCCATTAGCCCGATATAGCAAACAATGTTAAAAATAATGTATACTATATGTTGAAAAATCTTGTGGTAATTTTTCCTTCATCCATCCTAAAGTGCTCGGTTAATGTGAACATATTACATGATATCTAATAGAACTCTAGTTCATAAGGACTTCCCAATAATAAATTAAGAGTAATTTAAACTACTTCCATAAAATCCTTAATCAGGAGATTATAAAAGAATAATGTAGCTTAACCCTTTCTAGTAATGAAATAAAAGAGCATGAACTCATAGTAGGAGATTATCGGGTGTTGTAATTAACCATGAACTCATAGTAGTACTATCATTGAATGAATATTTTGGGAGATTATCGAGTGTTGTAATTAGATGTGCAAGTAGCTTGGGCTGACCCGACCAAAGCCCGACCCATTAATTATAGGTTTGGTTTGGGCTTGTTGAACATCGATAGATTTCCGGGCCTCGGTAGCCCAAGGCCCGCTATGTTAAATGGAATTGGGCATGTGACTTGCACGGTCCGCAAAGGCCCGGCCCAAAAGCTTATCCCTATTGATGACTAGGTAGAAGACATATCTCTATGTCTAGTTTTCAAAGTTTTTTTCTTTGTTTATCCATTATGGCATTTTTATAGCGGATGCTTAGTCAGAGGGACCTGAGCTCCTCAGTTTTCTAGTCATTTCTCAAAATAGAGGAAGGATGGTTCTTGAGGTTGACCAACATCCATGATAGGGTAGAGATTCAATCTAATGGGCGCGACTACTGATCATGAGTTGATGGGTCTTTCTTGATAAAGAAGGCAGTCATGGTGTTTAATCATGTAAACTTGGTCTGAAATTTTAGATTAATTTGAAGCTCCATGGTGTTTAATTATGTAAACTTGGTCTACAATTGTAGATTAATTTGGAGCTCTATGGTGTGTGTACTCTTGGAAGACCTTTTTTTTGTTCTTGAGAAGAGGATGTGTGATGATGAAGGTTCACAAAGCCAAAATTCTACGCCGAAATGATGTAATTTGCCTAAGTTGCTTGGTCACTAATGAAGATGCCGATTATCTCTTTTTCATATGTACTTAATCTATTTCTACATGGGTTTGGCTTGGATTGATAATTAGAGATTGTGCGTACCAAATTGTGGGTGCAAAGGAAGCCTCTTGCATTCCTTTTAGAGATTTGGTTGGCATGTAATGGGGTGATATTCCATCAGGAGAGATACTATGCGGGAATGTTATAGATCATGCCATAATTCTCTTTGACTCTTGGTCTTTGTAACTACATTTGTAATTACTAATGATATATAAGGTTTTCTATATTTATGTGCTTCCGAACTTTGCCAATAACACTTTTGCCCCTACTTATTTCATAATATCACAATTACACTTCTAAAACATCTTGACTAACATGTATGCCACTGGCATTATCCTCTTCAGGTCAAAGCATTTCGATGGATTAAATAATCTATTAACTCTTTTATACTATTTTGACAGTATCCTCTTTATATGCTTCTTGTACTCCCATCCCCTCCCACCTGTCCTTTTCTGCACCCCTACCTCATTCCTGTTAGAGTATTGTGAATAGTTGCACTTAATGCTGAAGAGATAGTGAGTAAGAGACAATGGGTCATCTTGGGCATTGATCTCTCTTCTAATCAATGTACTCCATCAAAATCCAACATCTTTACCATGTCTAAGGGGAGCGAGACTTATAAAAGTAGATTGTCCGATCGTTTGACCATTGTCAACCTCTCCCCCTCATTTCCATCTCTTGTCACCTCATCACTCCATCTGCCACTGGTACAACCTCCAACCTAGTCCACTCATGCTGGTACTTCTATAGGGCTTCCCCTCTCATCAACTCATGTAGTACCACTCCAAACTCATATACATCTGACTCCCATGATGGAGTCATGTTGTTCTTGATCTCCAGTGGATGTGAACCCTCATCCCATCAATTTTTGTTCGATGACCCAACCTTGTTGGTGAGCTCGACGATGTTGAATTAGCAAATCTTATGGTTGATGATGAAAGTAGAGCTCTTGATCCATTTGTGGATGACGCTATTTAGTGGTGTGGCGTTGGACGCACTCGATGTTGTGGGCAATGTCGCGGCCACATAGATCCCTAAGATCCAGAAGGGGAGGCGGGTTGAAAATGGGATCGTGGATGCATTGGGTGAGGTTAGCACCATGAATGTGCTTGTATATGATGAAGGGAGAGTTGGGGACAATGAGAGAGATACCAAGGAGGTAGGTGAGGTTGACATAGTCAGTTCGGTGACTACTGTAAAGGTTCATAAAGATGTTATTTGGGTTACCAAGGAGATAATGTGTGTGTATGGGGGGGGGTGTTGAGGCGATGGCAATCCTTGTGGCCAACTCCTTTGTGATCAACCTTAAGTTCATCGAGTATACATGAGAGGGATGGTTGCGAAGAAGAAGAATCGTGGGCTAAAAATTTATACTTTATAGATTATTATATAAATAGTTGTTTTACATTGTAGTCCTTTAACCATCATCTTTCATGGTTTGACCCACATAGTCTAACGACATGTCATAAATGTTAAATTGGATGTTTTATAGTGATCCTTGTGATCTTATGAAATAAGTCACGGCACTAATGTTATTGGATAAGTTGGAAAGGCACAAGTGCAAAAATCCCTATATGTGTGTGCACATATGTATTTTGGTGTGCACCATCATGGGCACATACTTTTCTACAAAAATTTGAAGATAACTTCTAAATGATATATATATATAACTTCCAATAGGGTGGGCCATTCCTGGATGCATGGAAAGCCAACCATCTCATCTCTTTCTATTTAATCCAACAGATCTGATTATTAGCCTTTTATCTTAATTTTTTATGTTGAAAAACACATTATAGTCATTTTGCCTCATTCTAAAAATAGTATGTGACAACCCCAAATTCTATTTTTGATTTCTTCGTTGGGAGAATCCTTGGGATTTTCTCCTCCCACAACAAACGATGGTGGATGGAGTTCTAGGCAGTAGTGCTTGAGGTCACACATGGGGAGGGGGAGGGTGACTGTTCTCAACACACGAGGAAGGGGATATCATACTCGGGAAAGGGGCAGTGCTCGAGGGTGCTCCTTTTCTCAGAGCGTCAAGAGGTAGGGTGACGATAGGTTGTGATACCAGCTGGACGTCGTAGGAGGGTGTGCACGGGGAGGGCAGCTATGTATGTCGAGGCTGTTTGTGGGGAGGGGATGGGTGATGCTGCTCAAGACCGTGCATAGAGAGGGTTAGGTTGGCAGTGCTCGAGGGCGCACAAGGGAGGGGGGGGGATGGATGGGCAGGCGTGTCCAACTGTCCGCCGCGGTTGTGCAAAGGGGAGTGGAGTGGCCGCCGATGGTGAGAAGAGAAGGGGGATGTGCGGGCTGCCATTGGCGATGGCAAGTAGAGGAGGGGGCACCCGCCCTATCTTTTGGGGGTGAAGGTGACGAAATCAACCCTCCCGTGCTGATGTCAGTATATATTTTTCAATTAACTGGTTTTACAATCGTTGCATTGATTCTACAAATCGTTTAATTGATTTTACAGATTGATGCACTAATTTTGCAATCGATACAATGATTTTACAATAATGCCTATGGCTCTAGGAATTGAGCCATTGATCGCGGGCTTGCATTTGAGGTGTTTGCGACTGAGATAAAGATGAGGTATATGTTCATATAAAAATGGATTGACTTCATAATCAAAGTATTGGAGAAAAAGATAGCGACTCCAGTAAAGACATAAAATGATGCACATTTAGTTTGGCGCATGTAGAGAAGCTCACTCGCCATCCCATTGGAAGGTGCAAGGAGTTGGAGAAGAAGACCCTTACATGAGGGATGGATGAAAGCTAAATAAGTGCCAAAAGCAAACTATTAAAATGATACAACTATTTTGGATTAGATTTGTTTGGAAGTGATGGATTTATGTATTAAGATAAACATGTGTTTAATATTCATTGTTGGTAGATGCGTTGGGTGATATGCTTGTGAAATTTAAATTTGTTTACGGAAGGAGGCATTTGGGAATTTTATTTTTTTTGTTATTGGTTGATTAATATTATATGTCTACATCAATTAGTTGTCAAATCATCGGTTTATAGATTTCTTGTTACTGCTTGAGGTACTGTCGGCTAGTTGGGGGGAGGGATGGATTTATTGGTTGATGGTCCTAAGCTGATGGACGGTTCACTTCCAGAAAGCCTCTAGGCTTTCTATCTTATGGAGAGTCGGGATCAAGCGTTGATCTTGGATCGTTTCACTGACTTGTGGAGTTGGATGGTACCATTATGCGTCCGGATTTTCATTTGATTGTGACAAAGGAAGCACCTTATGCCATAGGATTGAAGAACACGATTCTTTCCTGGGTGTGATGCCATGTCTATGCATTACGTGACGACGGTGAGAGTGTTGAGCATTTATTTTTTGGCTACACTGTTTCTAGGGAGGTGTGGACTGAGGCGAGCATGGAGAGGGTTGTGGCAATGGAGTGGGGTGCTTCATGGGACTCCATGGACGCTCTTGGAGGCAGGGATGGTCCAACCATAGTATGGATGGCTGCTATCCTTTGGTTTTTATGGCTTGCTCGGAGTGGTTTTCCCTTCCGAGAGGAACAATGTATATGGAAAATGTAATTGAGCATGGAAAGTGATTACAAACATTTTGGTCCTTGTAAATGTTGACTTTTTCTTAAATATATAGAAATTACATGGTAGGCATCTTCTCGATGTCGTACCATCTTTTTCCTTGAAAAAAAGTTGGTATCTTTATAACATGGAATTATTTTTGTGGGGAACTTCTTGCTTTTTTCACAAAAGGGTAGTTATAAATGTAAGCATATAATGGGAAAATACGTAAGTAATGCTTAGAGAAATATGTTCCATGGTTGTTGTGGTCACGTAAAACTTAATTTTCTGACTAATGTAATAGTGTTACATTTAGAAAGTGTGATATCACGTAACCAAAATGCAACACCTATAGAGCATACTTTTAAGAACTCACTAGTGTGTACCTCGTGTGTTGCAACAGGTTATACAGTAAGGCAATGTAAAGTCCCAAAGGATTTTGGCATATTCCAATACATTTGATTTGGTCCTATCCAATTGTTTTTGAGAAAGTGATCCAAATGGATTTCGTGGATACCCACTGATACCCAATCATAGGTGATCCTTGTTGCCGATGAGGAGCACACAGAGAGAGAGAGAGGCTACAGAGGAGAGCACCACCGTTTGGAGGTGCGGCAGGGAAGAGATCATCTCTCCTGGGAGGTGCGACGTGGGTTCCAGTCTTGGATGAGTGTTACCAACAATGAAGTGAGAGGTTCATTGAATGCTACCTGACAAGGGGAAGAGAGGAAGGAGGATGGGTGGTCGACGGTCTCACATTACAGATGGGGAAAGCGATGCTATCACTGCGATATTTATGGCCATCTAGCATCGGTCTGTACGATTGCACCCCATTGCTTCTCTTGTGGAGCGCCTGATCATCGTCACTCGGCTTGTCATCAAAAGATTGTGGATTCCAGCTACATGCCTCGCACCGCCTCTACGGGGGATAGTTTCAAGCCCGGAACGCTTCACCATACCTATGCGGTGACAATTAAGGAGGGCTCTCTAGTATGGAAACGTGCTACAAACCTCAATGAGTTGAAGGAGGCGTGTCTCATTGGTTACAAGCTTTCGAGATTTCTGGAGATCGATTTGGTTTGTAAGCAGGTCCAAGTTTTGTTAGGAGCTTCATTCGCAGGAGATGTGGTCTCCCTGGATGCCAACCACTATTGTGCAAGAGGCTTGTCAATTTCGGAGGCGTCTCTCCTCCTGCATAGTGACTCACAGTCTGACGTTTCCTGGTGCAACCCATGATTCGCGGATGGCGAGGGAAGATGCAATACTGTTTGGATGGCTCGCATCATAGGTGTGAAGCAAATTTCTAAGTAGTACCTCGGGATTACGAAGATCCCTTGGTACTACAGAATCTTTTTTACTTAAGTACTACATGGGTATCACATATGCGAGATGTGATATAGAGGGTTTTTTACTTGAGTACTACAATGGTATCACATATAGAGAATGCGATATAGATGTCGCATACTGTCTATGCGATAGACAACAAACTCCCTGGGAATGAATACATGTCACATGCCGTGTATGATATATAAGAAACATCCTGGAAATGAATCCTATAGATGTCGCTTATTTTATATGCGATATACATGAAACACCCTGGAAATGAATAAAAATGCCCCATACCATTTATGCGACATACAAGAAACTTTCTGGAAATGAAAATGTATTTTGTCATGCACTACAAGAACCAAACGACATCTATTTCAGCAACACTCACACTACACACGATGAACATTTATTCTTCCCTGTATTACAAGAATCAAACAACATCCATCTCAGCACCATTCACACGACACACAATGAACACGTATTCTGACATGCATTACAAGAATCAAACAACATCCATCTCGTAAAATAGAATTCAACATTCAAACAACATTATATTGTCATTATGTTCTTGAAGTTACAAAAATCTCTATGAATAGAAATATCATCACATAATGCTTTTACAATTCCAAAAAATGTCATTCTACATTATCGCCTCATTCTTCATTGATATGTTCTCATTGTCTCTAGTGTATCAAAAAGGCTATAAACGACTGGCCTCATCAATCATTGATATCTGGAACGTTCCTGTACCGTCGTCCTCGAAGATCGGCATCGATGGCGGTGTAAGTTGAGTACCCCTTACATCCACTCCCATCCTCATCGGTGCATGCGGTCTATTGCGGATTTTATACTCGTATGAAGACCAGAAATGATACATATTAGACCTGGACGCGTCCAATTACTCTGATGTGTAGCAACAAAAGGAACCACTTCCACGTAGGGTCGGATTCCTAGTCAACAATCCCGAGAGCAAGAGGAATGACATGCTTATCTACATCCATCCCACAAGCAATCAACAGTTTCTGTTTGTACTTGCCGCACAAATGAGTCCCAACAATACTTATCAAAAGGCCTGCAATATTTGAATGCTTCAATGCAAGGGCCGAACACCCAATAGCATCGTTGAAATCTACGATAATGTGGTCTCTACGGATCTGGATGTTCGTAATGTTCGATATCTATTTCAGTCCCTGGAATAGTAGCCTTCGTTGCATGCAGAAGATACAACATCTTGGCATAGGAATTCTTCTAATCATCGAAATCTATTCCAATTGTTTTTTTTTCGAGCAGCTCATGCCCTTTTTTCGTTATGCAGTAATTGTACTTCTCGTGAATGTGAGCTCTACAATTCGACACCCAAATAGTAGGGTCATCCTTTACCAAGGATAACATTGTTCTAACCATGAAATTATAGTCCAATTAAGGATGATCCTGATTAACAATTGAGTTTTTGTAAGTGTGTGGGTCGACGATCTTAGAGATCACCCACATACCATCGAATTTCCTATAACGACCTCGCATATACCAAACACATTCTTTCGATTAGTTGGTGAAGAAAATAGACTAGATCAAGGTGATGGATTCTTTAACCATGAAGTCGTAGTGTGCAGAGATGTGATGTTTTTTCACTGTATAAATCAAATCATCTTTACACTCGAAGGTTCTGCCCTTTCAAAGTTCAACACTATCAAGCCTAGGATTCTTTCGAATTTCATTCTCATATGTTGAACGGGTTTCATATCCTCTGATCCCAAAAAATGGTAAAGGGGAACAATTGCTTGGGGAATGGCTTCATCAGCTCCCATCTGCTTATTTACGACATTATCTTCAACCTCACGATTGTTGTCCTCGTCCAACTCATCGTATGTTACTCTAGGGATGGCGTCGTCCAAGGCATGATTAACCTCTCTCAAGAGCGCATCACTCATGTGCCATTCGTGAAATTCAATTGGCTGCGATATGGGGTCACTGATGCTCCGAACAACGGAAATACTTGAAGGGAGGCGATCGTCCGCATCAACAACATTCGACACCACATATGAACCTGACTGATTCTCAATAATAATGTCAGTAGGTGCCAATTTCCCAATAGTCCAGGCATATACACATCATCGTCATCACGATAGACGTCAACGTAGGCTCTTTGTTTGCCCCGAATGGAATGCGATGCGAGAGTTTAATTTGATGGTTGTTCTTGTCCAAGTTGAACTTTCGGTAGACTAGATTCAACAACTCATCGTAGGTCATGGTTGGCATTAATCCAAAATCACAGACATTGGCCATCAAAGAATCACTAATAGAACCCTTCAAATGGAACATGTAATAAATCGGCTCTATTTCGACCTAACGCGTGAGGTACACGTCATATACACCCAACATCACAAGAATACAAAATTAAAAAAAAAATGTTTAGGTTATATCCAAAACCTAACATCCTAAGATAACATGTATTGTACATAGACCTTCGAGAAGCAAATGGGAGCACGACAGAGGAGGTGGTTCACTGAGTTCACCTACTGTCATGCGGTGCACGACAAGGGGGCGGAGGAGTCGCCACACGGAGAGAGATAGGTAGCCGATGTTGGAGTTGCACGGAGGGTCATGCTGGGAGTCTTTG
Organism: Ottelia alismoides; assembly: GCA_037367405.1. Taxonomy (NCBI): domain Eukaryota; kingdom Viridiplantae; phylum Streptophyta; class Magnoliopsida; order Alismatales; family Hydrocharitaceae; genus Ottelia; species Ottelia alismoides. The sequence continues at coordinate 346,089 of JAZKJV010011368.1, forward strand.
CAAGGAGGGTTCGACGGGTGGAAGTGACGAAATGCAAGGATGCGAAGGGTTTAAGTTTCCAGTGTATAATGTAGGTATTACATATCCAACGTACGATATATAAGTATATCACATAGACAATGCAACATGTATATTGCATTCTATATATGCGATATCCCTATAGTACTCAAGTAAAAAAAACTTCCCCCTATATCGCATGCCGTATATACGATATCCCTGTAGTACTCAAGTAAGAAAAATATTATATAGTACCAATGAATATTTGTAATCTCGAAGTTCTACTTAGGAATTTGTCTCTCACAAGTGCGCCTTTCCTTTCTCGCTCTGTTGAGGTACATAGGCCAACCTTGAGAAAATTGGGATGAGTGTTGATGATCTTGTCTGATGGACGTCAGCTTGGCTCCAACCCACAAGCAACATTTGTGATTATGGAAGGGAGGATACCCTCCTCGCATGACTGCACTTGTTCTTTTTGTGTCGGCCGTGCTTCCTTCAACCTGGTTGTTGAGGCTCTGTCGTCGCCATCTCTACCACTAACAACATGCACCTCCGACCACTCGAGCTCGGTGCCGATCACAATGGGGCATTCAATGCACACAATCACGGTCGTTTTGAATCCACCCTTTTGGAAGATTTTTTAAAACATCCCTTTCCTGCGGATCCTACAATTACATAAGTTATTGCTGGGGATTTATGTGTACCTCAGGCCAATGAGACTCTCCAACTTCCATCTTTGGAAGATTCAGACGTATCACCCTCCTATCTCTTGCACGAGGAAGCAACACTGCCCATTCCAGCATCAGGCGATTTTGAAGCTCTGGCTACTATGGTTCCACACCGTTTGGCAGAAGTCGTGGATCCCCTCTTGGTATCGGTTCACCTCTTAACCTCAGATCTCCTTCTTCAGGTAGCTTATCCGGATCTGATTGCGGGTGATGCTCTCGTCGGATCGCTTAACCATCTAGATTGCTATGCAATTTTGGAATAGGTCTCTCCTTACCCATTATGTGCCAGAAGCAGTATGGAATTGGGCCTACTGAAATCGAGAACACTTTGTTCCTTGGCTCATTGCAGCTTCCTTGTGGGGAGGAAGGATAGTCTGCAAGGGAGGGTGCCGATGACGTGTATGCATACACGGTGACCTCTGCCAAGTAGGATGTGCTCTCATGGCTGGTTCTTTCAACCATTGATCCTTTGGAAATCGGGGAGGCGCCAACCCAGTTAGTGGACTGGACCCTCAACAAGAAGCCGTCTCCGGTTTTCTGAAGTTAGTGAATCCTATGCAGAGTAAGGATTGGAGTGTGAATCTTAGCCAGGCGATTATATGCTGGCGAACGTAGTTGGTGTGTGCAACTCTCAACCAACAACTTCAACCAACTCCTCCATCGTGATCTTTGCTTTGATTTTTGGTAGAAGACAAGCACTATAGATCAATAAAACATCATTCTAAGGAAGAGGCTTTGGATCAAACACCCTCAGAGGGCAAGGCTAGTGTGGCACTAGCAACTGGAGTGGTGCTTGCCTCGAGAAATACACACGTGTCCCAATGAAAGTCCTAACTTGGAATGTAAGGGGTCTGGGTGACTCGAAAAATAACGATTATTGGGGGCCCTCTTTGTTGAATGGGGTTGTGATATTGCTTTTTTGTAGGAGAGAAAGCTTTCTTCTTGCTCCAATGTGCTATGGATCTCTTAGGGACCTGGTCCTATTTCGGGGTACAACACCCTTGATGCGGTTGGTTTGGCGGGGGGGGGGGGTATCCTAGAAGGAACCGTTATTGTCGGTGTGTTCTGAGGTGAGGTGAAGGGCAGACATATCATTACAGTTCTTTTGGAAAATAACTCTACAGGATTGCTTTTGGTGATGTCTTGTGTATACGGTCCCTGCTTGCGTTCTTCTGGGGCTGAACTTTCGGCTAACATTTGTGATGCTCATGCTACCTTTTTGAGGGTTGCTTGGCTTTTGTGGGGAGACATCAACGTCGCCCTTCTCTCCTTTAACTTCCCACATTTGTCTGGTGGCCATGACCCAGGCTCCTCGGTGATGTCTGATCTGATTGAAGACCTTGAGCTCGAGGTGATTGATGCGACTTACACAAGATATACCTGGAGGAACACAAGCTCCCATTCTCGTATCAACCGCTTTCTTCCTTCTCAAGAGCTTTGAATGACTTCCCTTTGTCCTTCTGCAACTCTGGGATACGTACGTATTCATATCATACTTCACTTATGTGGGACTCTGGGAGTGGGACGATTCAGGATGGTTTCTTTCGTTTCGAGCATACCTGGCTGTTGGAAGAGTCCTTCAGAGAAATCTCCTCAATTCTTGGTTCTCCACTATTGTTTTGACTTGGCTACCTCGTGTTTTGCTCAAAAACTCGTTTCGCTATGTAAACAACTCTGCTCCTTTAAAAAGGAGGTTAGAATTTCTCGACTGGCTAGTCGCCTCGCGTCGGAGGTAGAAGTGCACATAATTGATGAGCTAGAAGATGTCAGGGAGATGGTGTCTCACGAGTTAGCTGCAAGAGTTGCGACACAAGATTATTGCAGTTCATGTGACTGAGTGGAAGCAATGTTCTCGATAGTATTGGCTCAAAGATGGTGATGTTAACATCGCCTACATCCACCGGGTGGCTAGTGGTCGTCATTGGCACTATTTGTTCCGGTCCGTGGTAGGGAATGGAACAAGAGGGGAGGGTGAGCATGAGATGAGCAGAGCTATTGCTGACCATTTTCATGAGCTTTCGAGGAGACAGGTGGCCAGACAATGGAGGTGGACTGGCTTTGGGGCAACCCGCTTATCTACGACCCGCACCACCCACCTTGAGCAAGGCATTACCATCGAGGAGAAAAAAAATGCAGTATGGAGCTTGAATGCAGATGGTGCCCCTGACCCATATAGCTTCCCTGTCATCTTCTTCCATGAATTTTGGCCCCTTGTTGGAAGCGACATCCTAGAGGTTATTAATGAATTTGCACTTGATAATATATGCTTTGATAAGCTTAATAAAGCACTTATTTTCTGCTCCTGAAGGAGGTACCTAAAAGAGTGGAGGATTTTTGACCAATAGCCCTTTCTAATGCAATCTACCTCATTGTTGCGAAAGTCCTCGCCATTAGATTAAGTAGGGTTATGGATCATATTATCTCTCCTTTGTAGTCGGATTTCATTCCTAATAGGCAACTTGCGGATAGCCTAGCCATGGCTATCAAGATAGTCTTTGACTGGAAATGTAGAGGGTGAAGGGAGACCTTTGGAAGGTGGACTTCTTTAAGGCATATGACATGGTGGATTGGTGTTTTCTATGAGCAGCAATGAGCAAGCGGAGATTTCCTGCCTGCTGGATTAGTTGGATGAAGCGTTGCGTCTCTACTACCTCATACACCGTGTTGGTCAATGGCTGCCCAAAGGGAGGAATTTTTTAGCCACAAAGAGGAGTCAGGCAGGGTTGTCCTCTTGCACCTATGCTGTTTTTCACTGCAGTTGATGTTCTACCATGTATGGTGAATCGGGTAATCAGCAACGACATCACATCTGGCTATTCCAATGAAGATATATCTATTTCCCTCTTACAATATGCAGATGATACAATCTTCTTTATTGCGAGGGGCAAGGAGGAGGGAAAGGGAAGGGTGGCAACCCTGGTTTACAATGAAACTAGGACGTAACCCGCGCTTCGCCGCAGAAAATAAATTGATTTTTAATGTAAATTTAAATATTAATATGTAATGTTTTAATTAAATCAAAATGATTAAAATGAAAAAAGTGTAAGTAGAATAAACATGGTAATTGAAATTAGGTGACATTTTCGATATAATTTCCATCTAAAAAAACTACAAACATATCTATAATAAAGATGAAGCCATAGCAGTACACGGTTATATAAAGAGATGGATGCCATAGATATTAATATCATTGTATATTTGATCAACAATGTATTTTTTTATTAAATGAAATATGTAGAGATTTTTCGAAATGTATCTTCTAATAATAGTCTTTCAAATTATTGCACATTTTCACATATGTTCTCCCGAAGGTGCAAACACAGATAGAAAACAAATATCCAGATACACATATGTTGTTCTTAAATCCTAACCACAAATACAAAATTTAATATCAATAGGTTTTGAATAAAAAAATATAAAGGTGATAGGTGAAATTTGCAAATGCTACGGAAAGGAACCATCCCAATTCTTGAGATACTAATATGTGCTTAATTATACATATTTTAAAAAATGAAACTTTCACTATTTAATTAGAATTTATTTAAATATTGATCTTAAGAAAGTCCCACATCTAAAGAAATGAAGATGTAATTCTTTGATGGTTATTGACCAATAGAAATCTTGTGTAGGATTCTAACATAAGATTAGACTGATTCAATTTGTTATTCCAACAAATTATAATTGGATTATAAAGTTTAAATATGTACATATCGAATCGTTGTCAAAAGTATGTAAGGGCATACGTATATTGCATTTACATGTGATTTTCTTTCAAAATGTCACGTTTCATCTAATAAAATAACTTTTAAAAAATGTGAAAGAGCTAAAATACTAAAATTAACAACTCTTTTTCCTATTCCACCGTACATATTTCATTAACAATCACTTTACTCATACTTTTTTTATTGTTGTTTTAATGTACAACAACTTATTAGGAAAGAAAAGAAAGATGAATTTAAAACTAAAATATAAAAATACGACATCCCTTTTAATAGATTTTTCTTTCTTGATATCTATCTCAATAATCAAACTATAATATGAAACTGTGAACTTGAGAACATATTATTTATTTTAGAATATGTAAGAATCATAAATCTAATACAATATAAAATGCAGTGAAATATGTGAAGATCAATGTAAATGTTTAATAGATTGGATCAAAAAGAAGATCCCCTAAAATTGGATAGGATACAAATAAGGTAAAATCCGATCCAATCAAATTCATGTGAACTCACGTTTATTGATTTGCATAGACATTGCATGTTTACTAATGCCCGATGTGGTGAAATTTTTAAATAAATATTACCCCTAAATGGTGAAACATGGCGGACATCGATAGCTCCTCTCGTGGGGTCATGATCTCCATTCTCTTAACTTATCAGTGTTATTTGTAATATTTCGTACATACACATGCAAATACATACGTGTACACACACATATATAGTGATGATAGTTTGAATTTAATTGTATTCTAAAATATTGTAAAGCAAAATCCGATCCATTCAGTTTCATGTGAACTAAAGTATATTACTTTGCATAAACATTGCATGTTATTATTGTTCAATGGTCGGATAGTGGTGAAATTTTAAATAATTATTCTCCCTAATTAATGTAACGTGGCGGCCATCGATAGGCTCGCTTGCGGGGCTGTGATTCCCATTCTTGAACTAATCAGCTTTGATTGCAATATTTCATATATGCATATGCAAATACCTGCATGTATATGTATATAAAATAATAATACTTTGATTTGAACAATTCTAAAATAGTGTAACATGTATACTTAAAATATCAAAAAGTACATGTGATTATTATTGTCATTACAATGTATCATAGAAATATTTATCAAAATACGTTAAATTTACATTAGAGATGATGGGTGGAAAGAGTAGTTTTTGAAAATTTACATTTTATGTTTCCAAAATATTAGTTCTAAAAAGAAAAGTTTAATATACGTTTTTCAAATTTTATAAATGATATTAATAATAGGGTTATATGGCTGCCTCATTTCTAACTTTTTTTGGTTTTTTTCAAAATACCACAATGTATTTTCATCACTATATCCCTCTAACAGGTCGTTCCAATGCGCGGACACGCATGTTTGTATTCATATACACAAAACATTGTATAATATTCTTACTTAGAAGTGTTAAATGGAAGTGTATTTTTGTAAAAAAATGTACGGTTATTATATAATTTTGTACAAATACTTATATAAAATCATAAGTTTACATGGATGTTTTCGCAAAGTTCAAATTTGAGTGATAATTATGTAGAATCATTTCTCCGAAATTATGCAACCAATAAAATTCAATAAATCTAAAAACTGAAATGATTTACTGTAGCAAAAAAGAGGCAAATAACATCTCAATCAATAGTCTTCCCCAAGTTTGAAATTCTTGGCTTCGTCTCATTATATACTTAAGTTGAAATTAATTTGATTATAAATTTATTTATACCCAATAACTACGTGTTACACATAATAAACACAACTCGGAAGAATGTGCTACAACACATAATGATGTCACGTGTATATGTCTAAGATATTACATGCACGAGTGAGTGAGAGGGCAAACAGATGAGAGAGAAAATATAAGGAAGGAAGTAATCACGAGGAGGGAAGTCGATGTTGACAGCTGGAGACAAAGACCTAATATGGAGGGAAGGACTGCCATTTGGAGGATTGGGATGTGAATTTCTTGTGAAGAAAAGAGAAGAGCTGAGATGAGGGGCAGAAGGGAGAAACGCAAGACATTCACGGTGCCACATGTCAGTGTACTGGGTAAAAACCCAGCTTTAAAATAGGTAATAGATGTTTGGACTTGTTCTCATCCATGAGAAATTCACTGCTATCCCATTTGGTCTCTCTGAGGAGTCTACCAGTTAGTGCGCCTTTGAGTTAGGCACAATATGTGGCACTTTACAAATCTCCTACCTTGATGTATCTCTCGCATGTGGGAGACTCAAGATCTCCGATTGGCTACCATTAATTGAAAAAACGGAGAGAAAGCTGTCGAGCTGGAAAATATCAATCTTATCCAGAGCAAGGTTCAGGAAAGCGGTATGCGTATGTGTTCGAGCTGGTCACTGAATACCAATTAAGCGGTATACGGGGGCATATGCGGGGTTATATGCGATTCTACACGGTTTCCTAATTTTTTATTTATTAATAAATAAATATATACAAAAATGACTATAATTGAACTAAATTTATGTATAATTGTGGTCCAACACAAGATTCAAGAAAAATGACTTTCATAATGAGCTTAAAACAATCTTTATCAATCAAATATCAATACTTCGATAGAAAAGTCAACATACATAATAATTGACAAGAATCACCAAAATATGTGAATATTCGAAAGAAAATCGAAATTTAACATAAATAACATTAGTAATGTACTACTTAAAATAGCATAAGAAAACAAAAATGTTCAAGTGACAATATTCTAACTGGTTAACTCCAATATGTGGAGGTGAGATTTGTAAGTCTCGATGTCTACTAACTTCATGATACGATGGTATGATGCACTTCTTAATAATAAATTAAGTGGGCTGATTTTTGTTGCAACTTGTATATCAATGTATGTGAATATATATTTGTATAAATGCCTCTATTGGTTAATTATAATGTCATTTATCACCATCGTTATATTTATTACTATTTCTCCATTAAAAGTACCAAACTCTACATATACCTATATATTGCATTCAAAATAACTATTAGTTGACTAAATATGCTAAATTATTGGTATATTATTCTTTTTCTTCTTTCGTGTTTACTCCAATCTCATAGTACGACTACTTCGACGATGGATTTAAATGGTGATGGAATACTTGGTTGACATACATACAAAAGAGGAATAAGGTAATGATGTGCAATGTTATCTAAATTATGTCACATGAACAAATTCTGATAAGTGGCACAAATCATACAATAAAAAGCGTGGCACAAATAAAAAATGTGGCACAAATCAGAGTATAACACAAGTTTCATACACACATTAACAATAACATGAAATAAGTGACTTAAAAATCACATATAAAATGTCAATCATGTATAAAAAAATCACATATAAAAAATCACATTTAACCCAAAGTGGTGGGGCACAAAGGGTATATGCGGCTGCATAGCCCGCGTATGTGGCCCGCATAAACGCCATGGACACATAACTAGGGGCTTCATGAAAGCGGTGCGGTGAAGGTGGCACACACTCCTATGCAGCTGCACAGGCCGTTTTTGTGAACGTTTATCCAGAGGTGGGCGATTGGTGCTTGTCAAAGCAGTCCTCTCGGCCATCCCAGTCATTTTTATGTCATCCCGCCTTTTACTTGGTGGTATCATGAAAAGACCAGAGAAGATAATACGTAGATTTCAGTGGGGTAAGTAGGGTCATGATGCTGTCGGGATTCATTTGGTGGATTGGGAGACCGTTACCCTGCCTATGATGGACAATGCCCTGGGAATAAGGAACTTGGCAATTATGAATAATGCACTCTTGATTAAATGGGTTAACCGTCTATGGGGCAAAAATGAAGGGATCTGCTGCCGTTTTATTCGCAGAATTTATAATATCATAGACCCCAACATGCCACAACACCATCATGTGCACTCCTCAGCTTTTTGGAAGGGAATTAGCTTGATTTTTCTATGCTTTCAGGAGCTTTTCTAACCGATGCTTGGTGATGGCACCTCATTCTCTTTCTGAAAAGACAACTGGACTGGAGAGGGTCCTTTCTCCTCTAGGTTTCTTTAACTTTTTGGTTTAGCCGGAGATCGTGATGCGTTAGTTTCGGAATGCTGGATGGATGGGAACTGGATGCCTTTGTTCTTAACTGAGTTCTCAAACCAAAGGCTCAAAAACTTCCTTAGAATGCTTGATACTCTAGATATTTTGGTAGACAATCTACGGACAGGGATCACTGGGCATGGAAGGATAACTCCTTCAGCGTCAAAAGGGCTACCGAGCAATTTGCAGACCCCATCTCCTGGATCGAACTCCTTGATTCGCGATTGCAACCTTACTTGGGAGCTTTGCCTACTTGGCAGAGTGGGTTTTTTTTATGTGGATCTTAAGTAGAAGACGTATTATGACTAGGGACCACTATGCAAAACTCTTTCCGGCTATCTCCAACAAGTGTCCTCCTTGCAAGACATATATCGAAATTGTAGATCACCTATTCTTCAAGTGTGTTAAGATTGTTTCAATCTGGACTGTTGTTAGTAGGGATGGACCTCTTTTAGGACTCCATATTTCATGCTAAGGATCATGCTAGGGAGGACATCCTTCGCCCACTGGCAACAATTTGGGCTATCTGGTTAGGCAGAAATGGTTTTCTTTTTCCCTCCCAATGTTTCTATTGCGAGAACGTTATTTTCCACTCTTGGTCTCTTCTCAAGTCTTGGATGTTGTAAGACACTTTGTAACCTCTCCTCAAATTAATAATTTATTTGGGGCAGACACCATTGCATGTTTCCCTCTTTTTGGTCTAAAAGATATAAGGTAATAAAAGGATTACCCTACTAAATACATTGCATTGAGTATCAATCACAAATAATTAGTTAATGTTCGTGTACGAGATTTTATAGGTATCCATATATATCACACGCATTTCTCTTTAGTATTGTTCAAAATAATACCTTGATGGTATTTAAAATTTACGTAATTGTTTTTTTGGCAAATTACGAATTTACTTTCAAAATTTACATAAAATTAACGTGGTTTCAAATTTAAATAAAAATAACGATGTAATGTCAACCTGGTGATTAGAACTGCCGTCCTAATCTCACAACCAGCAACCAACCATAGGTTATCGTCATTAGTTGCAACAGGGCAGCGTTGTTATTATATATTTTATAAGTATGCACTGCAGCTTGCTGCTCTAGTGCTTCTAAACTAAAATAAAGATGTAATGTTGATCTGGTGGTTCGAACTGTCGTCCTTCCAATCTCACAATTAACATCTAACCAAAAGGCCAAAATCATTAGTTGCTCAACGTTTTTTTATAATAAAAGTTTAATAATCAGGTACTGTAGCTACAGTGCCTATTCCATGGGTTTTAATATATTGTAAGATTCTTGAAATGCAATATGGACCTGATGTCTGCAAATAAAAAAAAACAGCATTCGATAGTATTCATATCGGATCTATATCACATTTATATAATGCGTTCTCAGAAGTCAGAAGTGAGTGCTTTGATATTGCAGTTATTGAATATGCTATTTAGAAGATCTTCAAAATCATTCCCTATTGATGTCACATTTAGAAAAATATGATATGAATAAGGCATTTCCTAAATGAGACACTACTACATTAGTCAGAATATTAAGTTTTATATGACCACACCCATGGAATATATTTTATTTATGATTTTAGTTTGGAGCTTTCTTCCAATAATAATGCTTTCTGAAATAGAATATTCATGCTTATCATCCTCTGCTGTTCACAGGTGCACCGGGATATATTACCACAAGCCTTTTAAATGGCATGTCTTTTGTTGAAGGATGGGAGCAAAATTTCTTTGTTTCAAAATGGAGCATGCACCAACTGGTATATTTCAAGGGCCATGCTATGTTATTCGTCCCTATCTTTTTTATGTGCTGAAACAAGAGTTAGGCTTACTGCGTCATCCATTTGTCGTGGACTTGGCAAATGACTTTTAAGATGTGATAATGGTGGCAAATGATCTTTGCCATCTTTGTAACATATATATGGGCTCTTTATGTCTGGTGTGGACAAATTACATTTTTCCAAACAAGTCTGTAAAAAAACTAGACAAATTACATTTCTCTAAATGTGTAAAAAACTATCGTAAACATGATCATACATGTGTATATATATTTACATATATTCACTGTAATGAAATATTAAGATACCACAAAAACCATGTAAAGAATAAAAAGGAGAAGGAAGAACAGAGAATATCCAGCCTCAAAACCGGAGATGGAGGCTATATATACAAGGGCGGAACTATCAATTTTATCTAGGAGGGTTAAGTCTACATCTATCATGTATAGTCGTAAGCAGAAAAAATATTGTACTTTCAAATGATATTTTTTTAAGCAGAGTTAATATTTTCAAATGAGATTTTTAAATTTTGATAAACATGCAATTTTAACCTTATTTCAATCTATCAATAAGGTTGGATTTTCAAATAGATTTCCATCTTCGATGGTTATTTTTAAAACTTTTACAACAACAAAGTCTTTTCTCACAATTAAGTAGGGTCGGCTTTTTTCTCTCCATTTAGATCTATTGATAGAACTCGAAACTTTTACTAAATACTCCCTTTTTCTTCCATATCTGTCAGAAACTGATTAACTGATTATACTTGAAGTTGGGGGGTTAACAAAATCCTTCTCTTCTTCTTTTCCAATCATCCATTTTTAATCTCGCATTCTTCTACTTTTTTGACATCCTTTTTTAGACCTCTCCTTTTTTATGAGTTGTAGTTTTTTTCTTTGTCAACCTTCATTTTCTTTTCTGGCCCCTTTTCAATTTTACTTCCCAGACCGAGGCCCATATTGGGCCGCAACAATGCTTACAGAGAGGAAGTAAAAATTAAAATTGAGCCAATGACTATTTAGGGTGCCCCATCGAGAACTCATCTCACGCCACTTCCAGTGGAGCTTCTTCTTGCGGTATGCATAAGGAGATCACCGCATGAGGAGATCAAGATTGTGCAACAGAAGTGCTGTCGTAGTGGGGGTATACCATGCATATAGGAGCACATGTGAGGGGAGAGTGCCAAGAAGGTTCCCATTAGGGTTGCATAAGGGGGATCAACTCTGCTGGAGGTGCTTTGGAGAACCGGTGATGCATCACTTGGGGGCCATATTATCCTTGTTGCTCTGCATCATCTCCTACTCATAGATATATGTTGAGATATTAGTTATCTTTATCATTGTTTCTTATTTTCTATTTCTTTCTTCACCTTCTTGTATTTTGTCAAATAGGTTCCTCTCCTATATAAGAGAACCCTAGGGCCTCTCATTATGATATGAATTATTTTTTCCCTCAACATGGTATCAGAGTGACGGTCCTAAATCGGAGTTCTCGTATCCCACAAAACCCTAACCCTAACCCTAATCCTACCCACCCACCCCCCTCTCGGCCACCGCCCCTTCCTCCATTGGTCGCTGCATCTCCCTCCCTCGGCTGTCGTCGTCGCTGTACGCTGCTCTAGGCCACTGTCGCTACCCCAGGCCGTCGCCTGGGCCAACCTCCAGGCCTCTAGGTTGCCGTTGCATGATGCTCGACCTCTAGGCTGCCACACAGCCAACCAAGGTAGTAGCCTTAGGCCTCTAGGCTATGGCTCCTGCTGTCTTAGGCCTCAGCCTTGGTCGGCCAGGCCGCCTTTGGCCTTCTGCGGGGTTCTGTGGACCTCATGCGAGCTTCCACGACCCTCATGCCGGCCTTGTGATCGTGATGACCTATAAATCAAGTTTTGCAGTCCTAACAAGTAAAGTCGATTGTTGAGATTGGTTGTATGAGTCTACACGTATAACCTATCCTCCATATAATCGTGTAGACTCGTTTATATCGATCTACCCCCAGTTGTGTTTTGTTATTTACCACTCTATCATCATGTCAGAGAACAAGGGTGATACATGGCCTCAAATTTCCAGCGAAATTCGGTCGAATTTCTGTCGAATATCGATATTCAGTCGAAATCGAAATTCGACCGAAATGACCGAAATATGGGGGTCCTAGTACAAAAAATGACCAAATGACCGAAATTACGGTCGAAATTCCACCAAAATTCCATCGAAATTCTATTTTAGTCGATACCGAAATGGTGACCGAAACCGACATTTAGGGCCTTGGGGTGATATTTTCTTGTTCGAAGCCTTCATGGGCCTGACTTCCATCACTAAGATGGATGGGAACAACTATGAGTTATGATCCATGCAATTTCTCAACCTAATGCAGTGCAACAACTAGGAGCACATCCTGACAGATTAAGAGCCAACGGATAAAACTGGGGCGAATGCTTCTTGGAAGCAAGATGATGCGTATACACGTGTTTGGCTATGTGAAACACTCACCACAGAGATAGCCAATGATATTCTGAACCAGCCCACTGCCAAGGCGTTGTGGGACACTTTGGCTTCCACGTATGCTCAAGCGAAAAATGAGGCCAAGATTCTTCAGTTGCAGTTTGACATCTACAAAGCTAAGCAGAATGACCATCCTTTGCATGTGTACTACGGTTCACTCCGTGGCATATTTGAGAAGTTATATATCTATATGGCTATTAGGACATCTCTTGAGCAGCAGAAGGCATATAAGAACTCCACGATGGTCGGAGTTTTCATGTATACAGAATATGATGCAGCACGTACTCAGCTTCTCACTAGAAGCTACCATACCTCCCATGGAGGAGGCCTATAGCCGACTCAACCAGATTATCATACCTCCTATGGCCACTCCTCAACCATCGTCAGCTATGGCCGTTTCTCGTGGACGAGGAGTGACTACCCAATCTAGAGTACGCAGTCCTCGTGGCAGAGATGGTGGACATCCACGTGGGCCCTTGCACCTTTTATCGTCGACCGGGACATGCAGAGGATGCATGCTATCAGAAGCATGGGTATCCAATTTCTGTTCGCGTAATTGAACAGATTGAGTCTTCAGATACTCTTTCTTCCCAGGCAGATCCTCGCCTGAATGATATCGTTTCTCGCATTCGAGAGATGATGACTCATGCTGTAGGAACCTCCACCACAGATACAATAGTCACATCCAGACCCTCTTCGAGCTCCTCAGGTATCGCTTATGCATTCACTGTTAGTGATGGTGCAGATATAACAATGGATATGGACTCTGGTGCCTCTCATCATCTTTGTGGAGACAGAGCATAACTAAGGTCTACAGGACCATACCACCTAGTAGATGGGTTGTCATTGCTGATGGTGACCACTTACCAATTACAGGACGGGGTAGGTGCATCTACGCCATCTATGCGTCTTTAGAATGTTTTACATGCTCCTGACTTTCAGATGAATTTACTTCCATTAGTCAGATTACTAAGGATCTACATTGTCATGCCATCTTTGATCCATCTTCTCATGTGTTTCAGACATACTTACGGGCATAGTGATTGAATGTGGCTGTGAACATCGAGGACTCTACAAACTGATCCAACTTCCTTATGTTGGTGTTTCCACTATACCCACTGGACCAGTCTCTCCATATCTATGACACCTTCATTTTGGTCTTCCTCTACAGAAGCTTTGTCATGTTCTCCCTCAGATTTCCACGAGATCCTCCTTTCAATGTGATGCATGTCAGCTTGGGAAGCATCATTATTCCTCCTTCCATTCCATCAGAGTCGAAGCAGTTCCAGTTGTTTGAGCTCCTTCATTTAAATATATATGTGGTCCGAGTCGTGTTCTTGATCACCAGGAACACTCTTTTTATCTTGTTGATGATGATTTTTTCTAAACTGTCATGGGTCTTTCTTTTGAAGAATAAGTCTGAGGCTGTGTTCTGTGATCAAATATTTTATTATAAAGTGAGGAATATTTTTTCTGCTAATGTCAAATATCTTCGCCCTGATAATGCTTTAGAATTCTGCACATTACAGTTTTCTGAGTTTGCTTAGATCTCGTGGCATTGTTCTCCACACCTCATATGCCTATACTTTTCAACAGAATGATGTTGCCGAGCGTAAACATCGTCACTTACTTGATGTGGCTAGAACTTTGTTGATTACAGAGTCGTGCTCCTCACTCTTACTGGGGCGATGTTGTCCTTACTGTATGCTATTTGGTGAACCACATGCCTCATTTGTGTTGGGTCAGAAGATTCCTTTCTCGATTGCATTTTGAAGGATCTTTTCTCTCTTACACCTCGTGTGTTTGGATCTGTTTGCTTTTGTTCACGACGTCTCTCCAGGTCGTGAAAAGCTCTGAGCTCGCTACTTAGGCTAGCACCCGCGGAGAAAGTCTTCCAATCGTTGTTCCGACAGTTGCGTCACAAAAGTAGGCGACCACAAGTCTGAGCTCGCTACTTAGGCCTAGCACCCCTCCCTCGTCGCGGCCAAGGCAAACAGTCTGGGAACCTGGCCTCAAGCAGACCCTCTCCCATCCTGTCATCATGGCAAAACCTGAACGTTTGGCCATCCCCCACCACAGGGCATAGCTTGTACGACAATAAAGGTAGAATCTGACGAACCCCAACCCATAACGGTGATCCCAGCTGCACCCTTTCTTGTCATCAAATCTCCTTGCACCCCATATATCTTCCTAAGTAGACTCAGCACTAGGGATGAAGAGGGTCCCCATATCTGAACCACCCATTTTGCCTGCATGGCCTTGTTCGTGCACACTACGTTGCGCACGCCTAGCCCACCCTCCCCAGCCCCTTCGTTATCTCCATCTAGTTTACCAGATGCAGACGAGGCTTCTACTGCTTTCCTTTCGACTAAAAGAACCTTCTCATCAAGGACTCGATCTTCTTTTCTGATCCCAACCTGCATCTGCTGCATTGAGTAGTAACAAATTGGGATGGTCGAGAGCACATGCTTTAACAGAACAAGCTTCCCTCTTCAGATAAAGTGATCACCTTCCAGCCGGCTAGCCTTTGCTCTATTCTGTGAACAACATAATCTCAGTCAGAGCTCCTAAGCTTCCCGTCCACCAACGACAACACCAAATAAGAGATGGGCAGATTGACCAGCGGGCAGTCCACCAATGCTGCTATTTTGGCCCTCTCCATGTCCTCCATCCCGAAGGTGATGACCACTGACTTGCGCTTGTTGACCTCCAGGCCGGACAACGCGCTAAAGATGTCTAATAGCTGCGTCGCACGACCAGACTGCTCCTCCGATCCCCCAAGTAACACAAGGTGTCATCCACGATTGAAGTAAAGGAATAGGAGATCTCATCCATGCGAAAACCTTCGAACCATCCCATATCCACCGCCTGCTTGAAAAGCACTGCCAAGGCGTCCACCACTAGCGTGAGGAGCAAGGGGGCCAGGGGGCATCCCTGCTGGATGCCCCGTTGCAGCTGGAAGTGACTTCTTCCAACATGCCATTCGCCAGGACCGGAGTAGGCTAAGTAGTGACACATCTCTTCATCCATCCAATTTAGAGCTCTGTGAAAGCCCTTCGCCTCAACGAAGTCCACCGAAAGTTCCAATCAACACAATCGTAGGCCTTGGCAAAGTTGATGTTCTACAAACTTCCCCTTTTCTTTGCACGCTTTCACTCATGGAAGATCTCTGTACCCATAACAAACATCCACCATGTGCCACCCCATGATGAAAGCCGACTGGCCCTGCACGATCACCGAACCAATACCACTTTAAACCTGTTCGCCAACGTGTTAGCCACAATTAGATATATCCCATTGGATAGAGCTATCGACCTGAAGACATCAATCTCTCCGAAAAATTCTTTTGGGGAGCAAGAATAGCAACGCTCTATTGATCTTCTCAAAACTTCTGTTTCCCTCTTTGAACTCATTAATCACTTCCAATATTTCCCCTTTTAGCATTTCCCAGAATTCCCCGTAGATAAAAATGACCACCCTCTTCACCTCGGTCTCAGTGAATGCCGCCTGCAAACCCTCTGCGTGCTCACCATATAGGTGTGCGACCCCTCTTTCCATCCAACTCCAGCCTTCCTCCCCCCTCTGCTTCCGTGACGCCTCCAAAAAGTGATCCCGGAGAGCGCTGCCAAGCAGAGCCTCCCCTGACACTTGTACGCCCCCGACGTCGATTACGTGCAGAAAATTTCTCCTCCTCTCGATGCCATGGAGTGGAAGAAGCACGTATTTGCATCACCTTCTCTCAACCATCTTTTCCTAGACCTCTGCTTCCACTTCGACTTCTTCCTTTCGATCCCCCATTAATAACTCCTCCAGTAGGTTCAGCTTTCAGCCATCTCTCGTTGGTCAAGTCCTCTCTCGTCGTCGAGGCCATCCAGCTGTGTCACCTTGCCTTGCGCCTCCCTTCTCTTGAGCCCGTGCCTTGTCTTAATTTCCATGTTCGAAATCAGTCAGAAAAGTCCTCGACAGTCTCAACTTTGCCGTGAAACACGACACTACTGGCCCCTCTATGTTCCAACCTCTACACCGAGATGCAACTTCTTCCCAGAAGCCCTCATCCTAAAGCCAGCTTCCCTCACATCTGAAGAAAAATCTGCGATTCCGTTCTTCAGCAGACGACTACAGAATAGGCGTGTGGTCGGAGTGCACTCGCAGTAGAGCCCAAACTTGAGAGAGCAAAAAGAACTCCATACCTTTCCTAGCACAGAGAAATCTGTCATGTCTCGAAAGCGCCCTCACATTATGCCCAGTGTATGTGCATCCAGCCACATCAATGATGGACAGGGCCAGGGAGTGACCCACCCTCTGAAAGGCCTCCAATCCTGTGTCCCTGTCCCCTCCCTGCTGCGACCGATCCCTAAGCAGCAACGTGGTTGAGATTACCCCCGACGAGCCAAATTCCTTCCTCTCTTGATGCCCCCAACATCTCCAGCTCCGTAGCCAACATCGTCCTTCCGTACCCCGTGGGATCGTAAACATTTGTGATCTACATCTTGATACCATCTGCCCTTCGTATCAGAACCACCGATAAGCATGAAAGATACTTCGACTCCGCAAGAAGCTCGAAATTATCAGCCTCCCCCCGTGAGCAACCCCCAGATGCTTCATGCGCCTCCAACATAGCCAGTTCAAAAGACCCAACGCCGTATAGATCCCAGCTGATACCATCCGACACGCTCGAGAGCTTCGTCTCCTGGAAGATGAAGATGTCTGCTCTCGCCTCCCCCACTAGATTTCTGATCGCAAGCCATTTCTCGAGGCGGCCCAAGCCCTTAACATTCCAAGATAAGATTTTAATTCTTTAACTCCTTTGTTCATCAATTTCGGCAGGATCACCCCTAGCCGCTCTGCCACCCTCGTCTAACAGTTTGAAACGGTTCAGTAGCACTGGAGGAGTAAGAGCCGGCGTGTGCTCCCGAAAGCTGACTTCATTGACAGTCGCAACAAGCATTGCCGCTCTTTGCCTTTTCCTTGCGGTTTTGGGCCGGTTCTTCTTGCTTAGCAAGACCCAAAGCGGGACTCCACAACCCTGCCGCCCTTCTTTGTTGTGCTGGAAGAGGTCCTCTGGGTTCTTTGGCCCTCCCTCCCGAGATAGCAATTCTCTTCTTGCCTTGCAGTGATTTTCGAAGGTGTCTCCATAGGAATATTAGCAGCCCAATCCCTCACTGAAGCTTCCCCGCTAACCGGTTGGAGCCCATCGATGTTCTCCATGGCATCTCGGTCGCCCACTTGTGCTTGGATGTCCAGTAGTGAGTCCATTGCTCCTGTGCCTTCCCCAGGCCGAACCTTAGGCCCAACCCCAACCAATCGAAGTGGCCCCAATTTCGTGCCACCCGAAAGCGGGGTATCGCCCAACCCTGATAGAACATCTGGATCCACCATTCGGAGCTCCTATGCTGATCCTGGTATCGGGTCTTTGGGTTCGGGTTCTTGAACTGATATCTTGGCACGTGACGCGTCGGTCGTCGAAGCGCCCCCACGCCCAAACCTCATGCCTTTTTGAGGAAAATCAATCATCGCCGCTGCAGATGGGATATGACGGTCGCAAATCTTGCATGATCGAAACATTTGCGGGATTCGAGGCGTCACCCCCCAACCAAAGCAATACGTCTCCTTGCCTGTCCTGCCTTTCGGCCGGTGTCGACTTCGGGCGCCACCGCGTTAAATTTCCCCTTCCAGGAGTTTGCGTAACCTTCATGACGATGCTTTCGACGTGTCCCTATTGAGGAAAGTTCCAAATTCACCATCCTTCCTCCTTGAACGATCTGCCACCATCTCGACCTAATTGGGCTGAGAGCTCTGACTTTGACGACGGTATCTAACGACCCCCTCGGGAAGCATCCACTGGTCTCGACACTTAAGACTTCCACCCCTCCCTCGAGGAGCGCCTTGACCCTTTAAAGGTTTCGCATGGCGAACGGTAATCCGCGCTTTTGCAGGCGTTCCAATCGGCTACACTCCAGCTCACTATCGACTTCTCTCAATGAACGCCATCGCATTTTCAGTCTACCATCGGTAGACCATCGCAGCAGGTTGCCAAACTCCTCGGAGAGACCTCTCGCTATCACCCTCCCAGTGCTTGTCTCAATGATATCCCCATGGAAGCCTACCGCCGACACGATTCCCACATCCGAGGTCCCCATGAAAAGGGCATCGGGTCCGCCACCTTCGCCAACAAGCATGCCTGACGGCTGAGCAACCTCCCGCATCCTCGGGCAAACTCTGCTTCTGTGACCAGTGCCCTAGCATGAGAAGCACCTTATCGCTTATCTGCAAAGTGTCGCTGAATGACGAAGCGACCCACAACGATAACAACCCCTCCCGAAAGGATTCTCGAGGCATGCACCTCGACTCTGGGCTCTTGATGTGCTCCCATGGCCGTTCGTCCTTGTGCTTTGGCGTCCGCCCCTCTATGCGCGAACCTCCACCCATGGCCGTTCCTTCCTCCACGACCATTCCTCCATCAACACTATATTTCTGACTGAAGTCCTTTGCAACAAGTTTGGCCTTGCATCTCTCTACATGTCCATTTGGATTGTATTTTATGGTGTAAACCTACTTTGAACCAACTAGACATACGTTGTTAGGAATATCTATAACTAAGGATATTGAGAAAAATAGGATTCGATGAACGGAGACTCCACTCGATAACAACTTGTGATCAGGGGTCGAAAGGATAATGAGTTTGGGTTCGAGTCAGGTAATGGGCTCGTTATCCTTATCAAGCTGAGATTGAGTCCAATGGTGTTCAACTTAATAACCCGATTTGAATCATCATTATTGTTATTAAGAACTTACACTACACAGGCCATGACTGTTCTTCATTATTCATTTCCCATTATCGGATAAGTATGTTGTCTCATCCCTAACAATCCCACATGACATGACAAAATCATGTTGGCTTTCCCCATGCCTTCACTCTGACAGATTATCATCTCTCCTCAAAAGTTTAATGTACTTTCCTCATTTCTCATCATTTTTCATTGTTTTTTTTCCTAATTTAAAATCCAAGGTTGTGTGATGTTTATCATATGGATCTTAAAAGTACATATCAGACAAATCATCCCTCCATTGTATCTGGTAGCTATTGATAGTAAAATAAATAATTATGTATTAGATATATCTTGACATCTTCATTAAGTCCAATTTGTTATTGATTTTTTTATTAAATTTCATAGCAATATTAAAGTAGCTACACTTTGTTACAAAGAGATTAAATGTTAACAGCATTGTCCTCAAGATATTTAGATCATACTTTGTTACAAAGAGATTAAATGTTAACAGCATTGTCCGCAAGATATTTAGATCATAGCAATGTGTATATTATAATAATGTCGAAATGTTTAAAATGATGATAATGTTCAAATGGATTACAGTGTGGATTCTTTTGACATGAAATATTTATATACGCTTTATTATATCCGATTAAAGTGGCACACCATCAAAAGTAAGAAGCATTATTTGTATGCGTGTATGAGATTTTTGAAGCGTAAAAGGGGTTAAACCACGAGAGGGGGCCCACCACCAAATTATATTACCTCATAAAACTTAAATTACATGAGTCAAGGCTTTATGGAGAGCCTATTGTATTCAAGTACTTTCACAAAATTTGAGATTGGATAATGTGATGCCAAAACAATGACGATATATATAGACAAGAGTGACCAAGAATAAGCCATCTATATATAGTAAAAAACTCAAACATATTAATAAGATTCCTAATAAGTTCGACTTGATTTTGAAAAGAAAGTTCACGAGTAACAAATATAACAATTCACATATTATAGGTTTGTTGAGAGACTCATGAGCAAACTCGAACTCCACGAATTCAAATCAACATTCCTAGATTTGAAGATTATTAAGTCTGAGTCTGATCTCGAGTTTGCAATTTTTTGATAGGAAGTGAGGTGGGGTTTCGGTAAGCCACACCCTAAATAAAACTAAAAAGCAATGGGAAATGATTATAAAGACCAAGCCTCACGTAAGGCTGTAAATCAACAAGTTCTCCACATGGCAACTGTGAAGATATTTATGTTTTCCATATTTCATATGTATCTCTTTCTTATTCTTTAGTTCTGTTTTCCACTTTATGTAATTTACCCATAGGCCTCTCTACTATATAAGAGATCCTAGGGTTCTCAGAAATAATAATGCTCTTATTTTCTCCAACATTGTATCAGAGCGGCGGTCCTAGACAGGAGCTCTCGATTCCGAAAAACCCTAACCCTACCTCCAGGCCCCCCACCTCCTCGTGCGCCGCCGTCACCGCCTTGCGCACGCACATCCGCGCCTTGCGCGCGCCACCGCCCAGTGCACAATGTCTCCGCGCGCATAGCGCTTTCCTCGCGTGCACCCTCGCGCGCCTTGCACACACCTCCTCGCGCATCTTGCGTGCTTCCTCGCGCGCTCTCTCGTGCCCAGTAGGCCTCGCGCACTCTCTTGCGCCCAGCAGGCCTCACGTGCATTCTCGCGCTGTCTCACGCGCACAACAGTTAGCGCGTGGCTTCTAGGGCTTGAGGGTGAGCGTGCAAGTGAATTAACATGCCCCTCACGCTCCGAGCTTATCGACTTCATCTGTTGGTCGATGGATTGATGTGCATGAGTCTACACGTGCATCCAAACCCATATATGTCTGTATAGACATACAAACTTTGGTTTCCTGCACCCGTAGTAGTCTTCTTCCGGCAATATGTCTGAAAGTAAGGTCGATGTACCCGCCACTGGCGCATTCAGCGGTCCAACGCCTATTGTGAAAAGGAACGGGACGAATTATGAGCTCTGGGCTATGCAGTTCATGAACCTGATGAAGTCGAATGGTAAGAAGCATATTCTTATTGAAGAGGAGCCAGTGGAGAAGACTTGGGTGAATGCCTCGTGGGAGGCAGACGATGCGTATGCCAAAGTCTGGCTATCTGGCACGTTAACGATAGAGATCGCCAACGATGTACTACATCAGCCCACGACCAAGGCTATGTGGGATATTCTAGCAGCGACATATTCGCAGGTGCGGAATGAGACCAAGATACTTCAATTGCAACATGATATTTTTATAGTCAAACAGAATGGGCATCCCCTCCACTCACTGTACACATCCCTACGAGGGATGTTTGAGAAGCTCCATATCTTCATGCTGTTAACGGCCACTCCTGAACAACAGAAGACATACAGGAACGCTACCATGGTAGGTATATTCCTGGCCGCCCTTGATCCAGAGTACGATGCTGCCCGGTCTCAGATTCTTGCTGACGCCACTATTCCTCCTATGGAGGAAGCTTTCCGCCGACTGAATCGAATCACTGTCCCAAGTTCGACTACTAGCCAAACACCTTCAACGATGACCGCCTCCAGAGGAAGAGGTGGCTCCTCTACTTTTCGTGGCCGTGTTCCCCCGGGTCGTGGGGGTCAGATTCCTCAACCATGCAATTATTGTCGTTGTCCTGGCCACTCCGAGGATACATGCTATTCTAAGCATGGCTTTCCAGCATCGGTACGGGTAGCAGAATAAATTGAGTCCCTTGCACCTTCCGCATTGGACCAACGATTCGATGGTCTTGTTGCCAGACTGAGGAACATCATGCCTCCTGATACAGCTCCTGAAGGTCAGTCAGATGTGGCCGTCTCTGCCTAGGTCAGTTCACCTGCTACAACCAGTACCTCATGTAGTTCTTATGTTCTCACCTTTTGTGATGGATCTATGATTACGAACTGGGTTTTGATTCTGGAGCAACACATCATCTTTGTGGGGACAAAGAGCAGCTTACTGCATATAGACAGGTCTCTTCAGGACGAATTGTGGTGATAGCCAATGGGACACATTCCCCGATTATAGGACATGGGAGATTAACTTGACACCTTCCATGAGACTGCAGAATGTGTTATATGCTCCCGATTTCTCTATGAATTTACTGTCCATTATCCAGATTACAAAGGATTTGAACTGTCGAGCTATTTTTAACTCATCGTCTCTTATTTTTCAGGACATACCGTCGGGCAAGGTGATTTGGCTGTAGCGGTGAGCAGAATGGTCTCTATCGTCTGGTCCATACTCCCTATGTCGGTGCATCTCTCCATTCTACAGATCAGACTCTCCATATACCTGGCATCTCCGCTTTGGTCATCTACTTCTTCAGAAGATGTGTCGTGTTTTGCCCCAGATTTCTCTGAAGTCATCCTTCTAATGTGAAGCGTGTCAGTTGGGAAAGCATCATCGGTCTACTTTCCCGAGTTGCCAGAGTCGGAGCAGTCACTCCTTGTTTGAGTTAGTCCATATTGATATTTGGGTCCCCAGTCGTGTTCCTGACCAACATGGACACATGTTCTATCTTGTTGCAGTAGATGATTTTTCTTGCTTGTCTTGGGTGTTTTTATTGAAGAATAAATCTGAAGTAGGAGATGTGCTTCAAATGTTTATCAATGAAGTTCAAAATATTTTCTCTTCTGTGAAAATTGTGCGTTCTGACAATGCATTGGAGTTCTGTACTATAGCTCTTTCCTTGTTCTTTTCATCTCATGGTATAGTTCATTAAACTTCATGTGCTTACACTTCACAACAAAATGGTGTTGCAGAGCGGAAACATCGTCATCTATTGGATATCACTAGAACCCTACTTATTCAGAGTCATGTTCCACACTCGTTCTGGGGTGATGCGGTTCTCATTGCATGTTACCTAGTAAATCGCATGCCCTCGTCTGTCTTGGGTGAGAAAACTCCTTTCTTTTTAGCATTTCCTGAGAAGTAGTTGTTCTCTCTTACACCCCGTGTCTTTGGCTGTGTTGTGTTTGTCCATCAGTTGGTGCCAGGTTTTGATAAGCTCTCTCCTAGGGCTGTCAAATGTGTGTTTATGGGATACTTCAGGACATAGAAGGGGTGTCGTTGCTTTGATCCTCTGCATTGAAAATACCTTGTTAGCGCCGATGTCACGTTCTTTGAATCTTTTATGTTTTTCTCTCCTATAGGTGACAGAATGCCTACTTCCCATTCTGATACTGAGGTCTACATGCCACCTCCTCCTATGAGTCAGTTACCTTCTACACCATCTCCCCCACCACCTCCTGTCATATCTTCACCTCCACCTTTACCACCTCCAGTAACCATTGTCCCCCCTTTACCAAAGTATTATACTCGTCGGTCCTCTTCTGCTCATGGTCTTTGTCCGTCATCCAGCAGGCCCCAGGTTTGTTCTGATAACATGATTTCTAACGATGAGTCTGAAGATCTATTGATACGGGGATCACAACAGGTTGATGTTCATGGAGACTTGGACGTGCCTTTCGCTGTTAGGAAGCAGAGGCGTACTTGTGCATCCTATCCACTTTCCTTTCATCGTCTTACAAGCGATTTCCAGAGATTTGCAATTGCTCTATCTGCTGTAGAAGTTCCACGGAATTACCAGGATGCATTGCAAGATAGCAAATGACGCCTTGCTGTGGAAGAAGAAATGGCCGCGTTGCAGTCCCGTAGAACATGGTTCTCCTCCTCCTGGAGCGTCTATTGTTAGCTGCAAGTGGGTGTTTACTCTTAAATACCTTGCAGATGGAAGCCTTGATCGGTACAAGGCATGGCTCGTGGTACGTGGTTTTACTCAGACCTATGGAGTTGATTACTTGGACACATTTTATCCGGTTGCTCGACATTCCACTTTACGTATCCTTTCAATTGCTGTAGCACGTGATTGGTCGTTATTTCATCTTGACATGAAAAATGCATTTTTGTATGGAGATCTACAAGAAGAGGTCTATATGCAACAACCTCTGGGGTTTGCTGTGAGGGGGAGTGTCAACTGGTTTGTAGACTCCATAAGGCAATATATGGCCATAAACAGAGTCCTAGAGCATGGTTTCAAAAGCTTTCAGATCTGATTGGACGACATGGATTCAAGAGGTCAAATGCAGACCATTCTTTATTTGTGTAGAAGACGCATAGAGGCACTGTTGCTATCATGGTGTATGTTGATGATATTGTTGTTACAGGAGATGATTAGCAGGGAGTCAAGATGGCGAAAGAATTTCTGGACAGTCAATTTGTGACTAAGGATCTGGGCATCCTAAGGTATTTCTTGGGGTTGGAATTTGCTAGAAATGCATAGGGTCTTGTGATGACCCAAAGAAAGTATGTTACAGATATGCTTGCAGAGACATGCATGATTGGATGTCGACCTTCCTCTACTCCAATGGATCCTAGCATGAACTTTTATGATGATGATACAGATGAAGTCGATAAGAGAAGATACAGAGAGATGGTTGGAAAATTCCTTTATGTTACAATTACCAGACCAAATATTGCATTTGCAGTGAGTCGAGTGAGTCAATTCATGGAACAACCTCGACATGTACATATGGATGCTATATATATGATATTGAGATATCTAAAATCATCTCCAGGCTCAGGATTACTATTCAAGAAAGGATAAACACTCTCTGTATCCGCATATGCTGACACAGACTATGCAGGTTGTCCTAAGAATAGGAAATCGACTTCGGGATTTGCGATATTCGTTGGCAGTTCTTTCGTTTCTTGGAAAAGCAAGAAACAAACAGGGCTATGGCTCAAGCAAGTACAGAAATGATGTGGATCCGAGCAGTACTAGGTGATCTACATATAGAGGTTTCTCTACCCATGGAGTTACACTGTGATAACCAGGCTGCTCTATTCGTTGCAAACAATCCTGCGTTCCATGAGAGAACAAAACATATTGAGGTAGATTGTCACTACACCAGAGACA
This sequence comes from Ottelia alismoides, assembly GCA_037367405.1. Lineage (NCBI taxonomy): Eukaryota > Viridiplantae > Streptophyta > Magnoliopsida > Alismatales > Hydrocharitaceae > Ottelia > Ottelia alismoides. The sequence goes on from JAZKJV010011368.1 coordinate 371,594, forward strand.
TGATTGAGAAGGGCCTGATTTCTACTTCCCATGTCAGCTCTGGAGAGCAAACAACGGACATCTTCACCAAGCCACTGCCCAAAGGATCATTCCAGAAGTGTTCATCCAAGCTGAGCATGATCGATATCTATGCTCCTTCTTGAGGGGGAGTGTGAAGATATTTATGTTTTCCATATTTCATATGTATCTCTTTCTTATTCTCTAGTTCTGTTTACCACTTTATGTAATTTACCTATAGGCCTCTCTACTATTTAAGAGAGCCTAGGGTTCTTAGAAATAATAACGCTCTTATTTTCTCAAATACCAGCTCTCCTGATGGAACACAACCCCATTCCGAGATAGCTAAAGTACCCTTGAATAACAAAAGGACACAAATAATCGTCACACGTAGAAGTGTATGCTAAAAGTCCAGAACTCTGTAACTCCTTAGAGTAGGCACGTTGTAGCCAAGGCATGGCCAAGCAGTTCCACCAATGGATAGAGATCGGACGTGAAAAGAATAGATGGTTCCCGTCCTCCAAAGAAAGCCCACAATGTGGACTAAAAGGGTCACCCTAGTGAGATCAATTAGCTCTGAGTGTCTTCTTCATTTTCCATAAAAACACCTTTGCACAAGGTGGAATTGAAGAATGCCAAATAAGTTGAAGGATGTCTGTTTCAGTGTGCATGGTCCAAAGTAGGAAATCAATTAGCTTTCTTTATTGAAAATCTTCCATCATCCCATTCCATACAGCCTTGTCAATAGAGGAACCATTAATATCGTCAAGGTCACACGAGAACACCAAGAAGTCATCCATGTGATGCTTAGAGAAATCCAAGGTAAAGGAAGGGCATCAGACCATTTTCCCCAGACGCACCAACACTACTTTCCTGTGCACTAGCAAGTGCAAATAGTCTGGGATTAGTTGAAATCCCATCACATGTCTAGTCGTCCTTTCAGAATTGAATATGAACACCTTCATCTAACACATGCCTCAACGTCTCCCCAACAACTAATAACACCTCACAAATTCCCCGTCAAAGCATCGAAGGCAACACAATCCCATTCAGGTTAGCATTTAGATTCATATCAACTCCATAGATATTGCACAACACCTTAGCAATAAAATCCTCACGGAATCCCCAAATCCTAACAACTCATTTCGCAAGAAGGCGTTGATTCAACTGTTTTAATCTCTTAATTCCAGGACCACCATGGATTTTGGGTATAGTGACCATGTTCCATGGAATGGATGCAAAATAACATCCCTCCTGATTTGGCCCTACCCATTAAAACCGTCATATATCTTCTCCAATTGTTACCTTATGGGATCGACCTAGCAGACATGGAAAAAGATAAGGATAGCCACCAAACTGAATTTACAAGAATAAACCTACCACCCTTCGAAAGGATGTAAAATTTTGAATCTGCCAAACACCACTCCAGCTTCTCATTTCGGGGGATCCACTGAGCCATCATGAGCCGCTTGTATGTGAGGGGAAGGCCTGCTGTAACTAGAGGTTGGAGATGTGAGTATTAAGAATGTTACCACACCTCTTTTTTTTAAAAGGATGTTACCACATCTTGACTCATTTATTCTGTCTATATATGATGCTGCCTCTTTCTTCTCCTGAGTGAGAGCAAGCGACATAAAGGATGATTTTCCCGTATTGATCACAAGCCTTGAGATGACATCGATTGTAGTAGACATACCACACGTCTCGCGTAACCAACCTCAATGGAGAACACCTTGCCATCAATGTATTGCAGTAAGGGGATTGAAATGCCACGTTTTGTGAAGCCAACAATATAGCCCATAGAGATCTTCTTCACAAGGATGAATAACATATCTGCAATAATCACAAAAATGAGGGGTATGCAGGGGCACCTTTGGCGAATACCCCATTGTTGCTGGAAATAACCACTTACAGGCTTACCATTCACCAAAAGAAATAAGTGGTCATTATACATTGCTCCTTCCAACATATCCAAATTTCTAGGAAAATATTTAGTCAACACTATCATAAGCCTTTACCATGTTAATGTTCAAAATTAGACCTTTTATATGGCATCTCTTCCCAATTGTAGATGTGGTCATGAGGAAAATGGTGTCTACCGCCTGATCAGTTTTATATAGTTGCTTCTTCCGTTCTCTCTTCGAGCAGTTCGTTTTCGCTTCAGTGGGGCTTGCATCTTGGATATCTCTCTCGTTACCCAGAATCAAACTAGCCATCATAGATCGTCCTGGGATAGAAGTTGACTATAAAGGAGAGATGATACCATGGTGCACCCATCGGAGCCTATTGGCAGGAACCTTCATCAGGATGAGGTAGATGTCTTTAGATAGAATAAAAAGCTAAAAGTCTTTAATGCTTGCATCACCTTTATGCAAGAGGAAGATTAGACCAATATTTCCATGTTGAACTTCATCCTGGCCATGACATCATGCTTGATGTCTTGCTCATGGTCCCATGCCCGCTAAAACAATGAAAAATTACTAGAAATTATGCTAATTGAATTGGATCTTTTGAATTTGCTTAAGATTTATTCAACAAAAAACGTAAAAATTCAATTTGAAGTGAAATGAAACACGCTGAATATGAATTTAACTTGCAGATTTTATTTCCAAACGAATTGAATCTGAATTAACCTGAATCCATTTGATAATAATCTCTTCCGATATATATATATATACACACACACACACATAAACACATACACGTACTAAATACAATCACGTACATATTACATACATATAGGATGGAACATGGGCTATGGCTAACCTGACCCATCTTGTTGCCCGACCCACTAAAGCCCGGCCAAAGCCCAAGCCCAAACCCATCGTGGATACAGGCAAGCCTGAGCTTCAATTTCGGCCCATTTCGTCGGGCTCGGGTTTGCACAATCCCGAGCCCGAACCCGAAGCCCACAGACTGTCCCGGATTCCGGCTTGATATTGGCCCGATCCGAACCCGGCTCACAACATAAGCCCGGCCTGACCCCTTAGGCTATTTCCAAAACCCAGTGTTGTAAAAGTCGGTCGACTAGGCAGACTAGTCGGTTCGACTAGTCGAGTCGGGTGGGTAGCCGACTTGACTAGGCCTAGTCGGCCATTAGTCGGTCAACCCGAATAATCGGGCCGACTAGTCGGCCTAGTCGGCCGACTACTCGGCTGACTTTTACTTAGAGGTTTTTTTATTTTTTTTATTTTTTGCTTTTTTTAAATCAAACCTATTCTAATATGCTTAATGTTATATTTAAAGTCAATTACTCCTTTTGTTTCATTATAATAGTAAAGAAAATGTTCAAGTCTATGCAAATATATAAGAATATATGTATAAAAAAGTGATTTATGTTGCGAATATATAAGAATATATGTATAAAAAATGATTTATATATTAAAAATAAATAAAAAATCAAAACTGACTAATGACCGACTAAATCCGATTAGTCGCCCGACTGCCGATTAATACTTAGTCAGTGACCCCAGCGACCGAGTACCGACTACAACTTTCTGCAACCTTGCCAAAACCCTAGTACCTACTACACAACCTACACACCCCCTCCCAAGTCCCAACCCTGATGACTCCTACCACCACACTTCCCTCCCCGCTCCCGCTACCACCCCCTCGACCCCTTCCTCCCCTCCCTGCGCAGACCACTGTCGCCACCCTCTCCCTTCCTCCCTCCTTCCCATCCCAGGCTCCCAGTACAGTCTACCACGCCACCCCCTCCATCCCCTCCCAATGCAGGCCACCACATGCCACCGCGCCACCCCCTCTAGCACATGCCTCCATGCCACCGCCTCCCTCTCCCGCCCTTGTCTCAATAAGTAGGCAACCACGCCACCCCATCCCAGGGTCTCCCTCCCTCCCCTCCGGCTTCTTGGCCATCCGACCCCTCCCCGTAATCCCAATTCGACAATCCTCTCCCCTCTTACAACTGGAGGAGATATACCTTGATTTTATCATTTGATCAGTCGTAATTTTGGATGTGAATGTTGATATTAATCTTGAATGTGAATGTGAACTTAATTATTTAATGGTTAGATTGTGTTGTGAATGTGCGTTGTATGCTATCTTTAAATTAGTTGTTTGAAATGTTGATTTTTAATTTTTTTTTGAAACTCCAAAAACGGGGGGCGCACTCGATGGTGCCCACCCCAAATTTATTAATAGAAAATAAAGGAAAGAAAGAGACTTACAGTGGGAGAATACAAATGGTAGAAGGGAAATAAAAGAGCGAGACCATAGTCGGACTGGACCTCCAAACCAATGCCCCGACAAAACACAAAATAACAATTAAACAACTGACCAGTCACGGACCAACCGAGAAGCAGAAATTAGGACATTTTCCAAATAGAATCTCTGACCAGAAAACAACGCCTCATTCCTAGAAGTCCAAATGCACCACAGCCGAGCGATAGCAGAGAGAATGTCGACCCTACATCTAGCCCTCGAGCGAACCAAGCAGTCGCAGAAAGAAGCGGCGTCCGTAACGTCAAGCCAAGGCAGATCCACCCAAATGGCACGCGAAGAGCCGCAACCAAAGAATAGGTGGTCGATAGTCTCATCCTCCAGGTTGCACAGACCACAAGTAGGCACAGCTGAAGGGAAGATAGCGGCACACCTGATACGAGTGAGTAGACGCCCACGACGGAATAACCAGAGGAAGATGCCAATCCGCTCAGGAACCCGGAGACCCCAAAAGAATTGGCAATCCCGGATTAGCAAATCATCACCCCCAACCAAGGCCGGGAGAAGGGCCCTGTAAGCAGCACGAACAGAGAAAGGGCCATCCTTCCAGCAAAGGTGATCACGGCCCACCGAAGGCGAGGGCGAGACCGCCAGAATCTCCAGAAGGGCCATAAACTCAAGTTGCCGTTGATCAGAAAGGTTGGCCACAAAGGAAGGCCCCCAAGCAGCACCATCCCAATAAGAAGCTACCCTCGCGTCCGGGTCAGCAGCCAACGCGAACAACCGAGGGAAATTATCCTTAAGAGGCCCCCTACCAGTCCAATCATCGCCCCAAAAATGAGTGAGGGAGCCATCGCCCAACTTCATGACAAAACGACCACGGTTGCTGGCCAGAGCGAGACCAATAGCACGCGAGAAGTGAGAGGAGGAAGCCAAAAAGCAGCCATCCGAATCCAGCACTAGCCGACGGTCAAAACCAACAACCATCCTTAAGAAGTTAAGCAACAAATTATCCTCCGGCCCACAGAGACGAGAGACCCATTTAAGAAGAAAAGCCTCGTTGACGATAGCCAATCTCCTCACCGCCAACCCTCCCTCCCTCTTAGGCCGAGTGACATCATCCCAAGCAACCAAGGGAACGCCGCTACGCACAGAACCCTTCTTGCCCCAAAGGAAAGACCGCATATAAGTATCCAAGCGTCGACGAATCCCCTTAGGCATCCCCTTCACAGAAAGGAAGTAAATAGGCAGAGAAGAGAGGATCGATTTGAGGAGAACCAGGCGCCCGCCCCGAGAGAGGAGAGCGGCACGCCAACCAGCCAAGCGGGCAGCCATACGATCCAACAGCGGCTGCCAATCCCTTAAGCGAGCCCGGCCGATAGACAATGGAAGACCAAGATAGTCCATGGGAAGAGCACCCACCGTACAGCGCAAGATCCTCGAGCAAGCATCAACCTCCGCCGAGGAAAGAGAGAAGGGGACCAAGGAGGACTTATTGTAATTGATGTGAAGTCCAGAAGCCTCACTGAAGAGCTCCAAGGTGATCGCCATACCCGCCATATTCGACGCGTCACCTTCGATAAAACAGATTGTATCATCCGCGAACTGAATAATCGGCACAGAAAAGGGCCCCAACGAGCAACCACGGGTCAGACCAGCAGCGACCACATTATTAACCATTGTGGAGAGGACGTCCGCAGCCAAGACGAAGAGCAAGGGGGCAAGGGGGCAACCCTGCCGAATACCCCGGCGGGGCTGGAAGAAACCCCCCGCCAAACGTCCATTGAGCAAAACCGACAAAGACGCCGTGGAAACACACCGACGTACCCAAGAAATCCACAACGGGGGGAATCCCCGCCTCTTAAGGACAGCCCATAGAAAACGCCAATCAATAGAGTCATAAGCTTTAGAAAAATCGATCTTCCACATGATACCCCTAGTGCCGCGCTTGTGCCAAGCGTGAATAATTTCGGACGCCACCGCATAGCAATCGCCAATTTGACGGCCCTTGATAAAAGCCGCCTGGGAGGGCGAGATAAGCGAGTCAAGAAGCGGGGCCAAACGGCGCGCCAAAACCTTAGCAACGATAAGGTAAATAGCATTTGAAATGGAAATAGGCCGGAACTCCTCAATCCGGGTGGCAGAGGGGGACTTTGGAATGAGAGCAATACAAGATTTGTTGAGCTTGTTGAAGCCGTTATTGCCAGCACAAAATTCGTGAGCAACCGCCAACACGTCCTGAGAGAGTATATCCCAAAATTCCTTATAGAAAAACACGGGGAAGCCATCAGGCCCCGGGGCCGCATCAGAGTTGAGAGACCAGACCGCCTCTTTCAATTCCTCCAAAGAAATCTGACGAGAAAGGAGATTTGCATCCGCCTGAGGGAGCACCGCAGCCCCCCTCCCCGACCACCGCCAAATGCGCGCAGGCCTGCGCCCAAACCACCCCTTAAAAAAGTCCGAGACAGCGACACCCAACTCCCGCTCCCCCTGAACCTGTGAATCGTTGATGATCATAGAAGATAGGAAATTAGATCGCCGGCGACCCGAAGCCACCCTGTGGAAAAACGCCGAATTCGCGTCACCCTCCTTTAACCAACGCAACCGAGAACGTTGGCGCCATTCAATCACACGCTTACGATCCTCCAGCTTGACCTTGTCCAGAGCATTTGCGCGAGCCAACAACTCATCATGAGTAAGATCGCGAGCGTTTTCAATACGGTCGAAATGCAAAATCACTTCCTCAGCCTCCACCCGGGATGCGATGCGAGCTGAGCGGGAAGCCCTTTTAAAAGACGCCAGCATTCTTCTGAGAGATGAAATCTTGTGGTGAAAGCGTTGGGCGGCACTACCAGAAGGATAAAGTTGAGACCAATGCTGACGAACCATCTCACGGAAGCCAGGCTCCAGGAGCCAAGATCGTTCAAAGCGGAACATAGAATGCGGGCGGGTCTCCTCCCCGTTCGACCAGAAGATGGGGTTATGATCAGAGAACGAGCGCGGTCTCGAAGCAACAAAACATAAAGGAAAACAATCCATTAGAGAGTTATTCGCCAAAAACCGATCGATCCGCGAACGCGAGGAGCTATTCCGCCAAGTGAATGAAATGTCGTTAGGAACCAAAGATTCAAGAGCCAAAGCATTCAGAAACTCCAAGAAATCCTCAGATCCCGGGTCGAGACCACCGCGCCCACGAGGGCGATCCTGAGCATGCAAAGTAACATTAAAGTCCCCGCCAATCAGCCAAGGAACCTCGCCAAAAGCAGCAGCATCCTCCCGCAAGTCATCCCACAATTCACGACGGGCAATATGACATATAGGGGCATAAACACAAGAAAAAGCCAAGCAGTTATAAGTCCGACCACAAATTAACAGCACCGATATCGAGTGACGCCCCATCCGACAAGAAGAGAACGAAAAGCGGGACGAACGCCAAGCCAAAATGGCACCGCCCCGAGCACCCACGGCGTCCAGCGCCCGGAAATCATCAAGCTGCCCAGCTCCAAAAGAACGCCAGAGAGAGTCATCCAACGAGTGAAGCTTCGTCTCCTGAATGAAGGCAACGTCACAAGACCATTCAACGAGTCGGGATCCCAAAATGCGCCTGCGATCCGCATCTCCCAAGCCACGAACATTCCAGGACAGAATCTTCATTAAAACAACCAAAAAAATCCCCCCAAAAAGCCAGAGGCCCAAAAAATACCAGATACGAGTGGCCAATCAAACCCCCACATGCGGATGGACAACCTCAAGGCCCGCCGCCTCAGCAACTGCGTCACGAAGAGATTGGCATCCAGAGATCATAACAGAGCTTGAGGAGAGAAAGCGCCTTCTAGAGTAGCTTTGGCCAAAGCGAGAAGAAGGAGACAACCCTAGCACGACAGAGGCCTCAGGAGAAAGGTGGGGCTCCTCGCCGAAATCAGAGATAAAGGGATTCAAATTGTCCTGCGCACGTGGCTGGCCCATATCAGCCCGATGGAAGAGCACAGCCTCCCCTCCGTCCGGCGACTGGTAAGCAAAGTCGGAGAAGAAGAGCATCGGACGGGACGCCGTCGAAGAAGAAGAGGGAGAACCTTCCAAGAAACCTGAAAAAGGTACAGCACGAATAGGGCAAGGGCAAGGCACATTAGGCGCGGAAAGAAGATGCTCCGATCCGAGAGGGAGATCCGAACCCGAGACCGGATCCACCAGGGGCTGCTCCGAAGTGACTTGAAGAGGGGCCCAAATCGAATCAACCAAAGGGTCACAAGGGATGAACGATCCGACCTGAGAGGAGCCCACTTGCAATAAATCCGCCGACATAAAAGAGACATCCGTGGAAGACGAATCAATGTCGAGAATAACAGCATCAGAAGGCAAAACGACTTCTGGCAACTGAACCGCCACGAAGTCATTGGAATTCCCCCAATCATGCGGGAACCGAAGAGGCGCCCCACCCGCACGTGAGGAAAGGATCGTGCATGACGCCGCATCGGGAACATCCCCATGACGAGACACGTGGCGGGCAGGAGATGAACCGGCTGTCGCAAACGTCGCCGGAGACGCGGCGCCAAAATCCCGCCGCCCGGCCACCACAGAAGACGCCACCGTCGTCACCGGCGGAGGAAAGAGAGAGAGCTCCAGGGAGAAAGTCCAACGACCCAAAGACAGCTTGTCAAACCGGGTCTTCCCCGCCAGCTCCGCAAAGAACGCTGCCGGAGCTTCCACCATGACCCTGCAATACCGCCAATCAGCACCTGGGGCGAGGCCATCATCAATAATCTGAAGGACTTGGCCCCAACGGGAGAACGCCTTAGAGAGAGCATGCACCGTCCGAGACAAGAATGGCACCCCCTTCACCAAAGCCACCCGGACCTCCGTCGAGAAGACCCCACCGTCAGAGACCCGCACCTCCCGCCAGAGGACACCAACGATATCCCGGGAGTGAATGAGTCTCTCCCGCTGATCCGGGGAGAGACCCCTAACACAGCAACGCACCGCATCGAGGGAGATGAAGTCCCCTCCAAAGTCATGACCCAGGAACCCAAGAGTAGCAGCTCGAACAGCTTCCCAATCAACTGAAGGAGACCGGAGCACCCCAACAAGCACCGAGGCAACAGAAGGCGGGCCCGAACGAGAGGACGAACCCCCCGCCCCCGCGCCAAGAGAGTTCACATCAGGAACGGCCCCCCCCAAAGAAGACGACGGGACCGCCCGCAGAGGGTCCCCAACCACCGGAGAATTCAGAAGGGCGGCTCCCTCCACCTTGGAACCAAGCGAATCCGAACCACGAGAGGAGAAAGGCGGAGCCGAGGTATCCCCACCCTGAGCCTCGCCACCAACACCAGGCACCGGGGGAGAAGGGCCCGCATCCGCCACCACCTGAGCGAAAGAGCGGGAGTCGCGAGCACCAAGCCGATGAGGAACGCGGACCGACGAAGGCTGGGCAGGTCGCCGCGGCACCGGAGGGGACAAAGCAGCCCAGCAGGAAGCCCTCCTGTGACCGACCTTACCACAAAGAAAACAACGCGGAGGAAGAGGACACTCGGACGCAGAATGCCCCCGATCAACACATCTGAAACAACGCTTACCCGGTTTTGCATGGGAAACCCGTGTCCAGCCATCGTCGCCAGCCTCCGCCATAGCACCGAGAGACCGCGAGAAAGCGCGGTTCTCCCCCACAAAAGAGGAACCCCGCGCCTTAGGTCTCCACGCCCTCCGAAGAACAGGAACCCACCGATCACCAAGACCCCCTCGAGAAGCAGCCACACGTCCCACCCGAGAAGACCGTCCGGTCCCATCAGCCGTACGACCCCAACGCTCCCTACGCACGTCGCACTCCCAGCGCACTCCGCTTCCCACTCCGCTTCCCACTCCGCTCCCCATCCCTGTTCCTACTTCCCATTTTTAATTTAGTTTCTTGAAATGCGATTTTTAATCCCAAGGCTCATCGTGGGTTGGCTCGATCAAGTCCCGATCCTTCCTATTGCGAGTAGGGCTCGTGCTTGGGCCCAATTGAGTAAGTAGCGGGCTTGGACCCGACCTGTGTGCCCGATTACACAAATGCGCCTAGGTTCGACTAGGTTGGGCCCGACCCGAGCTCGGCCCGTGCTCCACCCTACATACATACTCATACACACATACACACACACATAATCCTACTTGTTTAAAACCAAAGGTCCAATTTTTAAAAAATAAAGTAGAAAATATCAGTCATAAAATCTAATCTGAATCAATAAATGTTTCGGATTTTTATCATAAGTTATCGATCTGAATTTATTTCCTCATTCTTGCATTCCATATTCTAATTTTCCTTTCCTTTTTCATTCTTTTGCAAAGACATGCCAATCTTAGTGAAGATGATGATGCTCCCTCTCATTGCAAGAGAAGACGATAGCCATGTTGTTCAAAGTTCCTCTGTAACCTATAATGTCTCTAGAGCAATCACCCTGACGGCAAACCCGTCCTTCTTTGTCGCCACCCTAGTGTGCATATACTCTAGCGCCAAGCAACCCATTTGCGGAATTTCTACACACAATCCATTTCCATCTCTATGCTCATCAACATCCCGTGGCCCAAGTCACCAAGACATACACCGAGCATGGTGACACCATCAACGAGCTAACTCGGAAGGCATTGGTAAAGTGGTTAGTAGGCGTGAAGCATTTGATGTCACTCAGACAACTATAAGGGGGGATGCTAGAGTACATGTCGACGACAGAACCCTTGAGTATGCCTACATATAGTTGAGAATTATAAGGAGTCAAATTTCTTTAGTAAACTTGAAATCCACCAACTCCATCGCTAAATATGTGGCTATCAACGAAATTATTTATGATACTTAATAGTGTTGAAGTAGGGATCCTTAAGTCATGTAAATATTCCTTTTTTATGGCGAGGTAAATCTATGTAACCATTACAATTATTACTAAGATGATCAACATGGAGATGATGGCTTTGCAGATTAAGCTCCATTTATCGATGACTTGAGGGGTTATAGCTGTGCCATTGGTTGCAAGATGCTGAGAACCCAAGTGACCAACAAGACCTACATTTCTAGCCACGAGGGATGTGCTGGGGGGGGGGGGTCTCGGCATCAAGAACCAAACCCACACGGTATCTACAATTGTATTGTACTTGATCAAGGCTATGATCCGGATGTTGACTTTGAGGTCGATGTTGCTAGCATAAGTGGAGGCGAGGGAGAAGATGGATCTTATCATGGGAGTAATGGACCGAGTAAGCATTGCCATCATTGAGTGAGAACACTCATAAAGGTCAGAGGAGAGTATGGATAGGGTGGGTGACAGTGTGGTTGTCGTGAGGGTTGGGTGGAAGGAAGGGGGGCGGGGGCTCTCCAGAACATTACACTTGTACCCTTCATTTCCTTTCCAATTATGAATGTTCGAGATGTGAATGTGTGACATCAAACCCGGGGGGCTAGACTTTTAATGGTGAAAGAAGGTACATGAACCCATGCTATTTTAAAAAAATCAAGGGCATAACTATAACTACAGAATCTCATGTGGGCACAAGTGGAAAAACATAGAAAATGAATCAGCAAAAAATAAAGCTGTTGTGAGAGAAAAACGGATAAAAAGAGAGGGAGCATACTATAAAAAAGAGAGTATGATGGAGTCATGAGAAGAAAAAAAGAATGAATGAGAACTAAAAAAAGTGGAAGAATGGGTTTCAATTGGGTCGTAAGCTCACTTTTTATTTTTTTCATAAAAACAAGGGGCACATTAATTCTGAATGCCCTGTTTGTAAGCAAAAAAAGGTGCCTTACGGGCTTTGGGCCCATTTATTTTCTAATTCAACACATATCCTTAAGAAATTGATAGTGAAAATAAAGGTGAATGGTTGAAAAAAGAGCAAGCAAGAGAGAAGCTAAAAAAATGAAGAAAAGAAGGTTGATAAAAAAGAAGGAAGTTGTATACCCCCACTTGTTCTTCCAACTTGGTGAATTAGCCTCATATTTCTGATAAATATAAGGACAAGGAGTGAAACAAAAGGGCGTATTTCTTCTACTTGAGATTGTGCTCAATAAAAATTTATCTCATGTCCACTATCCTTTGCTCATGGTCCCCGAAACGAGATCTCTTTGAGGTTCCAATGTATGAGAACTCACTTCTTGAGATCCCTATATAAGAGACTTACTCTTTGAGGTCTATATAGAAAGGAAACACCGATGACTTCCTTATGGAGAGATCCTTTCTCAAAGTTTCCATAGAGGAAATGCCCATTCTTGAGATCTTCTTATGAGAGAGGACCACTCTGCTTTATTAGCTCGATATTAGCTACTTCGGATGGCCTTCTACTGCTAATGCGTGACATTATCTCAGGCTACTGCTGCCCATCATCTGATTGGATGAAGATTAACACTCTAGTCTATCTACTGCCTACAACTCTTCTTTACTTTAATCCATTCTAGGCACATGTTTCCTCCCTGTGCTATCTCATCCGTGCATGTCTCCACTTAGCAATAACTACTTCGAGCGAGTATCCTCCCAGCTCCTTAGAAGTTGTATCCAGTGAAGATGACCTGAGTATTTTCTTTTGTAACCAGCCACAGTTTTTTCAGCTCATGTTTGACGAGGAGTGTTGGAGTATGTATATGGATGGATAATTAGAACTCTCCAAAATCCAATTACACTACTCTATGTTTAGTCATGTTGCTTATTGGTGGTACTCCCACACCCCTTGAAATCTTTGAGAAACATAATGCCATAGCTAGTCCTTTGAGGCTAAAGCAACCGTAAAACATAATTCCCCCAATAGGTCAGCATAACTATAACAGTAGTGCATTTACTATATGCGTTTTGTATATTGCATAGATGTTATCCATTATTTCATGCACCGTTTCAGCATGCGTTATCTTTTTGGGTTAAAACCCCGATCTAGCTTGAAAACTCCCGCTTGACATTCCCGTAACACCCCCATGTGAACTTTCTATTTCTTCGCGTGATCTCCCAAAGCTCCTTGCCACACAACACCACCGTCGTGCCCTCCGGTGCCAGTTCTGTTTATTTTAAGGTAGCAAATCAGCAAGGCTACCGCTCTTTTTGTTTTTTTGAGGAGCAGAGCGAGCATGACACATATACTTTGCACGTTTTTGTAAGCTTGAGCGGCATGCCACACATTCACTTCATGCGCGTTCATGACACATTCATAGGATGCGTAACAATAACCACAGATGGTAAATGCACTTGTCTTACAGTATTGACATGAAAAATATGCTGCCCCATTGGGGGAATTATGTTTTACTGTTGCATTACTCTGGAACTTGCCTCAGTTTCCAGATAAAATCATGTTTCTATGTATTTCTGATTTCACATTTTATATGCTTAAATTTTTCATATGGAAAAACCTTGAAGAACTTCTGGTACCAATAAGTCCATGACTTTCAATGCTTGCCTTGGAGCTTTATATTTTTAGTTGTATTATTTGTTTAGAATTGGAGGGTTGGGATTGCTGGTCTTTTTAATTTTACCTTTTTTTTTAGATTCTTCAACGAAGGTATGTCATATTGATTCAGTTTGTTCATTTTGTTTATTCAGCTGATTGAGTGTCCCTCTGTATATGAGTTGCTGGCCAACCCCAAGTTTTCTTGGTCTAACACTCCACTATTGCAAATCTGGAGAGAGAGGAGTACCTGCAGTGGCAATCTACATACCGTGCTTGAGTCATATGAATCAGCAGATGCTATATCTATTATGAATGATGCTCTTTCATGTAACATGGTATGAATGAATTAGCCAATCAGCGGTTAAAACAACTTCTTAGGGGAACCTTATTCTAAAGAGATGTCTGTAACAAACAACTCTTCCATGTATATCATATTAACGATGTTGCTTTGTTTTGAATAATTTTAATAATTTTGTAAAAGAACGGTCTTATCTAAAATTTGTTCTACTACTGATTTCCCTACATTTGATGTTGGGAGGCATTATTTCAGGAGTCCCAGCTTCAAATTCCAGTGTTACAAATTTAAATGGACCTCCTATAATGATGTCGAGTCGAACCTGCAATTCATTGTTGAATTGACTGTAAAAAATGGTTGCTACTTGTTACACGAGTAAGTGCAACTTGGTCAATGTATGCAAGGGCCGCCCATGGTATAACCTCCCACCGTGAGGGTCTGGGAAAGGGTCGGACCACTTTGGGTCTATTATACACAGCATTACCTAGCAGTTTTTTTTTCTGTTAGAAGAGGTTGTCTTCATGACCAGAACCTGTGATCTCTAGACCACACAGTGGCAACTTTTACTGTTGCACCAGGGCTTCCAACTATATCAAAATTTAGTTGATAAAAGATAGAGTAATTTAAAGTTGCTGAGAATTTTCCTATATTATGAAGTTAGCCTTTGAAATAATATGGACCAAACAATCCAAAGTGGGTGAGCACAGATAAGTACAAAATTTAACATCGCAAGCTCCCACCATGAGGGGTCTGGGAAAGGGTTGGACCACTTTTGGGTCTATTATACACAGCCTTACCTAGCAGATTTTTTCCTGTTAGAAGAGGTTGTCTTCATGACCAGAACCTGTGATCTCTAGGCCACAAAGTGGCAACTTTTACTGTTGCACCAGGGCTTCCAATTTGATCAAAGTTTAGTTGATAATGGATACAGTAACATAAAGTTGATGGCAATTTTCCTATATTATGAAGTTAGCCTTTGAAATAATATGGACCAAACAATCCAAAGTTGGCAAGCATAGATAAGTACAAAATTAACATCGCCCTTGTGCGTAGTTTCTCCATTCATGGCAATTCTACTGAGAAGGGAAGCTTTATTTTCTATCAGGTTTGTTAAGTGTATGTGGCCTATCAGGTTTGTTAAGTGTATGTGATCTATCAGGTTTGTTAAGTGTATGTGGCCTATCAGGTTTGTTAAGTGTATGTGCCACCTTTATTATTATAATTAACAACTTAGGCAGGGATATAACCATTTTTAAATATTAAAATTTCATGGAATATATTTAAGACAACTACTTATGCACTGGCCACTAGAGTGGCCTGCATATGCGATTTGATGTTTTTATTAGCTGAAATTTGGTTAGACCGACTGTCCTTGTGCACTCTGTCCCAGCACGTTGGTATTGGTATCAGGGAAATATTCAATGACTTCCACTCTATTAAATGTCTAATAGCCTCTTTCCTTGGAGCACCTGACCGGTGCAAAGTTTTCATACTCAAGGTAAGGCAACATTAGGTTTGTACAATTTATATTCTTCAGTAGCTAATGGGGGAAAATGTAATGTTTATCTTAGTTCTTCTATTATTTGGAAAACGAGTTGAAATATGAGAGAATTCTAGGATATATTGACATATATTACAGAATATATTTTGGTTGTGTTCATTGTTCTCTTGGCATAGAGGTCATCTGGTATTATTGTTCTAAGGTTTATGAATTTCTTTATGACAGAAAATGATAACAGTTATCGTCAGATGAGGTCACATGTTTGAGTAGTGAAATTAATCTCTTGAAAATGCAGCATAAAAAGTGTTTGAACCCTTTACTGGATGTTATATCTTGTGGAATGTTGAAGTTCATTATGAATAGGAATTTTTGGGTATATGTTCATCTAAATGTTACGATAGTTATGCTGATAAGAAAAATTATTACTTGTGAAAAATGTAAGCTTTCTAAAATATACTTTTAAAAAAGAAGGAAGTTAAGTTAATAAATTTCTGAGTCGATCTATTCAAACACTATCATGTGATGTTTGTTACACAATGAAAAGGATCACTCCTCATCATTGTAGATCTTACCGCAGTTATCTTCTCATGGTAGGGCATTGAGAATACCAATCTTCTTATTGGTTTATGTTTTTAAAGTGTTTGAACCCTTTGTTGGATGTAATATCTTGTGGATTCTTGAAGTTCATTAGGATTAGAAACTTTTTGGTATATGTTCATCTAAAAGGTACGGTTGTCATGGCTACTAAGGAAAATTAATACTTGTGAAAAATGGTAGGCTTATTTAAGTTTAATGCTTTTAAAAATGCTGTCTGGAATTTGAATGCAGATGGAAAAACTCCCGTCGCACCAACTCCAACTATCTCGACCCTCTGTAGGCCCGCCCACACTATCCCGCTCCGTAATCATCTCCATAAGCTCCTCCATCCGTTGATCGGAAAGATCCGATCTAAAATAGGGGAAAATGAATGTTCGTCCCACACAACGACCACTGAGCAAGTCAGATCAGTAGCCAAATGTCTTGAGACGTGGGAATCTAACACGCAAATCATAGCAAGTTGATTGCTATATCTTTTGGCCTATCAAACATGGATGCCTGAGCTTATTGTGAGGAGTTGAGTACGTAGTGTGCTCTCCTCTGATACGCTAATTTGGCTTTCCCTGACTAGCAGACTTAGATTATCTGATTGGCTTCCTGTCATTGAGAAGACAGAGAGAAAGTTATCGGATTGGAAGGTGTCTATTTTATCACGAGAAAGTCGTCTATTGATCGTGAAAGCAATAGTCTTAGCATTCATGTTTTTTCATGTCAGTTCGACTCCTCCATATTGGTATTCATCATTGGTTGGAGATGATCATGCGAAGATTTTTGTGGGGTAAGTCGGGCAAGATGGGTGGGGAGTCCATCTAACTGACTGAGAGACTGTTACACAACCAAAGTCGGCTGGTGGCCTCTTTTCTAGTTTGGAAACCATGAATGGGGTGCTTCTTCTCAAATGGGTTAGTATGATCTGGGACATAAGTGAAGACCTTTGTTGCAGACTTGTTCACAGTTATATTACGTTCGAGCTTAAGGCAATATGTCCCAACAATCGCCCATCTTATCATCTGCTTTCTAGAAAAAGCATCAACTCTGTGACGCCACGCTTCCTGGACCTCTTTCGTCTAGTGCTTGGTGACGATGACTCCTTTGCTTTTTGGATGGGTCTTGGATGGTGGTCTTATCTCAACTAGATTCTTGCGCCTCTATGCCTTGGTTGCAAATCGAGAATCCTGGGTGGTGGATTGTTAGGTTGAGGGCAACTGAATCCTGTCGTTCTTGGTAGATTTCTTAGACCAACGTTTAGAGAATTTCCTTCTTCTTTTTGGAGTCCTTAAGTGAAGCAGAAGGCCCGACTGATGGACGAGATCATTGGGTGTAGAAAGAAAATTCGTTCTTAGTTAATTGGGCTTATAGAGCTATAACCAGACGACCATTACCTATAGAAGATGCTTTGCTTTGTACTTGCGACTTTATATGGATGAATCAACATTTTTATGTGGCTATTGAGACGAAAGCGTATTATGACAAGGGATTGTCGGACGTCATTATTTCTCTTGAGTAGACTGCTTTTGAGCCTGGTAAAATTATGGCAGATAGTCTCGTCTTGGTGTCGTAGATGGTTCTGGACTGGAATAGGAACAAAAAGAAAGGTTTACTTTGGAAAGTAGATTTCTCTAAGACGTACACCTACGTGGATTGGCAGTTTCTTTGGGCTTCACTACGGAAGCGAGCTCATGGATTAAACGGTGCATTGCTATAGCATCATATGCAGTCCTTTGCAGGATATGGGGAAATCCTTAAGCGCATCACGGAAGCGTGATGATCACATCTAATGCGATCGGAGCGACTAATCGCACTAGTCGCTTGGTGCATCGGAATTTAAAAATTTAAATCATAAGATGAAACCACATGATCCCAAGAACGTTTCTTGGATCGTTTCATCTAGCCACAAAGTATTAGAAATACCTCTTGAAGCGTGGTTGCGATCACTTGATCTCTAAAGTAAGATATCCTCCTGACTCAGGTCCGATCCACGAAGATGGCACTTGCGGGCGCGATGATGAGACACGTGCTTCCCACAATCCACGATGAAGATCCAAGCCTTGAATCTCCTGATTTTGTCCAACAAAATCTGACGTTTCCTTCCAGTGCAAGAAGCTCTAAAGAAAACGGAGATCCACGAGTAATCGAGGCGACAACACAACGACGTAACTACGATTGCAATTCTCTCAAGATCTTAAGGTGGACGGCCACCCTTAGAAAGAGAGAGATGGCGTGAGAATGAGAGTAGAGAGAGAGAGTAGGCATGTATATGTCAAGGGCTAGGGTTGCCCTTCTTATATATTAGTTTGGGAGTCCATGGATCACAATCCATGGGATACACAAAATCAATGGTTAGATTGATTTGCGTTTTTAATCAATGGACATGATTATTGTTGTTTAAAACAACAATTAATTAATTTATATTAAATTGAATATATGTTGGATTATAATCAATATAATTTAACTCAATAAAATTAATTATCACAAGATAATAAAAAAAGGATAATAATCCTCTCCTAAAAAGGGGGGCGTCACCCATGACCAATTCATGGGTGACGCCACCTCTTTTACTTGGGGATTTTATCTTCTTTTTATATTATCTTATTATTTCTTGATTATTTGCAACAACATTTATTGCAAATATATTCACTAAATTAATTCCAAATTAATTAGTGAATATTTCAATTATGCCTTTGAAAAAATTGTGAATCATATTCACAACCCAAACAAAATTGTAAATTACATTTCCAATTAATTGCTTAATGTGAATCCAATTCACATTAACAATCAATTAATAAATGTTATTTACAAAGGTGCTCTCTCTGATATATTATAAATCATATTTATAATATGGGGTTGATTGGGCTGCCCCTTGGGGGCAGCCAACATGGCTGCCCCGTCCCATTTTTGGGAAATTTTTTTTATTTTTTTTGAAAAATATCATCATGTATATTCATCCCTATATCCCTCCTATATGCCATTCGAATTTCGTCAGAAACAGAGACTCCTACGGCCTCCATCCATACATTGTCAATTTAAAAAAACCTGTGACCGTTAAAAAATGACGTTTGGATGGAGGTCGTAGGACTCTCTGATTCTGATGAAATTCGAATGACATATAGGAGGGATATATGGATGAATATACATGGTGATATTTTTCCAAAAAAATAAAAAATTTTACGAAGAATGGGGCGGGGGCAACCCCATTTTCCCTTATAATATAACTGATATTATGGATAGTATGGATAGTATTATCAACAATTTGCATTTCATTGATAATTAAATCTCATTTAATTATCTTGGAAAATCATTCTCATAATATGAATCTTATTCATATTGTTCTTGATAATTAAGTCTCATTAGTTATCAACATCTTGTTGCTTGGGTACATAATTCATTAAAGGAATTATTCTTGAACTCTTTCAAGAATAGTGTGCTTTCTCCGCAGATACTTGGAGATAAAGACATGACGATTGTATTGTTCCATGTATAGTGACTTGGATATTGAGATCATATCTCAAATCCATATCTTACGGACCTCTCATAGATGCTTGATTAAATCAAGTCCGTAAACTTAATCTCTCATTGTATCTGAATCTCATTCAGATTAATGTCCAAAACTTGGACTAAGATCAAGTTACTTCTCTACTGAGAGGAGTCACTAAAATCCAGACTTGTTTCATCACTCCCTTGGAATGGAAGCGTCATGGTTATACAATCGTTTATGATCACATCACCCTCAGGTATTCCCAATACATGTACATCATGCATATTAGAAGACCTTGAATAAACCTGAAGATATAGATCTCTTTTAGACTGCCATCCTCAGGGTTTTATCATTAAGATTCTCATTTGATCATTGGCATTTGGTATCGATCATATACTTTCCAAAACATATATCATACCTCTAAATTCTGTCAAGCTTCATAAGCTAGACGACCATGCATGGCATATATCGATCCCAATATCTCATGAGTGAGCTCATGTCTTCCGGTTCAGAAGTGAACATGTATGATCCCTTTGAGAGATCGTATTACTCATATGCCCTCATATGCACACCAGCTCGCCAGTATATAGGCCTTGGTTAGGTCATCAACTTATTTGTTTACCAAATGCACATACTTTAACATATAGTAACACATCTGTCTCCGGTCAGAGGATGTGTGCCTATATTGCGACATCATACGATGCAGGACTTTGGTTATCTCGATCTCGTTAAGTCAACTCTTTGACCTAACTAATATGACACCTCCGAATCTCTATTCCTATGCAGAGGACCTGCATCAAGTGGTCGGTCAGATATCAGTCTTTAGAGTTGGCATTGCCATCTCCCACTCATACTGGAGATCACATCTTGATGATCATTTGACGGTGCTTGATGAGTCCTCAATCTAAGTCTTTAGATATTCATCCAAGCACCAGCCTCTATGATTCAACAATTGAATCAACAGCTTTATGATGTCAAGACAACCATGGTACATAACCCTATTTGTACAGAGGGACCTTATAGTGCATTCATTCACTTAATTTCAGACATGGAGTGAAATAAACCAATAACTTTTATTGATATATCAAACATTACAATAACATTTATTGTAGGAATGGTTCGCCCATGGCTCACATGTCCAGCATCCTTGTTAATGGTCATTCGAAAGGAGGTTTTTTCCAGCAACAATGGAATATACGCTAGGGATGCTCGTTGGCCCCTCACTTGTTTATTATTGTGGCAGATGCTTTTGCTGTTATGATGAGATTGGTCGTGACGATGATACTTTGATTCCTCTACTGCAGTGTGTGGATGATACAATACTTTTCCTGGATGGGGGCTAGGGTAGGCATTGAGGGTTGCTCAGATTATGGAAATAATTGGGGACATTTCATGCATGAGGATAAGCAGGGAGAAGTTGGTGTGTGTACATTCGGGATCTCGTCACTGGAGGTTCAGGAGGCCAGGATGCGTTGCAATGTCCCATTGGAGAATTGCCTATAATTTAGATCCCTCTTATGGCTGGCAAGCTTAGAGCACAAGATGGCAGGCTGGAAAGCAATGGCACTATCCAAGGAGGCAAGTTGATTTTGTTGAAACATGTTTTATCTGCAATTCCCATCTTTTTCTGCTCCACCCGGTTGTTGCTTGTGGGAGTTCACAAGAAACTGGAAGCCTTGATGCTAAGATTCTTTTGGGAAGACGACAAGCATGAGAAAAAATGATTTCATTTGATTATCTGGGGCACGATCACCACGTCGAGGAAGAGAGGTGGGCTGGGTGTGCTTAGAGTGGAGTGCATGAATAAGGCTTTAATTACGAAGTGGGTGGTCCAGATTTGTGGTAACTCGGATGAACTGATATGTTGCTTGATGTGAAGAATCCTTGGTATTTGTGGATTGTTGACAACCTCTGCAATACGTCTACCATCATCATTGTGGCTTGGCCTTAGGAAGGTTCTGCCTGAACTGTCAAAGATGATGCCATATGTGCTTAGCGGTGGGAAGAGTTCCACTTCTGATTAGATGACTCAATGGGTAGTGGTGCCCTTGGGGAGTGTTTTCCTTGGCTTCTTGCACTTGTGAATGATAGAGATATCCTCGTTCGACTAGCGTGGTCTCATGATACGTGGGCACCAACTTTTACGACGGAAGTGGTGCCCTCAGGGAGTGTTTTCGTTGGCTTCTTGCGCTTGTGAATGATCGAGATATCCTCGTTGACAGGCGTGGTCTCATAATAAGTTTTATGAATTTCTTTATGACAGAAAATGATAACAGTTATCATCAGATGAGGTCACATGTTTGAGTAGTGAAATTAATCTCTTGAAAATGCAGCATAAAAAGTGTTTGAACCCTTTACTGGATGTTATATCTTGTGGAATGTTGAAGTTCATTATGAATAGGAATTTTTGGGTATATGTTCATCTAAATGTTACGATAGTTATGCTGATAAGAAAAATTATTACTTGTGAAAAATGTAAGCTTTCTAAAATATACTTTTAAAAAAGAAGGAAGTTAAGTTAATAAATTTCTGAGTCGATCTATTCAAACACTATCATGTGATGTTTGTTACACAATGAAAAGGATCACTCCTCATCATTGTAGATCTTACCGCAGTTATCTTCTCATGGTAGGGCATTGAGAATACCAATCTTCTTATTGGTTTATGTTTTTAAAGTGTTTGAACCCTTTGTTGGATGTAATATCTTGTGGATTCTTGAAGTTCATTAGGATTAGAAACTTTTTGGTATATGTTCATCTAAAAGGTACGGTTGTCATGGCTACTAAGGAAAATTAATACTTGTGAAAAATGGTAGGCTTATTTAAGTTTAATGCTTTTAAAAATGCTGTCTGGAATTTGAATGCAGATGGAAAAACTCCCGTCGCACCAACTCCAACTATCTCGGCCCTCTGTAGGCCCGCCCACACTATCCCGCTCCGTAATCATCTCCATAAGCTCCTCCATCCGTTGATCGGAAAGATCCGATCTAAAATAGGGGAAAATGAATGTTCGTCCCACACAACGACCACTGAGCAAGTCAGATCAGTAGCCAAATGTCTTGAGACGTGGGAATCTAACACGCAAATCATAGCAAGTTGATTGCTATATCTTTTGGCCTATCAAACATGGATGCCTGAGCTTATTGTGAGGAGTTGAGTACGTAGTGTGCTCTCCTCTGATACGCTAATTTGGCTTTCCCTGACTAGCAGACTTAGATTATCTGATTGGCTTCCTGTCATTGAGAAGACAGAGAGAAAGTTATCGGATTGGAAGGTGTCTATTTTATCACGAGAAAGTCGTCTATTGATCGTGAAAGCAATAGTCTTAGCATTCATGTTTTTTCATGTCAGCTCGACTCCTCCCTATTGGTATTCATCATTGGTTGGAGATGATCATGCGAAGATTTTTGTGGGGTAAGTCGGGCAAGATGGGTGGGGAGTCCATCTAACTGACTGAGAGACTGTTACACAACGAAAGTCGGCTGGTGGCCTCTTTTCTAGTTTGGAAACCATGAATGGGGTGCTTCTTCTCAAATGGGTTAGTATGATCTGGGGCATAAGTGAAGACCTTTGTTGCAGACTTGTTCACAGTTATATTACGTTCGAGCTTAAGGCAATATGTCCCAACAATCGCCCATCTTATCATCTGCTTTCTAGAAAAAGCATCAACTCTGTGACGCCACGCTTCCTGGACCTCTTTCGTCTAGTGCTTGGTGACGATGACTCCTTTGCTTTTTGGATGGGTCTTGGATGGTGGTCTTATCTCAACTAAATTCTCGCGCCTCTATGCCTTGGTTGCACATCGAGAATCCTGGGTGGTGGATTGTTAGGTTGAGGGCAACTGAATCCTGTCGTTCTTGGTAGATTTCTTAGACCAACGTTTAGAGAATTTCCTTCTTCTTTTTGGAGTCCTTAAGTGAAGCAGATGGCCCGACTGATGGACGAGATCATTGGGTGTAGAAAGAAAATTCGTTCTTAGTTAATTGGGCTTATAGAGCTATAACCAGACGACCATTACCTATAGAAGATGCTTTGCTTTGTACTTGCGACTTTATATGGATGAATCAACATTTTTATGTGGCTATTGAGACGAAAGCGTATTATGACAAGGGATTGTCGGACGTCATTATTTCTCTTGAGTAGACTGCTTTTGAGCCTGGTAAAATTATGGCAGATAGTCTCGTCTTGGTGTCGTAGATGGTTCTGGACTGGAATAGGAACAAAAAGAAAGGTTTACTTTGGAAAGTAGATTTCTCTAAGACGTACACCTACGTGGATTGACAGTTTCTTTGGGCTTCACTACGGAAGCGAGCTCATGGATTAAACGGTGCATTGCTATAGCATCATATGCAGTCCTTTGCAGGATATAGGGAAATCCTTAAGCGCATCACGGAAGCGTGATGATCACATCTAATGCGATCGGAGCGACTAATCGCACTAGTCGCTTGGTGCATCGGAATTTAAAAATTTAAATCATAAGATGAAACCACATGATCCCAAGAACGTTTCTTGGATCGTTTCATCTAACCACAAAGTATTAGAAATACCTCTTGAAGCGTGGTTGCGATCACTTGATCTCTAAAGTAAGATATCCTCCTGACTCAGGTCCGATCCACGAAGATGGCACTTGCGGGCGCGATGATGAGACACGTGCTTCCCACAATCCACGATGAAGATCCAAGCGTTGAATCTCCTGATTTCGTCCAACAAAATCTGACGTTTCCTTCCAGTGCAAGAAGCTCCAAAGAAAACGGAGATCCACGAGTTATCGAGGCGACAACACAACGACGTAACTACGATTGCAATTCTCTCAAGATCTTAAGGTGGACGGCCACCCTTAGAAAGAGAGAGAGATGGCGTGAGAATGAGAGTAGAGAGAGAGAGAGAGTAGACATGTATATGTCAAGGGCTAGGGTTGCCCTTCTTATATATTAGTTTGGGAGTCCATGGATCACAATCCATGGGATACACACAATCAATGGTTAGATTGATTTGCGTTTTTAATCAATGGACATGATTATTGTTGTTTAAAACAACAATTAATTAATTTATATTAAATTGAATATATGTTGGATTATAATCAATATAATTTAACTCAATAAAATTAATTATCACAAGATAATAAAAAAAGGATAATAATCCTCTCCTAAAAAGGGGGGCGTCACCCATGACCAATTCATGGGTGACGCCACCTCTTTTACTTGGGGATTTTATCTTCTTTTTATATTATCTTATTATTTCTTGATTATTTGCAACAACATTTATTGCAAATATATTCACTAAATTAATTCCAAATTAATTAGTGAATATTTCAATTATGTCATTGAAAAAATTGTGAATCATATTCACATCCCAAACAAAATTGTAAATTACATTTCCAATTAATTGCTTAATGTGAATCCAATTCATATTAACAATCAATTAATAAATGTTATTTACAAAGGTGGTCTCTCTGATATATTATAAATCAAATTTATAATATGGGGTTGATTGGGCTGCCCCTTGGGGGCAGCCAACATGGCTGCCCCGTCCCATTTTTGGGAAATTTTTTTTATTTTTTTTGAAAAATATCATCATGTATATTCATCCCTATATCCCTCCTATATGCCATTCGAATTTCGTCAGAAACAGAGACTCCTACGGCCTCCATCCATACATTGTCAATTTAAAAAAACCTGTGACCGTTAAAAAATGACGTTTGGATGGAGGTCGTAGGACTCTCTGTTTCTGATGAAATTCGAATGACATATAGGAGGGATATATGGATGAATATACATGGTGATATTTTTCCAAAAAAATAAAAAAATTTTACGAAGAATGGGGCGGGGGCAACCCCATTTTCCCTTATAATATAACTGATATTATGGATAGTATGGATAGTACTATCAACAATTCGCATTTCCTTGATAATTAAATCTCATTTAATTATCTTGGAAAATCATTCTCATAATATGAATCTTATTCATATTGTTCTTGATAATTAAGTCTCATTAGTTATCAACATCTTGTTGCTTGGGTACATAATTCATTAAAGGAATTATTCTTGAACTCTTTCAAGAATAGTGTGCTTTCTCCGCAGATACTTGGAGATAAAGACATGACGATTGTATTGTTCCATATATAGTGACTTGGATATTGAGATCATATCTCAAATCCATATCTTACGGACCTCTCATAGATGCTTGATTAAATCAAGTCCGTAAACTTAATCTCTCATTGTATCTGAATCTCATTCAGATTAATGTCCAAAACTTGGACTAAGATCAAGTTACTTCTCTACTGAGAGGAGTCACTAAAATCCAGACTTGTTTCATCACTCCCTTGGAATGGAAGCGTCATGGTTATACAATCGTTTATGATCACATTACCCTCAGGTATTCCCAATACATGTACATCATGCATATTAGAAGACCTTGAATAAACCTGAAGATATAGATCTCTTTTAGACTGCCATCCTCAGGGTTTTATCATTAAGATTCTCATTTGATCATTGGCATTTGGTATCGATCATATACTTTCCAAAACATATATCATACCTCTAAATTCTGTCAAGCTTCATAAGCTAGACGACCATGCATGGCATATATCGATCCCAATATCTCATGAATGAGCTCATGTCTTCCGGTTCAGAAGTAAACATGTATGATCCCTTTGAGAGATCGTATTACTCATATGCCCTCATATGCACACCAGCTCGCCAGTATATAGGCCTTGGTTAGGTCATCAACTTATTGGTTTACCAAATGCACATACTTTAACATATAGTAACACATCTGTCTCCGGTCAGAGGATGTGTGCCTATATTGCGACATCATACGATGCAGGACTTTGGTTATCTCGATCTCGTTAAGTCAACTCTTTGACCTAACTAATATGACACCTCCGAATCTCTATTCCTATGCAGAGGACCTGCATCAAGTGGTCGGTCAGATATCAGTCTTTAGAGTTGGCATTGCCATCTCCCACTCATACTGGAGATCACATCTTGATGATCATTTGACGGTGCTTGATGAGTCCTCAATCTAAGTCTTTAGATATTCATCCAAGCACCAGCCTCTGTGATTCAACAATTGAATCAACAGCTTTATGATGTCAAGACAACCATGGTACATAACCCTATTTGTACAGAGGGACCTTATAGTGCATTCATTCACTTAATTTCAGACATGGAGTGAAATAAACCAATAACTTTTATTGATATATCAAACATTACAATAACATTTATTGTAGGAATGGTTCGCCCATGGCTCACATGTCCAGCATCCTTGTTAATGGTCATTCGAAAGGAGGTTTTTTCCAGCCACAATGGAATATACGCTAGGGATGCTCGTTGGCCCCTCACTTGTTTATTATTGTGGCAGATGCTTTTGCTGTTATGATGAGATTGGTCGTGACGATGATACTTTGATTCCTCTACTGCAGTGTGTGGATGATACAATACTTTTCCTGGATGGGGGCTAGGGTAGGCATTGAGGGTTGCTCAGATTATGGAAATAATTGGGGACATTTCATGCATGAGGATAAGCAGGGAGAAGTTGGTGTGTGTACATTCGGGATCTCGTCACTGGAGGTTCAGGAGGCCAGGATGCGTTGCAATGTCCCATTGGAGAATTGCCTATAATTTAGATCCCTCTTATGGCTGGCAAGCTTAGAGCACAAGATGGCAGGCTGGAAAGCAATGGCACTATCCAAGGAGGCAAGTTGATTTTGTTGAAACATGTTTTATCTGCAATTCCCATCTTTTTCTGCTCCACCCGGTTGTTGCTTGTGGGAGTTCACAAGAAACTGGAAGCCTTGATGCTAAGATACTTTTGGGAAGACGACAAGCATGAGAATAAATGATTTCATTTGATTATCTGGGGCACGATCACCACGTCGAGGAAGAGAGGTGGGCTGGGTGTGCTTAGAGTGGAGTGCATGAATAAGGCTTTAATTACGAAGTGGGTGGTCCAGATTTGTGGTAACTCGGATGAACTGATATGTTGCTTGATGTGAAGAATCCTTGGTATTTGTGGATTGTTGACAACCTCTGCAATACGTCTACCATCATCATTGTGGCTTGGCCTTAGGAAGGTTCTGCCTGAACTGTCAAAGATGATGCAATATGTGCTTAGCGGTGGGAAGAGTTCCACTTCTGATTAGATGACTCAATGGGTAGTGGTGCCCTTGGGGAGTGTTTTCCTTGGCTTCTTGCACTTGTGAATGATCGAGATATCCTCGTTCGACTAGCGTGGTCTCATGATACGTGGGCACCAACTTTTACGACGGAAGTGGTGCCCTCAGGGAGTGTTTTCGTTGGCTTCTTGCGCTTGTGAATGATCGAGATATCCTCGTTGACAGGCGTGGTCTCATAATAAGTTTTATGAATTTCTTTATGACAGAAAATGATAACAGTTATCGTCAGATGAGGTCACATGTTTGAGTAGTGAAATTAATCTCTTGAAAATGCAGCATAAAAAGTGTTTGAACCCTTTACTTGATGTTATATCTTGTGGAATGTTGAAGTTCATTATGAATAGGAATTTTTGGGTATATGTTCATCTAAATGTTACGATAGTTATGCTGATAAGAAAAATTATTACTTGTGAAAAATGTAAGCTTTCTAAAATATACTTTTAAAAAAGAAGGAAGTTAAGTTAATAAATTTCTGAGTCGATCTATTCAAACACTATCATGTGATGTTTGTTACACAATGAAAAGGATCACTCCTCATCATTGTAGATCTTACCGCAGTTATCTTCTCATGGTAGGGCAATGGGAATACCAATCTTCTTATTGGTTTATGTTTTTAAAGTGTTTGTACCCTTTGTTGGATGTAATATCTTGTGGATTCTTGAAGTTCATTAGGATTAGAAACTTTTTGGTATATGTTCATCTAAAAGGTACGGTTGTCATGGCTACTAAGGAAAAATAATACTTGTGAAAAATGGTAGGCTTATTTAAGTTTAATGCTTTTAAAAATGCTGTCTGGAATTTGAATGCAGATGGAAAAACTCCCGTCGCACCAACTCCAACTATCTCGGCCCTCTGTAGGCCCGCCCACACTATCCCGCTCCGTAATCATCTCCATAAGCTCCTCCATCCGTTGATCGGAGAGATCCGATCTAAAATAGGGGAAAATGAATGTTCGTCCCACACAACGACCACTGAGCAAGTCAGATCAGTAGCCAAATGTCTTGAGACGTGGGAATCTAACACGCAAATCATAGCAAGTTGATTGCTATATCTTTTGGCCTATCAAACATGGATGCCTGAGCTTATTGTGAGGAGTTGAGTACGTAGTGTGCTCTCCTCTGATACGCTAATTTGGCTTTCCCTGACTAGCAGACTTAGATTATCTGATTGGCTTCCTATCATTGAGAAGACAGAGAGAAAGTTATCGGATTGGAAGGTGTCTATTTTATCACGAGAAAGTCGTCTATTGATCGTGAAAGCAATAGTCTTAGCATTCATGTTTTTTCATGTCAGCTCGACTCCTCCCTATTGGTATTCATCATTGGTCGGAGATGATCATGCGAAGATTTTTGTGGGGTAAGTCGGGCAAGATGGGTGGGGAGTCCATCTAACTGACTGAGAGACTGTTACACAACCAAAGTCGGCTGGTGGCCTCTTTTCTAGTTTGGAAACCATGAATGGGGTGCTTCTTCTCAAATGGGTTAGTAGTTCGTGGACAATGTGGATCAATTGAATGACAATTTCATCCATGACACCAAAACCATTTGGAAAAGTAAAGTACCTCGTACAATGAATATTTTCTTGTGGCTTTCTTGACATGCCCACTTTCTTACCAAGGAGTGGTGTGATTGGATATTGAATGTTGGGGATCGAGTATGCGAAAGATGTGGAAGATGAAGACTTGGACCATCTCTTCTTCAGACGTGGTTTCTTAGCTCATGTTTAGAATTTGATAGGAATTTCACGGCTAAAGGTCGATAGTAGCACTCTTTTTCGAGCCTTTGTAATGTCAGCTTGTGGCTACGCGCAGACATATAATTCCTATTCTTCATAATCTTGTGGGAAATATGATGTTCTAGGAATGAGCTTACGTTTCGTGGCCAATGTTTTTACTCTGAAAATATCCTTAAACATTGTAAGGCCCTTTGTACGGCGTAGTCAAATGTAATTTAATTGTTTTAATACATCATGTGGGTCATCTCTTTTTTTAAATGAGACAAGGGATCATTATGCAAGACTCTTTGCGGGTATCTCCAGTATGTGCCCCTTGTATGATCTATATCTAGAGACGGTGTAGCATCTACTCTTCCATTGTGAGAAGACTTCCTCGATTTGTGTGGAACTTGGCTTAGATTGGTCGAATCTTTAAAGTATGGACATGTTCTGGGACTCTTTACTTGTGGCAAAATATCACCATAGAGTTGAGCTTCTTCTACTGGTCGCAACTTTCTGGGCAATTTATTTAGCTAGAAATGCACTCTTTAAATCTCAAGCTTTTTATTTCGAAAATATGACCTACCAATCTAGAACTCTTCTCGAATCTTGGCTCATGTAAGTCTTTTTGTAACTCTTCTTCGTCGTGGAAACCTTAGTGTGTTTCTTCCTTTTTTGATTAAAAAAAGAATGCAATTAAGTTTTGTGGAGATGAAAGAATGAATTGCATTATTGATGAAGCCCTAGGGTTTTCTTATATAGGAGAGAAACTTGTTGGGCAAATTACATGAAGAAGACAAAGAAAATCGAAATTACATAAACACTATAAAAGATAACTAATATCTCAACGCTCCCCCTCAAGCTGGAGCGTATATATCAATCAGGCTCAATTTGGAGCAACATCTCTGATAAAGCTCTTTGGCTAAGGCCTTAGTAGGTACATATGCTGTCTGGTCTCCAGAGCTAATGCGAGTAGTGGCGATGAGACCCTTCTGTATCATGTCATGGTTGTAGTGACAATCCACCGTTATGTGCTTGGTCCTCTTATGGAGTTGTTCACAATGAAAAAGGATGCTTGGTTGTCACATTGTAAGTGCATGGGAAGGGGCACCTCGATATTCATGTTAGTATGAACATATATGACCCACGCCATCTTTGTGCTACCCTATGCCATTGTCCTGTAGTCTGACTCAACATTAGATCTGGCAACCACGGTCTGCTTCTTGGTCTTCTAAGACACTAGGAAATTCCCAATGAGCATTGCGAAGCCTGAATTAGAATTCTTGTCCTTGGGACACCGAGCATAATCTGCATCTGTACATGCTGTAACTAAAAGGGATGTACCTTTACCGAATAGAAGTCTAATGCTATATGATGCCTTTAGATACCTCATAATCATATGGACTTCATCCATATGTGCCTGCCTGAGATGCTCCATAAACTGACTCACTTTGCTCATGGCAAAGGATATATCTGGATTGGTAATGGTCTTATATAGGAGCTTGCCAACAATCTCCTAGTACCTCTTCTTGTCGACCTCAGTGTCATCATTGTAGAGCTTCATGCTCGAGTCTATAGGAGGAGTGATAGGTCTGCAATCTGACATTCCTGTCTCAGAAAGAAGTTCTGTAACGTACTTCCTCTATATCATTACAAGCCCTCGTTGGTTCCTGGCAAACTTCAGTCCAATGAAGTAGCATAATTTACCAAGGTCCTTGGTCACAAATCACTGACCTAGGAAGTTCTTGGCAACCTGAATGCTCTGCTCGTCATCTATACTCTTGGAACTATAGTCTTGGACTTTGCTTAAGGCCATAAATAGCTTTGTGTAGCCTGCAAGCCTTCTGACACTCCCCCTCAATAACAAACACATGTGATTGCTGCATGTAGATCTCCTGTAGATCACCATATAAAAAAGCATTCTTCACATCAAGGTGATAGAGGGGGCCAATCTCGTGTCACAACAACAAACATAATGAAACGCAGAGTAGAATGTCTAGCAACTGGAGAAAAAGTATCCTGATAGTCCACCCTATATGTCTGGGTAAACCCATATGTCGCAAGTCTTGCCTTGTAGCGATCCACACTGCCATCTGTACGGTGCTTCACAATGAACACCTACTTGCACCCAACGACAGATGCACGAACTGGAGCTGAAACAAGACTCCAAGTGCCACGCAACTGTAGCACGACCATCTCCTCTTCCATGGCTAGACGTCACTGACTGTCCTGGATAGCCTCGTGATATGTCCGTGGTATCTCCACGACTGATAGTGTCAAGGTAAATTTTCTGAAATCCTCTTAAAGTCTCCTCAAGGAAACATGGGCTGCAAGAGGATATGTAACACATGTACGTCTCTGCTTTCACAGAGTAATCGACACATCAAGATCATCTGCCATGTCCTGAACCTGTAAGTTTCCCTCTTGGTAGGGTATCTGCTCATCCTGTAGTGTCTCCTGCTGCATAGACAACTCAGTAGTGACATCATTAGAAACAATGTGCTCATTACATACCTAAGGTGTGCTGGATGGTGGGGAAGATCCGTGAGCAGGGGGAACAAAGCGAGTCTTGTGAGTAAACATATGTGGAAAAAACTGAGTCAATGTAGGTGGTGGTCCAGAGGCAGTCACATGAGCATGTTGAGACAAGGTTCAGGAAAGTGGTATGCGTATGCGGTTGGACAGGTCACTGAATAGCGCTTAAACGGTATGCGGGGGGATATGCGGGGTATATGCGGTTCTACGCAGTTTCCTAATTTTTTATTTAAAAATAGATAAATATATACAAAACTGACTACAACAAAACTAAAATAATTGTGGTCCAACAGAAGATCTAAGAAAAATAACTTTCATATAGAGTTCAAAACAATCTCTATCAATCAAATATCAATACTTCAATAGAACGGTTAACACAAAATAATTGACAACAATCAACAAAATAAAAAATTTAGCGCACAAAATGCATCTATTGTTGAATATAATGTCATTTATCTATGTCGTTATATTTATAACTGATCCTCCATCAAAA
This sequence comes from Ottelia alismoides, assembly GCA_037367405.1. Classification (NCBI taxonomy): domain Eukaryota; kingdom Viridiplantae; phylum Streptophyta; class Magnoliopsida; order Alismatales; family Hydrocharitaceae; genus Ottelia; species Ottelia alismoides. The sequence goes on from JAZKJV010011368.1 coordinate 403,940, forward strand.
GTACCAAACTTTACATATAATATATTGCATTCATAATAACTATTAGTTGACTAAGTTAGTTTGCTAAATTATTAGTATATTATTCTTTTTCTTCTTTACGTGTTTACTCCAATCTCGCAGTACAACTACTTTGACGATGGATTTAAATGGTCATGGAATGCTTGGTTGTCATACATGCAAAAGTAAGGAAAACATGGCACGAATAACACAACAAAACATGGACAAATTTAAAAAAATAATAAATAAATAAATAATGTGTATGCGACCGCACAGACCGCATATGCGGCCGCATAGCCCGCATATGCGGCCCGCATAAGCGCACATGGCGCATAATGGGGGGCTTCAAGAAAGCGGTGCGTTGAGGACACCGCATACGCATATGTAGCCGCATATGCGGTCACACGGGCCGCTTTTGTGAACACTGTGTGGCCCGCATAAGCGCACATGGCGCATAATGGGGGGCTTCAAGAAAGCGGTGCGTTGAGGACACCGCATACGCATATGTAGCCGCATATGCGGTCACACGGGCCGCTTTTGTGAACACTGTGTGGAGGGGTAGGAATATGCATAAAAGATGGTGGTGGTTGTGGACTGGACGATGACTAAGCAGGAGTGGTGTCGGTGGTAGTAGGACTGTAGGAGGTGGATGCATGTGGTTCTCGTCATCAGAGTCTAGTGGGGCCAATCTGTTACCTGTAGGAGAGAAATACATGACAGTGTCAAAAAATGTAACATCAACACTGACAAAGTATTTCCGCCGAAGCTGATAAAAGCAACAATACCCCTTTTAAGTACGAGAGTAGCCAACAAAAACACACTTGACAATTCTAGGGAAGAGCTTGTCACGACCAAGAGAAAAATCATGAGCATAGGCTACACATCCAAACACACGAGGTGTGAGGGAGAATTTATCCTTCTTGGGAAACACAATCGAGAAAGGGATCTTTTCTCTCTAAACAGAGGAAGGCATGTTGTTCACTAAGTAACAAGCAATGAGAACCGCATCACCCCATTAAGCGTGAGGATCACAACTCTAACTTAACATGGTTCTGGTCACATCGAGTAAGTGACGGTGTTTGCGCTCGACAACGTCGTTCTGTTGAGATGTATGAGTACACAGGGTCTAGTGTACAATGCCAAGAAACTTGAGAAACTCAGAATGCTGCAGGGTACAAAACTCCAAGGCATTATCATAACATAGATATTTGACATTGGCTGAAAAATATTCTTTATCTCATTACTTATTCTTTAAAAGAAAAATCAAGAAAATCTAGAAAAATCATCTACAACATCCAAATAAAAATGATTTACCTGGTGATCAGGAAAACGACTCGGACCCCAGATAATCTAAATGGGAGCCCAAATAATTGAGAACTGCTCCGAGACTGACGAGGTGGAAATGAGGAAAGGTAGTGCTTCCCAAGCTGGCAAGCCTCGCATTGATAGAAAGATTGCATGGAGATCTGTGGGAGGACATGATAGCTTCTGCGGAGGAAGGTGGCCAAACAAAGATGCTACAAATAGGTTGAGACTGGTCTAGTAGGAATAGTGGAGGCACCGACATGAGGAGGTTGGATCAGTCTATAGAGCCTTATGGCCACATCCAGTCACCGTGTCCGTGAGCATGTCCTGAAACACAAGAGACGAAGGGTCAAAAATAGCATGACAATGCATATCCTTAGTACTCTGACTAATAGAAAGTGAGTTTATCTGAATAGCAGGGGCATATAAAACATTCTAAATAGGTACACCTCCCCCTATCCTATGATGGCCATGGGTATGTACTCCCCATTAGGAATAACAACCCATCTTCGTGGAGGTATAGTCTTGTAGGACCTGAACTGGGCTCTGTCTCTACACAGATGATGGGATGCACCAGAGTCCATGATCCGCTGTCATTTCTGCACCTCTACTACCAATAAAAGCTTAAGCGATACCTGAGAACCTTGAAGAGGCTCTGGCTGCGGCTACAGTATCTGTGGATCCTGTAGTGGTGGTACCGGTTATCGATGTCATGATCTCTCGTATACGAGAGGCAATGTCATCCGGGCGTAGCTACATGGGAAGCTGGACTCTGTGAAGGCTCGATTTGTTTTGCCACACGAGCAGGTGCATGGTATCCATGCTTCAGATAGCGTGTGTCCTCTGAGTGTCCAAGACGACAGTAGGTGCAAGGACTACGCCAACATCCATCGTCTCTACCACGTGGACTACATCCTCTGAACACAGAGACTCTCCCCTGTCATGAGAAGCCATCACTGAAGAGGGTTGTGGAGTGCAGTAGGAGGAATAAGATGCCTGCTGAGACAACTGTAGGCCTCCTCGATGGGACTTATGGTCCCCCCAGTAAGTAGCAATGCTCGTGCTGCATCATATGCTCCGAGTCGAGCACAACCAAAGAGACTCCGACCATCGTGGGGTTCCTGTATGTCATCGACTGCTCAATGGATGTTGTAATAGGCATGAAGCTGTGAAGCTTTTCGAACATGCCACAAAACGAGTAGAATGTATGCAGAGGACGACCATTCTGCTTAGTCTTGTAAATGTCAAACAGAAGCCGGAGAATCTTGGCCTCATTCTTCGCTTGGGCAAAAGTAAAAGCCAAAATATCCCCCATTGCCTTGGTGGTGGGTTAATTCACAATATCATTTACTATCTCCATGGTGAGGGTCCCATAGAGCCAAATACGTGCATTCACGTTGTCTTTCTTCCACAAAGCACTGTCCTCAGTCTTATCTGTTAGCTCTGGCGAAGCCAGAATGTGTTCCTTATTTTTGCACACAATATTTTTAAGAAATTGCATGGACCACAACTTATAGTTGGTCCCATCTATCTTCACGATGGGGGCCGGGCCCTTGAAGGCACCAGACGAAGAAAAATATAACCATTGTTCTCTGACATGGTGGAAGAATGCTCGAAATGGAACTCATCTTGGAAATAGACCGATCTGAGTGAGTCTACACAATAATATAGAGAATTGGTCGTACGTATAGACTCATACAACCGTCCTCGTCAATCCTTGGTGCGTTCTAGGGTCGGAAAACATGATTTATAGGCCTGAAATGACGTTTTCTGGTCAGAATCAGACCGTTTTCGGATCAAATCAAGCAGCCGCTCGGCTCACATGAGCGCTACATGCCGGAGGTGGCACTGCTGATGAGCAGCCAACTGCTATTGTAGCGTGAGAAGCCTGTTGCACTGTGCAGCGGTGCTCTGATGACGCTACAACGGCGTGGGGCTGCCGCGGTGGCGGCGTGAGGACGAGGGGCTGCGGGTAGGATTAAGGTTTTGGTGGGTACGAGAACTCCGGTATAGGACTGTTGCTCTGATACCATGTGGAGATGAAAGAATGAATTGCATTATTGATGAGGTCCTAGGGTTCTTTTATACAGGAGAGAAATCTGTTGGGCAAATTACATGATGAAGACAGAAAATAGAAATAAATAAACACTATAAAAGATAACTAATATCTCAACATGTCAATGTTGTAAAAGTCGTCCGACTAGTAGGTCCGACTAGTCTAATCAGTGGGGTGGCTGACCGAGTACCGACTAATTCGGATTAGATACATTGATCGATTAATTGTAGCTTGGAGATGCCATATTTATTTAGTATTCTGCTTTTTTTATAAACAAACTTATTATAATATGCTTAATGTTTTATTTAATTTCAATTATTATTTTTTATTTTATTACAATAGTATAAAAATATACAAAATCTATGTAAATATATGCATAAAAATGAGTTATACATTTAAAATAATCATAAAATTCAAACCCGAATAAAGTCTGACTAAATCCGATTAGTCATCCGACTGCCGATTAATCCTTAGTCAGTGATCCAGCCGACTGAGTACCGACTACCAATTTTTGCAACCTTGCAACACGTTTAAATTTCTGAATCAATCTATCAAACACTACACTATGTTTGTTACACAGTAAAAGAATCACTCCTCAACATTGCAAACCTACTGCGGTTATCTTCTCATGATAGGTTTAATGCATTTAGAATACTGATCTTCTTATAGGTTTATATGCATTTAGATTACCGATCTTCTTATAGGTTTATGTTTTTAATGGATGTTCCTAACAATCGTTATGTTTATGATGGCAGATGGAATACGATGGTGAGAAAATTCCCTTGCCGTTCAACTTGGAGATACTAAAATGGGCTGATGAGACTCGTCAAGTGCTATCAAATGCTAAGCTACCTTCATCTATTAAATTTTACAACATATACGGTGTCAACAATGACACCCCAAACACAGTTTGGTATGTCCTTCCAACTTAGTTAAACATGAATGCTCATTATTTCTTCCTTTTTTGTGGATTTCTTGGCCATTATGGGATAGGGGCTTTTGTATTTCCATGTTACAGGTTACTACAGTAAGTATAGGGACGACTACATTTGACAGTCATCCAGGGAAGGGTAGAGAACTCGTGTAGGTATCAATGTCTACACGAAACTAGTAAGATGAGAGAGCAGAAATTCATTCAATCTATGATGAAAAACTGAGATCCAAATGAATTATTTTATTGAGAAAAGAGATCCAAAAGATCAGCTTTGTTCCTTATTTCTCCTCTTTCAAATAAGTAGCACAAAGGGCCTTTTACATATTCTTATTCAATTATCTGGTTCAACCATCTGGATAGGGTTCGGTTATAAATCCAAAGAATGGTTCAACCATCTAATTTTTACTCAGAAAATAAAAAAACCGGTCAAAACTCGGTTGGACTACTTGTACATGTTGAACCAATTGAACCAAACTACCGGTTTAAACAGCTATTTTTTGACAAAAAATAATTTCTAACTATATAACAAAATGTCAAATTTTAGAACTATTCACAATATAGTTTCTTCTAACTCACAATATGGTACTTTATCTCTTCTCCTTCAATGTGTATCAATGACCCAATATCGCTTTTCCCTTTCTTATGAGCATTTCCTCTCTCTTTCCACATTGTTCATGAGGTTAACCCCTTCCAACATCAACAAAGTATTCCTCCATGTAAAGAAGTTGTCACAGTCACATTACGAGAAACAATAAATTAATAAAACTTGTCATCAAGTAGAGTTTAAATAATTTTTAAATTTTTAAATTTATACATTATATATGCATTTATATGATTTTAAGAAAATATATTTATTATGCCTTTGTGTTTTTCTAATAACATTTATACTCCAAACTTTTTTAGCAATTGCACTCATGCCCCTATATTCCAAAGAAATCACAAAATTGTCCTTCTGCCAGTATAATATAGAAGCTCAATTGTACTAATAAAAGGCCACTAAAAATAAGGTATGAGTTGTATTGGAAAAACTTGGAAAGCTCAATTGTACTAATAAAAGGCCACTAAAAATAAGGTATGAGTTGTATTGGAAAAACTTGGAAGGACACAAGCGTAAAAACATTGGTCTAACTTGGTTTGACTCGGTTGGACCATACGAACTAAACCAAGTATACAACGTTTTGATTTTTTTTCAATTTTTATGAACGGTATTGGTATGTGGATACTCGCTCGGATTGATGTATGGTTCGATTTTTAAAACCTTGGATGTTAAAAGATCATATTCGTTTCTTATTTCTTCTCTTTCATAGAAGTAGCACAAAGGCCTTTTACAGATTTAAATGATTTCTCGTAAGCGCAAGAAATGCCTCTTTTCCATCCCATCTGTGAGAGTATGCGACAGTTCCTGATTGATCATGACTTTTTGGGCCATGTGGTGGGGTTGGAGGGTATGATAGAGAAGGCTTGGGGAGACCTTGATGCCAGATTGAACATGATATTTTTTGTAAAACAATTAATTGAAGGAAAGACTTCTCTTCAAGGAGACCTGGATACTCATTATGAATGAAATTGAATCAAACATTTGGAAGCTTAAGAGGAGTATTTGTAAAATCCATCTAACCTAAACTCTAATCTATCCAGCTATTTTTAATCTTTATCTTCTTACCTTAGAATATAGTTCACCTTAGATTCCCTCTCCCTTCGAGGAATTCTTGATGAATGGATTGGTTGTATGGATATATGTATGACGAAGACTACTTATTCGGTGCTGGTGAATGTAGAGATATATGTTATTCTATGTTATTCTCTTTTGTACCGTTCCATTTCATATTTTCTTCTCTTTTGGACTCTTGATGTAATTTGCCCATAGGTTACTCTCCTATATAAGAGAGCCTTGGGCGTATGGAATAAACAAGTCTCTTTTTTCCCAACATGGTATTGGAGCGATGGTCCTAGACCGGAGTTTTCGAATCAAACCCTAACCCTAGCCACCACCTCCAAGCCCTCCGCGCACCGCCCTCGGCCCAACGCACTCCTCTGTGCGCCGCCCCTCGGCCCTACGCGCTCCTCCGTGCGTCGTGCACCCCTCCGGTGCCTCTCAGCCCTCCGCGTGCTTCTTCGTGCACCTCACGGCCCTCCGTGTGTCGTGACTCAGCCTCGCACGCTGCTACCTCGCCCCGTGCCCCGCGGGCTGTGCGTGCCTCACGCCCAATGCACGCCACCTTCTTTTTTGGGGGGCCTCTTAGATCTCAAGTGCAACCCCATGTCCTAGGGTTCAGCCAACCCTAGGGCATCTTCGTCATCGAGGAGACTCTCATCTATACCTTCGAGTTAATGGGTTTGGTTGCTTGAGTCTACACATACAACTAAACCCGTGAATGTCAGTGTAGACGATCATATCTTCAATCTACAACCCTAGTTTTCTATAATCATCATGACAGAGAGCAAGGCAGATATCCCGTCTACAGGCGCCTTCAGAGGTCCAGCGCCTATTGTGAAGATAGAAGGGTCCAACTATGAACTGTGGGTAATGCAGTTCATGAGTATGATGAAGTCGACCTGTAAGAAACATATTCTTACTGAGGAAGAGCCTGCTGAGAAGACTGGGGTCAATGCCTCTTGGGAGGCAGATGATGCATGCGTCAAGATTTGACTATCAGGAACATTAACAATTGAGAATACTAATGATTTTCTCCATTAGCCCACAACAAAAGCAATGTGAGATATTCTGGCTGCTACTTATTCACAAGCAAAGAATGAGATGAAGATTCTGCAACTCCAGCATGACATCTTTACCATCAAGCAGAATGAACGGCCTCTGCACTCATTATACACATCTTTACGTGGAATGTTTGAGAAGCTTTACAATTTCATGCCTCTCACAGCCACTCCTGAGAAACAGAAGACCTACCGGAATGCCACTATGGTGGGTGTATTCCTGGCGGCTCTAGATCCGGAGTACGAGGTTGCATGTTCCCAGATCTTGATAGATTCCACCATTCCGCCGATGGAGGAAGCCTTTCACAGACTGAGTCGTATTACTGTTCCTTCATCCACTGCAAATTAGACCGCCTCAACCATGGCAGCTGTCACACCCCCAAATTCTGTGATCGAGAATGATCGTGCAGACACGGTAGCGGATGCTCGAGAATGATCGATGGAGCTGGACTTCAGGAGGAGTCCGAAAATGCGTGGATATCAGGGAGGTTATCCACGGGAGTCTGGAGGCTCCACCGTACGTGATGGAGAAGCGTCACAGAGGACACTGGCTCGGTAGCAGAGTGTCGTGAAGCTTGTAGCAGTGCGAGCACAACGAGTACAGTCAGCAGTGCAAGACATGACAATGGATGCACGTAGTCATACATACGGGAGCGCAGAAGGGCGGTACGTAGTGAAGCAGTACGCATCGAAGAGCTATGCGGTACGGTCACAGAGGCGTACGCACGAAGGCGCACGGTATCGGTATTGATGCTTAGCGGTCCAAAGAGGCATGGAGCGTTGCAGGTGCTGAGTACGAGCATTGTCGAGCATGCTCGGTCGTACACGCACGAGAGTGGTCTGGAGGCCACGATAGCGAAGTTCTGGAGGACTTCCCCTTAGCATGGAGAACGCTAAGGAAGTGTTTACCGCACGAGGGTCTGGAGGCCGCGGGTTCCCTTTGGCACAAGACCAAGTGTTCGGTGGCACTTGGTGAATTATGGCAAAGCTGCATCAGCAAGCGTTGGAGCGCGAGTGTGCTGATGACTGGGCGGTTGACTGGGCGTCAACCGTGTAGGAAGACGAAAGGACAACAAGGGAGTCGAAGAGACGAGCAGACGAAGAGTTACTGAGGAACGCGAAGGGTTGCCGAAGAACTCGAAGGGTCTCTTGTGTCTTTATGTATCATTATTGTAGATGTAATAATGAATGTCCCTTGGGTTGCCTTGAGTCTTGTATATAAGGAGAGGTGGTGGCTCATTTGTAAACACACAACACAGTGTAGAGAGTACACAGACTGTCCACCCACTCATGAGTTAGTTCCCCTTCTAATAAGAGAAGAGCTTTGTGCCCGTGCTCGTGTGATTGCTTGGTTGAGTTCTTAAGCGTTCTTGAGCGTGTTCTTGAGAGTGTTCTTGAGCGATCCGGAGTTCGTGCTCGTGTTTGTGTTGGAAGCGTCGGTGCGCTAGCAAGCAGGAGTACGAGAAGAGTTGGAGCGTGTCCGTGACCGTTCTACTCGGGAAGGCTGGTTAGCTACGGGTTAGCTAACGCCGTACAGGATCGGTCGGAATCGATAGCGGGATTTCGACCCTGTGACAGTTGGTATCAGAGCTGAAGGCAATACCAATCGTTGGTACGAGTTGGTATCATAGCTTTGTTGGTGCCAAGGAGCAGATCACAGAGCTTGGTCGGTGCCAAGAAAGAGGGCAAAGCTACGAGCGGCTGTTGGAGCAGTCGATCGCGGGAACAAAGGATACTTGTTGGAGTAAGTATATCTTTAATCAGTGGAGCGAAGATGGTGGGTGTTACCGACCGCGTAGCAGCATTGGAGCAGGCGATGGCAGAAGTGGAGTCCACCATTGGGACTCATGCCCATCGCATCACCGCCTTGGAGGAGCGCTATTCAGAAGGATCGGATGTTGGGGACGAGACCCAACGCTCAGCGGAGCAGATCAAGTCCTTGGAGGACAAACTGGAGGCGTTCCACACGATGATGGATGATCTTTAGAGTGAGATCTCCTTCATCAAGAAGGCGTTGGCGAATAGCGAGAGCTCCATGGGTGTGCAACGACGCAAGGTACCCGGACCCAAATCTTTTACAGGTACGCGGAGTGCCAAGGATTTGGAGAACTTCCTATGGGATATGGAAGTGTACTTCGAGGCGACCAAGACGATGGAAGCCGAGAAGGTCGGTTTGGCATCGATGTACATGTCGAGCGACGCCAAGCTATGATGGAGGAGCCGTGCAGCAGATGTGGCGAGACCGAAGATATCCAGGTGGGATGATCTAGTCACGGAACTGAAGGAGCAGTTCCTGTCGAAGAACACTGCGTGGATTGCACGGGAGGCTCTTTGACGCTTGAAGCAAACAGGCACAGTTCGTGAGTACGTGAAGCAGTTCACGTCCTTGTTGCTGGACATCAAGGGGATGTCTGAGGAGGACAAGCTGTTCAACTTCACGATCGGGTTGCAAAGCTGGACGCAAGCTGAACTGCGGAGGCAGGGCGTGAAGGACCTTAATTCAGCGATCGTGGTGGCAAATGCGTTGGTCGATTATGGGGCGGCTCAACCAAGTCACAATGCTGAAGAGAAGGAGTTCACCAGCAAGCCGAAGGTGCGGTCGAAGGACAAGGGCAATGGCGTTGCCCATAATCCACCAATGGAGGAACGGGAGTACTCCAAGAGAAGGGAGCAACCCAAGAGCAAGGGGTGCTTCATATGCGACGGACCGCATAGGGCGCGGGAGTGCCCAAAGAAGGAGAAGCTGAACTCTCTTCGTGCGGACGAGGAGGAGGTAGAAGATGAGGTACGCTTGGGAGCAATTGGTGCTATGCGCAAGGTACGTCTCATGACACTTCGAGCTGGAACTTCGAATTCGGTGGAGGGAGGGAACTCTACAACAACGAGCGTTGGAGGCGCCAAGGCTCGATCGAGGACGCACAGGAGTGCGCAGGTGCATGGTGAGCACCAACATGTGTGCAGGAGGCACACAACCAAAGCCGCGGATAGGAGAACATCCGTTCATGAGAAGACGAGACAGAGCTCTGAAGGGCGATGCAGCATGGACAACGAGTTACACGTCCATGGGGGTGGAGTGGTGACGAACCACACCACCAATTGTCTTGCAGGAGGTAAGATAAGGAAGATGCTCTGAGCGCAGGAGGTGCTCACTCCCCAGGACAAAGGTACGTCCACAGGGAACGATAGGGATCGTCAACGAGCGAGCGTGGAGGTGAGTACTCCACATGTGGAGCTGTAGCTGCCACAAACCAGCGATGGAGCTGCTGTATCCAGGAGGGATACATCGAAAATGGGAGCTGACGAGGAGGCTCCACTTTTCACGATGAAGACCAAGTCATGGAGGGACATGGTTCGTGAAAAGACCAGGTGCAGGAAGGGAGACGGTGCAAGGCGACACCACCCTTCCAATTGAGCCGCATCAGGAGGTGCGTAGCGGATGGAGGATTGTGACGGGACGCCAGCTGAAGAGGAGATGCTCGGTTGAGGACAACCGATTCTTCAGGTGGGGGAGGCTTGTCACACCCCCAAATTCCGTGATCGAGAATGATCGTGCAGACGCGGTAGCGGATGTTCAAGAATGATCGATGGAGCTGGACTTCAGGAGGAGTCCGAAAATGCGTGGATATCAGGGAGGTTATCCACGGGAGTCTGGAGGCTCCACCGTATGTGATGGAGAAGCGTCACAGAGGACACTGGCTCGGTAGCGGAGTGTCGTGAAGCTTGTAGCAGTGCGAGCACAGCGAGTACAGTCAGCAGTGCAAGACATGACAGTGGCTGCACGTAGTCATACATACAGGAGCGCAGAAGGGCGGTACGTAGTGAAGCAGTACGCATCGAGGAGCTATGCAGTACGGTCAAAGAGGCGTACGCACGAAGGTGCACGGTATCGGTATTGATGCGTGGCGGTCCAGAGAGGCATGGAGCGTTGCAGGTGCTGAGTACGAGCATTGTCGAGCATGCTCGGTCGTACACGTACGAGAGTGGTATGGAGGCCACGATAGCGAAGTTCTAGAGGACTTCCCCTTAGCATGGAGAACGCTAGGGAAGGGTTTACCGCACGAGAGTCTAGAGGCCGCGGGTTCCCTTTGGCACAAGACCAAGTGTTCGGTGGCACTTGGTGAATTATGGCAAAGCTGCATCAGCAAGCGTTGGAGCGCGAGTGTGCTGATGACTGGGCGGTTGACTGGGCGTCAACCGTGCAGGAAGACGAAAGGACAACAAGGGAGTCGAAGAGACGAGCAGACGAAGAGTTGCTGAGGAACGCGAAGGGTTGCCGAAGAACTCGAAGGATTTCTTGTGTCTTTATGTATCATTATTGTAGATGTAATAATGAGTGTCCCTTGGGTTGCCTTGAGTCTTGTATATAAGGAGAGGTGGTGGCTCATTTGTAAACACACAACACAGAGTAGAGAGTACACAGAGTGTCCACCCACTCCTGAGTTAGTTCCCCTTCTAATAAGAGAAGAGCTTTGTGCCCGTGCTCGTGTGATTGCTTGGTTGAGTTCTTGAGCGTTCTTGAGCGTGTTCTTGAGAGTGTTCTTGAGCGATCCGGAGTTCGTGCTCGTGTTTGTGTTGGAAGCGTCGGTGCGCTAGCAAGCAGGAGTACGAGAAGAGTTGGAGCGTGTCCGTGACCGTTCTACTCGGGAAGGCTGGTTAGCTACGGGTTAGCTAACGCCGCACAGGATCGGTCGGAATCGATAGCGGGATTTCGACCCTGTGACAGCAACGAATCGAGGTCGTGGGGGTCATCATCAGTTCCGTGGTCGTGGACCTCGGGACAAAGGGGGTCGTGTTCGGCCATCATGCACGTTTGGCTAACGTTTTGGGCATATCGAAGACATGTGTTACTTCAAACATGGATTTCCTGCTTCTGCACGAGTAGCTGGACAGATTGAGCCGCCATCTGCTTCATCTCTGGATCAACATTTTGATGATCTTGTAGCCCGTCTGAGAGGCATTATTCCTCCATCCGGTCCCGTTGCATCAGTGCCTGCTTCTGATAGTCACTTTGATGTTGCTGCTTCTGCATCCACCAGTACCTCAGGTAGCACCTACGCATTCATTAGCAGTAGTGGATTAGATACTTTAGAATGGATTATGGACTCTGGTGCCACACATCATCTGTATGGTGATGAAGTTCTACTTACGACCTACCGACAGGTTCCTCCAGGCCGTATTGTGGTTATTGCCCATACGACGCATTCCTCAATTACTGGTCAGGGGGAGATTAGCCTGACACACTCTATGCATCTCAAGAATGTGCTGCACACACCTGCTTTTTCTATGAATTTGTTGTCCATTAGCCAACTTACAAAGGATATACATTATCGACCAATTTTTGATCCATTCTCTCTCATTTTTCGGGACATCCTTACGGGCAATGTGATTGGACGTGGCTATGAGCAGGGCGTCCTTTATCGTCTCAGTCGAACCTCTTATACCGGAGCCCCCTCTCTACTTGCTGGATCTGTCCCCCCCTTCTTGTGGCACTTGCGTTTTGGACATCTACCGATTCAGAAATTGTGTTGTGTGTTACCTTAAGTTTCACCTCACACGTCCATCCAATGTGAGGCTTATCAGTTGGGACAGCATCATCGATCTAACTTTCCCAATCGTCATAGTCGGAGTAGTAGCTCCAAGTTTGAGTTGTTTCATATCGATATCTGGGGTCCTAGTCGTGTTCCTGATCATCAGGCACACATGTTTTATATTTTTATTGCGGATGATTTTTCTCGTGTGTCTTGGGTATTTTTGTTAAAGAATAAATCTGAAGCGGAGAATATTATCATAAATTTCATCAATGAAGTTCGTAATATTTTTTCTGCATCTGTAAAGATTGTGAGAAGTGATAATGCCTTGTAATTTTGTACTCATACTCTCTCCAACTATTTTTCAACTCAAGGGATTATCCACCAAACATCCTGTGCCTATACTTCCCAACAAAATGGAGTTGCAGAAAGGAAACATCGTCATTTACTTGATATCACCAGGTTATTTTTCATACAGAGTCATGCTCCTCATTCTTTCTGGGGCGATGCTGTCCTAACAACATGTTATCTCATTAATCGTATGCCGCCGTCTGTCTTAGGTGAGAAAATTCCTTTCTCTCTTGTTTTTCCAGAAAGAGAATTGTTCTCCCTCACTCGTGTATTTGGCTCGGTGGCCTTTGTCCACCAGTTGTCTCCAGGTATTGACAAGATCTCTCCTAGGGATGTCAAGTGTGTTTTCGTCGGGTACTCCAGAACACAAAAGGGGTACATGTGTTATGATCCATTACGCAGGAGATATTTTGACAGTGCTGATATTACCTTTTTTGAGTCTGTTATGTACTTCTCTTCTATAGGTGATTAGTTGGTATCCTCTGGCACTGGTTAAGCTATATACATGCCACCACCATCACCACCTCCACCACTACCAACACCACCTCCATCACTACCATCTCCTAAACCTCCTGTTACCGTTCCTGCTCCCCCATTGCCACTACACTATACCTGTCGGCCTGCTTCTGCTCATGGTCACCGCTCATCATCTAGCTCGCCTGAGGTATGTTCTAAGAATATAATCAATATTGATGGATCTGACGATTTACCTGAGCAGGATGTGTTACAGAGGCCAGACGGGTATGCAGGTGATTTGGATCTTCCTATTGCACTTCGGAAACAGAAGCGCAACTGCGAGTCATATCCTATAGCATCCACCGTTTCTTTTGATCGTTTATCTAGAGAATTCAGGAGCTTTGTCATTGTTTTATCGGCAGTGGATATTCCACGGAATTACCAAGATGGGTTGAAGGATAGTAGATGGCATTTAGCCATGGAAGAAGAGATGGCTTCTCTTTAGTCGAGAGGCATCTGGAGCCTTGTTCTTGCACCTACCGATGTGCCTACAGTGAGCTGCAAGTGGGTCTTTACGGTTAAGCAGAATGCAGATGATAGCATTGATAGATACAAGGCACGCGTGGTTGCTCGTCGTTTTACACAAACATATGGGGTGGATTATCTTGATACATTCTTGCTGATTGCTCGCCATTCCACCCTACGGATCCTTCTCTCTATTGCGGTTACTCGTGATTGGCCACTATTCCAATTAGATGTCAAGAATGCATTTTTAGATGGTGACTTGCAGGAGGAAGTCTACATGCAACAACCACCTGGTTTTGCTATTGTGGGGGAGTGTTTTAAGGTGTGTAGACTTCATAAGGCCATCTATGGCCTTAAGGAGATCCCCAGAGCTTGGTTCCAGAAGCTCTCAGACCTGTTTGCAAAACATGGGTACAGACGTTACAATGCAGATCATTCCCTGTTCGTACAGAAGACATCTAGAGGTATTATTGCAATTATGGTATATGTAGATGATATCTTGATTATAGGTGATGATGGACAAGGAATTCAGAGGGGGAAAGAATGCTGGATCGTGAATTTGTCACCAAGGACCTTGGAGTTCTTAGATATTTTCTGGGACTGGAGTTCGCCAGAAATCCTCATGAGCTGGTAATGACCCAGAGGAAATATGTCACTGACCTGTTGAGTGAAACATGAATCCTTGGTTGTCGTCCTGCCACTACACCCATGGATCCCAGTATGAAATTATATGATGACGACACTGATGAGGTTGATAGGAGAAGATACAGAGAACTGATGGGCAAGCTTCTCTATGTTACTATTATGAGGCCCGATATCTCCTTTGCCATTTGTCGGGTAAGCCAGTTCATGTAGCAACCACATCAGGTACATATGTATGCTATACATATGATACTCATGTATCTTAAGTCATCTCCAGGTGCAGGTCTGCTGTTCAAGAAAGACAAGGAGATTACTATTTCAACATGTGCAGATGCAGATTACGCAGGATGTCCCAAGGATAGGAAGTCCACCACTGGATTTGCTGTGTATGTCGGAAACTCTCTGGTCTCATGGAGAAGCAAGATCTAATGCTGAGTCTGAATATAGGGCTATAGCCCAGGTCAGTTTATAAATGATGTGAGTGAAAGCTGTTCTTACAGTTCTATATATAGAAGTCCCTCTTCTTATGGCTCTGGAATGTGACAATCAAGCCGCTATATTTATTGCAAATAATCCTGCATTTCATGAACGAACCAAGCACATTGAGGTTGATTGTCACTTTATATGAGATATAATTCAGAAGGGGTTTATTTCTACATCCCATGTTAGCTCAGGGGACCAAACTGCAGACATCTTTACCAAGGCGTTACTTAGAGGGTCATTCCAGAAGTGCTCGTCCAAGCTGAGCATGATTAGCATCTATGCTCCACCTTGAGGGGGAGTGTAGAGATATATGTTATTCTATGTTATTTTCTTTTGTATCGTTCCGTTTCATATTTTCTTCTCTTTTGGACTCTTGATGTAATTTACCCATAGGCTACTCTCCTATATAAGAGAGCCTAGGGCATATGGAATAAACATGTCTCTTATTTTCCCAACAGTGAATGACATGCAGGTAGGGGTTTTTTTTTCCAGTCATATAGCAGGGTCCGACATGGATGCCCATTGGCTCCGCTACTCGTTGTCATTGTGGCAGATGGGTTTTCCAGGATTATTTTTTGTGTGATTGTTAAGGAATTCTATAATGGTTTTAGGGTAGGGGCGTTTCTGTGCAACTACTTCAATATCTGGATTAATCCATTTTCTTTATTAAGTGTGATGCTAGCACTAAGATTTTTAAAATCATACCTTGAGGCGGTGAGCTGCATGCCTCGAAGCATTTTTCGCCAAAATCCACCTCGTGGCTATAACCTTGGTTCCCATATTTCGAAATTTAAACTCGAGGTGATGAGGCAGTAATGTGTAAGTGAGGCACCGCTTCAGTTACTTTACTCTAAAAACCCTTTGTCCCTGTTCTAAATCCCCCGATAACAAAACCATTCTCCCCATTCTAATGCCCGCCGCCTATGCTTCTTCTCCTTATCCGCAGTTGCTCCTCCGCTTGCATCGACTTATGCTCCTCCATCGAAGTGCTGCTACTCACATAGCCTTCAAGGCTTTGACCTCTACTGCGAATGCGGTGTTTCTCCTCCACTGATTCTGTTCAATTTTTTTCTTTGAACGTTCTCCACCACTGAAGCTGGTCGTTCTAGTGTTATATTCTTCCAAATCCCCTCGCCTTGGCACGAGTGTTATATTTTTATCTACTGAAAGGTCAGCAGCATACTATTTTTTACTCTATTTTTTTCTTGTTTTATTGGTGAACTTGGTAGATGTATACTGAACTAGTTCTAGTGTATGTGACAAAATTTTTTTTATAAACAATTATGACGAACCTTGTAGCTTGGTTTTGACGGACTTAATTTTGACATATTCCCAACTCGGTGCCCAACTGTATGCATATATGTGATCCTGTTTCAAACATTCAACTATCTAATCTCTTCTAAATCCATTCAATCAACACTAATGAGTAATAAGTCTAATATCAGAACATGGACATGATACCTTATGACTTATTTGAATATGAATGGAATCAAAGCATCCACAAAAATTTCTCTTTGGAGTTATTCCTGTCAAACGTACCTTGAATTGCTATAAATCCAATGTCATATTTAGGGATGGTGCATTGAAGTATTGTTCACATTCTCTCACTATGAGAAATCATTTTTCTCTAGATTTATGATCTGTGAGTTGATTCTTTTAACAATATCTTCAAATTTAGTAATGTCACCAAAAACGAAGAAAGGGCAAGATGAAGTGCATGATAAATCTGTTTAGGGATGGAATTGTTGTTTAAAAATCCAGTTGGAAGGAGAACAAAAAATGAAAGGCTACAAGTATGTTACTTGTAACTTTGTGAAAAGACCATTACGAGTGGTATTGCGAGATTTAAAGAGCATTTGGCGACAAGCCATAAGAATGTGAGTGGTTGTTGAACTCGCATAGTAGTTTGTTGGTAGTGTAGTGTGCCTACGACCTAAAAGGTCAGGGTTCAAATCTTGGGGCGGGCACATGTGTGTTTTCCCCCTTGTTTCAATAAAATGTGAGTGGTTGTTAAAAGGTACCCACCGAGGTAGAGGATTAAGTTAAGCTTTATTTAATGAAGAAAGACATGGAAAAAAGACGAGCACTTGAAAACATCAAGGAGGTTCGTCGAGTGGGAGCGTATACAATGTAAAGAACTTTCAATTTTGATGAACATGTAATCATTGGATCTAGTGGTGATTAACAGTGTAGAGGTCCCGTGGATCTTTTTGTGGGAGGACAAGGAACTGGATGCATCTTGGCTAAAGGAAGAAAGGAAAAGATGGTGCCAGATTGTTGAGAGGTTTTTTAAATGAAAATGAGTTCCAATTCGATGTTGCCAATAACCCTTCATATGTATCAATAGTACAAAACATCATGAACTTTGGGAGGGGTTTGAAACCTCCAAATATTCACGAATTGTGGACTTGTATATTAAAGGAAGAAGTGAACACGGTAGAGACACTCATGGAAAGAGATATGATGCTACATTATGTTTGATGGACATGTATCAAAGGTTATACTTTGATTAATTTTTTAGCGAACAACCCTAAGGGCACACGGTTTTTAATTCCATGGATGCAACAAAAGAAGTTAAAAATGATGCATTTCTTTTCAAGTTGATTGATGAGGTCATTGAGGAAGTTGGAGAAAGCATGTTATACAAGTCATCACCGACAATGTTGCAGCTTGCAAGGTAGTAGGGGTCTTTTAATAGATAAAGGAGGAATTTATGTTGGACTCCATGTACAACTCACTGCAACGATCTTATATTAGAGGATATGTTGAAATTGCCGTTGCATGAGTTTATTTTTAGGAAGGCATAATGGATAATTAAATACATTTACTCTCATGCATGGGTTGGGTGGTAGCGATGGTAAGGAAATATGTTGTGGAAATTTCGTTCTGCCCAAGGTTGCAAAAACTAGTAAACAGTGCTTGGTCAGCTGGGTCACTGACTAAGGATTAATCGATAATTGGACAACTAATCGAATATATTCGAGCCTTAATCGACTTTGAATTTTTTTAATTATTTTAAACATATAAATCATTTTATACATAATTCTTGTATATTTGTATACTTTTTGTATAATCATAATTAAAGAAAAGAAGTAATTGATTTTAAGTAAAACATTAAGAGTATTTGAATAAGTTCGCCTAAAAATACAAAAATAAAAAATATGGTATCTTCAAGTAAAAATCGATCAACTAGTCGACCTAGTCAGAATAGTCAATACTCGTCGGCCACCCCACCGACTAAACTAGTCGGACCTATTAGTCGAGCCAGTCGTGCGACTTTTACAACATTATTTCTTCCTGCCATGACTCATTTTGCCATGGCTTTCCTTACATTGCAAAGGTTGCTTTAGGCAAAAGATGGGCTTAATCATTTTTCACTTCAAAGAAGTAGAAAAGTAGTTCCTATGCCTCTAAAGCTCTTGGAGAAAGTGCAGATCACGTTGTTTAAAAGAGTATATCTTCTTGTCATGGTGAAAATATCCACGAATGAGTTTCATTGATGAGGCTATGAATAGGGAAAAAGAAGAAATTGCTCGAAACATGGGAATGATGAAGGAAAATATCAGTTAAACGTCATTATTAACAGAAGGTGTGATAAACAACTACATACATTTACATGCTAATGCTTATTTCCTTGACCCTTAATGTCGATGTCCACATTTATAAATGATCGCGAAGTGAAAAATGGAAGGTTATCTTGTTTGAAAAGGTTAATTGCTGATAATGAGGATTGGGAGAAAATTGATTTGCATCATATGCTTTTGTCAATGCAAATGCAAAAGGCTTATTTGGCTAGTCGATTGCCATCAACACACAAAAGAAAACATATCATTATTTGTAATTCTATAGGTATGGATCGATCTAGCAATGATGGAATATATATCTTGTTTACTGATTCTTAAAAATTTTTAGCCAACATTATCTATATTTATAGACTTCGTACCTATAAATAGAGAAGAAACACAAAGATACAGAAACTTTTCGCTGCAAATTTGAATTTACGACACATACAAATGGATTGATAAAGCACTAATTTCATTTGAGAACTATGATTCTACTAAGTTTAGCATAATTGTCCCAGTCATAGAGGTTTGGTAGCTGGCATATGGAGATGAAACTCTGGAATTGAAGAGGTTTGCAATGTAGGTATTGAGCTTAACATACAACACGTCCAGATGTGTGCTAATTGGAGCTTCTTCAATTAGGTGGATTACTCAAGTTTTCGATGGCTTACGTTTATGTGGTATAATTTTAGTTTCTCAATGATAGGTTCACGCCAAACGAGGATATAATTGAGGCATGAAAAACACATTGACATGATCTTTTGCATGTGTAACTTAAAGTTGATGCAAAAAGAACTAAGGGGAAGGCATTAGAGGATCCCCTTTGCTTTAACGATGTCATCTCCGATAATGAAGGAATTCTGTACTCCAACTTTGTGAACATAAGGTCGAAGCTTTCCATGAACTTGATGCAAGCATATCTCTTGAAGATGAGATTCCCAATGTCAATGATGTCACCTTTAGGAACAATGGGGAGTGAAACAATCCTAGAAGAAGAAACAAAGAAAAATATAAGGAATGCAACAAATGGATGTACTTGGTCCTTTATATCATAAATTAATGTTATTGAAAAGCATGCTTCTAATTTTCAATACTTCTATATTATTGGAAAAAAGTATTGCCAATTGTGAGAGGGATAAACTTAGATAATTTTAAAAAGGATGCAAGGGTTCTCTTATATAGGAGAAAAACCCAATGGATAAAGTACAAAAAGGAAAGGATAAATAGAAGATTACGAAAGATAAAACAAAATAAAAATTGAATTATCTAAATATAGGTATTATCTCAACACTCCCCCTCAAGCTGGAGCCTAGATATCAATAAGACTCGGCTTGGAACAACATTTCTGATAAGGTCCTCTTGCTAGAGCCTTTGTAAGTATATCTGTTGTCTGGTCTTCAGAGCTGACATGTGTAATAGTGATAAAACCCTTTTGTATCATCTCACGAGTGTAGTGACAATCCACCTCTATGTGCTTCGTCCTTTCATGAAAGGCTGGGTTATTTGCAATGAAGAGAGCAGCTTGATTATCACACTGGAGATGCATGGGAAGAGGTACTTCTATGGTTAGATCAGTAAGAACAGATCTGACTCACATCATTTCTGTACTAGCCTGTGCCATAGCCCTGTATTCTGACTCAGCACTTGATCTAGCAACCACCGTCTTCTTCTTACTTTTCCATGAAACAAGAGAATTTCCTATGAACACAACAAATCTAGATGTAGACTTTCTATCTTTTGGACACCCAACATAATATGCATCTGCGCATGCTGTCACTGATAGAGATGTACCTCTACTGAAAAGAAGTCCAGTACCCGGTGAAGTCTTCAAGTATCTTAGAATCATATGCACTGCATCCATATGTGCATGTCTGGGCTGCTCCATAAATTGACTCACTTTGCTTACTGCAAATGCTATGTCGGGCCTGGTAATAGTTACATATAATAGCTTGCCAACCAGCTCTCTGTATCTTCTCTTGTCGACTTCCTCAGTATCATCATCATACAACTTCAAGCTTGGGTCAAGAGGAGTAGTGATAGGTCTGCAATCTGCCATGCCTGTCTCTGAGAGAAGATCTATAACATATTTTCTTTGGGTCATTACAAGACCCCGTTGATTCCTGGCAAACTCTATTCCAAGAAAGTAACGTAAATGTCCAAGGTCCTTGGTCATAAACTGCTGACCTAGGAAGTCCTTGGCATCCTGAATACCTTGCTCGTCATCCCCTGTGATAATAATGTCATCAACATAAACAAGAATGATTGTAATACCTCTCTATGTCTTCTGTATAAACAAGGAGTGATCTGCAGTTGATCTCACAAACCCCCGCTTCTCTATTAAGTCCGAGAGCGTCTGGAACCATGCTCTTGGGCTCTGCTTGAGGCCATAAATAGCCTTATGTAACCTGCACACCTTATGACACTCCCCCTCAGCAGCGAACCCAAGTGGCTGCTGCATGTAGACCTCCTCCTGTAAGTCACCATAGAGAAATGCATTTTTCACATCAAGCTGATAAAGAGGCCAATCTCGTATTACAGCAATAGCAAGGAGAATACGGAGAGTAGAATGTCTGGCAACAGGGGAGAAAGTATCGTGATAGTCTACCCCATATGTCTGGGTAAACCCTCGTGCCACAAGTCTCGCCTTATAACGATGCACACTCCCATCCGCACGATGTTTCACAGTAAACACCCATTTGCATCCCACTACTGATGCATCAATGGAGCAGAAACAAGACTCCACGTACCACGTGACTGTAGCACAACCATCTCCTCTTCCATGGCTAACCTCCACTGACTATCTTTGAGAGCCTCCTGATACGTTTGCGGTATCTGCACGGCTGATAGTGCTAGCGTAAATCGTCTGAAATCCTCTGATAGCATATCCAAAGAAAATTGGGCTGCGAGAGGGTAAGTAGTACATGCTCGTTTCCGCTTTCGCAGAGCAATTGGAACATCTAGATTATTAGCCAGGTCATGGTCCTGTATATTTCTTTCTTGAGAGAATATCTGCTCCTCTTGTTGTACAGTTAATTCAGTAGTGCCACCAGTAATAATATGTTCATTACATACCTGAGGCGTGCTGGATGATGGGCAAGGCTCTTGAGCAGGGAGAACATAACGAGATTTGCGAGGACCATTACGAGGCAAAAACTGAACCAACGGAGGTGGTGGAGGAGGTGGTGGAAGTGGTGGAGGAGGAGGAGTAGGTGAAGAACCAACAAGAGGTGGTGGCATGTAAATCTCATCATCAGAGTCATATGGATTAAGTTTGTCACCTGTAGGAGAAAAATACATGACCGCCTCAAAGAAAGTAACGTCAACACTAACAAAATATTTCTGGCTTTGTGGATTAAAGCAACGATATCCCTTTTGGTTACGAGAATAGCCAACAAATACACACTTGATAGCTCTAGGAGAGAGCTTCTCGCCCTGGAGAGACATCATGAACAAAGGCAACAGATCCAAATACACGAGGTGTAAGAGAGAAGAGATCCTTCTCGGGAAACACAATCGAGTAAGGTATCTTCTCTCCTAACACAGACGAGGGCATGCGGTTCACCAGATAACAAGCAGTAAGTACAACATCACCCCAGTAAGAATGAGGAGCACGACTCTCTATCAACAATGTTCTGGTCACATCAAGTAAGTGATGGTGTTTGCGCTCGGCAACATCGTTCTCTGGGAAGTGTAGACACATGAAGTCTGGTGAACAATGCCATGGGGTTTAAGGAACTCAGAAAGATGTAAGGTGAAAAATTCCAAGGCATTGTCAGAACAAATATACTTGATATTGGCAGAAAAAATATTCTTTATTTCTTTAATAAAATACTTGATAGTGGATCCAGCCTCAGACTTATTTTTCAATAAAAAGACCCAGGCGGTCTAGAAAAATCATCAACCGCTACAAGATAAAAATGGTGTCCTTGAGGATTAGGAACACGACTAGGACCTCAAATGTCTAAATGAAGAAGCTCAAATAGCTGAGAGCTGCTCCGACTCTGACGGGATGGAAACGATAAACGATGATGCTTCCCAAGTTGACATGCTTCACATTGAAAGGAGGATCTCGTAGAAATCTGAGGGAGAACATGACATAACTTTTGCAGAGGAAGATGTCCAAACCTAAGGTGCCACAAATAAGGAGAGACTGGTCCAATAGGTATAATAGAAACACTAGCACGAGGAGGCTGGACTAGTCTGTAAAGTCCCCGCTTCTCATGGCCACTTCTAATCATCCTGCCTGTGAGTATGTCCTGAAACACAAGAGATGGAGGGTCAAAGATGGCACGACAATGCAGATCCTTAGTGATCTGACTAATAGAAAGTAAATTCATCTGAAAGTCAGGAGCATATAAAACAGTCTTCAGATGCATGGATGGTCTCAACTGCACCTCCCCCTGTCCTGTAATGGGTAAGTGGTTGCCATTAGCAATGACGACCCATCTGCCAGGTGGTATTGCTCTGTAGGACTTTAGTTCCGTTTTATCTCCACATAAGTGGTGAGACGCACCAGAGTCCACAATCCATTCTGTCATATCAGCATTCATACTACCAGTAAAGGCATAGGTGATACTTTAGGAGCTCGAAGAGGCTCTGGCTGCTGTAGTAGTATCTGTGATGGTGTCAGTACTAGGAGTCATGATCTCTCTGATACGAGAGACAATATCATCCAGGCGAGGATCGGCCTGGGGAGACACAATATGCTCTGCTGCTCGACCAGAAACAGGATATCCATGCTTCTGATAGCATGTTTCCTCTGCATGTCCAGGCTTGCAGCAATAGTAGCAGGGGCCACGTTGACGTCCACCGCCTCTTTCTCGAGGTGTGCGTCCTCTGGAATGGATCGCCCCACCTTGACTACGAGAAGCGGTCATCGCTGAGGAGTGCGAAGACGTGGTTGTCAAAGGGATATCAAGTCGACTGAGACGGCTATAGGCCTCCTCTATAGGGGGAATGGTTGCTCCAGTAAGAAGATGAGTACGTGCATCATCATATTCTTTGTCAAGTCCAACCATAAAAACTCCAACCATTGTGGAGTTCCTATACGTCTTCTGCTGCTCAGTAGATGTTGTAATGGGCATGTAGCTATGAAGCTTTTCAAACATACCTCGTAGTGAAGAATAGTAAACATGTAAGGGACGGCCATTCTGCTTGGTGTTGTAGATATCAAACTGGAGTTGAAGAACCTTGGCCTCATTCTTCGCCTGGGCATAAGTGGATGCCAAAGTGTCCCACATTGCCTTTGCAGCTGGCTGAGTTAGAATATCATTAGCTATTTCTGTAGACAGAGTCCCACAAAGCCATACTCGTGCGTACACATCATCTTGCTTCCAGGAAGAATTTGCCCCAGTCTTATCTGTTGGCTCTGGGTCTGTTAATATGTGCGCCTTATTGTTGCACTGCATGAGGGTGAGAAACTGCATGGACCATAACTCATAATTGATGCCATCCATTTTAACGATGGGAGCCGGGCCCTTAAAGGCACCGGACGAGAAAATGCCACCCTTGGTGTCTGATATGACGATAAAATAGCCAAATAACAGACTTTAACTGGGGTTTTAGACCGATATAATTGAGTCTAAAGAATCATACGAAGGATCGATTGTGCGTGTATATTCATACAATCTTCCTTGCTAATACGTATTGCTTGACTAAAAACGTGTTTCTTGTAGTCTCAAATCACATATCTATCCATCGATGGAATAATCAGAACATGATACCTGTCCTGAAACGAGAGCCTGGATGACTAACGTCGTGGCTGGGTGGGCGCTTGGAGACGCTGGTTTTTGTATCTGATAAGTTTGCAAATACGCCAACAATAAGGCCGATGAGAAGCGATGCACTCTCCTCGGGGATGTAACGGAACTTGTGGCGGCGCGTTGCGCTTGGAGGGGATTCATGCCTTCTGCCTGGACTAGTGCTGGAGATCGCCTGAGGGGGACTCAGCCTATGCAAAGGGCGCGCGGGACGCTAGGCGGGGTCGGGGGCACGCAGGGTGCGCGGGATGCGTAGGATGCTTGGGGCGCTCGGGGCGCTAGGCGGAAGGGGGCCTCGCGCACGGAGGCGGAGGCGCAGGCGCGGAAGTCAGAAGCCGAGGTTGCGAGGGCACTCGAGCGGGGCGAGAGGGCCGAGTTCTTACGAGAAGCGTGAGGGTACACGTATGATTGGGAAGGGGTTTAATTTAGGATAAAACATGGCTCTGATACCATGTGAGAGGGATAAACTTAGATAATTTTAAAAAGGATCCGAGGGTTCTCTTATATAAGAGAGAAATCCAATGGATAAAGTACAAAAATGGAAGGATAAATAGAAGATTACAAAAGATAAAACAAAATAAAAATTGAATTATCTAAATATAGGTATTATCTCAACACCAACGTTGATTTTTTTGAAAGGAAATGTGGTGTAAACTCGAGATAAGTTACACCCAAATTCAATTAAACAGTAAAGAAAACTCACGGAAACCATGTCGAGAAAAGTTAGTTGCTGATAGAAGGGCTTGTAATTTCGAAATTTCAGCAAAATTTTAGTTGAATTTCAATCAAAATTTTGTTTCATGGATTATGACTGAAATTGATGTTTAAGGCCTTGTGAAAAGATCCATGGCTTGGTGAAATACAACAACAACAAAGCCTTTTGCAACTATTAAGTAGGGATATTATTTAAACTTGGTGAAATACATTATAAAAAATAATATCGCTCCTACGTAAAGATTACACTATTGTACGATAGCCAAATAAACCACGCTACTACAAAAGTCCTTAAGCAACATGCAAAAGAAGAGATGCAAGCATCTTAGACGAAAGTCTAGAAACCTTCAACACTTGCTTGATCCAACCAAGGAAGCGACAACCATCTCCAAAGTGCTACAAGCGGGGCACTCGAAAAACATGTGATGTGTGTTCCTTGTATGCGACACCCTCAAATCTGGGTACCCGTTTATGTCGCATTCGCAATACAATATTCCTTAAACATCGCATTAAGTATGAAATTATGGAAAATTTTTATGCTTTGCTTTTGCATATGAAATTCACATTTAATAAATAACATCGAAAACAAAAATAATAATAGTAATATGTGCCACCAATATTCCATTAATTTCCATAATTTACATGTACAAAAGAGATGGCAATGTATACACATATCCCAAAATATATATATAAGAGAAAGAAAGCATTTATAATCTGAGCTGAACAAAAACTACAACAAAAGCTATACCGTCTACTATAAACTCGATCGTCAGGAATCATTAATCCGCTACTGTATTGCAGGTTCCTTGTCTGCCATGCAAGGAAGAAAACGATGCCACAAATGTGTATACAACAAACAGTTTAACAAAAATAACAAGTAATTTACTATGCACAAAAGAAAGCAAGTAGATAGGCATATATAAATGAAAATCTACCATTATCTGCGTTGAAAAAGGTTTTTAAAAATATACTGCATGCATTTCCCCCTTATTACTCATTATCCCAATATTTCTTATTTATAACATCCTCCTATAGAATCGAGGCCAGTAAGTATATGTTGTTTACTTATCATTGATATCAAGTTATGGATCTTGATAAAGAGTTAGTGAGGTGATACTTTATTTTACTCTTAATTTATTGATGATTGAAAGGATAATATATTAATCAAGTTTTCAATTCTATCTATCTTTTCAAGTCTAGTGTATAGTCTGTGGTCTTGATATATGTATAACCTCACACTATGACTCTAAGAAGTGAATCATGCCTTGGGTTGGGGTGCTTCCGTAGGCATGTGGTGTTATGTAATGCATCATAACCACGTTCCCAACACGTCCACTATCTTATATGGAGTTCGAATTCAATTTAATTATAGTCACTTCCAACCAACTCAACTCATCGTTGATTTCATCTCTTAACCTAGATTCATTATAACTAATCAACTTTGATTGTAACTCCTCCAATCCTCAAGTGTAGCTGACTCAGATGTAACTCTAGATGATTTAGATGTAGTCATGGATGATTCGTATGTAGCATCGCCAAGCCTGTTGGTGGAAAGTAACCAAAACTCAAGCAGTGAGGTAGTCTCCTAAGGAGACTCTTCCGTCTCGCTCTCTAATTGGAGTGCGGTCCAATAGAGGAAAAGGTTTACTCCAAAACTACGCTCCAGAAACGAGTGAGAGAGATTCTTCGGAAAAGTCACTTTAAAAACCGACCCTATCGGTAACGGGAGAACGAGCTTGTACGAAAAATAAAAACCGAAGATCCCTCGCATGGATATCCTAAAACAGAGGTTCAACGGAGCTAGTCAAAAGTTGGGATCCCAACGAGGCGTAAAACACTGCAAACTCGCGTAAAAACCGTGAACAAGGCTGAGATCCTCGACCCGGGTACTTGGCGGCCGCTGCCCTAACTAGGCTTCTTTCCTCCGCCTAGCTGAGGGTCACCGCACCCTCGCACGGTCAGGTGTAAGGATTATCACGATTGACACACATCTTAGTTATCGTGGATGCTTAAGCGAAAGAGATTGCAAAGGAGATCGGGTCAGTTCCGACCCGCACGAAAGGCGTCACGATCTGGGCGGAGAGAGGCGTCTTCTTCTTAAGAGATCTCTAATTTCATTTGTAATATGATGTGAGAGTTGTTGCAAGAATCCAAATATTACCGTAGGACATATCATGCGTTAGATCTCTAATTTCATTTGTAATATGATGTGAGAGTTGTTGCAAGAATCCAAATATTACCGTAGGACATATCATGCATTAGATGACCATACACAATTCAAAACCAGCAAGGCAGAATAACGATGTTTGATAATTACTAGCTCAAGCAAGTTAGAATAATGTTGTTTCATAATTACTAGCTCAGGTAGGTGACTGGACCAAGGTCTCAAATTTTTAATCACCTGATGGTGTTTCATATGTAAGTTAGAACAACTATGGAGATGCTCTTCATTGGTAAAATTATCCTTTACAATGGTAAGATATACCCTGCATCTCTCCATACTGGGTCTAAAAGAAGAGTGATAAATTACATTCATATCCACTCTCATTTCTTAACTTCAGTCCCAAAGAAACAAGAGCAATGATTGTTATTATGCTCTTCATGTTCCTATTGATATGAGGATATTGGGATGTCCAAAGAGACTCTCTTGTCTATATGCAAAGTTATACACTCGGTTGCCATGTTTTTCATGGTATAGGAGCTCCATCAGTGTATTACTCCATCTTCCTGATAGGGATTGGGATAAGTTACCATTTTATTGTAGCAATAGAATAATTAAGCTAATTATATATATATATATCACTTTTTCATGCATCTTCCGCTATAACGACGATGACTACTTCAATTTGCAGGATGTCCTATTTTGCCTGTGTCTCAAGTTTTAAGAACTATGAAATGGTTTTTGAAGAAGTTCGTGGTTGCCAAAGATGTTCCAATGATCACCAAAGACATAATGTTACTAGTTTATAGTCCGCGAATAGAGTTTATCTTTGGTATATAACTGAGAATCATTGTAAACTTCACTTACTGAAACAAGATACTATGTATTCAATTAGCTTCTTATCATAAAGTGTGCAATAAGTATTCTCCTATAGCCAACTTTTCAAGTTTCCTATGAGTTACTATATATATTTTTAAATGCACATAGATTAGCTCCAGATCCGATGCCCAGAAGTAACATATATGCAATTATAACTACATTTCCATTTACTGAAGGGTTCTGGGATTGATGATTCATGATTTACGCAGAGATATCAAATTCTCAATTCAATTCGATCAGATTCTCCAATCCCATTTCCTGGAATTGATGATTCATAATTTTATACCGAAGTTGTTTCTCAATTCATTTTTTTGTGTGGAAAAAGAAAGACAAAAATAGATGGTAGCAAAAGTGATGTTTGATGATACATGCTTGTCAGCAAAGAAGGATTGGAGATTGTACCTTGATCTCCAATTATTTGGAGATCACTTGAGATGCAATTGTTCCAATTGGGAGAGGAGTAGCAGCTCCAACTTGGTGAGAACAACAACTGTTCTAGTTGCATGCAACAGTCTTCAAGAGAGGAGTAGCAGGTATTCAGCCTTCACCAGCTGCAGTAAGCAGGTATTCAGCCTTCACCAGCTGCAGTAGAGGGGAGCTGATGTTTCAACAGCTCCAGAGAAATCTTTCCTACAATAGTAAGGCTCCCCTTCGGCTTGGCTTTTGACTGTGGAAATGGGGCAAAGCTGTGGAGAAATAGTTTGTGGGAGAAAAGAAAGGGGAAAAAAGAAGGGGAGAAGGTCCCTTAACATGTTGGAATGCTTAAATAGGGAAAGGGGAGGGGAATAGGCGTTTGTAATTGTCAAATAGGGAGAGGAGGGAGCTTCCTTCTTGGAAGCTTCCTCTTTTCTCTCTCCTTTTTTAATACATAAATGACATTATCACAATGATGTCACCCATGACATCATTGTCTTAATACATATATTTCCATTTGTATTTATTTATTTATTTTTACAACATGAGTTAGCAGAAATATATTATTATTATTATATTTTTTTGATTCATTTATTTGAGATATTAAAAAATGTCCATATGCGTACATTACTTCTGATTTCGACGCGTAATATCTCGATTTGGTCGTCTCTAAACGATGATCAATATGAGTATAATATTGATATACTTTAAATTGAATCCCCGAATTTCTTGAGATGCGGTTTTTTGGTTTGAGGTTAAATTTCGTGATTTTAAAATGCCAAACGACCTCCGATTGACGAATGATCGATTCCATTGGTCTTATTTCATTGAATCGATTTTTGTGACGGTCTTGATTTGTTTTGTGATTTCCGGATTTGCGTCGCTTCTTTTTTGGCACATATTACGATGCGATCGATTTTTGATCGATTCCGCCCGAACAACTTTTGATTCACGATCAATTGATCGATTTAGGACATTAAATGTTGATTGATAACTTTATCGGGTTATACGGATCCTAATCGGGTCGGGTTCAGGTTTGTGCATATCCAGGTTTCAAATATAAAAACCTCAAACGGACTCTCGTCTTTGAGACTTGAGTCAAGGTTATTAGGTGTCTCGTTTGGAATCCATCCGAACATAAAACCTCAAAGGGAAAACAAGCCAAATTCTTATAAATTGAAATGATTACCAGGCTTGCTTTAATGATTACCTGGGAAAACCTACGAGTATCGTGCTCGCATGTCGGCTTCAGTCTCCCACGTCGTTTTTTCGACGCCTTGTCAGTGCCACATCACCTTTCCCAGAGGAATATCTTTGCTGCAAAGCTTCTTCACAGCACTGTCAAGAATCTGAACTAGCCTTTCCTCATACGTCAAATCTGGCTCGGCATCAAGATTCTCATAGCTGATGACGTGTTGAGGGTCGTGCACATACCTCCTTAGATTGGAAACATGAAATACGTCGTGGATGCCTGAAAGGTGTTGATGAAGAGCTACTTAATAGGCTATTTTCCCCACTCTAGCTAGAATCTCGAATGTCCATTATATCGTAGTGCCAACTTGCCACGAACACCAAATCTCTCAATTCCCTTCATGGCAGATACTCAGAGAAATATCCAATCTTCCACCTATAATTTACAGAAATGTCATTTATATATGATATTAAGTTAAATATAGCTAAGTCATAATTGAATGAATGAAGGGAAGAGAATGTGATTACCTGAACTCTAAGTCTTTTCTCCGACGATCTGCTGCATAGCTCTTCTGGCGGCTCTGCACTGTCATAAGCCTTCATCTCACAAGATCAACAATTCTCGCAGTCTCCTCCAAGAGATCTACGGAATGGAGAACATGATCACCTACCTCACGCCAACTGAGAGCTGTGAAGCATCTCTGCCCGTATAGGGCTTTGAATGATGTCATGCCAATATTGGAACGATAGCTGTTGTTGTACATGAATTCAACTAATGGCAAATGGTCCTTGCAGGACCCTTTCCACTCCAAAGTGCATACGCGAAGTAGATCCTCAAGCGTCGGAATGGTGCACTCACTCTGCCCATCAGTCTGTGGACGGTATACATAACTCATCTTCAGCTCTATATGTAGTGCTGATATGAATTGGTGTCAATAATGCGACATAAATCTTGAGACTGTCAGACACCACTTCGCATGGTATACCACGAAGTCTGATGATATTCTGCACATATAACCTGGCCAGTCTAGATGGAGTGTAGGTAATGTTGACAGGTATGAAATGGGCTGACTTGGTCAACCTGTCAACAATAACCCAAATAGAATCATAGCCACCGGTTTTCCTCAGCGAATTCATGACAAAATCCATAGAAATACTCTCCTATTTCCACTCGGGAATGGGGAAATTGCAGTAATCCTGGTGGTCTCCCGTGCTCTGCCTTGACCATCTAACAGGTCATGCATCTGTTGACATGCTGCGCCACATCGCACTTCATTACATCCCATCAGAATGTCGACGTAGATCACGATACATCTTGGTATTGCCCAGGTGAATAGATAATCGTGATCTGTGTTCCTCATCGAGAATATCTTTGCGGAACTGCTCATTGTTGGGTACAACGACTCGACCTACCTTACATAAAATAGACTCCGCCACAACATAATCATCAATCTCGTCCTTGACGGTGCGCATGTATCAATCTCGATTCCAAGGATTTATCTTCTGGCCTTCGACAATGCAATCCCATAAACTGCTGAATCGTTGAAGCACGACAGTAGAAATGGATACACTCTCCTGAGGATGTCAATCAGTTAAATTTGCGAGCATATCCTACGTGTATAGCCAGTTCGTCGTTCCTTCTGCATGAGCTCTCCGGCTAAGTGCATCTGCTACGTTTCCCTTACCTGGGTGGTAAGAGATCGTGCAGCCGTAATCCTTCAGTAGCTCGAGCCATCTACACTGTCTCATGTTCAACTCTTGATCAAATATGCACTTCAGGCTCTTGTGATCAGTGAAAATATCGAAATTCACCCCATAAAGATAGTGACGGCAGATCTTCAAGGCAAAAACAACTGCCTCCAACTCCATGTCATGCATAGGGTAATTCCGCTCATGCGGTCTCAACTGTTATGATGCGTAAGCAATCACATGACCTCTCTGCATTAAGACTGCTCCTAGACCTTCTCCAGATGCATCTGTGTAGACTGCATAGTCCTGAGTGCCTGAAGAAAGAGCAAGAGTAGGCGCTGTAGTAAATCTCTCCTTCAGTGTCCTCAAGGCCTGCTCACATGGACTCCCTTTTAGACCAATCACGTCAAAGGGCGAACAATGCGTGAAAATCGGCTGACAAAGCGTCTGTAATAACCCGCTAGTCCAAGGAAGCTCCAAATCTGTGTAACTATCTTGGGCTGCTCCCAAGACATTACTGCCTCAATCTTTTCAGGATCTACTGCGATACTTGCTCCAGAAATGACATGCCTAAAATGAGACCTGGGATAAACAAAACTCGTACCTGCTTTAGCTTGGCATATAGCTTGTGCTCCCGCAATATATCCAAGACAATCCGCAGATCATTCGCATGATCCCATTCATTCCGTGAGTATATGGGCACATCATCAATGAACACCACCACAAATTTTTTTCCAAATATGGGCGGCAGATCCGGTTCATCATATCCATGAATGTTGCAGGTGCATTGGTGAGGCTAAATGACATCACCACAATCTCGTAGTGTCCATAATGAGTCTTAAAAGATGTCTGCAGAATATCGGACTCTCGAATCCTCAACTGATGATAATCTTAACAAAGATCGATCTTTGAGAACACCGAAGATCTTTGGAGCTGGTCGAACAAATCATTGATACGTGGCAATGGATAACGATTCTTCATCGTTCTCTTGTTCAATTTTCGATAATCAATGCATAGTCTCATGGATCCATACTTCCTGACAAATAGAACTGGAGCACCCCAAGGTGAAGTGTTCGGTCTCACGAATCCCAAGACAAGTAACGCCTGTAACTGCACCTTCAGCTCTCTCAACTCTGCTAGTGCCATGCAGTAAGGAGTCATCGAGATCGGCTGTGTGTCTGGTAACAATGTGATCTTGAACTCAATCTCTCTCTTAGGAGGTAATCCTGGTAACTCATCAGGAAACACATCTTGTAGTCTGATACTACTCGGATGTCCTGTGTCATCGGCTCATGATCAGATACCTCTCGAACAAATGCTAGATAGGAATTACAACCCTGATCAACAAGTCTCGGAGCTCTCAACAGCGAAATATATTCCATTTTGGAGTCATGTAATATTCCCTCAAAAGTGAACTCATGTAAATTTGGAATCATGAAGAAAACTGTCTTCCTAAAGCAATCAATAAGATCATGATGAGCCGATAACCAATCCATGCCTAAAATCAAGTCAAACTCATCAAGTTGTAGTAGTAAACAAGCTGCAATCATCTCATGACAACCAATCAGTACTGGCAAGTGCATGACTATCAGGGAAATAACAAACAACTGACCACCTGACCGACATATGTGATATGGAGAAGATAGTCACTACAAATCTACCTAAAGAAGCTTGTAGCCTCGAAGCATGGAAAGAACGCGTCGCTTCAGAATTAAACACAATATGAAAAGGTCGGCCCAATAATGAAACCATACCTTTCACCACAGTAGCTGTCGAACGTGCCTGCTCCTCGATCACTACATATAGCTAACCCTATCTAGCTGGTGCAGTACTGGAACCTACTACTCTCTGTGTTTGTCTCTGTTGCTGCCTCCTGAAGTTGGAGTTCCTGCCACGAAAACTCCCTATATGCTGTACTTATGGCTTTGACGACTATGGCTTTGGGCGAGGCTCACCAGATCTCTGGGGACATTGATGTCAGTAATGTCCCCACTTGTGATACAAGTAGCATCAGACTGGCCGGGTAGATGGAGTGGTCGTGTTTGTTCTCTAAGTTGTTCCTACCGGGGGTTTGTCTACTCACTGTGACCCAGATGGTTGTGCCGAATCGGTGCCACGTCCGGCAATTGCTCCTCCTAAGGTAGTCGATGGAGATGAGCGAGCACTGCCTGAGAATGTTGAACCTGTAGGTCGAAAATGCCTACCTGACCTCTGCAGCTGAAATGGTCGACGAATTGGCCCAAAAGATCGTCGTGGTCTAGGCGCCACTCTAGATGAGCTCCTAAGTCGTCGCTCTCGGATGTCCTCGAACTTCTCCGCTACATTAGTAGCTTCGGAGATAGAAGTGATGTGCAACCGACCAACTTCTCCTGTACCTCATCTCACATACCTTTGATGAACTTTTCCAGATTCTCCTCTAGAAATGCGACTGCTGCTGGTGTGTGTCGAGACAGCTCTGTGTATCAGACAAAGTAATCTCTGGATGTCATCCGTCCCTGATGAAGCGCTGCAAATAAACAGCGCTGAGACTTCTTCGACTTTGCAGAAAAGTAGTGGGAACTGAATCGTGTTTCAAAATCATCCCATGTGGGCTCACGGTCCAGCTCAGAAACTACTGCATCTCACCATCTCTCGGCAAAATCGGTCAGTGAGTACTTCATGAAAGATAGTGACGTGTCTCGTGGCACGCGAATCATCGTCATGACCTTCATCATCCTCTTCAGCTAATGTTCTGGCGCATCTGACGTACCGGTGCCCTCAAACATGGGCACATAGGCCCGCTGGTAAGAAGTGAAAACCAACTGGTGCCTGTGGATAACAGAGTACTCATGTGCATCCTCGTCTGCAAAGTCTACAGGGTCTGCTCCCTATCATAGTCTTCATCATCTGCTCCATTCTCTAGTATATCATCAAGTGGATCATAAAAATGAGGTTGTTGTACTTCTACCTATTGTCGTGATCTTGGTGTGTGCCTTCGTGAGATGGACGATAGTTGGAATCTGGCAACTCCTCAAATCTGAGCTCCATGTTCGTCTGTCTATCAACAATCTCCGTCCGCTGAGCCAAAATCTGATCCTGCTAATTTTCATAGCAGCCTGCTGCTGCTGAAGGTCGTTGAGAGCAATCAATATGCGTGCTAGCTGGTCAGTCGTCTCTTGTCCTGTCGGGATGCCATTGCTCTTCATGAGAACCATTTTGTCATAAAAAATGTCATTCGCAGATACTTATCATATATGTTTTTTCCTCTTCTTAGGATATATTATGAAAATTAATGAAATTGGTGACATTTGTGGTTATTGAATTTGAATGTCATATTTTCCTTCTCGGAGTCACGACAAGTCAGAAGGTTGTTGCTATCCAAAAACTTAATGCGATCGGTATTATAATACTACGAATACGTGTAGCGGGGTACCACGACTTTGATACCAAACTGTGATGCCCTCGTATCCGGGCACCCGTTTACGCTGCATTCACAATACAATATTCTCTAAATATCGCATTAAGTATGAAATTATAGGAAAATTTTCCGTGTTTTGCTTTTGCATATGACATTCACATTCAATAAATAACCATAGAAA
The DNA here is from genome assembly GCA_037367405.1 of Ottelia alismoides. NCBI lineage: Eukaryota > Viridiplantae > Streptophyta > Magnoliopsida > Alismatales > Hydrocharitaceae > Ottelia > Ottelia alismoides. The sequence continues at coordinate 438,880 of JAZKJV010011368.1, forward strand.
CAACAATAATAATAGTAACACGTGTCATCAATATTCCATTAATGTCCGTAATTTACATGTAAAAAAGAGATGATAGTGTATACACATATTCCAAAATATGTACATAAGAGAAAGAAAGCATTTATAATATGAGATGAACAAAAACTACAACAAAAGCTATACCGTCTAGTATAAATTCGATCGCAGGAATAATCAATCTGCTACAATGTTGCGGTCTGCTTGCCTGCCACGCATGCAAAGAAGAAAAAGATGTCAGAAATGTGTGTACAACCGACAATTTAACAAAAATAGAAAGTAATTTACTATGTGCAAAAGAAAGCAAGTAGATAGGTATATATAAATGGAAATATACCACTACCTGTGTAGAAAAAGATTTTTAAAGATATACTGCATGCATTTCCTCTTATTACTCATTATCTTAATATTTCTTATTTTTAACATTCTCCTATAGTAATTGAGACCAGTAAGTATATGTTTACATGTCATTGAGATCAAGTTATGGATCTTGATAAGGAGTTAGTGAGGTGATACTTTATTTTACTCTTAATTTATTGATGATAGAAAGGATAATATATTAATCGGATTTTCAATTATATCTATTTTTTCAAGTCTAGGGGATAGTTTGTGGTCTTGGTGTATGTATAAGCTCACACTATGACTCTAAGGCATGAATAATGCCTTACGTTTGGGGTGTCTCCGTAAGCATGCGGTGTTATGTAATGAGTCTTAACCAAGTTACCAACACGTCCACTATCTTATAGGGATTTCGAATCCAATTTAATTATAGTCACTTCCAACCAATTTAACTCATCATTTATTTCATCTCTTAACCTAGAGTCATTATAACCCAATCAACTTTGATTGTATCTCCTTCAATCCTCAAGTGTAACTAACTCAGATGTAAATCTAGATGATTTAGATGTAGTCATGGATGATTCAGATGTAGCATTGCCAAGCTTGTTGGCGGAAAATAACCAAAACTCAAGCGGTGAAGTAGTCTCCTATAGAGTCTCTTCCGTCTCGCCCTCTTATTGGAAGTGCGGTCCAATAGAGGGAAATGTCTACTCCAAAACTACGCCTCAAAGATGGGTGAGAGAGACTCTTCGGAAAAGTCATTCAAAAAACCGGCCCAACCGGTAACGAACGAAGGAGCTCGTACGAAAAACTAAAATCGAAGATCCCTCGCACTGAATCCTAAAAAAGAGGGTCAGCGGAACTGGTCAAAATTCGGGATGCTAACGAGGTGTAGAACACTGCGAGCTGGCGTAAAAATCGTGAACAAGACTGAGATTTTGCACCCGCGCACTTGGCGGTTGCGGCCGTATCTGAGCTTCCTTTCCTCCGCCCAGTTGAGGGTTACCGCACCCCTACACGGTCGGATGTAAGGGTTACCATGACCATCACACATATTGGTTATCATGGATGCTTATTAAACCATGTATCTTCTTCTTCTGCTTAAGAGATCTCTAATTTCTGTCTGATCACGTCATTTCGAATCTGATCTTTTCATGTATGACCCCACATCCACCTTAGCATTTTCATTTTGATTAGTATCATTTTCTGTACATGTCTATGGTTCACAGGACAACCTTCCGTTCGATACAGGTTTTTTGTAATACTTTTCGACTTCCAAAGGAATTTTCTTATCACAAAGAATAGTAGTGGCTCCTCTCCACTTTAGCCAACATGGATTTATTCTATGAGTAACATCTCCACAAATTTCCCCATCTTATTGAAAAATAGATCCCAAGTATCTAAAAAAATATTTCTTCTGAATGTTATTGTTTCCAATTTTCACCTCGAGTCCTTCACTGTTGTTTCCATCCAATGTGCACTCCATATATTCAGTCTTAGCCCTACTTATACGAAATCCCAAGGTTGTAAAAGTTGGTAGTTGGTACTAGGTCGGTCGGGTCAGTAAGGATTAATCAGCAGTAGAGCGACTGATTAGATTTAGTCGACCTTTAATCGGCTTCGATTTTTTAATTATTTTGAATATATAAATTATTTTTATACATATATTCTTATATATTTACATAGATTTGTGTACATCTTTGTATAATCATAATTAAATAAAAGAAGTAAATGAATTTAAATAAAACATTAAGTGTATTAGAATAAGTTTGCTTTTAAAATAGGAAAATAATAATAAAATATGTGGTATCTCCAAGCAAAAATCTGTCCACTAGTGGGCCTGGTCGGAATTAGTCAGTACTCGGTCGTCCACCCCACTGACTAGACTAGCCAGACATATTAGTCAGGCCATTCGGTCGACTTTTACAACACTGTGGAATCCTTTAGTCTTTAAGGCATGCCTTTAAACCTTCACCTTCCCATTTACTCCTCTTGTCTCATTAATCATCACAATATCATCGGCGAACAACATACACAAATATATTTTATCCTGGATGTCAATTAGCAGCTTTACCATATCTTGAGAAAATCATGTCGTTATGCGACCACTTAGGTCTAAAAAGCTTCTGCATGAACATTCTCTTTTGCATTTGCCATAAGAAAAAATTATTTTTGTGGGTTGCCATATAAGTTTATATGTATTGACCTTGTCCCCTTGATTTAGATCTATACTGGAAGTGAGATCTCTTTACCCCTTTTCTCCAGAAAGCTTGCCTTCCATCCACACCCATGAATCACGTTCATCAGGCACAATTTCGAACTCGCCAATATCACAAAGTAGGTCAAGGAGCTCTTGCAACCGCTGGTCAAAAAGCTGAATGAAAAGAGGGGCTTCAAGATCTATCCACATCTCCGAGACAAAGGGGTCTCTATTAGAAGATAAAGCAAAAATCGTGCGAAATTTATTTGCTTGTGTGCATTTCTTGTCTAGTCATCTTTCTAGAAGCAAAACCAATCGCCTTTTCCCACCCGCAACCTTAACATATGATGAACCAGAGACATCACCACACATATACCCTTCCAAAAGTATGAAAGAGAAGGTGTGCCATTCCTAATAGAAGTTACATCCGCGATATGTAACTGCACTGCATACTTTTGGAGTGAAAGTTACATCTTAGAGGCTATTATAGATGTGAAAGTTCTCGTTTTTACCTGTATGGGCTTTTTAGATGTCTGTACAAGCTTCGGTAACACAGTGATCGAGACGAACTGCACTGCATACTTTTGGAGTTTATTGTGGTGTGGGCCTAGAGGAGAGAATCAGGATTTTGGCTTTTGTATGGGTCCATTAGTTGCGACAAAATAAATGGTCTTTTAGAGGGATATGTCTTATAGTGACAATGTAATGGTGCACACTAAGGCACCAGCTGATAGGTGGGTCGTATAAACAATTTTGGATTTATAGCACTATACTTGTAATCTCGTGAATTAATGGTGAAGTTTTAGGGCACACGTGTATAGAGTGGTTGCCATTTTTCCTTTCGAAATCGAACAATTAAGTCTATGTTATCAAGTAATTCAAAAGATGTTTGATAAGGTCATTCAAATGGTATATAAGATCATTTAAATTGATCTATCGGAATTTAAATAGTAAGCTCAAGTGAGCGATCAGACAGGTTATGTGATCAAATAGATGGACACTAGCAAAAGTGATAGATCATACCAAATAATGTAATCGATGTGGCTATTCATCGATTATATCTACTGTTGGTGAAAAATGATGATCTATCATCCATGGGAACCCTAGGCTCTCTTATATAGAGGAGATACCTAAGGGTAAATTACACAAGACAGACAAGGAAAATAAAAATAACAGAAACAATACATAAGATACGGAAATGTCTCAACACTCCCCCTCAAGTTGGAGCATAGATATTGATTATGCTCAACTTGGATAAGGAAGCATTTCTGAAATGGTGCCCTGAGTAATGCCCTGGTGAGATGTCTGCTGTTTGTTCTCCTGAACTGACATGAGAAGTAGAACACGCCCTTCTGGATCATATCTCTGGTATAGTGGCAATCCACCTCAATGTGTTTGGTTCGTTCATGGAATGCTGGATTGTTTGCAATGAATAAGGCTGCCTGATTATCACACTGTAGCTGCATGGGAAGCGGTACATCGATGTGCAAATCAGAGTCAAATTCCTAAGTAGTACCTGGGAATTACTTAAATTCCCAGGTACTACGTAATGTTTTTTTTTACTTAAAAACTACAGAGGTGTCGCATGTTCAACATGCGACACCCCTTAAGTTTTTTTTTACCCAGAAACTGCGTTAGTGTCGCATGTTGAATGGGCGCTATAGGTAACGCATATTCAACATGCGACATCGACCCTAATTAAGCCCCGCGCCCAGCGGCCTCCTCATTTCCCCGCCCTTGCCCGACGCCCTCCTCCGTTTCCAGAAACCCAGCTGCCCCCGACGCCCTCCTCTCTACACGCATCTTTTGATCTCATCCTCTCTCAACAACACTCTTTTTGGTCACTCCTAGCCCCGCGGAACACTCCTTTTCCGTGTTTTCAGTGATTGGCACCGTCCTAGCCGTCCCCGCTTCTCATTAGGGCTAATCACCTGTTGCGAACAATTGGACTTGGTAAAACGTTTTGTTTAATTTTTTTTGTATCATATGCATGTTACTTTCATTTCTCGAATGTATGACGTTTTATTGTACGTTGTGTCACGTATTAGGTTAGAATGGAGCAGTTGTATTGTATGTGTCATTTGAGTAGTACACTCATGTCCGGATCGTCAACCAACGTGAGGGGGTTTGTGTTGACTCCTAATATGACGTTCGATGAGATGTTGAACTTGGTTTGCCGTAAGTTCAACTTGGATATTGACAGTCAAAACATCCGATTATTACATCGCATCCCTCGAGGCCCAGGGGAGGAACCGTCATTTTCATCTATTGTCGATGATGATGATGTGCAGGCAGTTCTTGTGTACGCTCGGACAATTGGGAAATCAATGCCTACCGATATATATGTTGAAGATGTATCTGTGAACGAACTCCCAACTGTTATGACTAACAAGGGACCGTCTGGAGTCCCGAGCACACAAGCAGCAGTTGTCCACAACACGCCACCGAGAATTGTCCCAACCATGGGACCCGACCATGATACGGATGCGCCTGTAACGCAGCCCAGCACGGTTCAGGATTTGGGCTTGAGTGAGCCGTTGCTCCGCGAGGTTAACCGGATGGATCAGGATTTCATCCCTTGGGGGACCAATGATGACATGGAAGAAGGTAGCGAAGATGTCGAAGATGAACTGATGGACGAGGAGCTCCCAACTGATGAACAAACCGCGCATACTATTACACCCCGTATACCCTTTTTTGGGGTTAGAGGGTCTAATACTCGTTCAACATATGAAGACGACATTCGAAGCAAGTCTAGACTTGATGGTGTTGCTGACGAAATCCGCAAGGGTAGGACGTTCAAATGTAGGGAGGATTTGGTTTACGCTGTGAAGAAGTTCCACATTCTATCACATTTTGACTTCACTGTCAAGGAATCCACCAGCTTGATATGGTCGGTTTTTTGTTCGCAGAGAGCAAATGGTTGCGTTTGGTATTTACGAGGACATTTCAGGAAATTTGATGGATTGTGGGTGATCTCCAAGGTTGTTGGGGCACACACTTGTATAAACCCAACAGTTAATCAAGATCACCCTCAGTTGGACTACAAATTCATGTTCAGATCATTGCTAACTCTTGTTAGGGATGACCCTAACGTTCGTGTATCTAGTTGTAGAGCTCACATCCACGAGATGTACAACTACTGGGTTTCAAGGAAAAGGGCTTGGGATGCTCGAAGGAAGGCCATCGGAATTGTATTTGGTGACTGGAAGAAGTCATATGCTGAAATGCCTTTTCTTTTGCATGCGATGAAGGCTGCTATTCCAGGGACTGAAATTGATATTGAATACAGCGACCACCCCGATCCTCGGAAACCTCTCTGCCGCAGATTTGAACGATGCTTTTGGGCATTTGGTCCTTCAATTGAAGCATTCAAATATTGTCGGCCACTTATTAGTGTTGACGGGACACATTTGTACGGGAAGTACAAACAAAAACTTCTCATTGCTTGCGGGGTTGACGGGGATAAACATATTGTTCCCCTTGAGGATGTGGCTAGGGAGGAGGCAAGGCGAGGAAGGGCAAGAGGATGGGGAAGAGGAAGAGGTCGAGGTAGGGCGCGTGAACAAGTCGCGGAACCCATGGACTTTGAAGAAGCCGCTGCGGATGATGATAACATGGCGCAAGGAGACTACTTCACACCTGCCACCGAGCGACCAACAGAGGACTTGCCAACGCCTCACGCACCGTTGAGGCATGGATTGGACCCCAGCCAAACACGACCAACTTACTGCACACTAACGCCGCCGTTTATGCCAACATTCGAGGAAGATGCCCCAGGACCCTCTCAAATCAACATGATAGACGAAGCGAACCGTCTATTACCGTTCCATCCTCCAGATTCTACGATTACATACCATCGGAGGAAAAAACGTTGAATTGTAATCAATGTAATTTTTAATATGATGAAAAAAATGTAATGTGTACTCATGAACAAGTCTGTTTGGAATGTGTATACATACCATTCGAGGATGATGCATATTGAAATGTCTTCTTTGATGTTTGGAATGTCTACAATGTTTGCAATGTCTGGAATCTTTACAGAAATATGTCTATTTACATTAAAAACATGGGTTTGGCATGCCTTTTCAATGGTTTTTAAAACTTGAAATTCCAAACCCCACACTTGGACAGCCATTTTCGCCGAAAAATTACCGTAAAGATGACGCATTTTGAACATGCGTCATATGTTCAACTTTCAAAGCCCACACCTGCCCCAGCCATTTCGATGAAAATTTCCTGTAAGGGTGACGCATATTAAACATGCGTTATCCCTCCAATGTCGCATATACAACATGCGTTACCATCACAGAACATTTCGAGACCAAATACCTGTACAGAACGTTTCGAGAGCAAATTCCCTGGATATATGTCGCATGTTGAATATGCGTTACCTATAGCGCCCATTCAACATGCGACACTAACGCAGTTCCTGGGTAAAAAAAAACTTAAGGGGTGTCGCATGTTGAACATGCGACACCTCTGTAGTTTTCAAGTAAAAAAAAACATTACGTAGTACCTGGGAATTTAAGTAATTCCCAGGTACTACTTAGGAATTTGACTCTGCAAATCAACAAGCACTGCTCGCACCCACATCATCTCTGTGCTTGCTTGAGCCATAGCCCTGTACTCAGATTCGACGCTTGACCTGGTCACCACTATTTGTTTCTTGCTTTTCCAAGAAAACAGAGAACTTCCCACAAACACAGCAAAACCAGACGTGGACTTTCTGTCCTTTGGTCATCCTGCATAATCTGCATTAGTACACGCAGGTACTGAAAGAGCTGCTCCCTTTTTGAATAATAATCCTGCACCTGGAGAAGACTTTAAATATCTCAAGATCATGTATATAGCATCCATATGGACCTGTCGAGGCTGCTCCATGAACTGTCTCACCCGATTTACTGCAAAGGCGATATCTGGTCTTGTAATAGTAATGTAGAGTAGTTTTCCAACCATTTCTCTATATCTCCTTTTGTCAACCTCCTCCGTATCATCATCATAGAACTTCATACTAGGGTCCATTGGAGTACTAGATGGTCGACATCCCACCATACCTGTCTCAACGAGCATGTCCGTAACATATTTCCTTTGGGTCATTACAAGACCCTGAGCATTCCTGGCAAATTCAATTCCCAAGAAATACCTTAGAGTACCAAGATCTTTGGTAACTAAGTGATGACCCAGAAATTCTTTTGCCATCTTCACCCCCTGCACATCATCTTTTGTAACAAGAATGCCATCTACATATACCATAATGACAATGATACCTCTAGTTGTTTTTTGCACAAAGAGTGAGTGGTCCGAGTTTGACCTCTTGAAACCTTCCTTCTCAATTAGATCTGACAGCTTCTTAAACCACTCCCTCGGACTTTGTCTAAGACCATATATTGCCTTATGAAGTCTACAAACCTGCTGACACTCCCCCTCACAGCAAACCCGGGTGGCTGTTGTATGTAGACTTCCTCCTGTAGATCACCCATCACCATACAAGAAGGCATTTTTAATATCTAGCTGAAACAAGGGCCAATCACGCACCACAACTACTGTAAGTAGGATACAGAGGGTAGAATGTCGAGCTATTGGAGAAAAAGTATCCAAGTAATCCACGCCATAAGTTTGTGTGAACCTTCTTACTACTAATCTGGCCTTGTACCGATCTAGAGTACCATCTGCATTATATTTGACAGTAAAGACCCATTTGCAACTGACAATGGATGCACCAGGTGGTGGAGAAACTAAGGTCCAAGTACTACGCAATCTTAGTGCAACCATCTCTTCCTTTATCGCTAAATGGCAACAACTATCCTTCAATGCTTCCTGGTAATTCCGTGGAATGTCTACGGTAGATAGTGCAATAGCAAATCTCTGAAAGTCGCCTGTCAGTCTGTGAAGCGAGACCTGCGCGGCAATGGATAGGAGGCGCAAGACCGCTTCTGCTTTCGAAGTGCAACAGGTAAATCCAGATCTGTAGAGACGTCCTGTATCCTTGGAGTATCCCCTTATAAGGAATGCTGCACAGATATATCTTCAGACCCATCATTAGAAATTTGTATATCAGAACAAACTTGGGGCGTTGTGACTGATGGATGTGTGCTAGGAGCAGAGACAGTCCGACGGGTGTAGAATTTAGTAAATGGTGGTATAGTGGTAGGAGGTGGTGGGGGCGGAGGTGGTGGTGTAGGTGAAGATGGTGCTATTGGTGACGAACTCAAAGGAGGAGGAGGCACAAAGACTCCTTCATCAGAACTTGACGAAACCAACCTGTCACTTGTAGAAGAGAAATACATTATAGATTAAAAAAAATGACATCGACACTAATATAGTATTTTCGACGCAACGGATCATAACACCAATATCCCGTTTGAGTCCTTGAGTAACCAACAAACACACACTTGATAGCTCTAGGAGAGAGCTTGTCAAGACCTGGAAGTAACTGATGAACAAAGGCCATGGAACCAAACACCCTAGGAGGTGGAGAGAATAATTCTTTTTCACGGAAGACAATAGAGAAAGGAATTTTCTCACCCAAGACAGTCGAAGGCATGCGATTGACCAAGTAGCATACATGAAGAACTACATCACCCCAGAAAGAATGTGGGGCACGACTTCGAATAAGGAGAGTACGAGTGACATCAAGCAAGTGACAAAGTTTCCTTTCTGCAACACCATTCAGTTGGGATGTGTAAGCGCAAGATGTTTGGTGTATAATACCACGAGATGAAAGAATATGAGATAAGGTACGAGTACAGAATTCCAAAGCATTATCAGTTCTCAAAGTTTTAATGGAGACTGAGAAAATATTTTGTACTTCATTGATAAATTTTTTTTATATCCCCAGCTTCAGATTATTTTTCAAGAGAAAAACCCAAGTCAGACGAGAAAAATCATCCACAGCAAGCAACAAGATAATAACGGTATCCCTAATGATCAGGAACATGACTAGGACCCAGATGTCAACATGAAATAAATCAAAAGGGGAGCTATTGCTCCGACTCGAACGACTAGGGAAAACAGAGCGATGATGTTTTCCCAACTGACACGCCTCACATTGAAAGGAAGCTCCTGGTGGAATCTGAGGCAATACACGACAAAGCTTCTGAAATGGGAGATGACCAAACCATGGGTAAGGAGAAACAGAGCCTGATGCAGAAGAAGAAATACCAGTAAATGATCCTTTGTCAAGACGATACAGACCACCCTGCTCACAGCCACATCCAATCACTTTGCCCGTAAGAATGTCCTGAAATACAAGAGACGAAGGGTCAAAAATAGCTCAACAGTTCAAGTCTTTTGTAATCTAACTAATGGATAACAGGTTCATAGAGAAATCATGTGCATATAACACATTCTTCAGATGCATAGAGGGTGTCAATGTAACCTCCCCCTGACCTGTGATTAGGGAATGCGTCTCATCTGCAATCACAACTGTTCTACTAGATCTAACCTGTCTGTAAGATGTAAGCTGATTCCTATCGCCGCATAAGTGATGGGTAGTGCTAGAATCCATAATCCTGTCAAAAATCACAGAACCATGACATGATGTGGTAACAAAGGAACTACCTGAGGTACTGGCAGTGGCAGAGGTACTCGTAGACGCTGAGTCAACAACATCAGAATGACTTCCAGGAGACGAGGTAGAGACCGGAGACATGATATCTCTCAGTCTAGCAACAAGATCATCAAATCTCTGATCAGAAGAGGGGGTAGCCTGAGACTCAGACTGATCTGCAACTCGTGCTGAAGCCGGAAAACCATGCTTGGAATAACATGTTTCCTCGGTGTGCCCTGGACGATGATAGTACGTGCATGACTGACGAATGCGTCCCCCTCTGCCACGGGATCCACGCCCACGTGAAAAGGAAGAGCCTCCTCGACCTCTGGAGGCTGCCATGGCCGAGGAAGACGAGCCAGGAGCTGTAGATGAAACTGTAATCCTGCTGAGCCTACAGAACGCTTCCTCCATTAGAGGAATAGTAGCATCCGCCAAGATCTGAGAGCGAGCCGCATCATACTCCGGGTCGAGGGCTGGTAGGAAGATGCCAACCATAGTAGCATTCCTGTACGTAATCTGTTGCTCCGGAGTCGCAGTAAGAGGCATGGAACTATGAAGTTTCTCAAAGATTCCTCGTAGGGATGTATACAAAGAGTGGAGGGGACGACCATTCTGCTTCACTGTAAATATATCATGCTGTAGCTGGAGAATCTTCGTCTCGTTCCTTGCTTGAGAGTACGTAGCCGCAAGAATGTTCCACATCGCCTTCACCGTAGGTTGGTGTAACACATCATTGGCGATCTCAGTTGTTAATGTACATCATTGGCGATCTCAGTTGTTAATGTGCCAGAGAACTATACTTTGGCATAAGCATCGTCTGCCTCCCAAGAGGCATGCACTCCAGTCTTCTCCAACGGTTCTTCTTCGGTAAGAATATGTTTCTTACCACTCGACTTCATGAGACTCAGGAACTGCACTCATAATTAGTTCCGTTCATTTTAACAATAGGCGCCGGACCTCTGAAGGTGCCGATAGAGGGAACATCAACCTTGCTCTCTGACATGATGTCGATGGAAAAAGACAAACCCAAACGAGGACTTGCAAAAACAAGTGCCTAAACAGACATGATTGGATTTGGTTGTGCATGTAGACTTAGGCCGCAATCAAATCCATCACAAAGTCGATGACACGCAAGACGGTCTGAGCAAGGGGCTGCACGTGCCCTTACGGCGCTTGGTGCGCACACCTAGGGCAACAAGAGGTGGGGGTACAATACCCTGGACCTCGCGTTGCGTGGCAAAGATCCAACAGATAGGGCAGCAGGTGTCCGAAGACTGCCAGCGGCGCCGCTGGGGGCTGGCGATGCTGAGGGGGGTGCCGCGGAGGGGTTGATAGCGCTGGGAGGTTACCACGATGAGGTTGGCAGCGCCGAGGGTTGCCGCGGAGGGGCTGGCAGCGCTGGAGGAGAGAAGAGGAAGGGGGGCTGGTGGTAGGTTAGGGCTAGGGCACGAGAGCTCCGGTCTAGGACCGCCGCTCTGATACCATGTTGGTGAAAAATGATGATCTATCATTCATGGGAACCCTAGGCTCTCTTATATAGAGGAGAGACCTAAGGGTAAATTACATAAGACAGACAAAGAAAATAGAAATAACAGAAAGAGTACATAAGGTACGGAAATATCTCAACATCTACAAATATGATCAGTTAATGTGGGGTTGACCCAAAATTAGATAATATTAGAGAAAGGTGCTGATATGCATGTAAACATAGAAACTTTTTACATATGACTATTATAAAGGTCTTCTTTCTTTATCTATGAGTTGTCCATCACTTCATTCTTGTTCTTCGTCATTTGACTTTTCCATCCTTGTTAAATCACCCTGTTGAACAACGAAGTAGTTCTTTTTTATTCTTCATACTCCATAACTATGCTTTTTTATGCTTGAAGCAAATTTTCCATTTAATATGGATTGTTATATATAATCACAAAGTTTTTTGTCATCAAAACAATAATAAAGCGAGCATGTAAAAACTTGTTGGATCCCTTTGAGATGCCCATGCCCAGGTCCCCCTGAGAGGGTCCATTTTTAGTATAGTCACAACTTTTCGATCCTTGACGGAGATGAAGCCATCTTTAACAGAGGCATTGTTGGCGAAAGATTTCTACAAGGGAGGCACATTACAGTGCCAATAACTTTAATCGATGCAGGTGTGGAGGATGAGCTTTCCATACAGATTTTCTTAAGTGGTCATCATTCCCTACTCCAATTCTCTAGATCCTCCTCGCCAGTATAATCTGAAAGGCATTGTTGTTGTTGTAAGCAACCAATGATGTATGCATCAAGTTGAGAAAAGTCTTTGCCATCATATACTTAGTGTTAATGTGTGAGTGAATGAGTTCATTGTTTATTCAAGCGGAGCATTTCTTGCTCCAACTTGTGGGGGTGTTGAGAATGGTAAAGGGTTGAGTTATTTAGGTAATTGGGTCTGACTTGTGGGGGTGTTGAGAATAGTAAAGGGTTGAGTTATTTAGGTAATTGGGTCTGATTCGAAGATCTGCCACTTGTAGTAGGGGTCACGTATATAGTCCCGCGTCACTAATTGACTTATTGTCAGTAAATTGGGTGTATGTAGGACCTATATATAAGACCTTATACTACATGTTTCAGTAAGAAGAATCAATGAGATAACAAGGTCATTAGGTTGCTTCTCCCATGTAGTAGGACTATTATCTTGATAATTTTAAAGCACATAAATCTATGCTTTGATGTTGGTTGATTGCACTTTTATCTCTTTATTTCAGATTTGACAGTAGTTATAATAACAGTAGATGGATGTGATTAACTCATTACAGTACTATAATCCTTTTTTGGCAACTGAGAGGAGTGAGCACTTTTGTTGCTGATGGTGTCCGGAGCATACTCATAATAAGAGGCTTGATTCACCTACGTTCTAGCTGCATCGGCTAGACTATTTGAAGTAGACCATGATAGCTTCCCTAGCCTTGCTTTTCCTTAAAACCGGTGAGCCAAGCACTCATGCATGAGGTAATTGGGCATCAGAACCACCCCTAATGGCAGTGTGTCTGTTTGGATCTGGGTGCAGTTTGAGTTTTAGGATTTTCGATGTAGAAAGAAAAAGAGAGGGAAGTGAATTAAGTATAGAATACCAACCCAGGTCGTTACTCTGATCCAAGTCATAGAGAATCACTTTGCTAACATTATCATTAAACTTCACATTTCTTGTATCTAGATGAAAGGTTGGGAAGAATTATATGCAAGCCAACCTTTACTTCGGGTTTCTCTGATCAATGATTAGTAGAGTTTATTCAGTTTACTGATATTTTGCCCCGATTTGCTCACCAATCTTGGGCCGTGATCACTGTTTGTTGTGCACTAGCCACTTTTCTGTTAGAAAGGCTTACTGTTCTCTCCCTTATATCTTGAATCCACACCGAGACCAGGGAACATGAGTGCAAGTTGATCTGGTCCTTGAGGATCAATCATGAAGATTAAGGTCTTCCTTTAGATTCAACATTTGGATCAGATGTTAATCAAAGTACACAGGCTATCTTTGCTCCTGGGGACGATGTTACTGTGTTTTTGTGGTTTGGTGGAGGAGGATTTTACACATCTTTTTTTATGTGTTCCTCTACCTGCTATATTGGGAGGCAACAGACATTTCCTTGGTTGATACTTCTTCTCACTTACATTTGTAGAGCAGACTAGTTGCAAATCAATTTACACCACCTGGTGAGGTGTGGAGGGCGATAGTCACCTTATGGGCTATTTAGTTAATTCGCAATGGGATCATTGTAGAGCAGAGCAGTTCATGTTGAGAATATAATCCACCTCGCAAGATCTCTACTTAAGTCTTGGATATTGTAATTCACCTGCTTTAATATATTTGGGGACGGATACCAACTAGTTTCCCCTTTTTTTATTTTTAAAAAGTAAACGAGCATTAATCGCATCGGCAATTACAATATCATTCACTACTCATTAGTGGCTGTGTTGTATAATTTGCACATCCAAATGCTGTAGGCCTTTTAGTCTGCTTTCTGTTTAGATCTAGGCACAAAATTGCAGCAGATTATTTCCTAGTTAGGCTGAAAACTACTACTTAACATGACTCCTATGTACCCATGCTTTATTGAATAGTTTTCTAGTAGTCTTATATTTCTTCAATTAGTACCGTTTCTATAAAAGTAATTAACTGTCTGATTTTTTTTTTTAATTTCTGCAGCTATGGGAGTGAAAAGGAACCTATATCAGATCTTACAACTTTGCCTTGGCTTAAGGTTACCATTTTATTTGTTTTTATTATAATGCATTTTATTTTTCCTGATTGAACCACCTAATAACCCTTTTCGAGATGCTCATTGATAGAATAATTTGAATTCGATTAGAATTCATTCGAAAAAAGTTTGATTGGAAATAAAATGAATTGAATTGACTTTTCAAATCGATTTCGAAATGAATTGAATCTGAATCAACCTGAATTCATTCGATAATAATTCGATTCGATATTTACATACATACACACACATATATCCATATATTTATATTCATATTCATAATACATATGTATGTGCATGCATATAATAAATACATATTTACATACATATGTAACAACTCCACTTTGGGCCTATCCGGATCCTTTCTAAATATTCCTTGCAAGGAGTATCATCATAGTTATATGAAAGAGTTGACATGTAGTTAATCCTATTCATTTATAAGTAACTAGATGCTGAAAACAGTATATGAATATGTACTAGCAAATGTTATGACATTTACTTCACATTGAAAGATTTAGCATTTGCATTGTATCACTAAGCATAACATGTCAAAAAATAGCAACGGAATAAGCAATTTCTTATTTTTATTTTGATTTCATTATTCACAAAGTTATTAATCATATGTTGATTTCTAAATACGAGAAAGAAAAATACCACCAAGTTCATGTTGCAATAAGTATTTAAAGGTATTCTCAAACCAACTTATTGCAGTAATTAAGTGATTACTTTTAAACTTAATATCATACGTAGGATCCATTGGTATGATTTATCACGTCCAGACTTCCCAGCTCCTAGGGTGTGAAGCGATCATCTAAAAACACCCTAGCCACCCAAAGGCTCCTTCAAAGAATGAAAGTGGTTGTGTTGTGAGTCTACACCCACAACCATCATCCCATATGTTCGTGTATACACAAATCTTGTTGGTTACAATCCCAGTCTTGGTGATAGTTGTTATCATGGTTGACAAAAAAGCAGATGTTGCATCCTTGGGGGGCTTTAATGGTCCAGTCCCCATCATCAAGATGGATGGCACGAACTATGAACTGTGGGTCATGCAGTTCATGAGTTTGATGCAGTGTAATGGCAAGAAGCACATCCTCACGGTAGAGGAACCAAGTGACAAGACTGGGATTAATACCTCATGGGAGGTAGATGATGCCTATGCACGGGTATGTCTATCCGGGACGGTATCTACAGAGATAGCAATTGATATACTGAGTCACCCTACTGCGAAGGCTATGTGGGACATTCTTGCTGCTACATACTCTCCAGCGAAGAATGAATTGAAGATACTGCAACTCCAGCATGATATCTTTACTTCGAAGCAGAATGGTCGACCCCTTTATACCCTATACACTTCCTTAAGGGGCGTGTTTGAGAAGCTACACGGTTACATTCCCTTGACTGCTACGCTAGGGCAGCTCAAGGCTTACAGAGATTTGGTGATGACTGGTGTCTTTCTAGCGACCATTGATCCAGAATATGACTCAGCCCCTGCCCAGATTCTTACATATGCTACCATACCACCAATGGGGGATGTATATCGCGGACTGAGTAGGCTGTCTATCTCCTCTGGTGGTAATGTGCAGTCTCAGACATCATCAGCTATGGCTACCTCTCGTGGTAGGGGGAACCCTACTTCATATCATGGTAGGGGAGGATCTAACCGTGGCAGAGGGGGAGGTGGTCTATCACGTCAGCCGTGCACCTTCTGCCACAGGACTGACCACTATTAAGAAACCTGCTACTCGAAACATTGGTTTTCTAATTCTGCTAGAGTTCCAGAACTGCCTCAACAGGTTGGGAGTTCTTCTCCAGTTGCTGATAAGAGATTTGACGAACTTGTGGCCAAACTCAAGGAAATCATGCCTACTCCAGGACCATCCAGCTCTCCTTCAGGATCCTGCCTTTGCTCCACGTTTTCCTCAGATATAACATATATCTTTACTAGTTTTTATAGGGAAGATTTGTCAGAATGGATTATGGGCTCAGGTGCATCACATCACCTCTGTGATGATAGAAGTCAGTTTAGTGTTTTTTGTCCAACACAACCTAGATAATCTGTTGTGATAGTAGATGGATCACATTCTCCTATTACTATTCAAGGGGAAGTGCATCTAACTTCTGCGACGAGACTTCAGAATGTTCTTTATGCTCCTGAGTTTTCAATGAACTTATTATCTATTAGTCAAATCACCAAAGATTTACATTGTCGTGTCATTTTTAACCCATATGCTCTTGTGTTTCAGGACATTCTGACGAGCAGGGTGATTGGTACTGCCGTGAGCAAATTGGTCTCTACAGGCTAGTGCAATCTCCTTATGCTAGTGCTTCTTCCATTCGCACTGCGTCTCCTTACATATGGCATCTTCGTTTTGGTCATCTTCCTCTACAGAAGCTGTGTCACGTTCTTCCACAGATCTCCCCTCGCTCTACCTTTCAGTGTGAGGCCTGCCAACTTGGGAAGCATCATCGGTCTACATTCCAGAATCGTCCTGGTCGAAGTAGTCATGTTCTGTTTGAGTTATTTCATTTTGATATTTGGGGTCCCAGTCGTGCCACTGATCATCAGGGGCATAGATTTTATCTCGTTGCTGTTGATGAGTTTTCAAGGTTGTCTTGGGTTTTTCTTCTTAAAACCAAATTTGATGCTGGTCCTGTTATTCAGTCCTTCATTATTGAAATAAAGAACATTTTTCTGCAAAAATCAAGTATATACATTCTGACAATGCTTTGGTGTTTTGTACTAATCAACTTGCCTCCTTTCTTGCGTCTCATGGTATTGTCCATCAAACATCTTGTGCGTATATGTCGCAACAGAATGGAGTGGCTGAAAGAAAAGACCGTCATCTTCTAGATATTACAAGGATCCTTTTGATCCAAAGTCGTGCTCTTCATTCTTATTGGGGGGATGCGGTCCTAACTGCTTGTTACCTTGTTAATCGTATGCCCTCTTTCACTCTAGGAGAAAAGATCTAGTTATTGATTGTGTTTCTCGAGATGGATCTTTTTTCTCTCACATCTCGGGTTTTTGGTTCCGTGGCTTTTGATCAGATGTCTCCCGATCTTGACAAGCTCTCTCCTAGAGCGGTCAAATGTGTGTTTGTTGGGTACTCTAACACCCAAAAGGGATATCGTTGCTTCGACCTTGTTTGATGAAGGTACTATGTTAGTGCTGACATAACCTTTTTTGAGTCTATTATCTACTTCTCTCCGACAAGTGACAAGCTTATTTCTTCTGAGGATGGAGGATATGTATATAGTCCTTTACCTCCGATCATACTCCACCACCGCCACCACCTCCACCACCTACTACGTCTTCTTTACCACCACCACCGCCACCACCTCCTTTCTTTCCCCAGGTCTATCAGCGTCGACCTCGTGCTCATGTGCCTCGCCCATCATATAACATGTCCGAGGTATGTTTTGAACATTTGAGTTCTTCTAGTTGCATTGGTGGTTTGCATACACACCATGCGGTGCATGATGTCCAAGATGCTATACCTTCTGTGAGTACTGAAGATCTAGATGTGCCTATTGCTCTACGGAAGCAGAAGCATGCATGCACTATGCATCCCCTTGATTCCCATGTGTCCTTGGATCGACTTTTCGAGGAATTTTAGAAGTTCGTTCTGGGGTTGTCAACATTCGAGATACCACGATCATATCAAGAGGCACTGTTGAGTGGCATCTGGCAATGGAAGAAGAAATGACGGTTTTACGATCTCGAGGTACGTGGGGCATTGTGCAAGCTCCTCAAGGTGCATCTATTGTTGGTAGCAAATGGGCGTTTACAGTGAAACACCGTGAAGATGGTACAATTGATAGATTTAAAGCCAGGTTGGTTGCTCGTGGGTTCACCTAAACGTTTGGGGTGGACTATCATGATACCTTCTCACATGTTGTATGCCATTCCACGTTACAGATTCTTATTGCAATTGTTGTGGTACATGACTGACCGTTTTATCAGCTGAATGTGAAAAATATTTTTTTGTATGGTGAGTTGCAGGATGAAGTTTATGTGCAACAACCACCGAGGTTTGCTACTAAGTGGG
Source organism: Ottelia alismoides (assembly GCA_037367405.1). NCBI lineage: Eukaryota > Viridiplantae > Streptophyta > Magnoliopsida > Alismatales > Hydrocharitaceae > Ottelia > Ottelia alismoides. The sequence goes on from JAZKJV010011368.1 coordinate 457,282, forward strand.
AGTCTACTATGTTTTGTCAACTTCACAAGGCCATATATGGCCTCAAGCAGAGTTTGAGGGCTTGGTTTCAGAAGCTCTCAGAGTTGATTGAACAAAATGGTTTTGTCAGATCTACTGCAGGTCATTCTCTCTTTGTTAAGAGAACTCAGGAAGGTACGGTTGTTGTTCTAGTTTATGTTGATGGCATTGGTGTTACTGGTAGTGATGAACATGGTTTTCAGGCTGCCAAGGAGTTCCTTGGACGACTGTTTGTGACCAAGGATCTTGGCAAGCTGCGTTATTTTCTTGGCTTACAGTTTCCACGCAGTTAGCATGGCATGATTATGACACAAAGGAATTATGTCACTGATCTTCTGGCTGAGACAGGTATGACAGGCTGCAGACCTGCCACTACACCAATGGATCCTAATGCTAGACTCTATGATGATGACTCTGAGGAGATAGACAAGAGGTGGTATAGGGAACTGGTAGGAAAGCTGTTGTATGTTACTATTACCAGACCTGACATATCATTTGTTGTGAGCAGAGTTAGCCAGTTCATGGAGCAATCTAGACAAGTTCATATGGATGCAGTTTGTATGATCTTAAGACATCTAAAATCTTCTCCAGGTGCAGGTCTATTTTTCAGAGGAGACACGTCAGTCTCAGACTCTCAGTTACTGGTAATGCTGACGCAGATTATGCTGGGTGTCCTAAAGACAGGAAGTCCACTTCAGGCTTCACCGTATTCGTTGGTAGCTCCTTGGTCTCATGGAAGAGTAAGAAACAAACAATTATTGCTCGATCTAGTGTTGAATCAGAATATAGGGCTATGGCCTAAGGAAGCACAGAAATGATGTGGGTTAAGTCTGTTCTAACTGACCTTGCAGTTGAGGTGCCTATTCCAATGCACCTCAAATGTGATAATCAAGCAGCTCTATTTATAGCTAATAATCCAGCCTTCCATGAGAGAACGAAGCACATCAAAGTTGATTGTCATTATACCTATGACTTGATCCAAAAAGGGTTTATTTCCACCTCCCATGTTGCTTCAAGAGAGCAGATTGCAGACATGTTTAGCAAGGCTCTTGCAAAGGGTCCTTTCTAGCGTTGTTGTTCCAAGCTGAGCATGATAGACATATATGCTCCAGCTTGAGGGGGAGTGTTGAGAGGTTTCTTATTTATCGTTGTCTATATTTGTATTTCTCATGTTTTCCCATCCTCTTTATGTAATTTTTCTCTAGAGCCTTTCTCCTATATAAGAGGGTTCTAGGGCTAAGAGACAGATAACTTTTTTCCACACCATTCACCATTATCACATTAGTATTTTTATGATTATATGGTTTTTTTCCAACTTATCTTAGTAATCTATACCAAAAATTAGAATTAATGATTATACAATGAAATATTTATATTATACTTTTCTTCATATAATATTATTTATACGAGCTTTAAAACATCATTGACCATTTCAAATTTGAAATAAAATGAATTGATTTTGAATATTCGAAACTCAAAAAGAATTGAATCTAAATTCAAGGTAACAAATTTGTTTAAAATTCGATTCGAGTTTAGATTCGAAACTTTTATAATGATCTGAGTAAGAATCCCGGTGGATTCGAAGGTATTCGATTCTATTAGCACCTCTACCCTTCCTCGAATGATATGTCTTATAAGTACGATTGTTATTCTTGACAGGGGAGTATTAGGACCACAGATGAACATCTCAGAATCCAACATAGTCTGAAAGATATACATACTTTCCTTAAGTGTTCTTTCCTGCTCAGATACTCTTTTTTAGCATTAAAGTGTTGATTTTAGAGAGATCCTCACCTAATCAAAGTTAACTTCTGCCGTGGTTTGAAGAAACAATGTGATTTAAAACTTTAATGTGCATTTCAAATTCGAAACAGAATGAATTGAATTTGAATATTCGAAATTCAAAATGAATTGAATATAAATTTAAGTTTGCATTTTTTTAAAATTCGATTCGAGTTTAGATTCGGAACTTTTATAAAGATCTGAATTAGAATCCCGGTGGATTCGAAGGTATTCGATTGTATTAACACCTCTACCCATTGTTGTAAAAGTCGGCCGACTAGTCGAGTTGAAGGGGGGGGGGTGTAGTCGACTCGATTAGGCCTAGTCGACCATTAGTCGGTCAACCCGACTAATCGGACCGATTACTCTGCCGGCTTTTACATAGAGGTTTTGTGTTTTGCTTTTTTTAAAATCAAACTTATTCTAATATGCTTAATGTTATATTTATAGTCAATTACTCCTTTTTTTCATTATAATAGTATAGAAAATGTTCAAATCTATGCAAATATATAAGAATATATGTATAAAAAATGATTTATATTTCTGTAACCTTGCCTCTACCCTTCCACTAATGATATGTCTTATAAGTGCGTTTGTTATTCTTGACAGGGGAGTATCAGGACCATAGATGAACATTCTAGAATCCAAAATAGTCGAAAGATATACATACTTGCCTTAAGTGTTCTTTCCTGTTCAGATACTCTTTTTTAGCATTGAAGTGTTGATTTTAGAGATCCTCATCAAATCAAATTTAACTTCTGTTGTGGTTTGAAGAAATAATGTGATTTTCATAGTTGAGGTCCTTGACTAGATTTTATGGCACGACCAACAGTCTGATTTAGCACATTGGATATAGTCTCACTTGTGGAACTTTGTTAACAACATAAGAATGAGGCATGTTGGAAAGACCGTGAAGACATCGAAAACTGGAGAGATCTCATGGCAATGACATGATAAATATTGCATGAAAAATTTGCTCATTTACTAATAAAAGGGTATTTAGATAATCCCCTTGGTCCTGTTTGTTCTTGGCCTTGATTTTAGTTTCTCATCCCTTAGGATTAAGTAGTGTTGTGTCTGTGATCCTACATATGGATCCTTGACCCTCATGTTGGTTAAGAAAATGAGATACAATGGTAAGTGTTGAGATATTTGTATTTGTTATTATCTATTTCTAATTTCTATTTTCTTTATGTACCTCTCATGTAATTTACACATCGCTTTTCTCCTATATAAGAGAGCCCTATGGCCTCTTCTAATGCAAGCAAATCATTTCCACCAACTTCTGGCGTGACAGACCAGCACTCTAACCAACTGAGCTATTTCCCCCCGTCTGCTCGCTCCAACTTTAGTGAGGACTTTCTAACTGGATCCAAGATGAGAGACCCGCTGGCCCCTATTCGACGAAGTACTCATTACACCAAGTAGCATGCAGAGCAGGAGGCATGCGTGAGAGACTAGCATTCTCAAAAAGAATGTGAAATCGCAATCCACAACCAGTCAGCCCAGATAGGGATGCCACTAAGTCAGGTTGATTCAAGTAGGTGATTCGACCACTTTACCAGTCTCCCATGGTATCGAAGCAATGGTCCTAGACCGGGGTTCCCGTATCCCACCAACCATCACCCTACACGCCCCTCCTCCGTGTGGTAGCCCCTCCGGCATTGCCCCTCCTTCGTGCGGCAGCCCCTCCGGCCCCCCTTCCCTTTCTCGCCCCCGTGCAACCCCCAAGTACGACAGCCCCTCCCGCCGCACATGCCCAATCGTTGCCCCGCAGAAGCCCACCTCTCGCCAGCGGGCTTGGTTGGTGAATCGTTTTCGCCCGGCGCGGATTCGCTTTTCTCATTGTAGGTCGTTGCAATTTGGCTGAGTACGTAAGGAGTTAGGGTCTGATTTTGTTTGTTTTTTTGTGATTTTCAAGATATAAATAATGTCCTTCGACTCTAGACTACAACATCAAGTGATGAGGATGGTTGTATGAGTCTACAGATACAACCAATCCTCCATATGATTGTGTATACTCAATCAGATCAGTCTACTCCCCGGTTTTGTTCATGATATCGACGTTCTTTTTACCATGTCAGAGAACAAGGGTGATGTTTTTTCCTCATATGGTGTCTTCAACGGCCCAGCTCCCATTATGAAGATGGATGGGACCAAGTACGAGTTGTGGTCCATGCAGTTTCGCACCCTTATGCAGTGCCATAACAGGGAGCACATTCTAACAGATTCAGAGCTGATGGATAAAACTTGGGCTAATTATGCCTATGCTTGTATTTGGCTCTTCAAGACACTCGCCATGGAGATTGCCAATGCTATTGTCAATCAACCCACAATAAAAGCTATGCGGGACATCTTAGCAGATACATATGGGCAGGAAAAGAATGAGAGCAAGATTCTTCAGTTGTTGTATGATATCTTTTCGACCAAACAGAGTGGTCAACCTCTTCATGCACACTTCTCGCACCTTAGAGGCATGTTTGAGTGTTTGCATAGCTTTATTCCTATTACTACCAGCACTGAGCAACATCAGCATATCAGAATTGCTACTATGACAGGAGTCTTACTGTCATCTCTTGATTCATAGTACGATGCTGCACATACTCAAACACTTACTGGAGAGATGATACCTCCAATGGAGGTGGTCTACAAGAAGCTGAGTAGGATCACTATTTCATCTACTACTGTGGCTCAGACTCCCTCTGTTATGACATCTTCTCGTGGCAGAGGAGGTACTTCACAGTTTCGCAAATGTGGACCACATGTCGAGGAGGAGGACGGTAGCATGGCTCATGTTCATATTGTCACCGTCCTGGCCGCTCTAAGGAGACATGCTATCAGAAGCAATTGTATCATGTGTCTGCACATATTGCTGAGCAGATCGAGCCTACTTCTGTCCGTGCTCATGATGCTAGGTTTGATGATATTGTTTCCAGAGTGCGAGAGATGATGACCACTCCTACCACTTCAGTTGTTATTATTCTCTGAGGATTTGTTTCTCCTTTCATGTGGCATCTTCGCTTTAAACACCTTCATTTGTAAAAGTTGTGTCATGTTCTACCTCAGATCTCTACTCATGCTACCTTGGATTGTGAGGCGTGTCAGCTTGGGAAGCACCAAAGCTTTTCTTTTTTGAGTTGTTAGAGTCCTCATAGTAGTCAGTCTTTTGAGTTGTTTCATTTTGATATATGGGGCCTGGTCATGTTCCCGATCATTTGGGGCACCCTTTTTATATGGTTGTTATGGATGACTTTTCTAGATTATCTTAGTTGTTCTGATTGAAACATAAGGTTGAAGTAGGTGTTATCATTAAATCCTTTCTTATTGAAATTAAAAATATTTTTCTTTAAATGTGAAGTTCATTTGTACTGACAATATCTTGGAGTTTTCTACTTTACATCTATCTGAGTTTCTCCCATCCCTTGATATTGTTCATCAGACCTCTTGTGCTTATACTTCGCATCTAAATGGTATTGCTGAACGCAAGCACCGACATCTTCTAGATGTCACGATGACTCTTTTGATTCAGAATCGAGCTCCTCATTTGTTCCGGGTTGATGCTATTCTCACTGCTTACTACTTGGTGAACCACATGGTGTCCACTGTTCTTGGAAAAAAGGTTCCCTTCTTGATTGTGTTTCCCAAGAATGACCTATTCTCTCTTACTACCAGGGTTTTTGGGTCTGTGGCATTTGTCCAGAATTTTACTCTTTGCTATGACAAGCTCTCACCTAAAGTTTTCAAATGTATCTTTGTTGGTTACTCTCGTACCCAGAAAGTGTATAGATGTTTTGATCTCGTAGGAAGAATTCATTATGTTAGTGTTGATGTCACATTTTTTGAATGTATTATGTACTTTTCTCGTACATGTGATAGGTTGTCCAATGTTGATTTTGGTGAGGATGTTTTTGTTCCTCCACCTCGGTTATCTCCTTCATCTGCATTCCATGTTGAGGCTCAGTCATCTCCACCTCCACCTCCACCACAATCTACCCTAACGCAATTCCTACCACCGTATTACATTCGCATGTCTTCTACTCGTCCCTCTGTTCATGCGTCGTCCCCATCATCCAATATGCCTCAGGTATATAACGAGCACATTGTTTCTACTGATGGCACTGGAGATTTAAGTGTTCCACAGGATACTATACTGGAGGAGTTGATACCAGAGAACAGAGAGGTTGATGACCTGGATGTACCTATTGCCTTCAGGATGCCGCATCGTCACTGTGCCACTTATCCACTAGATGCGCATGTTTCATTGGACCATCTTTCATAGGAGTACATGAGGTTTGTAGTGGGGCTTTCTGTTGTTACCATCCCATGAACATATCAGGAGGCCGTATAGGATAGCATGTGGTGACTTGCCATGAAAGAGGAGTTGGACGCTTTGCAGTCTCGTGGTACCTGGAGCATTCTTTCTGCTCCTCCAGGTGCCTTTGTGGTGGGGTGCAAATGGATCTTTACGGTCAAGCATCTAGGACATGGCAGTGTGGATCGCCACAAGGCAAGGCTTGTAGCATGTGGGTTCACCCAAACTTATGGAATGGACTATCAGGATAACTTTTCTTCAGTGGTCAGATACTCGACACTGCGCATTCTTCTATCAGTTGCATTTGAGTGTTTGCATAGTTTTATTCCTATTACTACCAGCACTGAGCAACATCAACATATCAGAATTGCTACTATGACAGGAGTCTTTCTGTCATCTCTTGATTCATAGTACGATGTTGCACATACTCAAACACTTACTGGAGATGATACCTCCAATGGAGGTGGTCTACAAGAAGCTGAGTAGGATCACTATTTCATCTACTACTGTGGCTCAGACTCCCTCTGTTATGACATCTTCTCGTGGCAGAGGAGGTACTTCACAGTTTCGCAAATGTGGACCACATGTCGAGGAGGAGGACGGTAGCATGGCTCATGTTCATATTGTCACCGTCCCGGCCGCTCTAAGGAGACATGCTATCAGAAGCAATTGTATCATGTGTCTGCACATATTGCTGAGCAGATCGAGCCTACTTCTGTCCGTGCTCATGATGCTAGGTTTGATGATATTGTTTCCAGATTGCGAGAGATGATGACCACTCCTACCACTTCAGTTGTTATTATTCCTTGAGGATCTGTTTCTCCTTTCATGTGGCATCTTCGCTTTAAACACCTTCATTTGTAAAAGTTGTGTCATGTTCTACCTCAGATCTCTACTCATGCTACCTTGGATTGTGAGGCGTGTCAGCTTGGGAAGCACCAAAGCTTTTCTTTTTTGAGTTGTCAGAGTCCTCATAGTAGTCAGTCTTTTAAGTTGTTTCATTTTGATATATGGGGCCTGGTCATGTTCCCGATCATTTGGGGCACCCTTTTTATATGGTTGTTATGGATGACTTTTCTAGATTATCTTAGTTGTTCTTATTGAAACATAAGGTTGAAGTAGGTGTTATCATTAAATCCTTTCTTATTGAAATTAAAAATATTTTTCTTCTAATGTGAAGTTCATTTGTACTGACAATATCTTGGAGTTTTCTACTTTACATCTATCTGATTTTCTCCCATCCCTTGATATTATTCATCAGACCTCTTGTGCTTATACTTCGCATCTAAATGGTATTGCTGAACGCAAGCACCGACATCTTCTAGATGTCACGATGACTCTTTTGATTCAGAATCGAGCTCCTCATTTGTTCCGGGTTGATGCTATTCTCACTGCTTACTACTTGGTGAACCACATGGTGTCCACTGTTCTCGGAAAAAAGGTTCCCTTCTTGATTGTGTTTCGCAAGAATGACCTATTCTCTCTTACTACCAGGGTTTTTAGGTCTGTGGCATTTGTCCAGAATTTTACTCTTTGCTATGACAAGCTCTCACCTAAAGTTTTCAAATGTATCTTTGTTGGTTACTCTCGTACCCAGAAAGGGTATAGATGTTTTGATCTCGTAGGAAGAATTCATTATGTTAGTGTTGATGTCACATTTTTTGAATGTATTATGTACTTTTCTCGTACATGTGATAGGTTGTCCAATGTTGATTTTGGTGAGGATGTTTTTGTTCCTCCACCTCGGTTATCTCCTTCGTCTGCATTCCATGTTGAGGCTCAGTCATCTCCACCTCCACCTCCACCACAATCTACCCTAACGCAATTCCTACCACCGTATTACATTCGCATGTCTTCTACTCGTCCCTCTGTTCATGCGTCGTCCCCATCATCCAATATGCCTCAGGTATATAATGAGCACATTGTTTCTACTGATGGCACTGGAGATTTAAGTGTTCCACAGGATACTATACTGGAGGAGTTGATACCGGAGAACAGAGAGGTTGATGACCTGGATGTACTTATTGCCTTCAGGATGCCGCATCGTCACTGTGCCACTTATCCACTAGATGCGCATGTTTCATTGGACCATCTTTCACAGGAGTACATGAGGTTTGTAGTGGGGCTTTCTGTTGTTACTATCCCATGAACATATCAAGAGGCCGTATAGGATAGCATGTGTGACTTGCCATCTTGTGAGGCGGAGGCTTCTGACGGCACAAAGCCGCCAGAAGAGCTATGCGGATCGTCGGAGGAGAGACTTAGTGTTTCAGGTAATGTAATTATTTTCTCCTCATCTACTCAATTATGATATATATGTGTTCAACTTAATCCCATACTAATGACAATCCTATAAATTATAGGTTGGAGAGTGGGTATTTTTGCGAGTATCTCCCATGAAGGGAGTGCAGAGATTCGGTGTTCGTGGCAAATTGGCGCCACGATATGTTGGACCGTTCGAGATTCTTGCTCGTGTAGGGAAAGTTGCCTACCGAGTAGCCCTTCCTCCACATCTTTCAGCTATTCATGATGTTTTCCACATATCCAATCTGAGGAAGTATGTCCATGACCCTCGCCACATTATCAGTTACGAGAATCTCGATGTAGAACCGGATCTGACTTATGAGGAGAAGCCAGTTCAGATACTTGACCGTGCTGTGAAGAAGCTTCGCAGCAAAGAGATTTCATTGGTCAAGGTTTTGTGGCACCGACACGGCGTCAAGGAAGCGACATGGGAGACTGAAGCCGACATGCGGGCACGATACCCGCAGCTATTTTGATGTAATCGTCAAAACAAGCTTTTGTAATTAGACACATTATAAATATATGGCTTGTTTTCCCTTTGAGGTTTTTATGGGTTCAAAACCCTTTGAGGTTTTTATGGACATATGAAATTCAAACAAGTCACCTAATAGCCTTAACTCGAGTCTCGAGGACGAGACTCCCTTTGAGGTTTTTATAATTGTAGCATCCGGTTTCCAATCAAACCTGAAGTCGTCCGATTTTGGGTCTAATGAACCCAAAAACATTGTCGGTCAATACTAACCAACCTAAAATGACCAATTGGAAGTGAATCAAAAGTTGTTCGGGTGAAATCGATCAAAAATCGGTCGTTTTCGTAATGCGTGCCGCGAAAAGCCGCGACGCAAATTCGGAAACCGCGAAACGAACCGAGACCGTCATTAGATCCGATTCGACGACACAAGACCAACGGAATCGACCGTTCGTCAATCGGAGGTCGTTTGATAATTTTAAATCACAAAATTTAATCTTAAACAAAAAAAAATCGTATCCGAAAATTTTGGGTATTCAAAACTCGACCGAAAGTATATGGATATTATACTCATTTTGATCGTCATTTTGAGACGATTAAATCGAGATATTTCACGTCGTAATCCGACGCGAGAGGCACTAATACAGAGGACTTTGGATTATTCAAATAAGTGAGGGTGAAATAAAAAAAAATCTGACTGTGCACAGATTACACATTCCAGCCAGCCGTGAGTGTATTATTTTTTTTCTCTTTTATTCTTATAACACTTGCCATAATGGTACTCTCCACTTGTCCATTTCCAAGGACTTCCTCCTTGGTTATATAAACCCATCTCCATCTTCGTTTTTTTCCCCAACTCCTACGAACATTTCCCTCTTTTCTCAAAAATCCCCAAATTCCAGCCTTTGTGCCCCCGTTCTTCTGCTCTGACCTCCACTGATCGGTGCACCAAAAGCAGCCATGGCTATTGTTCCCTATCAACAATCCAGCATCCAATCTACCGCAAGTTAGAAGAACAGGAGCTGCAGCCTTCAATTACAGCTGGAAAGGCTTGCAAACTGCTACAATTGAAACTTTTGATCCTCAACAGCAGAAGGAGCAGTTGTACTTTGCTGTTGTGCATGCAAGTTCAATCCACTTTTCTTCAATAGGTACATTCGTCGGCCATTCTTTGCTGCCATACATGTGCAATCTCCTCTCATCCTCCTTGCTACCATTCATGCATGCAAAAATCTCTTTTTGATGTCTTATATGCCATTACAAAAGTTATGCATGAACTTTTAAATTCTCTTTGAGTCTACTTTGTCAAAAATCCTACTTCTAGCTTCGGCTGTAGACTTGTAGGAATGACTTCAGATTCCTAATTCTGTTTTATTCAAAAGCCCTTCTCTTTAATATTTTATATACATCATAATACGAAGAAGGAAACAAGACTAAGAAAAAAAAAACGAAAATATATTATATGATATTGGTAACCAGTTGTCTCTCCAGGTTTTTTTTTTATTTGCCAGTCATTTACAAGATTACATAATTGAATCAATTATTAGGTTACCTTTGCCGTATAGCTAAACAAGATTTCACATTGATTAACGTTGAATAAGATTATACATTACACCTCTTCAACAAATTGCCTATGCCTTATTGTTGAATTTTCACGTCTGAGTGATTTCTTATCTAATAGGCCATGCTGGTCAAGGACATTTAGGTTACCCAAATTCTGGGTATCGAAATTTAAAGAAAAATTATTATGTTGAGAGTGTCTCCTGGAAACTCTATATAACAAAGGTAGAGCCTTAAGACATGCTCTACCTACAATTGTCTTTTATTATTTTAGATTCTGCCAGTGAGCAAATTTGTTTGTACACAACAATGTACCATATGTCTAAATGCACCTTTACATGTTCATGACTATTGACAAAGAAATGTTAGATGGATAATGATATATACGGATAAAGCTTTCTTATTTAGTAATTTACTAGAGAGTTCCTTCCAAACCCAGAAGTATGAATGAGCAGAGCTATGCAAGTTATCTTTTTTTAGATCCTAAAGGCTCATCGTCTATAACTTACAAAACCAGATTGATGATTTCGTCTCTAACTAGCGTATCCTTAAGTTATCTGTAAACTCTTAAGGTCACTTGAAATAAGAAATGAATCGTAACGATAAGTTGGTAGACCTATTTATAAAAGAAGTGATTAATGTGTGTTGTTGATGACATTAAATATATTCAAATCATTAAAGGGTTATAAGATATATAGATACATCCATGATAAGGTATCTTGATAATTCTCTACAATTCTCTACAGTTGGATTGTAATCTTGTGTATCCCTCGTTCTATTTTGGAAAAATAGTTATAAATTATTATGTGTTTAGTATGGGAATTAGACTTAATTTAAGGTAGCCTATTTAGCCAAAAAAAATGGAGAAATCATATCTAATGGAACTTACATCTAAATTCAAGGATCTACCTCTAATCTTTATAATCTTATAAAAGAAATTAAGACAGACGAAGTAGTCAAATAAGTACAATTGAGAATGAATTAATGTTATCAATAAGATCGTTGACTAAAGAACTTAGATCTCTACAATCAATCACAAAAAGAACTGAGAAGAAATGTATAGTTACGCAAATCTGGGTAAATCAATGATGACTTATAATTATAGTGCCGATCATGATGACTTCTACACATGATCGTGCGAGAGCGCGGTGACTCTCACCTGGGCGGAAGAAAGGAAGCCCAGTTTGGGCAGCGGCCGCCAAGTGCGCGGGTCTAGGATCCCAGTCCCTTTTCGGTTTTACGCGAGCTCGCAGTGTTTTTACGCCCTCGTTGGGATCCAGACTTTAGACCAGTTCCGCTGACCCTGTTTTAGGATGCCCAGGCGGGGGATCCTGGTTTTTCAGCTTTACGTACGAGCTCGGTTGCCCGTACTAGTCGGGCTGTGTTTTCTCTAGAGCGACTTTTCTAGGGAGTCTCTCTCACCCGTCTCAGTGGCGTAGTTGGAGAATAGACCTATCCCTCTATTGGACCGCACTTCCAATTAGAGGGCGAGACGGAAGAGCCATTTGCAGGCTTCTTCACCGCTTGAGTTACTTCGCCAACAGACTTGGCGATTATATATCTAGATCATTCATGTTTATATCTAAATTACCTGGAGTTATATCTGAATCATTGAAGTTAAGAATTGGAGAAGTTACGATCAAAAGACTATTCTCTCTCTACCCAAGAATTTAATTAAATTAATAGATCTTTCTAATCTTAACTTTTCCATTTCACTTACCAACGGGATTTCTGAAGAAAATGATATATGTGCTTACACTCATACACTCATGAATACACAACTAGTTATACATATGTCACATGTGGGAAATGCCAGGTTATGGGACAACATTTGAGATGCTTACAAGTAACCTGAAAAACCGTTTTCATTTGCAAGTAGAATTAAATCTTAATTTGAGTTGCTCTCGCCTTTCTGCTTGTTTCTTTTGTAAATAATAACTGTCCGTTATTTTATATCAGTTTTTGGGAGGTACCAGCAACCGCTGACGCCTTTTCTTTCCTAATATGTTTGGCAGGCAAACAGCCTGCAGCTCAGTAGCGATACATGCTTCCTGGAGACAGAGTTTATACCCGACGGTATGAATTACTTTGTCTCAGTTTTGTCCAGATAATGATGTAAATGTTATCTCTTTTGTAACACATTTTGGGATATATGTTGTAACATGGAATATGCTTGTACATGTTGTAAATGGATATGAATATTAATGAAAAGAGTTTTGGTGCCATATTGTCTCTTTTACTGTGGTAATGTATTGAGAATGAATGTCATAGTCGCGAAAAATTTTTTCCTGTATTTTTACAACTTGTGCGATATAATTGTGAATGATATCTTGCGAATTGCGCGTAAACGGGTACCCGGATCCTGAGGGGTTAACAGTTTGGTATCAGAGCAGTGGTACCCCGATACGCACATTCGCGGTATTATAATTCCGATCGCATTAAGTTCTCGAATAGCGACAGTCTACCGACTTGTCGTGAGTTCGAGAAGGGAAATATGACATTCATATTCAATAACCACAGATGTCACCAATTTCATTAATTTTCATCTTATATCCCAAGAAGAGAAAAGCATTTATGATACATATCTGTCTAGGGCATCCTTATGACTAATTATGGTTCTCATGCAGAGCCATGGCATCTCGACCAGGTCAGGACACTTCTGATCAGCTGGCACGCATACTGAGCGCACTCACAGACTTACAGCAGCAGCAGGCTGCCATGCGAGGCCAGCAGGAGCAGATATTGGCCCAGCAGACTGAGATTGCTGACAGGCAGACGGACATAGAGATGAGATTCGAGGACCTGTCAGATTTCACGTACTATCCATCCCAGGATGGGATACGACAGGACCAGCACCAGTCCGTTGAGGTGGAGCAGCCTCATCCTGATGATCCACTAGAGGCCATTCCAGAGCATGGAGCTGAGGAGGATGCAGACTTAGACAGGGAGCAGGACCCTGTTGACTTTGCTGACAAGGATGCACACGAGTTTGCAGCCATTCACAGGCACCAATCAGTCTTCACTTCTTATCAGCGGGCCAACATACCCTTGTTCGAAGGCACAGGTCCACCAGATGACGCTGAGCAGTGGCTGATGAGAGTAATGAAAGTGCTCAGGGCGATTAATGCGCCACGAAACACGTGGCTATCTTTCGTAGAGTATTCACTGATAGACTTCGCCGAGCGATGGTGGGAGGCCGTAGTGTCCGAGCTAGGCCGAGAGCCTACTTGGAACGATTTTGTGACGAGGTTCAGAGCCCACTTCTTTTCGGCGAAGTGGAGGGAGTCCCAGCGCCGACTGTTTGCCGAGCTTCGTCAGGGACAGATGACCGCCAGAGATTATTTCATCCGATACACAGAGCTGTCACGACACACACGAGCAGCTGGCGCATTTCCAGAGGAGAATCTGGAGAAGTTCATTGGCGGCATGCGAGAGGAGGTGCAGGAGAAGCTGGCTGGACTGCATATCACTTCTATCTCCGAGGCTACCGATGCTGCGGAGAAGTTCGAGGACATCAGAGGGAGACGTTACGGGAGCTCGTCTGGAGCACCGCCTAGACCGCGGCGATATTTTGGGCCGATACGTCGACCATTTCAGCAGCAGAGGTCAGCCAGACGGTTCCGACCTACAGGTTCGACATTCTCTGGCAGTGCTCGCTCTTCTCCATCGACTACTCTAGGAGGAGCACTTGCCGGACGAGGTACAGAGTCCACTCGACCATCTGGGTCGCAGCGAGCAGATAGGCCACCTGCAGGACCAGCTCGGAGCACGGACACAGCTACTCCCTCTACTCGACCAGTCCGGTGCTACCGATGTCACGAGTGGGGACATTACCGTGCACAGTGCCCACAGGCTTCTGGCGAGCCACAGCCACAACCTTCACAGCCACAGCCTCAGACACAGCGTTCGGGGAGTTTCCGTGGCAGGAACTCCAACTTTAGGCGACAGCAGCCGAGACAGATGCAGAGTGGGGCGGGATCTAGTGCTGCATCAGCCAGGCAGGGGCAGTTACACGCAGTTACTGAGGAGCAGGCACGTTCAGCCGCTACTGTAGTGAAAGGTATGGTCTCAGTCTTGGGCCGACCTTTCCATGTTTTATTTGATTCCGGCGCGACACACTCTTTCCTTGCTTCGAGGTTGCTTGTTTCTTTAGATAGAGTTGCAGAGACGCTATCGTCTCCATATCACATCCGAGGGCCAGGTGGCCAGTCATTTGTCATATCTCTGATAGTCAGGCACTTGCCCGTACTGATTGGCGGTTACGAGATGATCGCAGACTGTCTACTCCTACAGCTAGATGAGTTCGACTTGATTTTAGGCATGGATTGGCTATCCACTCATCATGCACTTGTTGATTGCTTTAGGAAGACGGTTGTCTTCAGGATTCCAGATCTACCCGAGTTCACGTTTGAGGGTACTACACATGACTCCACCATGGAGTACATTTCAGTATTGCGAGCCCAGCGACTTGTTGATCAGGGTTGCGATTCTTACCTTGCTTTTGTTCGAGAGGTGTCTGATCAGGAGCCGATGATACAGGACATCCGAGTAGTCTCAGAATACCCTGACGTATTTCCTGATGAGCTACCAGGGCTACCTCCGGAGAGGGAGATTGAGTTCGAGATCACATTATTGCCAGATACACAGCCGATCTCGATGGCACCATATCGCATGACACCAGCCGAGTTGAGGGAACTAAAGGTGCAGTTGCAGGAGTTGCTTGACTTAGGATTCGTGAGGCCGAGCACTTCACCTTGGGGTGCTCCGGTTCTATTTGTCAAGAAGAAGGATGGATCCATGAGGTTATGCATCGATTACAGGCAGCTGAACAAGAGAACGGTGAAAAACCGTTATCCCTTGCCGCGCATTGATGATTTGTTCGACCAACTCCAGGGATCTTCGGTTTTCTCGAAGATCGATCTTCGCTCAGGCTACCATCAGCTGAGGATTCGCGAATCGGACATTCCAAAAACAGCCTTCAGGACTCGCTATGGACACTACGAGTTTGTGGTGATGTCGTTTGGGCTCACCAATGCACCTGCGGCTTTCATGGATATGATGAACCGTATCTTCCGTCCATACTTGGACAAGTTTGTAGTGGTGTTCATCGATGATGTGCTCATCTATTCACGAAATGAAGAGGATCATGCTAATAATCTGCGGATCGTCTTAGACACATTACGAGAGCACAAGCTATATGCCAAGTTGAGCAAGTGTGAGTTCTGGTTATCCCAGGTCTCATTTCTCGGGCATATCATTTCTGAAGCAGGCATTGCGGTTGATCCCGCGAAGATAGATGCAGTTATGTCTTGGGAGCAGCCCAAGACAGTCACTCAGATTCGGAGCTTCCTCGGATTAGCGGGCTATTACAGACGCTTTGTCAGCGGATTTTCACGCATCGTCCGTCCATTGACACGATTGACGCAGAAGGGAGTTCCATTCATTTGGGACGATTCATGTGAGCAGGCCTTCCAGACACTGAAGGAGAGGTTGACCACAGCACCTATTCTTGCTCTTCCTTCAGGCACTCAAGACTATGCAGTCTACACGGATGCATCTGGAGAAGGTCTCGGAGCAGTGTTGATGCAGAGAGGACAGGTGATTGCTTACGCATCACGACAGTTGAGACCGCACGAGCGGAACTACCCCACACATGACTTGGAGTTGGCGGCAGTTGTCTTCGCCTTGAAGATCTGGCGCCACTATCTATATGGGGTGAACTTCGAGATTTTCACAGACCACAAGAGTCTGAAGTACATCTTTGATCAGAAGGAGCTGAACATGAGGCAGCGTAGATGGCTCGAATTGTTGAAGGACTATGATTGCACGATCTCTTACCATCCCGGTAAGGGAAACGTGGTGGCTGATGCACTTAGCAGGAGAGCACATGCTGATGGTACGGCGAACTGGCTATACACGTGGGATACGCTTGCAGCTTTGACCGATTGGCATCCTCAGGAGAGCACATCCATTTCTACCGCCGTGCCTCCACGATACAGCAGTCTGTGGGATCGTATTGTAGAAGGCCAGAAGACTGATCCTTGGATTCATGATAGATACATGCGCGCCGTCAAGGAAGAATTTGACGACTTTGTTGTGATAGAGTCTATTTTATGGAAGGCAGGACGGGTCGTTGTACCCAATGATGAGCAGCTTCGCAGAGACATTTTGGACGAGGCACACAGTTCACGGTTATCTATCCATCCAGGCAGTACGAAGATGTACCGTGATCTGCGTCGACATTTCTGGTGGGATGGGATGAAGCGCGATGTGGCGCTACATGTTAGCAGATGCATGACCTGTCAGATGGTCAAGGCTGAGCACAGGAGACCGCCAGGATTACTGCAGTCTCTCCCCATTCCCGAGTGGAAGTGGGAGAGCATTTCTATGGATTTTGTCACAGGTCTGCCGAAGACACCAGGTGGCCATGACTCCATATGGGTCGTTGTTGATAGGTTGACCAAGTCAGCCCATTTCATACCTGTCAACACGACTTATACTCCATCTAGGTTGGCCAAGCTCTATGTGCAGAACATTATCAGGCTACATGGTATACCACGAGAGGTGGTGTCTGACAGGGATTCGAGATTTACATCTCATTATTGGCATCAGTTCATGTCAGCACTACAGACAGAGCTGAAGATGAGTTCTGCTTATCATCCGCAGACAGACGGGCAGAGTGAGCGCACCATTCAGACACTTGAGGATCTACTTCGCGCATGCACTTTGGAGTGGAAAGGGTCCTGGAAGGACCATTTGCCTTTGGTGGAATTCACGTACAACAACAGCTATCACTCCAGTATTGGCATGGCACCATTCGAGGCCCTATACGGGCGGAGATGCCTCACACCTCTCAGTTGGCGTGAGGTAGGTGATCATGCTTTATATTCCGTGGATCTCTTGGAGGAGACTGCGAGAGCTGTTGATCTTGTGAGGCGGAGGCTTCTGACGGCACAAAGCCGCCAGAAGAGCTATGCGGATCGTCGGAGGAGAGACTTAGTGTTTCAGGTAATGTAATTATTTTCTCCTCATCTACTCAATTATGATATATATGTGTTCAACTTAATCCCATACTAATGACAATCCTATAAATTATAGGTTGGAGAGTGGGTATTTTTGCGAGTATCTCCCATGAAGGGAGTGCAGAGATTCGGTGTTCGTGGCAAATTGGCGCCACGATATGTTGGACCGTTCGAGATTCTTGCTCGTGTAGGGAAAGTTGCCTACCGAGTAGCCCTTCCTCCACATCTTTCAGCTATTCATGATGTTTTCCACATATCCAATCTGAGGAAGTATGTCCATGACCCTCGCCACATTATCAGTTACGAGAATCTCGATGTAGAACCGGATCTGACTTATGAGGAGAAGCCAGTTCAGATACTTGACCGTGCTGTGAAGAAGCTTCGCAGCAAAGAGATTTCATTGGTCAAGGTTTTGTGGCACCGACACGGCGTCAAGGAAGCGACATGGGAGACTGAAGCCGACATGCGGGCACGATACCCACAGCTATTTTGATGTAATCGTCAAAACAAGCTTTTGTAATTAGACACATTATAAATATATGGCTTGTTTTCCCTTTGAGGTTTTTATGGGTTCAAAACCCTTTGAGGTTTTTATGGACATATGAAATTCAAACAAGTCACCTAATAGCCTTAACTCGAGTCTCGAGGACGAGACTCCCTTTGAGGTTTTTATAATTGTAGCATCCGATTTCCAATCAAACCTGAAGTCGTCCGATTTTGGGTCTAATGAACCCAAAAACATTGTCGGTCAATACTAACCAACCAAAAACGACCAATTGGAAGTGAATCAAAAGTTGTTCGGGTGAAATCGATCAAAAATCGGTCGTTTTCGTAATGCGTGCCGCGAAAAGCCGCGACGCAAATTCGGAAACCGCGAAACGAATCGAGACCGTCATTAGATCCGATTCGACGACACAAGACCAACGGAATCGACCGTTCGTCAATCGGAGGTCGTTTGATAATTTTAAATCACAAAATTTAATCTTAAACAAAAAAAAATCGTATCCGAAAATTTCGGGTATTCAAAACTCGACCGAAAGTATATGGATATTATACTCATTTTGATCGTCATTTTGAGACGATTAAATCGAGATATTTCACGTCGTAATCCGACGCGAGAGGCACTAATACAGAGGACTTTGGATTATTCAAATAAGTGAGGGTGAAATAAAAAAAAATCTGACTGTGCACAGATTACACATTCCAGCCAGCCGTGAGTGTATTATTTTTTTTCTCTTTTATTCTTATAACACTTGCCATAATGGTACTCTCCACTTGTCCATTTCCAAGGACTTCCTCCTTGGTTATATAAACCCATCTCCATCTTCGTTTTTTTCCCCAACTCCTACGAACATTTCCCTCTTTTCTCAAAAATCCCCAAATTCCAGCCTTTGTGCCCCCGTTCTTCTGCTCTGACCTCCACTGATCGGTGCACCAAAAGCAGCCATGGCTATTGTTCCCTATCAACAATCCAGCATCCAATCTACCGCAAGTTAGAAGAACAGGAGCTGCAGCCTTCAATTACAGCTGGAAAGGCTTGCAAACTGCTACAATTGAAACTTTTGATCCTCAACAGCAGAAGGAGCAGTTGTACTTTGCTGTTGTGCATGCAAGTTCAATCCACTTTTCTTCAATAGGTACATTCCTCGGCCATTCTTTGCTGCCATACATGTGCAATCTCCTCTCATCCTCCTTGCTACCATTCATGCATGCAAAAATCTCTTTTTGATGTCTTATATGCCATTACAAAAGTTATGCATGAACTTTTAAATTCTCTTTGAGTCTACTTTGTCAAAAATCCTACTTCTAGCTTCGGCTGTAGACTTGTAGGAATGACTTCAGATTCCTAATTCTGTTTTATTCAAAAGCCCTTCTCTTTAATATTTTATATACATCATAATACGAAGAAGGAAACAAGACTAAGAAAAAAAAAACGAAAATATATTATATGATATTGGTAACCAGTTGTCTCTCCAGGTTTTTTTTTTATTTGCCAGTCATTTACAAGATTACATAATTGAATCAATTATTAGGTTACCTTTGCCGTATAGCTAAACAAGATTTCACATTGATTAACGTTGAATAAGATTATACATTACACCTCTTCAACAAATTGCCTATGCCTTATTGTTGAATTTTCACGTCTGAGTGATTTCTTATCTAATAGGCCATGCTGGTCAAGGACATTTAGGTTACCCAAATTCTGGGTATCGAAATTTAAAGAAAAATTATTATGTTGAGAGTGTCTCCTGGAAACTCTATATAACAAAGGTAGAGCCTTAAGACATGCTCTACCTACAATTGTCTTTTATTATTTTAGATTCTGCCAGTGAGCAAATTTGTTTGTACACAACAATGTACCATATGTCTAAATGCACCTTTACATGTTCATGACTATTGACAAAGAAATGTTAGATGGATAATGATATATACGGATAAAGCTTTCTTATTTAGTAATTTACTAGAGAGTTCCTTCCAAACCCAGAAGTATGAATGAGCAGAGCTATGCAAGTTATCTTTTTTTAGATCCTAAAGGCTCATCGTCTATAACTTACAAAACCAGATTGATGATTTCGTCTCTAACTAGCGTATCCTTAAGTTATCTGTAAACTCTTAAGGTCACTTGAAATAAGAAATGAATCGTAACGATAAGTTGGTAGACCTATTTATAAAAGAAGTGATTAATGTGTGTTGTTGATGACATTAAATATATTCAAATCATTAAAGGGTTATAAGATATATAGATACATCCATGATAAGGTATCTTGATAATTCTCTACAATTCTCTACAGTTGGATTGTAATCTTGTGTATCCCTCGTTCTATTTTGGAAAAATAGTTATAAATTATTATGTGTTTAGTATGGGAATTAGACTTAATTTAAGATAGCCTATTTAGCCAAAAAAAATGGAGAAATCGTATCTAATGGAACTTACATCTAAATTCAAGGATCTACCTCTAATCTTTATAATCTTATAAAAGAAATTAAGACAGACGAAGTAGTCAAATAAGTACAATTGAGAATGAATTAATGTTATCAATAAGATCGTTGATTAAAGAACTTAGATCTCTACAATCAATCACAAAAAGAACTGAGAAGAAATGTATAGTTACGCAAATCTGGGTAAATCAATGATGACTTATAATTATAGTGCCGATCATGATGACTTCTACACATGATCGTGCGAGAGCGCGGTGACTCTCACCTGGGCGGAAGAAAGGAAGCCCAGTTTGGGCAGCGGCCGCCAAGTGCGCGGGTCTAGGATCCCAGTCCCTTTTCGGTTTTACGCGAGCTCGCAGTGTTTTTACGCCCTCGTTGGGATCCAGACTTTAGACCAGTTCCGCTGACCCTGTTTTAGGATGCCCAGGCGGGGGATCCTGGTTTTTCAGCTTTACGTACGAGCTCGGTTGCCCGTACTAGTCGGGCTGTGTTTTCTCTAGAGCGACTTTTCTAGGGAGTCTCTCTCACCCGTCTCAGTGGCGTAGTTGGAGAATAGACCTATCCCTCTATTGAACCGCACTTCCAATTAGAGGGCGAGACGGAAGAGCCATTTGCAGGCTTCTTCACCGCTTGAGTTACTTCGCCAACAGACTTGGCGATTATATATCTAGATCATTCATGTCTATATCTAAATTACCTGGAGTTATATCTGAATCATTGAAGTTAAGAATTGGAGAAGTTACGATCAAAAGACTATTCTCTCTCTACCCAAGAATTTAATTAAATTAATAGATCTTTCTAATCTTAACTTTTCCATTTCACTTACCAACGGGATTTCTGAAGAAAATGATATATGTGCTTACACTCATACACTCATGAATACGCAACTAGTTATACATATGTCACATGTGGGAAATGCCAGGTTATGGGACAACATTTGAGATGCTTACAAGTAACCTGAAAAACCGTTTTCATTTGCAAGTAGAATTAAATCTTAATTTGAGTTGCTCTCGCCTTTCTGCTTGTTTCTTTTGTAAATAATAAATGTCCGTTATTTTATATCAGTTTTTGGGAGGTACCAGCAACCGCTGACGCCTTTTCTTTCCTAATATGTTTGGCAGGCAAACAGCCTGCAGCTCAGTAGCGATACATGCTTCCTGGAGACAGAGTTTATACCCGACGGTATGAATTACTTTCTCTCAGTTTTGTCTAGATAATGATGTAAATGTTATCTCTTTTGTAACACATTTTGGGATATATGTTGTAACATGGAATATGCTTGTACATGTTGTAAATGGATATGAATATTAATGAAAAGAGTTTTGGTGCCATATTGTCTCTTTTACTGTGGTAATGTATTGAGAATGAATGTCATAGTCGCGAAAAAATTTTTCCTGTATTTTTACAACTTGTGCGATATAATTGTGAATGATATCTTGCGAATTGCGCGTAAACGGGTACCCGGATCCTGAGGGGTTAACAATAGGAAGGGGATCTACGTTATTTCGCTGAAGAATCATCCACATCTTTTTTGTCATTATGACCTATCTCCATGATACCTAAGAAACATATTTATTTTGTAAGTCCATAAATCCCAAACCTCATAGTGACAACAGGTATAGTTCAAACATAAAAAATCAAGCTTGTAAAAGTCGACCGACTAGGCCGACTAGTCGAGTCGGGTGGGTAGCCGACTCGACTAGTCCTAGTCGGCCATTAGTCGGTCAACCCAACTAATAAGGCCAACTAGTCGGTGACTTTTACATCAAGCTTTTTATTGTTTTAGTTTTTTGACTTTTTTTAACGCCCACTTGTACTAATATGCTTAATGTTATATCTAAAGTCAAATACTTCTTTTGTTTCATTATGATAATATAAAAAATGTACACATCTATGTTAATATATAAGAATATATGCATGAAAATGATTTATATATTTAAAATAATTACAAAATCAAAACCGATTAATGACCGACTATATCTGATTAGTCGTCTGAATGCCAATTAATCCTTAGTCATGGACCCGCTGATCGAGTACCGACGACTACCGACTATTGCTTTCTGCAACCTTGGAAAAAATAATTTTCTACTTGTATATGACATTCTCTTTGCCTCACATCTTACAATGCAAACATTCAAAAGATTTAAGATGCATGGTATAAAGACATAAAAATATATTAGAACGTCAAGATTTCACTGGTCAAAATACCACTCAGCGTCGAAGTTCTAACAAATGCAAAATTTCAGCAATAAGTGATTTACCAAACATGATTAATACTCGGCCTCAGAGTAAAATATAAAGCATGTGTATCATCCATAATAACTCAGTATAAGAGAGAAGTTAATCATGATATCTACATATCATGAGAAATCACTCCAGCATCAAACCCGCTATTGCAAGCAGGATACATAATCAAAAATGAAAAAGAAAGAAAGCAAACTCAAGTTCATTTAGATTGGGCAGCCCAACAACTATATAGAATAACCTAAACTAAATCAAATACAAAAAGAAAGCAAACAATATAATCCAACCAAGAAAAACTATGTTATGATGCCTTGAAATATGATAAGTAATGTCTATCTATGTTTGGCTCTCCGATTGATGCAAATTATGTGCAGATGCATAAGAGGATAGTGACAATTGATTTTGAAAAAAATTTTGTAATATGAGCAAGTGACAATTGATTTTGAAAAAATTTTTGTAATCTGAGCAAATGAGTCTTACACATAAATAAAATAATAATTGAACTTTTCGGAATTATAAAAGTTGACATAAAACTAGGGATGCAAATGGATGGATACAGACACAGATATAGGTATTACCATATCCTTATTTGTTTGAAAATATGGATACGGAAACGGATATCATACGAATATCAAAAATTGAATACCATATCCTTAAATACGGATACAGATTCAGAATCGGATAATTATGATTCAAATATAGATATTTAAGAAATGGATATGGATTATCTTATAAATATAAGTGCCTCCTCATACTTTTAATGAGAAATGATGTCTTTACGAACTTGCAATTAATGGATGACTAATCCTAAATTCAATAAACTTACAATGTTACATAATAAATAAGAAAATAAATTAAAATATTGAATGAAATAAATTGAAGAGAATATAATGAAATTGTACGATGACGTACCTTTGTCTTCTTCTTTTGAAAATTTTCCAAAATATAGGTAATATTGTGACATTGTAACCAACTAATAAGATAAAGGTGATATGGTATATTTCGTAAAACGACATTATGATAAATTATAAAAATTTATTACTTTTTTGACATTTCATGATGAGGTACGATTTCGTGTCAGAGCTACATTGAGGCATACAAAATATTTGTAAAGCTGAAATAATACTGAAAATATGGATAATACGGATATCCGTATCCGTGAAAAATTTATACATCCGTATTCGTAACCGTATCTGAAAAAAGAAATCTATAATGGTATCTGTATCCAAATCCGTATACGCAAAAAAAATAAAACTTGTATCAGTATCCATATCTATATCTGTTAAAATCTGAAAATGTATATATGCATCCGCTTAAAAGCGGATATGGTAGCGGATGGATATGGATATATCCGCATCCAGTTGCATCCCTACATAAAACAATTATGATTAGGAAATTGCCAATTAAATAAGACAAGATGCTTATGGAATTTGAATGGTAAGTTTTTTACTCACGGCTAAAACACATCTAATGTTATCTAAGAGCTTAGAGCTGCAGGCATCATATTCCCCACTGGATGGCTCAAACTCTATTGTTACAAATTTAAGAGCTCATTTCAATTGCTAAATGCAATAGGAAATCTCTCTTCACTAAACCAAGAGTGAATAACAGGACACACCCAAAATATAAAGGAAAAAAATGGGCATTACTCGTTACAACAACCATCGGGTGAACCTGATCATGGGTTGTGATGGTGTCGTGTTGAAATTTCCAACACAAATGATAGGGAAGCGGTTGCTGGTGGCGAGGCGCGCCTAGTAGAAATGTAATTGTTGAGCGGCAGTAGTGGTGAAGGGCATAGTTTTGAGAGCGAGGCGTGATGACGATAGAGGGGGAGGAGATGGAGGAGAGGCGTGGTGTATGTGAGGCGGTTAGCGGCGACATCTTCGGGAGTTAGGGTTTGAGGGTTCTCTGGAGGGAGGAGCTGAGAGGGTTTGGAAATTGAGGTCACGAGTCTCGTGACTCACCGTTAGAATTACTTAAATATATATATATATATATATATATATATATATATAATAAATTTGTTAATAGTGTTTGTTGACGCATACTGAATAACTGTATCTCTTTTTTATTTTATTTTTCTTGTTATTCTCTTTATGTAATTTACCCATAGGCTACTCTCCTATATAAGAGAGCCTAGGGCTATGGAATAGAGAATCTCATTCACGTTTCCCAACATGGTATCAGAGTGACGGTCCTAGACCGGAGTTCTCGAAACCCTAATCCTAACCCCACCCGCCGGCCTCTTCTCTCTCTACTCGGCGCCGCCCACTCCAACCGATCTACGACGGCCTTCTTCTCCGATCTCCGATCGACGGCGGCCTTCTTCTCCGATCGACGCCGCCCACTCCAGCCCTAGGCATCGCCTGGCGCACCTGCGCATAGCCTAGGGCTTCCCCTGCGCATCGCGTGGCCTGGCGCATCTGCGCGCATCGCATCTGCGCTGATCTGCGCGCATTCCAGCGCACTCCAGCGCGCACTCCTGCGTGCACCCCTGTGCGCATCCCTGTGCGCTCCTACGCACTGACTGTGCACCACCGAGCGTGAGTTCCTGATCTGCGCGCACTCCAGCGCGCACCCCTGCGCGCACTCCTGCGCACTACTACGCGCTGACTGTGCACCACCGTGCGTGATCTCTGTGCGCCAGCCCATAGTTTGCGTGCGTCAACACCGTAGCGCGCACGTATTCATGGGGATAGTTGCTTGAGGTCTACACATGCAACTAATCCCGTCTATGTCATTGTAGACAAAGATTATCTCTTGTCATTCGCTCCAGTCTTCCGTCTCCATTATGTCAGAAAGCAAGGCAGATATCCCGTCTTTTTGGCGCGTTTCGTGGTCCAGCGCCCATTGTCAAGATGGATGGTACGAACTATGAACTGTGGGCAATGCAGTTCATGAGTATGATGAAGTCTACAGGTAAGAAGCACATTCTTACCGAGCCCGAGCCTGCAGAGAAGACTGGAGTTCATGCCTCATGGGAGGCTGATGATGCATATGCCAAGGTGTGGCTATCTGGCACATTGGCTATTGAAATCGCCAATGACATTCTACATCAACCCACAGCCAAAGAAATGTGGGATATCCTGGCAGCGACATATTCTCAGGCGAAGAACGAGACGAAGATCCTGCAATTACAACATGATATATTCACAATAAAGCAGAACGGTCGTCCCTTACATTCTCTCTATACATCATTGAGAGGGATGTTTGAGAAGCTTTATAGCTTCATGCCTCTTACCGCCACGCCAGAACAGCAGAAGACATACAGGAATGCGACGATGGTGGGTGTGTTTCTCGCTGCACTTGATCCAGAGTATGAGGCAGCACGTTCACAGATTTTGGTGGACTCGACTATTCCTCCCATGGAGGAAGCCTTTCACAGATTGAGTAGGATCACAGTACCTTCAGCAGCTGCGAGTCAGAACCCCTCAGCTATGGCGGCCAACAGAGGTCGTGGTTTTCATCACCGGGGCCGTGGACGTACTCCTCGTGGAAGGGGTGGCCGCACTAGGCCAACATGCTCATATTGTCACCGAGTCGGACATACTGAAGACACATGTTACTCAAAGCATGGATTCCCTGCATCTGCACGAACCGCTAAGCAGATAGAGCCCCCATCTGCTGCTACACTGGATCAACGATTTGATGATCTAGTTGCCCGTCTCAGGGGCATTATCCCACCATCAGGTCCAGCACCGACTACAGAGAGTCATACTGATGCTGCTGCTTCTGCCTCTGCCTCTACTAGTACTTCAGGTAGTACACTTGCACTCCACAGTAGTAGATCTGATACATTGCCTTGGATCATGGACTCGGGCGCTACACATCATCTATGTGGCGACCAGAGCCTACTTACAGGATATACTCAGATTCCTCCAGGACGGACAGTAGTGATTGCCAATGGCACACACTCCCCTATCACGGGTCAGGGGGAGATTAGATTGACATCTTCTATGCAGCTTAAGAATGTCCTACATGCACCGCATTTTTCTATGAATCTATTGTCAATTAGTCAGATTACGAAGGATCTACAGTGTCGAGCTATTTTTGATCCATCTTCTTTGATTTTTCAAGACATCCGTACGGGCAACGTGATTGGTCATGGCTATGAGCAAGGAGGCCTTTATCGACTGAACCAGACCCCATTTGCTGGAACCACATCTTCTCCTGCTGGACAAGTATCTCCTCTCTTGTGGCATCTGCGTTTTGGTCATTTACCGCTTCAGAAGTTGCGTCTTGTTCTACCCTATGGTCTCTCTCACACACCTATCCAGTGTGAGGCATGTCAGTTGGGAAAGCATCACAGGTCGTCTTTTCCCAGTAGTCAAGGTCGGAGTAGTAACTCCAAGTTTGAGTTGTTTCATGTCGATGTCTGGGGTCCGAGTCGTGTTCCCGATCATCAGGGACACAGGTTTTATATTGTATTTGTGGATGATTTCTCTAGAGCGTCATGGGTCTTTCTAATGAAAAATAAATCTGAAGCAGGAAATATTATTATCCACTTTCTTAATGAAATTCAAAATGTTTTTTCTACTTCTGTCAAGAGTTTGAGAAGTGATAATGCTTTAGAGTTGTGCACCAACATTCTAGCCAATTACTACTCTTCAAAAGGGATTATTCACCAAACATCTTGTGCTCATACATCTCAACAGAATGGGGTTGCTGAAAGAAAACACCGTCACCTTCTTGATGTCACAAGGTCTCTTCTTATTCAGAGTCATGCTCCGTACTCCTACTGGGGTGATGCAGTCCTTACTGCATGTTACCTTATCTACCGTATGCCTTCTGTCTTGAATGAACAGATTCCTTTTTCACTCATTTACCCTGACAAGGATTTGTTCATGCTTACCCCTCGTGTGTTTGGGTCAGTCGCATTTGTCCATCAGTTGTCACCTGGTACTGACAAGCTCTCTCCTAGGGCTGTCAAGTGCGTCTTTGTGGGGTACTCCAGAACTCAAAAGGTGTACAAGTGTTTTGATCCTGTGCGTCGGCGATATATGATCAGTGCAGATGTTACATTTTTTGAATCTACTATGTATTTTTCAGAATCCGGGAACATGCAGCCACCACCTATATCTCCTGATACCGTATTCATGGCACCACCGACAACACCACCGTCACCACCATCACCACCGCCACCACCACCGCCATCAACAGTATCCCCGCTACCATTCCATTACACCCGCAGGCCTCCTCCAGCTCATGGTCCTGACCAGTCAACTAGCTCGCCTATGGTATGTAATGAAAATATTAATGTTGATGGATCTGACGACATTTCTCAGCAGGATACATTACAGGAGTATGGTGATACCACAGAGGATCTGGATGTTCCAATCGCTCTACGCAAGCCGAAGAGAAGCTGTGCCAAATATCCAATATCAGCAGCTGTGTCTTTTGAGAGGCTATCTGGACACTTCAGGACGTTTGCATTGGCACTTTCAGCTACAGACATTCCACGGAACCACCATGATGCTTTGCAGGATTCTAGATGGCGGCTAGCAATGGAGGAAGAGATGGCGGCACTTCAGTCTAGAGGAACCTGGAGTTTGGTTCCTATACCTCCAGATGTCAGCCCGGTGAGTTGCAAATGGGTGTTTACAGTTAAACACAATGCAGATGGCTCCATTGACAGGTACAAGGCACGCCTAGTTGCACGGGGATTCACACAGACATATGGGGTAGATTACCTTGACACGTTCTCCCCTGTGGCGCGTCATTCCACGCTACGGATTCTGTTATCAGTTGCAGTTACTAGAGACTGGCCACTCTATCAACTGGACGTGAAGAATGCATTTCTGTATGGAGACTTGCAGGAGGAAGTCTATATGCAACAGCCACCAGGTTTTGCTGTTGAGGGGGAGTGTTCCAAGGTTTGCAGGTTACACAAGGCCATCTATGGCCTTAAGCAGAGCCCCAGAGCATGGTTCCAGAAGCTGTCGGACCTCTTTGAGAAACAAGGATATAAACGCTCCAATGCTGATCATTCCTTGTTTGTACAGAAGACGGCGAGAGGTATCATTGTAATCATGGTTTATGTTGATGATATCTTGATTACAGGAGATGATGACCAGGGCATCAAGCAGGCAAAGGAAAGGCTGGGGACCGAGTTTGTCACCAAGGACCTGGGAGTCCTTAGATATTTTCTGGGGCTGGAATTTGCCAGAAATTCGTATGGATTAGTCATGTCTCAGAGGAAGTATGTTACAGATCTACTGAGTGAGACAAGTATGCTAGGGTGCCGACTGGCTACGACACCAATGGATCCTAGCATGAAGCTGTATGATGATGACACAGAGGAGGTGGACAGGAGAAGATATAGAGAACTGGTAGGCAAACTGTTATATGTCACGATCACTAGGCCAGATATATTATTTGCAGTGAGCCGTGTGAGCCAGTTCATGGAGCAACCACGCCAGGTGCATATGGATGCAATACATATGATACTTAGATATCTCAAATCTTCTCCAGGTGCAGGTCTACTATTCAAGAAAGGAAAGGGGATCTCTATCTCAGCATGCGCAGATGCAGACTATGCAGGATGTCCCAAGGATAGGAAGTCCACCTCAGGGTATGCGGTCTATGTTGGAGATGCCCTAGTCTTATGGAGGAGCAAGAAACAAACTGTGGTAGCTAGATCTAGTGCTGAATCCGAATATAGGGCTATGGCCCAGGCTACTACAGAGATGATGTGGGTGAAAGCGGTGCTGACAGATTTATGCTTAGATGTACCACTTCCAATGAACTTGGAGTGTGATAATCAGGCTGCTTTGTTTATTGCAAACAACCCTGCATTCCATGAGCGGACCAAGCATATTGAGGTGGATTGTCACTTCATACGTGATATGATCCAGAAAGGATTCATTGCCACATCTCATGTTACTTCAGAGAACCAGACTGCAGACATATTCACCAAGGCATTGTTACGAGGTCCATTTCAGAAGTGTGCTTCCAAGCTGAGCATGATTGGCATCTATGCTCCATCTTGAGGGGGAGTGTTGACGCATACTGAATAACTGTATCTCTTTGTTATTTTATTTTTCTTGTTATTCTCTTTATGTAATTTACCCATAGGCTACTCTCCTATATAAGAGAGCCTAGGGCTATGGAATAGAGAATCTCATTCACGTTTCCCAACAGTGTCAGTATGTGGTTCTTGTAAAATTCACTCTATGTATATTTATGTGTGTATAGATGATAAGCTCGTTGGTAAATAAATGGTAGTTTGTCTATATATAACATAATATATCGGATCGAATCGAATTTTTATCAAGCGGATTCAATTTAATTCAGATGTTACTAATAGAATAATTGTAGGTTGGCTAATGTGGAGAGGAGCCTCTATTATTCTCGGCGATAAGAAAATTCCTTTGAAAATCAAAGGAAAGTTTTACAAAGTAACCGTGACCTGTCATGCTCTATAGATCTGGATGTTTTCCTGTAAATCATAGACATGTGCACAAAATGGCAGTAGAATAAATGAAAATGCTAAGGTGGATGTGTGGAGACACGTATAAAAATTGGATTCGGAATGATGCAATCAGAAGGAAAGTTGGTGTATCTCCGATCGAGGATAAGATGCGAGAAAACCACTTAAGGTGGTTTGACCATTTGCAAAGGAGGTTGGTTGATGCACCTGTTAGGTGATGCGAGTTTTGAGATGTTGAGCAGGTTAAGAGAGGGCGAGAAAGGCTCAAGAAGTGTCGGAAGGAGACTATACGAAGGATCTTAGTTTTTTTTAATTTAAGTCCGAGATTGACCCAAGATAGATATGAATGAAGGCAAAGAATCCATATAGGCCAACCTTAAATGTGGGAAAAGGCTTTGTTGTTGTGAATTCAATTTAATTCAGATTCTAATCGTTTGAGAATCGAATCGATGGTTTGAATTCATATTTAATTTAATTTTCTTCATTGCGAATTATTTTCGAATTATTATCGAAAGAATAATAATAATCGAATTCGAATACTTTAATTCAATTAGCAGCTCTTTCTGCGATCTAGACTATTTTGTTGTGCGCTCTTTTATCAGGTTTTATTGCTTTAATTTCCTGACATCAATAATTTGTTGCTTAATGTTGTCTGAATAAACATTTCATTTCAGGCAAAATATATATATGCCAATGGTGATGGATCAGTCCCTGCTGAATCAGCCAAGGTATCCATAATCCTTATCCCAAGATTATATTTGCCAATGATGTTAGACTGCAAGTTATCTTTTCCTTTTTTTTTTCGGAGTGGGATTGCATTTTGAATTGTAGGATGAATTCTAGAAGTGCTTCAAAGTCGTAAGTTTGCATAGAATAAAAATGTGTTGAAATAACGTGCAAGGTTTAAACTTAACTTATAATGAATACAAGAGACTAGTTTGAATTGCAGAAACGTCCAGAAACAAATGTAGGGTAAAGGCTGGGCCATGCACATAGCAGAAGCTTCATGTAATGGCAACCCTTCTTTTGATGACAGAAGCAAGATTTTACTGGTAAACTGGGTGCCAGATCCTAAATTCAGATAATACTATAGGCAATGGAAATGTCGATTTTATTTTGAAAAATAACAGTCGTCTTCAACCTAACACGATGATGTGGATTACACTTATGCACATTTTAACATGCATTACATATCTGGGAACATCTAATAATGTTGTTAACTGGAATAGGAATTTTTATAATATTATTGTATTTATAGTGTTATGCAACCTTTCATTTCTTATGTGTAAGCTCAATAGGGTATCTGTCACACCCTCAAATTCCGTGATCAAGAATGCTTGTGCAGACCATAGTTTTAAAAATCGGCACCTCGAGGCGCAAAGGCGTACGCCTCGAGGCGAGGCGTGCCAAAATTGCCCCGAGGCGCACGCCTCAGGTCCATGGGCTGGGGCGTACGCCTTGATCTAGCCCGAGGTGTTCGAGGCGCGAGGCGGTCGAGGCAAGGCGGAGGCGTAAGCCTCGAGCTGGAGGCTTTTTTTTACTTTTTGATTATTTATTTTGCGCGTAACCCTATTTTTACCTAAGCATTATTTTTTTTATGTTTGTGTTTATGTTTTCATGTTAAACCTCGCATAGTTGCATATTTCTATATATATAGATCCATGAAAAAGAAAAAATCGTCTGAAACGAAAGAAGATCATGTTCTTGTATACATAATGTTCAATTTATCATACATCTACACATACTAGTTCTATTGCACATAGATTTGAGTTCGAATTGTAATAAATATTTTATATTAGTTCAAGTTTGCAACTTAATGTTGTTATTTGGTTGTATGAGTTGTAAATCTTAGAATAGTTATCACATATATGAAAAAGCGATGTTGAAAAATAAAACATGAAGTAAAATGATTATTACATTTTATTGTGAATAGCAAAATAGAATCAGAATCGTTAGTGAAAAAATCGCCAGGGCGCTGCCCCACACCCTCGTAGGGGGAGCACACCTGCTCCCCCTAGACCCCCCACAGGTTCGCTGATCGGGCAACGAGACCCCCGTCTTGTTGGGGTATGATATGACAAGAGGGGATGCATATGATGGTTCTCCAACTACGTCCAGCAAGACAAATGTTTGGGATTCAAGGCTGTTGACGCATAGGCTATTTTGTATCTCTTTGTTATTTTTATTTTCTTGTTATTCTCTTTATGTAATTTACCCATAGGCTACTCTCCTATATAAGAGAGCCTAGGGCTATGGAATAGATCATCTGATTCACGTTTCCCAACATGGTATCAGAGCGATGGTCGTAGGCCGGAGTTCTCGAAACCCTAAACCTACCCATCCCCACCCGCCGGCTCTCTCTTCTCCCTCTCTCTCTCTCTCGGCGCCGCCAGGCCCTTCTTCTCCGCCGATCTGTGGTGATATAGGGCGTCTCCTGTGCTGTTCTCTGCAGCATCAACTGCGGCGTCTGCTGCTCCATCTGCGGCATCTGCTGCTGCGTCATCTCCAAGCGCATCTGCGGCATCTGCGCGGGCGCTAGGGCATCAGGAAGCAGTAGCATCTCCAGCGCACATCATCTCCGAGTGCGCACATCATCTCCAAGTGCGCACATCATCTCCAGCGCACATCATCTGCTGCGTGTAAAGGCTGTGCGCGTGCGGATTGTAGCGCGCGCAGATCCATGGGGATAGTTGCTTGAGGTCTACACATGCAACTAATCCCGTCTATGTCATTGTAAACAAATATTATCCATTGTCATACGCTCCAGTCTTCAGTCTCCAGTATGTCAGAAAGCAAGGCAGATACCCCATCTATGGGCGCGTTTCGTGGTCCAGCGCCCATCGTCAAGATGGATGGTACGAACTATGAACTGTGGGCAATGCAGTTCATGAGTATGATGAAGTCCACGGGCAAGAAGCATATTCTCACAGAGCCCGAGCCTGCAGAGAAGACTGGAGTTCATGCCTCATGGGAGGCAGACGACGCATATGCCAAGGTGTGGCTATCTGGCACATTGGCTATTGAAATCGCCAATGACATTCTACATCAACCCACAGCCAAAGACATGTGGGATATCCTCGCAGCGACCTATTCTCAGGCAAAGAATGAGACGAAGATCCTGCAACTACAACATGATATATTCACGATAAAGCAGAATGGCCGCCCGTTACATTCTCTCTATACATCTTTGAGAGGAATGTTTGAGAAGCTTTATAGCTTCATGCCTCTTACCGCCACACCAGAGCAGCAGAAGACATACAGGAATGCAACGATGGTGGGTGTGTTTCTCGCTGCACTTGACCCAGAGTATGAGGCCGCACGTTCACAGATCTTGGCGGACTCGACTATTCCTCCCATGGAGGAGGCTTTTCACAGATTGAGTAGGATAACTGTACCTTCAGCAGCTGCTAGTCAGAATCCCTCAGCCATGGCGGTCAACAGGGGCCGTGGTTCTCATTACCAGGGTCGTGGACGTACTCCCCGTGGAAGGGGTGGTCGTACTAGGCCTACATGCTCATATTGTCACCGCATCGGACATACTGAGGACACATGCTACTCAAAGCATGGATTTCCTGCATCTGCACGAGTCGCTGAGCAGATAGAGCCTCCTTCTGCTGCTTCAATGGATCAGCGTTTTGATGATCTGGTTGCCCGCCTTAGGGGCATTATCCCACCATCTGGCCCAGCACCGACGACAGAAAGTCATACTGATGTTTCTGCTTCTGCTTCTGCCTCTACGAGTACTTCAGGTAGTACACTTGCACTTCATAGTAGTAGATCGGATATATTGCCATGGATCATGGACTCAGGCGCTACACATCATCTATGTGGCGAGCAGAGTCTACTTTCAGGATATACTCAGATCCCTCCAGGACGGACAGTAGTGATTGCCAATGGCACACATTCCCCCATCACGGGTCAGGGGGAGATTAGATTGACATCCTCTATGCAGCTCAAGAATGTTTTACATGCACCGCATTTTTCTATGAATCTTTTGTCAATCAGTCAGATTACGAAGGATCTCCAATGTCGAGCTATTTTTGATCCATCTTCTTTGATTTTTCAGGACATCCGTACAGGCAACGTGATTGGTCATGGCTATGAGCAAGGAGGCCTCTATCGTCTGAACCAGACCCCATTTGCCGGAATCACATCTTCTCCCGCTGGACAAGTATCTTCTCTCCTGTGGCATCTGCGTTTTGGTCATCTACCGCTTCAGAAGTTGCGTCTTGTCTTACCTTATAGTTTTTCTCACACACCTATCCAGTGTGAGGCGTGTCAGTTGGGAAAACATCACAGGTCATCGTTTCCAAGTAGTCAAGGTCGGAGTAGTAACTCCAAATTTGAGTTGTTTCATGTTGATGTCTGGGGTTCAAGTCGTGTTCCCGATCATCAGGGGCACAGGTTTTATATTGTTTTTGTGGATGATTTCTCAAGAGCATCATGGGTATTTCTAATGAAAAATAAGTCTGAAGCTGGAAATATTATTATTCAATTTCTAAATGAGATTCAGAATGTTTTTTCCACAACTGTCAAAATTATGAGAAGTGATAATGCCTTAGAGTTATGCACCAATAATCTAGCCAACTACTACTCCTCTAAAGGAATTGTTCACCAAACATCCTGTGCCCATACGTCTCAACAAAATGGGGTTGCAGAAAGAAAACACCGTCACCTACTTGATGTCACAAGGTCACTTCTCATTCAGAGTCATGTTCCGTATTCATACTGGGGTGATGCAGTCCTTACTGCATGTTATCTTATAAATCGTATGCCCTCGTCTGTCTTGAATGAACAGGTTCCTTTCTCACTGATTTATCCTGACAAGGATCTGTTCACTCTTACCCCTCGTGTGTTTGGGTCAGTCGCGTTTGTCCATCAGTTGTCGCCCGGTTCTGACAAGCTCTCTCCTAGGGCTGTCAAGTGTGTCTTTGTGGGGTACTCCAGAACTCAAAAGGGGTACAAGTGTTTTGACCCTGTGCGTCGGCGGTATATGATCAGTGCAGATGTTACATTCTTTGAATCTATCATGTATTTCTCAGATTCTGGAAAGATGCAGCCGCCACCTATATCCCCTGACATTGTATTCATGGCACCACCAACATCACAACCGCCACCAACATCTGAACCACCACCACCACCGCCACCGCCATCAATTGTACCTCCGTTACCATTCCATTACACCCGGAGGCCGAATCAAGCTCATGGTCCTGATCAGTCAACTAGCTCGCCTATGGTATGTAATGAGAATATTAATGTTGATGGATCTGACAACATTTCTCAGCAGGGTGCATTACAGGAGCATGGTGATACCACAGAGGACCTAGATGTTCCAATCGCTCTACGCAAGCCGAAGAGAAGCTGTGTCCAGTATCCAGTATCAGCAGTGGTGTCGTTTGAGAGGCTATCTGGACCATTCAGGACGTTTGCATTGGCACTTTCAGCTACAGCCATTCCACGGAACCATCATGATGCTATGCAGGATGCTAGATGGCGACTAGCAATGCAAGAGGAGATGGAGGCACTTCAGTCTAGAGGAACCTGGAGTTTGGTTCCTATACCTCCAGATGTTAGCCCGGTGAGTTGCAAATGGGTGTTTACAGTTAAGCACAATGCAGATGGTTCCATTGACAGGTACAAGGCACGCCTTGTTGCTCGGGGCTTCACGCAGACATATGGGGTAGATTACCTAGACACCTTCTCCCCTGTGGCGCGTCATTCCACTTTACGGATCCTGCTATCTGTTGTGGTTGCTAAAGACTGGCCACTCTATCAACTGGACGTAAAGAATGCATTTTTGTATGGAGACTTGCAGGAGGAAGTCTATATGCAACAGCCACCTGGTTTTGCTGTTGAGGGGGAGTGTTCCAAGGTTTGCAGATTGCATAAGGCCATCTATGGTCTTAAGCAGAGCCCCAGAGCATGGTTTCAGAAGCTTTCAGACCTCTTTGAGAAACAAGGATATAAACGCTCCAATGCTGATCATTCCTTGTTCGTGCAGAAGACGGCGAGAGGTATCATTGTAATCATGGTTTATGTTGATGATATCTTGATTACAGGTGATGATGACCAAGGCATTAAGCAAGCAAAGGAAAGGCTGGGGACCGAGTTTGTCACCAAGGACTTGGGAGTCCTTAGATATTTCCTGGGGCTGGAATTTGCTAGAAATCCATATGGATTAGTCATGACACAGAGGAAGTATGTCACAGATCTACTGAGTGAGACAGGTATGCTAGGGTGTCGACCTGCTACGACACCAATGGACCCTAGCATGAAGCTGTATGATGATGACACAGAAGAGGTGGATCAGAGAAGGTACATAGAACTGGTAGGCAAATTACTGTATGTCACTATCACTAGACCTGATATACAGTTTGCAGTGAGTCGTGTGAGCCAGTTCATGGAGCAACCACGCCAGGTCCATATGGATGCCATACACATGATTCTGAGATATCTAAAATCATCTCCAGGTGCAGGCTTGATATTTAAGAAAGGAAAGGAGATTTTTGTTACAGGATGTGCGGATGCAGACTATGCAGGATGCCCCAAGGACAGGAAGTCAACATCAGGGTTTGCAGTCTATGTTGGAGATGCTCTAGTTTCGTGGAAGAGCAAGAAGCAGACAGTAGTAGCTAGATCCAGTGCTGAATCAGAATATAGGGCTATGGCCCAGGCGAGCACAGAAATGATGTGGGTAAAATCCTTACTTGCAGACCTATGTATTGATATACCTCTTCCTATGATGTTGGAATGTGACAATCAGGCCGCCTTGTTCATTGCAAATAACCCAGCTTTTCATGAGAGGACCAAGCATATTGAGGTCGACTGTCACTACATACGTGACATGATTCAGAAGGGGTTTATTGCTACATCTCACGTCACATCAGAGAATCAGACTGCTGATATTTTCACCAAGGCATTATTTAAAGGCCCATTCCAGAAGTGTGCGTCCAAGCTGAGCATGATTGATATCTATGCTCCATCTTGAGGGGGAGTGTTGACGCATAGGCTATTTTGTATCTCTTTGTTATTTTTATTTTCTTGTTATTCTTTTTATGTAATTTACCCATAGGCTACTCTCCTATATAAGAGAGCCTAGGGCTATGGAATAGATCATCTGATTCACGTTTCCCAACAAAGGCATATTATTATTATGTTTACTTTGAACGTAAAAAATGTTTCTATTGTACTTTAGTATTAAGTATAGACCTTAGTTCAATACTTGTATAAAATCATTGAAGTTGGAGTTAGAACTTAATATTCCGTAGAATATTGGCTTACTATTCGTTTTTTTGAACTTCAATGCCTTCATCGCTTATGTATTGTATCTTTTAATAGTTTTAAATTATTCTTAAATGTGTTTTTGGCAAAGCTTAATGATATTATATACTTTTTTCAATGTATTTTGCCTTAATTTTAATTTTTTTTCCAAAAATTGAGGCTTACGTCTCGATCGCCTCGAGGCTTACGCCTCGACTCAATTTTAGAGAAAACGCCTCGTACCGCCTCGCGCTTTTTTAAACCTTGGTGCAGACACAATAGCAGATGCATGGACATGATCGATGGAGCTGACTTCAAGAGTAGTCTAGAGTGTGTGGATAGCACAGAGGTTGTCCACAGGAGTCTTGAAGACTCAACTGTATGTGGCAATGGAGAAGCATCACAGAAGACACTGACTCCGTAGTAGAATTTTATGGAGCTTGTAACAGTGCGAGTACATCTAGTATAGCAATGCAGGACATTGCAATGGATGCACACAACAGTACGTATGCGAGCACAACAAGTCTGTATGCAGTGAAGCTTTATGCATTGAGGAGCAATGTGGTATAGTCACACATGCATACGCATGAAAGCGCACGGTATCAGTAGTGATGCATGACGGTCCAAGGAGGCATGTTGCGTTGCAAGTGTTGAGTACAAGCATAGACGAACATGCTCGGTAGTACGTGTACGAGTGGTTTGGGGGCGCAATAGTGAAGTTCAGCCAGCTGCCCCTTAGCATTTGGAGTGTTAAGTACTGCACGAGGGCTTGGTGGCCAGGGGTTCCCTTTGGTACAAGATCGATTGTTCGACGACACGTAATGAGTTATGACAATGCTGGATCAGCAAGGCGTTGGAGCATGTATGTGTTAATGATTGGGTGGTTAATGTGGCATCAACCATGCAAGAAGACGAAAGGGTAAGGGAGTCGAAAAGTCAAGAAGACAAATAGTTGCCATGGAACCTGAAGAATCTTGAATCTTTATGTGTCATTATTGTATATGTAATAATGAGTATCGCTTGAGTTGCCTTGAGTCTTATATATAAGGAGGAGTGGTGGCTCATTTGTACACACTCCACTTCAGAGTGAGTCTCCCCTTCTAATAAGAGAAGAAGCTTTGTATCCGTGCTTGTGTGCTCGTGTGGTTGTGTTCTTGAACTTTCTCGAGCATGTTCTTGAGAGTGTTCTTGAGTTATCTAGAGTTCATGCTTATTCTTGTGTTGCAGCATTGGTACTTGAGCAAACGTGAGTATGAAAAGAGTTGAAGCGTATCCGCAACCGTTCTACTCAGGAGGACTATTTAGCTACATGTTACCTAACGTCACACATGTCAAAAATCGGTATCGGGATTTTGATCTTGTGATGTCACATCTATGTAGCACAACAATGCAACCAATCCTAGGGATCATAATATTTCATTTGTTTATTTCCTTTCTACATGGTATCAGAGCGTTGGTCTTGGCCTGGAGCTCTGATGTTTTGAAGGAGCCCAGCAAAAAAAAGAGAGCATGTTTGAAAAAAAGGGGGTGGGGGTTAATCTGGAAAAAAAGAGCCCGGTTGGGAAAAAAACAAATTGTTAAGAACAAAAAAACAATTTGACGACTATAAAAAAGAGCGGAGGAATTATATTATTATTTTGGTATAAAAAGGCTACCATAAAGAGGTTGTACGAAAGAAAAAAAGAGAATAGCGGAGAAAAAAGGCGATCGGACTACAAAAAAGAATGAATAATTTGTGCAAAAAAAGAAGCACAAAAAATATGCATGCTTTGGTTTCTCCCAACGTGATGATCCATGCTCTCTTACTCTATCAAGTATGGGAGAAAGGGGGAGTGAGAGAGAGAGAGAGCATCACATATATTCTTCTTCTTGAAATGCATCTACATGACTTCTACTACTCATCTTTGACTGACAGACCGACACTTCAGACTTCTACTGCTATTAGTTGTCTTCACCGAGCATTGACAACTTAGCCAAGGTATCTTTATTCCTAACTACTACTCCG
Organism: Ottelia alismoides; assembly: GCA_037367405.1. Classification (NCBI taxonomy): domain Eukaryota; kingdom Viridiplantae; phylum Streptophyta; class Magnoliopsida; order Alismatales; family Hydrocharitaceae; genus Ottelia; species Ottelia alismoides. Next base: position 496,630 of record JAZKJV010011368.1, read on the forward strand.
CGCTGAACTTTCTTCTTCTATTGCAACTCTTCTACAAACACGACCTGGTATCGTAGCGACTACTACATACACGACATATGCCTTTTTTCCCGATGACCTGAAAGTCATGGACCCATCCGCAAGCGAGGTCTTCTACAAGCAACGATTCTTCCAACGGGATGTCTCTATCCGCGTCCGAGCAGGGTGTCTTTATCCATGTCTTTATCAGATGTATCGTGTAGAGATGTGTTGTACATTTTCTTTTGTTGCAAGCTGAAGGTTTTTTAGCTCTAGCTTGAGGGGTAGTGTTGAAGTATGTAATATATAGGCAATCGGATCTCTCCAATATCCAGTTACCACCCACTCATATTTAGTCTCACATCTATTACCAGTGGGACTCTGGTCTGTCTATAGAGCTATATAAGGAGCCCTACACTCCCTGTACTCATTGAGAAATTCTTATAAAAGAACTGACTCTTTGAAGCATTCTCCTGTGGTTTCATCCCGCTCCTTCAAGAGTAGGGTTCCACGTAAAATCTTCATGTTTATTGTATTGTTCTTGTTTATCCCTTCTGCTATTCTAGATTTCAACAGTGGCAACACACGCCATTGCAGTCGTCCTCCAACAACACTCCAATCACAACAACGGCAACTACTGATCACTGCAGACATTGCACAACACCAGTAACAATGCTACAACTCTTGTGCGTCACCAACGATTATGCTACAGTTGTTGCATGGCATCATCAACGGTGCTCCAACCTCTATAACCTCAGACTGGCAACATAACCAGTGGTGTCGACAACCACCTATGGGCTCCAGGTTGCTCCTTGGCAACCTCTTTGATCATCATGCGAGCGCATCAGGGTTTATGAATCTTTTAGTTTAAAATCTGTGCATTTTAAACAACCCGATTTGAAATTTATCCTATAAACACGAACTCGAGGCCTATAAAACATCTACAAGGGTGATGGGAGTGTTGTCTATTTAAGTCTACACACACAACCTCCATAATATGCTTTATGCAACAAGTTTGATTCATCTTTTTCACGGGTTTGTCCTTGTGCTTCATTAGTCACAGTAGAGAGGATCGTGACATTGGTTTATGAGGCATGGTTGTCTGCTTATGAAGGTGCGTAGGGACGTGATTTTTTAGATCAGAGACATAATGTGCATAAGGTGTTGCGATAGTATAGAGGATTCGTATCATCTTCTTTCCAGTTGTGTTCACTAGATAGATATTTAGATAGCATTGGAATTCTTTGGCTTAGGACAGAGGATTGTGCTGCTTTCTAGAGCTATATTTTGTCGTTTTGCAGAAACATGCCATTCGTACATCTCTAGGCACTATGGTGTGATGGGGAATAAGCTCATTTTCCGCGATCAAAGTTTCTATTCCGAAAAATGTAATTAGGCATAGTAAATCCCTCAACTTAGCTTGGTCCTCTACTGCCATCTTGCAATCACCGAGGCTCGCCTTTGCCATCTCCCCTCGTCGTTACCACCAGCAAGAAGCTCCGCAAGTCCAAGGAATCATTTTTTGCCCTTAATACTTGTCATATGGAGCTTTTACCTTGATTTTAAAGTTTCTCATTGATTCATTATCAATTTATATGCTCTGTAAAAACAAGGTTTTGATGAAATTTCTCTTTTTTTGCATTTTTGTTTTACCTTGAGTTTTTTATGTAGTACAATCCTTGTTTCATGGAGTCCTTATAAGTGATTAATTAGTAAAAGGTTGTTTATATGCTATGTTTTAGTGATTGATCAATGAAATGTTTACTTTTTTGTAAATATATGAAAATATATGTATAAAAAATAATTTATATATTTAAAATAATTTAAAAATACAAAATCGATTATGTTAGAGTATTCGTTATATGCTTCACATGTATGGGAGATGGGTAAATGGATCTCTCCAAGATCCATTTATCCCATCCAAGAGTTTAGTCCCACATCTACCAGTTTGGAGATGTGGAGACTTCATAGGTGCTATATATATAGCACCACACCCCTGTAGTCCAGTGAGAAAGTCAATAGATAAACCTGGCCCTTTGAGGCCTTCTCCCGTGGTTTCATCCCTCTCCTTAGGGAGTAGGATTCCACGTTAAATCTCGTGTTCAATTCATGTTTTCTATCTTTATTCCGATACGCTTCCGCATTCTCTATTTTATAACATGGTATCAGAGCGGGTTCAATTCTCGAGGATTTTGTGTTCTTTATTTGTTCGAGATTTGATTATAATGATTTGTTTGAAGATTATTTTTTTATGGAGTGAGTTGTTCAAAGATTAAGTTCTAGATTTGGGATTTATGATTTCTTGAAACCCTGAGTCTATATATTCTGAAGTTCATCATTCTAGTGTTTCTTTTTTAGAAACTTATGATCTAGGGCAGAAGCAGCCTCTCTTCCAGGCGGGACCCTGATGGCTCCTCCATTGGTTCCTAGAAGCTCCAGTTCTCCAAGAGCATCCAGGTTGCGACGCACCTCTTGGCAGCACCTTCTCTAGACGGTGTCCAGTCGATCGCCGTTGCCCCTTCACCTTTGCCCCCCCCCCTCCAGGCGGCGCAGCAACCTCTGGCATGTCTTCAAGAACCCCAGACAAATTTAAATGAGGAACTCGAAATAGCAAGATCATCATTTTTACATGTTAGGAGAAGGAACACAGTATGCGTTGGATTTGTGGGATCTTTGGTCAATAATGAAAAGGGGATAGAAAAGGTAGGTAAGGAATGTGGGACAATAAAAATATACGTGGGATGGGGAATTGTGATAGCAATCTTAAACATTTGATCTTTCATACTTTATTTAACTACTAACATTTTCTGATTTTTATATGTAATATCTTTAACTAATTGGATTATGTGTGCATACATATCTATATACATATTAAATTAGAAATGTCTTAGGGTGCTTTGTAATCCCTTTAATGCTCCAAAATTTCTAAATAGCATGCTAAGTTTAATTATCATACTTATACTAAGTAATTCATAGCTACCGTGACGAGGGTAAAATAAGTAAAGAGAACTTACATGTTTTGTATTACCAATGCACAAATGACCCACATCTCTGACTCATTGTACTTTGGAGCCAAACCACTTGAACTTAGATCCAAAGGAGGAAGGAAATAGATTGGGTCTTAGCACGGGGCCTAATATTGCATATACACAATAGACAAGTCACATCAATATAGGCGTGGAGTAAGGAAATCGTGTCGGTGAAGTCTAAACGTGATAAATCATACCAATGGATCCTACGTATGATAACAAGTTTAAGAGTTACCACTTATCACTACTGTAAGTTGGTTTGAGAGTACCTTTAGATGCTTGCTCTAGGTATGAATTTAGTGGTATTTTTCTTACTTGTACAATGATTAATAACTTTGTGAGTAATGAAATCATAATAAAAACAAGAAATTTCTTATTTCCATTGCCATTTTTTACATATTTTGCTTAGTGATACAATGCAATTTCAAAATCTTTCAATGTGAAATAATGCCGTAACATTTGTCGGTACAAATTCATATAACTTTTCTAGATCTAATTACTCATAAATGAATTGGAGTAACTGCATGTCAACTCTTTGATGTAACTATAATAGAACTCCTTGCATGGAATATTTGCATAGGATCATGATTGGTCCAACATAGGGTTGTTATGTATGTATTTAAATATGTATATATTACATGCGTGCACGTATGTATTTATTATGCTTATGAATATATACATATATATGTAAATATCTAATCGAATTATTATCGAACGAATTCATGTTAATTCTGATGTGATTCATCTAATAATCGAATCTCAAAGTCAAATTCAAATTCAATTCATTTTACTTCGAGTTGAACTTTTTTTCAAAATTTTATCGAACGAATCCTAATAGAATTCGAATTATTATGTTCAATTAGCACCCCTAGTTGCAATTTACAATTTCATCCCCATTAAAATTTCAATTTGGACCTTCAATATCCTTGTACATCTAATGGCAATGATCAAAACAATACAACTCAAAGTTGGGCTTCAATTGGCTATTGCATCCATAGTCCTGTTTGAATTGGCCAAGTGATTAAAGTTTGGCAAATATTAAAGGAAACGTTGGTTTTTTATCAATGGCTTAAAGAGTCTGTCTAGACATTATCTTTCATTTGTGTCGACATGCAATCTAACCTAACTGATGAATCTCCATTTCATCCCTTTTATTATTTCATTTGGCCTTAAATCCCTAGCTAAATGCATGTATATCATTAACTTGATGAAAATAACATTCATTTATTGATATAAAAACACTGTATAAAATATTGTATTTAATGCCAAAATAAAAGAACAAAGGAAAGAAAAGAAAAAGAATGAACTGTCAAAGACATTGAATGACCCTAGACCCCGAGTCCAAGTCATCTGATGACTTGGTCGATAAGGAGTAAAGTAAGGGGAGATAGGAAAAACCAACTGTATAGAAAACAACCTAAAACCCTAATTCTTCTTGTCCATATATTGCATTCTGGGGCCTATTTTATTTTCCCATTTTTGTACCTCAAATAATAAAATCTTATATATCAAAGTTATAGATAAAAAGACAAAGAAAATATAAAATTGATTTCAATGAAAGATAATGGACAGTGTGCCCGAGACATACAAAATAAAAAGCCGCAAAGAAAAGTTTACAGACATGTAACTTCTCCATATTAACTCAAAATTGACCAAACTCACCTTTATTGTTCATAAAACTAAATTATCTATTTAAGAAAGATGATTTCATCTAATTTGGAGTCATGATGCAAAAGTTGACTTTTGGGCCCTCATTGTGCAATATACCTGTATAGAATATTCAATATATTTATTCTTTATATTTTTCACTCTCCTATATTTTTATATTAATGTAAATATTATATAAAATACATGTAAATAATAAAAATAAAATAAATCCATTAGAAATACATTAAAATAAATAATTTCCTTTATTATATAGGTAAACTATACCCATAAAATACTTATAGACATTTATTTAAAGAAATAAATAAATTTATAAAATACAATAGAATTACGTACATCTGTAATTAAACAAGTTATAAATATATAAAATATGTAAATACAAAAATAACTTATTAAATACAAAATAAAAATAAAAAATCTTATATATAGGTATTTATACCTATTTTTATACAGGTAAAAACTAATACCTAAGAAATTACCTTGTAAGAATAAATAAAAATAATAATAAAATAATGCATAAAATAATAAACATTTTTTATGTTTTGAGTTTTATTTAATTAAACCAATTGTTATTTTATTTTGATTTATTTATTCTTTTACTACATATTTTGTCCTCTAGTGGCGAACGTGGACCAATTGGAGGCAAGTCACAGTTGACCTCAGTTAACTCCTCGCCCCCAAGGGTCTGCGGCTGTTAGAAGCCGGACACGTCAATTTCTCCGATTTTTTACGCCCGAGGCTTTCACTATTTCCGTCTGATTCTTTACGACTTTTCTTCGTTGTTCTTTGCTCTTTCACGCTATCTTGATTCCTCAAACGATGGATCGTTGAATTTAGCGGATGCCCTTGGTCAAAGGTCACATGTACATAAACTCCACCTCACCCCATTTTTGAAGTTTTTTCTTCCTTTTTGACCTTTGAGCCATTGAATCGATTCCTTGTGTAGTCCTTCATGTTAAGGAGCGACGCCCATCGAAACATATCGAGGAGAAGAGTTGGAGGAGTTGATCCACGCCTCTACGGAGCTCTTCATACGATTCATGCTCCGGGGTATTCTACGACATGTGAGCCCGTTTACCTTGTCTTTTTCAATTCACGGCACAGTCAGTAGCTCGTTTTAGCTTTTATTTCAATTGATTTCGTTTGAATTAACCAAAAATTCAAATAAAAAAGAACGATGGAGCTTGAGTCTCCAACACCTATCTCTGTCATCCAACACTAACTCCGCCATTCACATGGCCTCTATCAGTTTTCTTACCACTTCTTCATCTCCCAAAACACCTCTTCCATACCAATCTTGCACAGATCGGGTCCGACGAGTCTCCTCCTTAGCCACTTGTCGGAGACCCTCTGCCTCATCCCATTCCTTGTTATTTTTGTCTGATTTTTGGCTCGAAAGCTTCGCTTTCGTGCTCTGGTTCTAACCCTGCAGGTTGCAGACGAAGAGTACCCCATCTGGGGGATTCTAAGTCCAGACGAAGAAGCTCCAGGTCCACTGTTATTCTCTGACCTCCAGGACCTCATTACTGGGTCCTGGACCATATTCCGACATCAATAATTGTGGCTACCTTCCAGGATCGTATCCTGACCATCAGCAAGGCATGATGAGGCCAGAGTTGCCCACGAGCGAAGATCAAAGTTTGCTAAGCCGTTGTTCTTCTCCAGTTCTTCCAACCCATCTTTCCCCATTGGATGTGGAACAACACTCCAGGAAGTGTAGATACTGTTAGATCAAGCCTCGTTTACACCATCCAATCCATTTAAGGATCTAATATGGACTGCTCGAGCACGAAGCGGTATCAGGTCATCTCTAACGTCGATCACATTAAGTGATCTCATCCCTGTCGTTCATCAATGTGCTTAGGAGGGGTATTTTGCATCTTTCACCCCTCTCTTTATGTATTTTATTTCTATTCCTTAAACTTTTGTTTGTAGTTCAAATATTTCTGTAATATTTATGCTTTGAACCCTGAGCTTTAATTGTTGTTAGGTTCAATCCATGTTTATACCCTTGCGAGTTTATGTATTTGTTTATAATCCAAAAAGTTTGAACATTAGTGTAATATTTTCTAATAAATTACCATATTCTGTCTTGAGGTTTTGGGGATTTGGATAATTGCATTTAGACCCCTGCCAGTGCGGATAATATTTTATATCTCTGCACTTGTTTAATGTGTTATTAAATGCTTGAAAACTTTATAGAAATTACTTTTAGTTCCCTGTACTGTAGATTTAATTTTGTAGTTGTACTTTAATTATTAAAAATAGCATTTTGGATCTAAAAATTATTGGAAAATTATCTTAAGTGACTGGAATCATAATATATCACATATTTTTTAAGGCAATTAAAATTATTTCCTATTTATAAAAATACAAAAAATGCATTTTCTCCTTTGCATTTGAAAATCCATAAAAAATTATAAAAATATTTTGAAAAACTCTTTAAAAAATCTGATCTATTTATTTAATTTGCAGGGTATAATAAATTTCACCCCATACAATTTTTATTGAGTTAACATTATTGTGGATTGATTGTTGTCTTGATTGATTTGTGATGTTCCGAGTACTACGAGAGCGATCGACACAGCGATTGTCGGACCCGACTTGTCGGGCACCGCAGGACCTCCAAGACCAGGCGTTAGGAACCCCTTCGATCGATTGAACACCTGCATCTGAGGTTTTGTAGAATTACAATGATTCTATTCATTATCTCTATAGGGCCATTGACGTTAACGTAACGACTATTTTAAGGTATGCATTCATGTTGATCCCTCAATAGGTATTGCGTTGACCTTATGGCATCTTTCTTATATTACTTCACAACATCAAGCAACTTCAAGAACACGAATGGAACATGATCATATGTGCATGCTTGTGGCTGTTTTGCAAATAACTATTCCTCGAGGTGGTAGCTTTTTGGATATTCAAAAAGTCACTCATCTTTATTGCTTGATCAAGATCCAATCTTTTAATTAAATATAATTTTATATTTATAATACACTTATTCATTTGATACATTGTGGTAATTTCATCAATTTCTGCTTTTGGTTATGATCAAATGTGATTTTCATTTTTTATTATTTCTAAAAAGTACATGGAAATTTTATAACTCGGAATAAACTATAGCAAGTAAATTTTCAAAGATAAATTATAACTTGAGGCATTCGACCTATTTTCTTAGAGTTCTCCAGAGAGACTCTTTAGATGCTCCATCCTCTGTGATCGTAAACTGCAGTACGAGATCCTCTCAAAGTTCCTCTGAGAGAACCAACTTCAAGGTCTTTATGATGTGACACATTTCTCAGATCGATTGTCTACATATGGATATTCTCACGACTTTATATGTTCGGCCCTTCAGAGAAATGAAGCAATCTTTAGTCTTCCAAATGTTACCGGCCAGAGTACTCAATAAAGGAAACAAATTGCAATAATGATGACTCTGATTGCTACAGATCCATAACATATGATCCAATTGTCAATCCGAAGTTCTCTATGGATCAACATTCGCATTCCAACCCTCTAGTTCCATCTCACTTAAATGATATGAGTAGCAATGTCGCCTGCAACAATTTGTAGAGTATGAGTTGAGTCAAGATTGTATGTAGTGTCATGTATTCAATGGGCGATGAGTGTTCTTTTCTATTTGTCCAAGCTGAGAATTCCATGCTCTGGCTCAAGGAGTGTTGAGAGAATTGTGAATGGAACACAAAGGCATGCAGTTGTTTAGTCCCACATCGTGGAGTGGTGGGACTCAGCTACAATAGTGGGGCTATATGAAGAGCCCCACACCTCTTATACTCATTTAAAGAAATACAATGAAATATTCTGCCTTGTGAGGCATGCTCCCTTGGTTTCATCTCTGATGCAAATCAGATTTTGCAAAGATGGAGAAATTAGTTTGATTGTGGATTTTTTTTGGTGGAGAAGAAATTGGAGGGGTTGAGAGGAAAAAGCTCGTCGGAGAACGAGAGATTTGAGGAGGAAGAAGCGCGTAGATCGCGTCGAGGGAGAAGGAATAGGGAGAGGAAAGAGATAAATCTCAAAATTTCATATAATCTAACCTGTTTCAAAACAATAGCCTATCATCCCTTTATATAGGACGGATGAGATTGCAAAAATAGAAATTCAAATTCAAACTCAAAGTTACTTATCCTAATTTGACTCTAACCGACTTACAAATTGATTTGAAATAAATTCAAATCTCTAATTGACTCTAACTAACTTAATTGAGATCGCACGTGATCTCTTTATTTAAATTAAAAATGCAAGGTCTCAATAAAATGAGACTCTAATTATCGGACAAAATAAATAAATAAAGCCCTGTATATCTGATTCACGCTGCATCGGTTCTCCTCCGCTTGAAAAATTCATCTCCTGACGAATTGCTGGATCTGCAGGCTTGAAGGTTGATAAAGTTGATTCAGCGTTCTCAATCATCCCTTGGAAGAACTGGTGTGGAGCAAATGGCGGAATCCATGCGTGTACAGTGCGAAGGTTGGAGCCGATAGCTTCATGACGGAATAACATGTGCGGCGCGAATGTGGGCTCCTATTCGTGTTATGTCCCCTTGATATGGTGCTTAAAAATTTGGTGGGGCATCTTCATTTCGTGCTTCATCACCTTTGGAGAACTCATAACAAATGAGTGGCACAAATTCAGGAGGAGAGGGGATGTGGGTAATGAACTAGACCATAGGGTCTTTAAATAGGTGAAACCCACATTCCTAATCCTAATTGGATAAGGAAACCATCCCAATTTCTTTGTTTCAGCGGTCACTTTTAAATATTACAGCATCAGGGGGGTGGACTGCAAAAGTTCTATCATTTCACTTAAACAAAAGTCATAAGGTAATTTCTCCAATTGGCCTTTGGGATAAAAACTCTCGTAATGAGGGGCTTTTCTGCAAATTGTCCAAATCAATTCCAAATTCCTAGTTTGGTGGGATACGAATCCTTTTGAAGAGTAGCCCTGCGTTAGGGTTTCTCTCATCCTCAAGTAACGACGTTAACATGGCGGGGGCACGGGGCGGTGGGGCGTGATCGATGTTTGTGGGCGGCGTTGAACCCTAGGGTTAGGGTTCCAGTAGCATCGACGACTCAGGTTTGCATCAGGGTAGCAGCACACGATCTCATGCGGGCGGTGGCGCGCAGTTCTCCAACGGCGGCGACGCGCGGTAGCGCGGGAACTGCGTAACCAAGACTTGCGGTCGGTTGTTAGCGGCATCGGGTGGCGTCGTGGGCTGCGGGGAAGGGTTTGTGGAATAGCGATGGCAATGGGAAGTGGTGGAGGAGGGTCGGGGAAGGCGTGGTAGAGAAGGAGGAGGGCTGGTGCTGGGGGGGTGCACCGCAGGAGGTACGATGGTGGCGGGAGGAGATGCTGAGGCTGTGGAGTGCGCTGCAGGTGGTGCAATGGTGGCGGGAGGGGGCGTTGAGGCTGTGGGCTGGGCAGCAATGGGTGCGGGAGGGGTTTTAGGGTCTGTTTGGTGGGGGATGGGGGGTGCAGGGGTGTTGGGAGAGGGTGCAGGGGCTGGGAGAGGTGCAGGGGCGGGGTTGGACTGATTGTTGGGGCCACATGGGTGGCGGGAGGTGATGGTGGGGCAGGGGGTCCGGGAGAGGGCAACGGGCGGGCTGTAGATCGATTTCCGCGGGGTTTTCAATTCTGAAATTACCTGGACAGCAAGCAGATTGACGTTTTTTCCTTCTGGAATGACCTGGACAGCGGGCAAATCATCATCGACGACGAGTTTTTCTTCGTTAAAATTCTAGACAGCGGCGTCGGTAGTGGAAGACTTTGATTCGGCCACGCATAGGGCCTCGAAATTAGCCATCAAACCTTGTAATTTTGTTTGGAAGTCAAGCAGTATGCCGAGCATCTCCTTGTCGTAAGCTTCGTTGGATAATCATTTTCGTTGCGACGAACGATAGTCCTTCAATGCATGCCGGCACGAACGTCTGGATGGATCGTCAGATCGTGAGGACGATCTGTAAGCCATGCTCTGATACCAATTGATGCAAATGAGATTTTGCAAAGATGGAGAAATTAATTTGATTGTGGATTTTTTTGGTGGAGAAGAAATAGGAGGGGTTGAGAGGAGAAAGCTCGTCGGAGAACGAGAGATTTGAGGAAAAAGAAGCGCGTAGAACGCGTCGAGGGAGAAGGAATAGAGAGAGGAAAGAGATAAATCTCAAAATTTCATATAATCTGACATGTTTCAAAACAATAGCCTATCATCCCTTTATATAGGAGGGATGAGATTACAAAAATAGAAATTCAAATTCAAACTCAAAACTACTTATCATAATTTGACTCTAACCGACTAACTAATTGATTTGAAATAAATTCAAATCTCTAATTGACTCTACTAACTAAATTGAGATCGCACGTAATCTCTTTATTTAAATTAAAAATGCGAGGACTCAATAAAATGAGACTCTAATTATCGGACAAAATAAATAAATAAAGTCCTATATATCTGATTCACGTTGCATCAATCTTGCTCCTTAGATGATGAGTTTCCTTATAAAACCTCGGTATTCTTCATTATTCCATATTTGTTTCTACATTATATTTTCATATACACATTAAGTAGGGCCAACTATATGGATTCTTTGCCTCTTTTCAAATCTATTTTGGATTAATCTCGGACTTTGATCCAAAATACTAAGATCCTTTCTTATAGTCTCATTCCAGCGATTCTCAGGCCTTCCTTGCACTCTCTTAGTCGGCTCAACATCCCAAAACTTGCTTCTCCTAATTGTTGCATCAATCCACCTCCTTTACAAATGGACAAACCACCTTAAGCGGTTTTCTTGCATCTTATCCTCGACCGGAGTTACAATAACTTTTCTTCTGATTGCATCATTCCGAATTCGATCTTTACGTATTTGTTCTCACGTCCACCTTAGCATTTTCATTTATGCTATGGTCGTTCTCTGCACATGTCTATGGTTCACATGCCAACATTCAGATCGACTGAGCATAGCAGGTCTCATGGTTACTTTGTAAAACTTTCCTTTGATTTTCAAAGGAATTTTTTATCACAGAGAACAGTAAAGTTTGTTCTCCACTTTAGCCAAGCTGCATTTCTTTTATTAGTAACATCTCCATCATTTTCCCTATCATAGTACAAAACAGATCCCAAATATTTAAAAGAATCTCTCTTTTGAATGTTATCATCATCAATCTTCACTTCAATTCATTCACCTTTACTTCCATTAAAAGTACACTCCATATATTCAGTCTTAAACCTACTTATGGAATAATTTAATCTCACATACATGCCTCCAGGCCTCAAACTTCTTATTTACTCCATCTCTAGTCTCGTCAATCAACATAATATCATCAATGAACAGCATACACCAAGGTATCTCATGCTGGATGTGACTTGTCAACTCATCCATAATCAATGCATTATATTTTCATATGTTGGAAAAAAACTTCAAAAAAGATGTATATGTAACTCTTGGAGTATTTGGTCGTGTGCCTGTTGAGTTGTAGCAGGGTAAATGGATCCTGGAGAAGATCCATTTACCCCATCCAGTGTTTAGTCCCACATCGTCCAGTGGTGGGACTTGGAGGCTCTGGAGAGGCTATATAATGAGCCCCAGACCTCCTGTACTCATTGAGAAAGTGCAATGCATACTATGCCCCTTTGAGGGCTTCTCCCGTGGTTCATCCCGCTCCTCACGGAGTAGGGTTCCACGTTAAATCCCACGTTCTTGGATGTTTATCTTTTTCCATGTTTACGCTTCCGCATTCTTCATATTTTATAACATGGTATCAGAGCGGGTTGGTTCTCGAGGATTTCAAGTTCTTTAGTTTTTTTTCGAGATTCGAGTATTAAGTTGTTCTTGAAGAAGATTGTTTCTGTTCAAGTTTTGTCCAAGTTCCAGGGTTTCAATCAAAACCCTAATTTCTGATATCAGCAACATAAGGAGTATCATCTGTTCTTCGTTGAGTTCCACGGCTTCATTCGAGCCACATGCGGCAGGGACACAAATCTCGCAGCCCTAGCGCCTGGTGGCGGCGTTCCAGCCATAGCGCCCCTCCCTCGCGCTTCAAGTCCCACAACGTGGTGGCACGCATCCTCCATTCAGCAACTCCAGCAGGTGGCGGTGCAGAACACTCGAGCCCCCATCGCCTTCAAGCCTCCAGGCGGAGGCGGTGACTCCAGGTCACACGAGCGTGTCGTGCGAGCCCCTCTACAGGCGCGGTGCTCCCTACAGGCGATGCGAGATCGCCTAGCCCCTGCAAACCCATGGTGGCGAGGCCCATTGACGTACGCACCTTCTGTTCACGCAAGCATTGCGCAAGGGCACGAAGCCCCTCCGGTAGCGGCATCCTACAGCGACGATGGCTCGCGCTCCTCAGCCGAACCCTAAGGCTCCAATCTCCCCCTCACAACCAAATACTCAACCAGGCGCTTACCCTCCCCGATCGCAGGCGTATCCCCTCCCTGATTGCAGGCGCTTGCCCTCCCCGATCATAGGCGCAACCCCTCAACCATCCGCGACGGTGCGATGCCCGTGACCTACCCTTCCCCTGCGCGAAACCCTCCACGGCGAATCTTAAAGGCGGAGGCGGCACGAAGAAGACCCAGGAGGATCTTTGGGGGCGGGCGGCGCATGAAGAAATTAAGGGGGGAGGGGGCGACCTGAATGGATTCCCGTGTAGGGAACCCTAAGGGGCTGCGAACCCCATTATTTAAAAAAATTGCTTTTTTAGGCCCAGATATGGGTCTATTTTTAAAAAAAAGGAGGAAAATGAAAGAAGCTTACGGTTGGGCTGAAAAAAAAGAGGTAGAAAAGAGAAAAAAAAGGAAGAAAAGAAATGAGGGGAAGAGAAAAAGAAAGCCCTCTTGGTCAATTGCATCTTTTTGGGCCCAAGTGGGCCGAGTACAAAAAAAAAGGGAGTTTGTTAAAAAAAAGGCACGTCCATTTGAAAAGTCGTACGCATTAAAAGAAAAAAGAGAGAGAGACGTATAAAAAATGATTGAAACGGCTTTAAAAAATTCAAAAAAATGGACGGCTTAAAAGAAAATGAAGAAAAGCCGCAAGTTTTTGGATGTTCATGTTTTTACCCCTATTTATCTTATCTTCTCCCAACTTTGTCGATGTTGAGTTTCCGACAAGTATGGGAGAAAGGGGGAGTATATATGTAGAGTCACAGATATTCTTCAGACCAGCAGATTTTCAGTCTCTACGGTTCAGATACAGTTCAGACTCGACGATTGATTCTGAGTCCAGTTTTCAGACACGCAAATGGATGCGGTCAATTTCATATGAGCATATGTTTCTATCGTTTGTTTCGAGGTCCCCATCATTCTTGTTGTTGTTCGGCCAGAGTTTTCATGTGAGCCATAGGGACTCCAGAGCAGAGGACCATTCCCTATGCCATGTTGGCAAAGGTTTTCATGTGGTATCATAGGTACACCAGAGCAGTGCACCATTCTCTGAGCCAGATGGGAGAGACCCAGTTCTCCGACGAGGAGACTATTTTCAGACTCCATTCTCCAGCGATCTTGGACTCCGACGAGGATTGCACAGCCACGACCCTTTTTCAGTTGGCCCTTTTCAGAGATGAAGCAGTTGTCCACATTATTGTGGCGGGCCAGAGTACTCCGACGAGGAGACTCATTTCAGTTGCAGTGACTCTAGCTGGCGCAGTTCAGAGCACATGCTCTCCGACGAGGAGATTCAAAAGACTCACACTTCAGCCCGTTCGTCCTCCTCACCTGCACGGCATGAGAAGCAACGTCCTCGACTGCAGCAATGTGCGCGTTGGGTTGATATTGTCCGTAGTGTCCTGTAGCGTTGAGTTGAGTTTATTTCTGTTTGTCCAAGCTGAGCATTGCATGCTCCAGCTTGAGGGGGAGTGTTGGAGTATTTGGTTGTGCGCCTGTTGAGTTGTAGCAGGGTAAATGGATCCTGGAGAAGATCCATTTACCCCATCCAGTGTTGAGTCCCACATCGTCCAGTGGTGGGACTTGGAGGCTCTGGAGAGGCTATATAATGAGCCCCAGACCTCCTGTACTCATTGAGAAAGTGCAATGCATACTACGTCCCTTTGAGGGCTTCTCCCGTGGTTTCATCCCACTCCTCACGGAGTAGGGTTCCACGTTAAATCCCGCGTTCTTGGATGTTTATCTTTTTTCATGTTTACGCTTCCGCATTCTTCGTATTTTATAACAGTAACAAATATTTTAATTAACTCTATCAAGAATTGCATTCATAGGTTAGAAAAAAACTTCAAAAAAAAACATGTATATGTAACAAATATTTTTAATTAATTCTATCAGGAACTGCACCGAGTGACGTTGCCAATGCACCTAAGGGTTCATTTGGTTGCAGGGTAGGGTAGGGTTGGGTTGGTTTGGGTTGAGCTGGGTGAATAGTAAACTGTGAGGAGGGGGTACCCCTGTGAATAGTACCCAATCCAACCCAACCCTGTCCAACCCTGCAACCAAACGAACCCTTTAATGTACTGAGTCTACTGACATAGGACCCCATACCATCCTGACAGCTGGTGGTTGAGCGGGAATAATTTCTTTTATGTTAAGAGGGTGCAGAAAAATTGGAAAAGAATTTGTTTTACCTGATCACCCACCCTTCCTTAAAGCTCTACTCTGGAGGGAAAGAAACTCCACCTATTACCAATGCTGGCCTTAAAAAACTGTTTTAGAAAATCAGCATTGACCACCGATTATTCTGATCATAAAACTATGCAGGGAAAGGTGTATAAAAATAACAAGTACACCTTGCTTTAAATCAACTATGTAAAAACGGACATATATGCAACAGATATTTCGTTACGCTGTTACCATGTTTTCTAAAAGGTTTTTCCTTTTGTCAACTAGAAATGTTGCCACCTATTTTGATTGGCAGCGCACGCACACAGACACACACAAAACCTTTCAAATGTGTTGGAGCGTTCTTGAGTTAGTAAAATCCAACTTCAATTTGGTAATTTTCGTGATAACCTTCTCAAAATATAAATTATACCTTTAAAAGGTTCTTTTTATTTTGCAACAGAGCTTTCTTGAACTAATATATGATATGCTGTAAAAGAAGTGTTTCGTAAAAAGACACGTATTTGTAGCTAATATATTTGTTTATTTCAATTATTATGATAGCAATAGTATATATATTTGTAGACGTCTATGTTATGTTGTGGTGCATTGTTAAGTATTTCGTATTTATCTTATGTACATCTGTGTAATTTACCCAAGGGTTTTCTCTCTATATAAGAGACCCTAGGGCTTCATGGAATAACATAAGAAAGCATTCTCGGCTCTAACATGGTATCAGAGCCAAAATCCTAATCTAGAGTTTTCTCCACCTGCCCCCCCCCCCCGTTTTGCCGCCGCCGCCAACCCCTCTCGTGGGGCTCCTCCTTCAGCCTCCAGCCCTCACCGCCGGCTCCTTCCATCCCCAGCCCGCCGCCAGCCCCAGCACCGCCGCAGGCCCCAGCCCGCCGCTTGCCCCAGCCCGCCGCTGGCCCCAGCCCGCCGCCACCGAGGCTGCTCTAGCCTCCTCTAGTCGCCGCTAGCGGCTACTTGCGGAACCTCTCCTTCGGACGGCTCGGCTTCGACAATGGGTTCAAGTGCATAACGTCTACATATGCACTTGAATCCACAAAGGTCTTTGTAGACGCTAGTTCGTTTGTCTATCATCCCTAATTTCTCTTCTCCGACAATATGTCAGAACAAAAAGTTGATATGCCCGCCATAGGTGCCTTTAAAGGTTCGGCACCAATCGTCAAAATGGACGGGACAAACTACGAACTGTGGGCTATGCAGTTCCTCAGTCTTATGCAGTCATGTGGTAAGAAGCATATTCTTACCGAAGATGAACCGTCGGAGAAGACGGGAATATATGCCTCATGGGAGGCTGATGATGCCTATGCAAAGGTCTGGCTGTCCAGGACACTCACGATGGAAATCGCCAACGACGTCCTCCATCAACCCACCGCCAAGGCGATGTGGGACATTCTAGCTGCAACATACTCTCAAGTACGGAATGAGACGAAGATGTTGCAGCTGCAGCATGATATTTTTACAACGAAGCAGAATGGCCGGCCCCTTCATTCTCTGTACACGTCCCTACGTGGGATGTTTGAGAAACTATACTCCACCATTCCGCTCATGGCCACCCCCGAACAACAGAAGACGTTTCGCAATGCCACCATAGTAGGAGTTCTCCTTGCTGCTCTTGATCCGGAATACGAGGCAGCTCGGTCTCAGATCCTCGCAGATGCTACTATTCCTCCTATGGAGGAAGTCTACAGGAGGCTCAGTCGGATCTCTGTTCCCTCTAGTGCCGCAACTACATCTCCGTCTGCAATGGCAGTCTCTAGAGGACAAGGTAGCTCGTCTTCCTTTCATGGTCGAGGAGGTGGCGGACGTGGTCGAGGAGGTCGTGTGCGTTCAACATGCTCCTTTTGTCGTCGAACTGGTCATTCTGAGGATACATGCTATTCCAAGCATGGATTTCCTCCGTCTGCACGTGTAGCTGATCATGTTCAGGCTCCATCCACGCATACTTCAGATCACAGGTTCGAAGAGCTCGTGGCGCGGCTTCGTGACATTATGCCACAGACATCGACAGAGGGTGTTGATACCCCTGATGTTGCGGCTTCTGCGTCCGCTAGTACATCTGCTGCTGCCAGTACCTCAGGTAGTCCTTCTACCTCTAGTCATAACCATGATCTCTCAGGTTGGATTGTTGACTCTGGAGCCACCCATCATCTCTGTCGTGATAGAGATAGCCTGTAGTCCTACAGAACTATTCAGTCTGGACGCTCCGTGCTCATAGCTGATGGCACTCATTCCCCTATTGTCGGTCAGAGGGAGACTGTTTTATTACCCTCCATGCACTTACAGAATGTTCTACATGCCCCAGAATTTTCTATGAATTTATTATCCATCAGTCAGATTACAAAAGATTTGCACTGTCGTGTTATATTTGACCCATCTTCTGTCATTTTTCAGGACATACTAACGGGAAGGGTCATTGGCTGTGGTTCTGAGCACAATGTCCTTTATCGTCTGGTACGCCACTCCTATGCTGGCGTCTCACTACAATCTCAGGGATCCGTTTCTCCATTTACATGGCACATTCGCTTTGGTCACCTGCCGCTGCAGAAAATGCGTCACCTCCTGCCTCAGATATCTCCTTCTTCGTCATTTCGTTGTGAAGCATGTCAGTTAGGGAAGCACCATCGTTCTAGCTTTCCTAGTCGTCCGAGTCGGAGCAGTAGCTCTCCATTCGAGTTATTTCATATAGATATTTGGGGTCCGAGTCGTGTCCCAGATTATTAGGGGCACAGGTTTTTCCTTGTTGTAGTTGATGATTTCTCTCGTGTTTCTTGGACTTTTCTTCTTAAAAATAAATCTGAAGCAGGAAGTGTTATCCAAAATCTTATCAATGAAGTGCAGAATATTTTTTCCTCTACTATCAAGTATGTGCGCACGGATAATGCATTGGAGTTCTGCACTCGTTCTCTTGCTCAGTTTCTTTCTTCTAAGGGAATTATCCACCAAACAACATGTGCGTACACATCTCAACAAAACGGTGTTGCGGAACAAAAACATCGACACTTTCTTGACATTGCTCGCACATTACTTATTCAAAGTTGCGCACCATTAGCTTTTTGGGGGGATGCCATACTTACCGCATGCTATCTGGTCAATCGCATGCTCTCGACCGTTCTTGGGGAAAAGGCCCCTATCTCTGTTCTTTTCCCTGACAAGGACTTGTTTTCACTTACTCCTCGTGTCTTTGGCACTGTTGCTTTTGTTCATCGCTTGTCTCCAGGACTTGACAAGCTCTCTCCTAGAGCTGTTAAGTGTGTTTTTGTGGGTTACTCAAGGACACAGAAAGGATATCGTTGCTATGATCCCATTTGTGGCAAATACTATGTCAGTAGTGCTGATGTTACATTTTTTGAACCAGTTATGTACTTCTCCCCTGCAGGTGACAGTTTAGCTTTCTCCATTTCCAAGGATACTAATGTCTATGTATCCCTCCCTCCAAGTCTGGGTCAGTCTGAGTCCCCTACACCACCACCACCACCGCCTCCACCACTCGTCTCACCATTTCTAAGTTCTACACACGGCAATCAAGGCCTGCTCAAGATACACGCCAACCATCCAGCACGCCTCAGGTATGTTCTGATGTTATCACTAATGATGGGTTAGATAATGCACCTGTGTAGGAACCTTTGCTACAAGAGGAGGATCCGCCAGCTAGTACTGTGACAGATGACCTCGATCGTCCTATTGCTCATAGGAAGCAGAAGAGGCAATGTACATCCTATCCTCTTGCATCTCAAGTGTCCTTTCACTGTCTCACTGGTGATTTTGAGAGGTTTGCAGCGGTGGTCTCGTCGGTTGACATTCCACGGACCTATCAAGAGGCCATGAAGATTGACTGCTGGCGTCTAGCTATGGAGGAGGAGATACGTGCCTTACAGTCTAGAGGGACTTGGTCTTTAGTTCCTATACCTCCGAATGCATCCATGGTGAGTTGCAAATGGATTTTTACAATTAAATTTCACGCAGATGGGCGCCTCGACCGATGCAAGGCCAGACTTGTCGCACGGGGATTCACCCAAACCTATGGGGTGGATTATTTGGACACCTTTTCACCAGTGGCTCGACACTCGACTCTTCGCATTCTCCTATCTGTTGCTGTGGTACGTGACTAGACTATTTTCCAACTTGATGTGAAGGATGCCTTCTTGTATGGTGATGTACAGGAGGAAGTCTACATGCAGCAGCCACCGAGGTTTGCTGCTGAGGGGGAGACTCAGATGGTGTGTAGACTTCATAAGGCTATCTATGGCCTTAAACAAAGTCCACGGGCATGGTTTCATATACTTTCCCAGCTGATTGAGCGACAAGGGTTCAAGAGGTCAAATGCGGACCATTCATTGTTTATCCAGAAGACTCCTAGAGGTACGATCGTCGTCATGGTATATGTTGATGATATTCTGGTTACAGGAGATGATGCTCAGGGGATTGAGAAGATCAAAGCCCTTTTGGGAAGCCAATTCATTAAGAAGGATCTAGGCACGATAAGATATTTTCTGGGTATAGAGTTTGCAAGAAATGCACAAGGAATGGTGATGACCCAAAGAAAATATGTCACAGACTTGCTTGTAGAAACAGGAATGGCTGGATGCAGACCATCGAGCACGCCTATGGACCCAAGTATGAGCCTTTACGACAATAATACCGAAGAGGTGGACAAAAGAAGATAAAGAGAGATGGTGGGTAAGCTTCTATACATCACTATAACTCGTCCGGATATTGCCTACGCAGTAAACCGGGTGAGTCAATTTACGGAGCAGCCCAGGCAAGTTCATATGGAAGCCGTATATATGATATTGAGATATCTGAAGTCCTCTCCAGGCGCAGGGTTGTTATTTAGAAAAGACACAGATCTGTCTATTTCAGCTTGTGCAGATGCAGACTATGCGGGATGTCCAAAGGATCGTAAATCTACTTCAGGATTTGCTATCTTCATAGGAAGCTCTTTGGTTTCCTGGAAAAGCAAGAAACAAACAGTTGTGGCAAGATCCAGTGCTGAATCTGAATATAGAGCCATGGCACAAGCGAGTGCAGAAATGATGTGGGTTCAAGCGGTCTTGGAAGATTTGAATGTAAATGTCTCTTTACCCATGCAGCTTCAATGTGACAACCAGGCAGCATTGTTTATTGCAAATAATCCTGCTTTTCATGAAAGGACAAAACACATCGAGGTAGATTGTCACTACACTAGAGACATGATCCAGAAGGGCTTGATTTCCACTTCACATGTCAATTCAGAGGACCAGACTGCTGATATATTTACCAAGCCATTGCTCAGAGGACCTTTCCAGAGATGTTCTTCCAAGCTGAGCATGATCGATATCTATGCTCCATCTTGAGGGGGAGTGTAGACGTCTATGTTATGTTGTGGTGCATTGTTAAGTATTTCTTATTTATCTTATGTACATCTGTGTAATTTACCCAAGGGTTTTCTCTCTATATAAGAGACTCTAGGGCTTCATGGAATAACATAAGAAAGCATTCTCGGCTCTAACAGTATTTACATGTAAGACTAATGCTTAAATATTGAATATATGTCTGATTGTGTAGAATACATGGATTGGATTTCTTTAAACCTAGTAACATAGTTGTCAAGGTTTTTACCTCAACTATTGAGTCATGAAAGATCTTGAAGGGTTGCCTTGCACGTATCTGAGGCAGGGGGTACAATCAGACTAGATGATTACTGTCTTTCCCTTTGCTGCAGTGTTCCTCGCCTTGTCTTCTGATGCCCTTGTAACTAATCTTCATAAATTAATTATATGTTAGTAACAAACGTGTATATTATAATACATAACTAATATGTATAATAAATAAACTATAATACTTTTGAACACATATCTTAGTAGGACTTGTGTTTATAGCTAATAGAGATAATGCATGCCTGTGTCATCTATAACAAAAAGCCAATGTATTTTTGGAAAACTAAGCCCATGTATTTTATGATTTCTATGTTACATTTTTCATTGTATAATTGTATCCAATACAATAGTGTATATGGTATACATATCACTTTTATTTATTGCACTATTATTATAAAAACTATGATACTTTTTAATTCTTAAGTTATCATTTTTTATTTTGTTATTTAATGATGAAAATTACGAGAAAAGAAACAAAATTACTTTGCATTTATTTATGTCCTGATATGCTGTTAGCTGTAGTGAGTGATATTGTACATTTTTATTGAACATTTTTTTACAAATATATAAGGGATAATTACACCCATAACCTGAGTAATTTCGCAATAACATTCATAACCCTACATAATCGCGAATTACACGACAAATCCTGAATAGTCACTCCGTCTCACATTCATAACCCTCCGTTAGTTTGATATCTTAACTCAACCATATGGATGAGTTAATCTAACTCATCCTCGATCAAACGGATAGGAAACAAAGAAAAAAATCCGCTCCCTTCTCTTCATGTTGCTTCAGGTTGGACGAACAGTGGGCTGCGGAAAGTGCACGGAAAGGAGGGGGCTTTCAACCTCGGCTGCGGGGCTGCAGGTGGTCGGGCACCAACTCGGGGGAGCTTTGAGCTCCGCCGCGGTAGGGGCAGCGCGGGGTGGTGGGGAAGGGGGGGGTTGTGGGTGGGCGAGCAAGGGAGCACCAGGGGGGGACGGGCGAGCTGGGAAGGACCGCGCGGGGCTGGGGGCGAGCAGGGGAGCACCACCTCGCGGGGGGAGGAGGGGCCCCACACGGAACAACACGTCCAGCAAGTCGTCCGTAACCTTCTTCTCGTCCCTCCTCTCCCGAATGAGTTGCTCCCAGAAGTCATAGATCAAGCCGATAAGGAAGGAGACCTCGCTTCTCAGCCTCTGGACATCCCACCTGCCAAGTAGATTTGGGACGATGTCCTCCAAATTTGGAGTGTTTCCAAGCTCCAGTCCTCGCCTCATGCTGACGCTCAAATCCCATTCAACATCCTCCATCATATCTCGCGAGACTATGGTTCTGCCGAGCATATCGAACACCGTGCCGAACGCGAGCTCTCTCACGTCGACCTCTTCCTCCTCTCGTCCCCTCAAGAAACCGACCATCTCAAGCGCCTTCTCTTCTCTAATGGAGGACCGTCTTTCGAGGGGGACCGAGGAGAAGAGCTCCGAGCGAAAGAGGGAGCGCAGGGACTTCCATCGTTCGTCGCGTTGCACGGACTAGACAAAGTTGTGGTCGACGTAGTCGGGAACCCGGTAGCTCGCGGGAACGTTGCGCGTAGACAGGGCAAGGTCGTGGGTTATGAGGATCGCCGACGCTGCGGCCGGAGAGGAGGCTACGACCAGGGGCTGAGTGCCTAGACGGAGGTGGATGAGGGGGGTGCCATGAGCGCGCGATAGGGAATCGAGGGTCACGTGGAGGGGCACGGGGGGTTTCTTGAGGAGGTGGGGGAGGTTGTCGACGAAGGGCCATGGACGTGGACCAGGTGGGAGGCGTGTGGATAGTGGCTGCTTATTCGTTCGGCTCCAACGGAGGAGGAAGAGGAGAGTCGGTTGGCCAGAGGGGTAGGGGGTGAAGGGGGAACTGATGACGGCATGTTTTGCAAATAGAAATAAACATCAAGGGTATTTTCGTCTTTTTAAACAGAAACCGTTAAATATAACGGGTAGCCCAAACGGAACATAACACAGGGTTATGCCATGTAAGAGTTAAGCATTACTCGGGGTTTCTCGTGTAATTCGCGATTATGCAGGGTTATGAATGTTATTGCGAAATTACTCAGGGTTATGGGTGTAATTATCCCAACATATAATTATCATCATAGTACCCACTTAATGGTCTAGTGGTAGTACAGTGTGTCTATCACACAAAAGACCAACGTTCAAATCCCACTCTTGCAGGAGTTGTGTTAGGTAGTCGACAGCCAGCGTAAAAAATAGTTGAATCTTTCAACATGGATTTGAGCAAGAATCCATGTAGCCGAACCTACTTATAGTGGGTGAAGGCTTAGTACAATTTTTTTATAATTACGTTTGGTTGTCGACTT
Organism: Ottelia alismoides; assembly: GCA_037367405.1. NCBI lineage: Eukaryota > Viridiplantae > Streptophyta > Magnoliopsida > Alismatales > Hydrocharitaceae > Ottelia > Ottelia alismoides. The sequence goes on from JAZKJV010011368.1 coordinate 519,898, forward strand.
TTTTGTCGTCTCCATGGGTGGTTTACTAGCTTGTCTTCTTGCTAGACATTGCTTTAAAAGCTTTGCTTTGTAATAATGTGCCTCTCAATAATTCTTGTCATTTTGTTCTTCAAGTGTTGGGAAGTTGTACTATGACAACAATTCATGCTGGCGTATTTGTTTTCTGCATGTCCTAATTTCAAATGTTTGATCAGGCTTTCTACAATCTGAGAGTTTTTTTTCTTTTGTAATGATCTTGGACTTACAATTGCAACATTAATCGCACTAATAGCAAGTTCAGTTATAGTTTGGGCAGCTATCAGTTGAATGTTGTAGAACCTACAATGAAATAAAGTAGGCTTGGATTGTATCGAACTGCTATGAGATGTTAAGACTGATTAATTAGGGCCTGGCTCAGCAACCTATCGAACCGGTTAATCTGACTCAGTATAAATAATATTGCTTAAACATTTGTGTGAAGATATTATTTGGGAAATGCCCAATTAGATTGCCATTCATCATGTTGAGATGCCTTGTATCCTAATCCATCTGTCGATGCATTGCAAATCCCGGTATGTGACCTCGCCATCTTTGCTCCATCCATTGGGGATTTGCTATCTTGTTAGGGGGTTGTCTTGAGGGCTTGCTATATACTTCCCCCTCAGGATTAAGGCTAATCTTCATCCTCTGTAATATTGTTCTACTACCATACTAGAGAAAGATCAACCATTTTTTTTAGAGTAAGAAAGGTCAACCATTACCGAAGACATAGCTTCGGTATTGGCGAACCTCGTTAATCTTGTATAGTGCTTGCTTGATTGATCTGTGTTCTACTTCAGCTATGCACAACACAATATCAATGCAGTTGATGGTTAGATATTGAAATTGTAACACATTAATCTTGGCAGCCGTAGAGAGGATATAATACATGACAAGTTGACGAAGATGGATGCTATCTTATTGGGTTCGTTTGTAGTTGACGGTGTCCCATGTTCTGTTTATGAAATATATCGTCGTATGCTTCCTCTTTTTTCTATTTAATTTACATTTTTATTTTTCACAAGAAATGAAGGCAAATGGAATCTAGTAATGGCAGATATATGTTCCCCGTGGTGTTACTGTTTAGTTTATCATTGAAGATATTAGTAGATTCTATCTAAATTTTACAGTAAAAGAAGTGTTTACTGATAATCAGTGAGAACTGATATATTTTATATTTTTGGTGGAAGTATGAATTGTCAAAAAAGTCATTTCAGAGGGCATGTTCTAAGCTGTTTTGAAGCTCTTTCTAATATTTTGAAACCTGTTCATTATAAGGATGAGGAATTTCCTTCCATCTCACTTACTACAATGGTAGCTTTAAACTATTAAAGAAATTATGTATAAAATAGATACTAAAAAGAACATTCGTACTGCATATTTAGTTTCTCTTTTTGTTAAATGGATCTTGATAAAATGACTGATATTGAAGTTTGTATGTCAAATCTGCATTCTCATAGAGGTTTTATCATTACCTTTCCCTCTACTTTGTGGTTATCGTCTATAACATGATTTTTTTACTACAAGTGAACTTTATTTTCTTGTATAGGATGATGGTAGCTTGTTACCCGCGAACAGAGAAATGTCAGTAATTAAGTCAAACGTTATGGGCTCGGAAGAAAGATCCCCACACTAAACATATAGAAAGATGTTTGATAATTACATGGTCATGGCTCGTTTTTGCTCGCATCATAGATATATTGTTAATCCATAAAGCATTAGCCACCTATATTTCTAAAAAACTAGGTTAAGTCCACTGTCAGTTACCATAGGAACTGATCGCCTTCTTTTCTTTGGGATTGTTACAAGGATGCTCATGGTAATATATTCCGATACTTCTGATTTCTGAAGATGATGTTTTGCAACCTATGCAGGCAGATGGCTTTGATGCCACAGCAAGAGTTGCTGTTGCAGCAGACCATCGTGGGATAATCTGCAATCGTCATGTTTTCCGGATAATCAGGCACTGGCTCAAGGCAGATCACGATCCTTTCTATGACCCTGTAAATGACTATGTGATCCTTCCAACTGCATTTGACATCGAATCCCACTGCAAAGAACATATGCGGCAGACAGCTTTTAACGAGTGGGAAGTCATATCTCATGACGAATACTCTAACAAGAGCCATGAATTGACGACCGAGGAAGAGAAAAATTTAGTTGTTGGTGCTGCGTTATCTGCATCTTTGATGGCAACCAACTCTGACCTTTCTAATGGATCTGCAGCTGTAGTCATGGAATCTGAAGCTGTCGGGGTCGCATGAAGGCTTCGAGATACGGACATAGGTGCATGAATCCAATTGTCCCTGGATTAGGGATGTGGAAATAGAAATTGCAAAATGTAAATATATGTTATATGTACTACATTCACAAAAGCTTGTAAAGTGGATGTATTTATTGTCGAATATATCTTTTAGTAAAAGCTCGGTAAAACTGATGTAAATAATTCAAGAAGAATATATATACCGATGAAAATGCTCTGTTAGTACAACCATTGCAACATATCATAGAAACAAACCATAAGTTTTCAGAGCAACATAAAGCACTTTCAGCTACTCACACGTTTTCTTTTCTTCGAGTCGCTATCAGAACTCAGATTTGAACCTGTAAGATGAGATGTTGTAACATGCGGGTAGTCTCATACTTCGGAAGTTTATTCACTGTCATTCTAATTACATCGCGGTTTTCAAAAGTCGATTGAAACACTCACTTTTTTTGACTTGGGAATAACCAGACAATGTACTTTCATAAGCATTCTTTTACACCTGTGTGTGAATTTGGCATCTCCTACTTTAGAGTGGAAAAGCTGTTGACAAGTTGAGACACAGAACATATTCTCTTTCTTTCTTCACTTCAGATTATTCTTCATCGCCTCCAAGATGGACAATGCCTCGAATGCCTTTTTATCATGAAGAATAACTTCAGGCACTTCGTAGATTTAATACTTTTGCTTCTCATAACTGTATTTTTCTGTCCCTAGTGTATGCTAAACAGTGAAGTTGTTCCAATTCCGGTGTGAGTTATATATGGTAAAGTTGGAGGTTTGAATAGTGATTGTATCGATTTTCGAGAAGACCAAGTGCTCGGAGGTGTGAAGATGGGTGGCGCTACATCATCGGATTACAGAATCAAATTGTTGCAACAGGAAATACTGAAGAGCCTGTAAGTGACAAGGAAAAAGCCCGAAATTGGAGACAAACAGGCATGATCTATGTTCTGGAAACCAAACAGAAATCCAGAAAACCAGAAGTTGAGACACCGAAGGATGATCATAGGAAAAAGCCGCATAATTATGATGCCATCATAAGAGATGCAGAGATCTTTGGAGACAAACAGCATGATCTATATTCTGGAATTTTCTTGAAGAACAGGAGCAAGGTATGCACCTTTCTACTATCGCATACTGTCTATCACTATTATCAAAAGGGTTCCCAAGCTCATATAGGATTATAAATATGCATATTTTTCAGCATTATATTCGTGTTAGCTAAATTCAGTGGCTAATTTTGATCGTGACTCAGGTGAAGTAACTGAGTTCAAAATCATCATTCTTTTTTCTTTCTTGCTAATTTTTTTGTGTTCGAGGTATTGTTTTGCAGTTTTTTTCAACCTTATACATAAATATGAATTATTGTGCAGATAGATGCTGTCTCGATCCTAATCTTGATCAAATTTTTCGAGATTATACAGTTAGTTTCTGTGGATTCGATAACTTCCACTTAGTTGTGGCTTCCTTTATTTATCAGACAATGACTTTGTCTCGTGATTGATTTTTATTAGGTTTCTCTTCTGTAATTATTTTCCCAGCTTCGTCACTTAAGCTATTTACAACTACGCACTATACTCTACTGATTGTCAGACATTGTTGGGCAGTTCTTGTAACTGCAGAAATACTGGGTTGATGTGGAGACTGGCTGCAACTGCTTTACTATATATGTGGGTGGTTTGTCGATCTCGTGGAACGAAGATCCATAGTATTGGCAATGGTTTCAAATGAAAGAAACAAGGTAAGGACGCAATTCACAAAAAAAATAAATTGATGGTTAAACAAAATCCAAAAGAGATGTTTGGCTGTCTTTTGTTGAAAAATACAAGAAGCAACATTTATCTTCTTTTTTCTTTTAGTGAGCCGAACATTGAGGTCGCACCGGTACTGAACGTTTGCTGGCTTGAGGTGCATGGCACATTCAAGAAGGCTTATCTCACGCCCAACTCGGCCTACGAAATCTTTGTGATGATGCTCAAGGATCCTGCATATGGTTGGGAGGTTCCAGTCAATCTCCGGCTCGTGGGCTAGGCGAACAGCTCACATGAACACAAGAAGTTTCTTCTGGAGAAGGCAAGGTAAGATAGATTGAGCTTGCTGTGGGCCACTTTGTTGCTTCAACTTCTGATGCTGCTTCAACCGGTGAGATTGAGTTCTCGATGTTCGAATACGAAGGTGTCCTACGGAAGACAGGGCTCGTATTGAAGGGTGCCATTATCAGGCCAAAGAAGTGGACTAAATATGGCAAGATATTCCTCGCTTGATCTGTGTTTTGGTGATATTTTGATGCGATTTGATGGTAGAATTCAAAAGTTTTGATTTACCAGTTCTGAAACAGATTATGCAGGGATTTATCTTGATTGCTTGTTCAAACATTATTGTGAAATTCTTTGGAGCTTGCTAGAGCAAACTTCATCTTGCAATGAAGAAAAGCTCTCGACAAATCCAAACACCCAATACAGTGTACTGCCAAGCGACAGATAGTATAATGTCAGAAAATGTATACAGTGGTATAAATAATAGACGGTCTTCTAAACAGTTGATAAAATGCACATCTAAGTCTTCTTGATTCAGCGTTCACGGTGGTGTTAACCGCTACATTTATAGATTGCTTGAATTTCTGACAGTCTAACATTAATATGAAATTCTTTGAAGCTTCTTGGAACGAACTTTATCTTGCAATGAAGAAAATCTCTCAACAAATCCAAACATCCATAACAGTGTAGTGCAAAGTGGCAGATAGTATAGCATTCAAATAAAGGAAGTGTGTACATTGTGTATAGATAATAGATGGTCTACTAAAGAATTGATACACCCAAGTCTTCTTGATTCACCATCATCCTAATCGCTACATTTACATATTGCTTGAGTTTGGTCAATCTAACACTATTATGAAATCCTTTGGAGCTTGACTCAGTATGTGGTGAGCAATTTTGATCATATATCAGGGAGATTATTGATAAGATGGTGATCGGAATCTACTATCAATCGTCGGTAGTTAGGAAGAAAGGGTGAAGTGTACTATATATTAGCATGTTAAAGGAGAAGGGTCCGCTTGTAGGAGGTAACATCAGTTTAATAGGGCAAGTAGGTCAAAGGTTGTACGAAGAGCAGTTGGGTCTGCCCAACTTTCCTAGTTATTCTGGAAAGAGACTAGACGCACAAGGCGTAGATAGACTTTATATATAGACTCCCATTGCTAATAATTTGTGAGAATATCTTACTCTTTGCTAGCTAGAATAGAAATCAAACTTCCTCTACTTGATATTGGACACTCATTGACTTCATGGTGTTGAAGATGACTAGAGAAAATTTTATCTTGCAACGAAGAGAAGCTCTCGACAAATCCAGACATCCATAACAGTATAGTACAAAGCGACAGATTGTATAGCACTCAAATAAAGGAAATGCATACAATGGTATAAGTAATAGATGATCTTCTAAAGAGTTGAACATGAATTAAAGATCGTCTCCATGTTGGAGTTGAGCTTGGAGTGTAGTGCAACATCATAAAACCTAGGGATTTTATCACTTGTGCCCCTCCGAGATATCGCAATATCAGTTATGCCTCTATCTTTTTGGTAATATCAGTTGTACCCCTCACTTCTTGCTATTTTATCACTTGTGCCCTTCGGGTTAGTGACCGTCCATCTACAGTGCAAACGGACGTTAACTTTGAGGACATAAGCGGAATTATTTTTTTAAAAAAGGTTATGTGGTCATTTTATACCCTCTTCCCCTTCCTCTTCTTCTTCCTCCTCCAACCTCCTCCTCCTCCCTCTCCGCCCCGAGCTCCCCGCACCCCCTCCCCTCCCCGGCGCCGCACCTCCTGCCCCCCCCCCCCCCCCCCCGCACCTCCTCCCAGCCCGCCGCCCCCTCCCCTGAAGGTTGGCATCCTCATCTTCATCCTCTTACCGAGGTTGAACAACATCAACATTGCCAGATATTTGATCGAGACGGACCTCCACCTTAGTCGAGAACCTGGAGATTAGGGATTCACATCTAAGCATACGTATGGAGAGAAGCACCAAATCATTGAAGCTCGAGCATCGGGAAATCGGGAGCACCATCAGCATTAGTTGGAGACCTAATCATTATACCAAAATAATTCCATTGCAATCATCACTGCAGAACGATTACCACTACTTGGACCATTTGAGTTGATTGGGGAAGAACAAATGAAAGACTCGGGACTCGCAGTTCCCTCGTGTGCTTCGCCGATCAGTTGGTTCCCTCGAACTGGTGCTCGGAACTCGTGTCCAGTTGGTTCCTTAGACTGGACGTCGGAGGATTTGGAACCGCTCGGAGGTTGCCGTTGGTTCAGTTGGTTTCGGAGCTCGAGGGAGGAGATCAGGGTGGACCGTGGCGGAGGTGTGCGTGGCTGTAGAGGGGGAGGCTCAGGGGGTGGCGGGGAGCAGAGGGCGGCGCACGGCAGGGGGAGGCCCAAGGGGTAGCGGGGAGCAGGGGGCGGCGGGGGGGAGGCCCAGGGGGCGGCGCGGGGAAAGCGGGAGAGGCGGAAGCAATCGGATGCGAGGGCGGAGGCGCCGCCCGTGCCGGGATTGGGGGTGATGAAGAGGTTTGCCTCCGGGAGGAGCTGTGCGTTGCTGGATGGAGATCCGGACCGTTGGGTGGATTCCTCCTCCGCCCCACTTCCCCGGCCCAAACTTTCCTCTACTTTTATTCTGACCATAATACCCTTCTTAACCACACCATAGTTTGAATAAACCATGGTTATTTTAATTTTTTGACGGTCAATCTGACGGAAGGGCACAACTGATGACGGAGCAAGAAGTGAGGGGCACAACTGATATTACCAAAAAGATAGGGGCATAACTGATATTGCGACATCTCAGAGGGGCACAAGTGATAAAATCCCTAAAACCTATGTAGGTGTCTGTCAAAAATCGAAGCTAGGAGTGGGAGAGATGTCTTGAGCATAAAGTATGGCATGTGTTGAGCATAATGCAAATAAACATTGATCAAACGATGAAGTACGAAACAACTACAACACATGATGTACAAGGTTCACGCTTTTGGGCTACTCCTCGACGATGCCATTGGGTCATGTCGGTGAAACGATAATATATATAGGGATGTGAAATAGACATTATCTAAGGAGGTTTATATTGTACTCTCTTATAGACGATTCCCATAAATTGAGAAAATTCACATATCTAATTACAAAAGTGAACAAAAATGAGTGATTGTTTCGAGTCACCAATTATATATACCCCAGATCACACAAGGGACTCTACATTGTATTAGTTTGAACATACATGTTAAAATTCAAAGCATCTCAACAACATCATAGAGTAGGTAACATAGTAGGTAATCATAGGTATAGAGCAAGTTTGCTATTCATACGTTGGATATAAAGCAAAGTGCAATGCATAACTAGTTATTCCTAGACAAGGCTAAAAAAAGTATCGATGATCAATTATCAGACACACTTTGATCGGCCAACCATGTCTTTAGCATGTTGGTAGGGTTGAAAATGAACAATTGTGGGAAATTCAAATGTTAATCAATCAGATAAACAAGAGATTTCAAATAGGAGTAGTCAAGACACATATGTTTTTTATCCAAACAAGCTTTTGGATAGTAGGAAAGTTTGAGCGATTAGATCAACAAGGGTGATCAATTAAAGATGAAAAGATGATCGATCATACAAATTAAATGTTCGTCGGTTACTTTAACTCCATGAAAATGATTTAAGAAATATACTTGAGAAAGGATAGTTTTTCGATCATCATGGAGTAGCTGACCTGTCAAGAGGACTTTTTGTTTAGTATTTGGGTTCTACTAATATTATATGATGTATAATACAGTTTTGATTTTCTTTATGTAACATTTAAGAAATGAAACTCAGCCATGGTTGGTCCCAAGCTCAAGTAAATGAGGAGGGTTGCGCATTACGTAGACAACAACGGTACAAGAGAGATAAATTCTTAAATAGTATTCTTTTTAAGAATACTATTTAGAAATTTATCTCAAAACAGTTCGGATCTTTTCAATAAGGATTTAAGCAAACATTTATATTTCATTGGGGTGTCCCTACTAGCAACATGTTGCATCATTTGAATGCAATGATAAGTCAGTAAGGGCCACTACATCACCTCATGGATGCTGTTTAAAATTTGAAAGGACTTTCACATGAGAAATGCATGCAGGTAAATAAGCTAGTTCGGTTGCATCACCGCATGGATGCAGTCCAAAATTTGCAAGGGTTATCGCATGATAAACGCATGCGAGTAAAGAAGTTAGTCCAAAGAGGTTACAAATGAATCTGCGGATAGCTAGTTAGAATATTGACACTTTGACTGGAAAATAAATGGAGATAGTAGATATGATGGAATGAAGAAAGACTCATATACTATGTCTCCAAGAGACAAAAATGGATTTGAGAGAAAGCAAGGGAGATCGAGAAGAAATGGTTTAAACTTTGGTATTTAGGTTAAGATAAGGGCATAAATGGTGTTGGAGTGGTTATTCATAAGGATTTGATGGATAATGTGGTTGAGGTGCAAAGATTCAGGGATCAGATTATTTTGCTAAAATGGGTACTCAAAGAAGAAATTCTGAGTATTATCTCAATTTATGCACCACAAATTAATTTAGATGAAATGATTAAACAAGATTTTTGGGAGGATTTAAATAATTATCTAAGGAATTCCACAATGAGAGATGATTTGCCTATGTGAAGATCCTAATGGATGAGTAGAAAATGATGCTTCAGGGTATGGTAGTATCATGGAGGCCATCATTTTGAGGATAGAAATGAAGAGGAAAACGTCATTCTAGATTGTGTAACGACTTATGATCTTTTCATAGCAAAAAATTTCTTCAATAAGAGGGAGGAGCATTTAATTATTTATAAGAGTGGCTCGACTAGAGCACAGGTAAATTACTTTACGTTGAGGAGAAGAGATCCACTGTTCTACAAAGACTGCAAAGTAATCCCAATAGATTTTGGCAACGCAATATCGCTTGTTAGTCTCGGATGTGCTAATAAAAGGGCTACTAATAAAAGGAGGGCTTCCAAGATCACTAGAACTAGGTGATGGAATCTCCTATTGAAGCAATCAAGCTTCAGAGTGAACGTTTTAGAAGACTTATCTTTGGGTAGTAACAAAAGTGTAAATGAGATGTGGGGGGTCTTAGCATCTTATCTCCAAAGGGTAGCCAAAGAGGTGCTAGGCGAGTCACACTGAGGAGTCACATACCAAAAGGAGGCTTGGTGGTGAAGTGTAGATGTACAAGAGAAGCTCAAAATTGAAAGAATGTGCTTTAAATCTATGTCTAAGGATATACTATAAGAAACTGTCACAAACTACAAAATAGAGAAGAAGGAAGCAAAGAAGACACTAAGCGAAGCTAAGTCAAAAGCGTAGGAAGTTTTGTACAAAACCCTTAACTCTAAGGTGGGCCAGAAGGATATATTTAGGTTGACTAAAGCAAGAGAAAGAAAGGCCAAAGAACTTTCTCAAGTAAGATGCAATATTAACGAGGAAGGACATGAGCTTGTTACTCAGAAGGATATATAAAATTAGATGGAAGGAGTATTTCCATAATCTTTTCAATGAGGAAAGAAATAGAGAAATCACTTTGGGAGGTCTAGCTAGTAGTGAAAGTTACTTGAATCATGCAAGCTACGGATGAATACAAAGGAAGGAAGTAGATGAGGCTTTGAAAGTTATGAAACCTGGAAAAGGTGTGGGACCTGTTGACATTCCTATAGAAGTATGGAAAGTAATAGAAGAGTATGGTTTGACTTGACTTACAAATTTACTCAATGTTATATGGTGAAGCAAGAAAATACCTGAAGAATGGAAGAGAAGGATCGGGGTGCCTTTTATAAGAATAAAGGAGACATTCAAAATTATGTGAAATACAGAGGTATCAAGCTGATGAGGCATTCTATGAAAATTTGGTAATGTGTGATTGATGACGCGCCCGAACGACTCAGGTAAAAAGGTATCTCAAGTCGTTGCGACCTCAACCACTCGGACGAACTGTGTCAATCAATAAATTAGGAAGACCACCAATATCAAAGTCAAACAATCAAGAAACAAATAGCAGTCTCGCTATTTTATTTTACCTGTATAGCTACCAGGGTCGAACACAAGGAGCACGGTATGGTAAACCTACGAAGTAGTAGGAAATCAAAAAGAACTATTTTTTGGTGGATTTTATGTTTTTAATTTTTTTGAATTTTTAATATTTAAGAAAAAGGCTAGAAACACTCACAAAGCTCCAATCAAACAATTATTAAGCACCTCAAAAATACTCAGAAAATTCAAATAAAAATATTTTTGGATTTTAGGAATACTCAGATTTTTTGGTATTTTCTTGGATTTTTCTGATTTTTAGTTAATTTTATAAAAATGAAACAAGTCCAAAAATGCAAAACAGTGTGCAGCTAGAATCTAAAGGCACTTTAAAAATACCTAAAGTGTCTATAAAACTCGAGCAACATTTTTATTGTAAAATAGAAATAACTATAGAAAGTGGAAATGCAATTTTTTGAATTTTTAGGATTTTTTTTAATGATTTTTCTAAATTTTTCAATGTTTTTCAATTTTTACAATTTTTATAAATCCAAATGAGATGAAAATAGGAAAGAAGTGAAAATACAATAAAACAGGCAATCAAGAATTTTTTTATTTTTTAGAGTATTTTTAATATTTTTAGTTGATTTTTGAAACTGTATAGAAGCATATTTTTTAGGTTTTTGAATTTTTAAAAATATCAAATGTAAACAAAATAAGCCCAAAAATTCACAGAAATTTTGACACCATGGCAGGAGCCATGTATCCAAATTTCACGAAATTTGGGTGAGATTTGATATTTATTCCAACCAATCAAAGAAGAACAGCACGTAGGGACATAAATGCAAAGAAAATAACTTCCAGGGACTAAATACTAACACGAGTCAAAAGTCTAGGGGCCCCATTGCAATTTTTACACAAATTTAGCACATGTCAAATCGCAGCACGCACAGGGTTATAAGTGCAAATATTGAAACTATATTATCAAAACATAACACCCATTAAACCCGAGTTCATACATGCAAATATCCCAGAAAGACACGTGACGAAGAACGTGCAACCACAACGAAGGGACTAAACTGTAAATACGAAAAACTGTAGGGTCACATATGCAAAATGGTCTATTGTGCTACTTTTATTTAACAGACTAAATAAGAACATAAAGAAACTACAGGGAAGGTGATGCAAATTACCCAGCCGACTCGTGTGGGCCACGTGGTGTGCCAGGTGGCGCTCGTTGAATGGAAGAAGATCTGCGGCTCTGGCACTGACACCTGTCAGATCTAACGATTGTCCTGCGGGGGTGAACGAAGGTGCAGGCGATGGACGGTCCTGATGCGAACTGGCGGAGAGGGAAGATCCGATGGCTTCGGAGGGTCCTGGACGAAGTCCGCCTGGGCGAAGTTCACCGGAGAACCGGCGGTGATCCGGCGCTCCGATGAACGATCAGGCAGCGGGGCTCGACTCGCAACGTTCCTCTGCGTCGGTTGGCGAGGTAGGATGAAGGCGCCAACGGTCGGATCTTCTGGACTGGGTGCGTAACCTGGGCGACCTCTGACGAAGTGGATGGAAGGCGTCCTGGGGTGTATCTGCGCATGCTCTGACCTGCAAATGAAAGCTTTGACTCAGAGGGAGACTCCGATCAAGGTTATTTGGCTGGAAACGAAGTGAAGCGACGGTGGGTGGAGGTTGAAGCTCCGGCGATGCGACAGATGGAGCTTCGATCCTAATCGTGGTTGTCTAAGCCAAGTCTAGGGTGATCAGGCTGGGGGGGAGGATGGTCATGGATGGGGGAATCAATCGGAACGGGGGGATGCGACCACCGGGTTGGAGCTAGCGGAGCAGGGAATGGATGAATCGAAATGGACAGAACTGGGATCGAAAATGAAGTATACCTGATGGTCCAAGATGAATCCTCGGCTCAAGGGGGTGAAGTGGGTATAGGTCTTTGCCTCTACCACGTTGTAGAAGGCGGGGAGGCTCGAACGCGATGGAGGTTTAGCCACGTGCTTTGAGCGTTGGCTGCAACCACTCTCTCCGACCACCAAAGGGTTCTTCCAAAAGTTGTCACCAAGGGGAAGGTCTCTAGGGTAGAAAGAGGGAGTGCGGCGCGAGCTACGGGATTGGGGAGAGGAGTGAACCTTTTATAGCATGTCCCAAGTGGCGAAGAAGATCAGGCGAGGGCTCGCGAACCGAGGAAGATCCGCTCTTCCCTAGGGATCCGCGAGGGCCGGGGATCCAAGGGGAAGAGGTGGGAGGTGGAATCAGAGAGAAAGGTGGCTAGATCCGACTGGAGTAAATGGGAGAAGTGCGGCCAAAACTCGGATTCGGGCAAAGGAGGTCCGGGTGGGGGAGTTGACCGGGGTCAACATCACTCCTGGACCAATCAGAAAATTCGCTGGTCAAAATTATTTGTAAATTAATTTAAAAATAGAAACGATTTTATTTTAAAATATTTTCAAAATGAAAAATGTTTATTATTTTTCAAACTAATTTTTAGTGATTTGTATTTATTTTTTGAAAAATAAATTATGGTATATACATTATATTACATTATGTACATGTATATAATATTTATTTATTTTTATTTTGTTTATTTTATATAAATACCCTAATTTTATATTTTATTTATTTACATCATAAAATTTGGAATATGAAATAATTTTTATTTAATTTTTATGAGTTATTTACAAGTGTTAAATAAATAGGTATATGTTACATATATACATGTAATATGTACAAGGTGAGAGAGAAATTATTTTTATTTTTATTTTATTTTTCTAATTTTTGTTTTATTTTTAGGAATATATAAAAGGTAGTATAAACATATTTTTATTTTATTTTTGTGAAAATAAAATATTTATATACATAGAGGATGTATGTACAAGGTTGAGTGGCCCTATCTCTCTCTCTCTACTTATTTTATTTGGCGATCAGGCCCATGTTGGGCCCTCTCTTGGGATTAGGTCACTCAATATTTATCCTAAATATTTTCATCTTTTTCTTTTATTCTTTATTCTTTTATTTTTGCACAAATACATGCTGATTATTGCTATTTAACAAATGCATGCTTATTGATAAACTTATTATATTTACAACTATATACATGATGTTTTGCCAAGATATTTATTAAAATAAAAGAATAAAGAGTGATGAATGGGGATTCATCATCCCCCTATACTTTAGTTTTGTTAGTCCCTTAGCAAACACTTATTTGAAAAAGAAGTGAAAAAGAGAAAGAGAAAGAAAAAGAAAAAGAAGGAAAATCAAGGTTGATTAATAAACTTGCCTTCACTAAAATGAAGTATGGAGCTCAGTCAGACCTTTGGATTATTAATTTGTTGAAACCTTATTCGGACTTAAGCTTAAAACTCAACAGCCTCTAAGTTCCAACCAATCTATGGTTAAGACTCCTCAACAATCCAGATCAGAACAAGTCTACATACACAAACTCTAATGACCATGAATCTTTCCTTGTATTTTGTAAGTGAGATGTAGCTCCCCACCTCAGAAATGACAAAGTGACAACCTCCCTTAACAAGGTAACTCTAATGCCTCAGTCTGGAAGCTCTTTCCTCGAGGAGCGGGGTATTTCCTTCTAAGTTCAAGTACAACCAGTTCAAGAAGAGGGGGAAGAAGAGAATGGACCATGACTAGTGTAATCATGTATCCTAGGGAGCCCAACCAGTATAGCTAAGTCTCCCTGCTGCAATCTTCAAGAGATGGGAATGGGTAACATAAGCTTTTTGCTTTATTTAGCTATATACACTCCGGTGGGTATTTTATTTTCAATCAGACCCACTACTTTTTTGGAGTTTTTACTTTCTTTGCACATTTTTTTTCGATGTGCATATGTACAACATATCTGCATGGTGCAGCATATATACATAAGGAGTTTTTCCTCTTGAGCCTGTAGACTATCCCTCTTTTGAAGCTTTATTGCAACCCACAACTTCTATCTTTAGACTTCAACACCACCAAACCAAGTTGAGATGCACTTCCTTCACTATAAGAAGAAGAGAGGTTCCGCCTAGAAGTACTACCCTCATATGCTACCCCAGGCCAAAGGAAACTGCCTCCTCACCACCTCATCCGTGGAGAGCTATGTGTAATGTGTTGGTGCAAGTAAAGCCATTGTCTCTGAGAGTCATGTGTATGTTGTTAAGTGTTCTACTTAGGCTCATCAAGATGACATGTGATCATAGCCTAGTGGACTCAAAGAATAAGTCCCAAATGGACCTAAAAAGTCTTAACCTAAGCCCTATAAGGTTCCTCTTAGAATTAGGTGGACTAAGGTCTTAACCAAGCTCCATTTTCCAATTTAATTCCAGACCAGTTTAAATGTCAATCATGATCCGGAAAAACTGTACAAAGATATACAAAAATATTTTTATGCAAGTTTTCGAAATATGCAAAAATTTTTAAAAATGTTTGAATGAATGAATGCATGAAGTTTTGCAAAATATTTACAAACATTTACACAAGGGTTTTTGCAAACTTTTGTTTTTCAAACATTTTACAAAATTTTGTACTATATACATAATTTTGATATCAAAATATTTACAAACTCTTTACATAAAATCATTTTTACAAACATTTGTACAAAAATAATTTTTATAAATAGCTATGTATGTGCAATAAAGAATTTTTATGTGCAAGGAAAAATTTTAAATTTTATGGTTTTTGGATAAGAGATTTTTAGCCATTTTATTTATTGACACACTCACACAAAGTACGAGTTATGGCTAAAGTATATATGAAATATATATGACACCCCCTATACTTAGCTCGAACGATGTCCTCAAAGTGAATCAAGAGTGATGAAGAAGACATGACTCGTGCTTAGTATAGGGAAGTGAAAAGGAATAGTATACTACAACAACGAATCAAAGAATAGAATGAAGAGGACTCGGTGTTTCCCCCTATACTTAGGATCAAATAATCCTAAGTATAGCAAGATGTACATGAAGGGAAATCTGAGTGGAAGAATGTACAGAGTTTTCCTCCCCTATACTTAGGGTAAAATATCCCTAAGTATAGGCAGCAAAATAGAGGTAGAAGAATCCAAAGAATACTCAAGAGTCCAACACCCCCTATACTTAGGGTAAAGCACACCCTAGGTATAGCATAATCATAGGATGAAGATGGGGTGTGGGACTAAAGAATGGAATGATATGGACAACTGGATCTATACAAGGTGGAAGACAGTGATAATCAGGCGTGAGATGCAATAGATGTGAGTCAAAGACCACATCTCACGCAAAATGAATAGGGGCGACGTCAACGACCTGCAGCTCATGATCTAGATATGGTTTGAGCCACTGCCCGTTAACACGAAAGGTAGACTCAGATGATATCTCAGATATGTTAATACTCCCATTGTCATGTACCTTTCGTACTAGGTATGGTCCCTTCCACTAGCTCTGTAACTTCCCTGGAAATAATCTAAGCCTGGCATCAAACAACCGTACTCTCTGATCTGGCTCAAACTGCTTCTGGCTGATATGATAATCATGTCATTCCTTCACTCTCTCCTTATAATGTATGCTGCTTGAAAAGGCTTCATCTCTAAGCTCCTCCAGGGCTGCCAATTCTACCCTTCTCCGGTCTCCTACACTCACTGGATCCAAAAGTATCTCTGTAACAGCCCAAAGTGACTTATGTCTCAGCTCAACAGGTAAATGGCAGGGCTTGGCATAAAAGAGGTGAAAGGGAGATGTACCCAAAGGAGTCTTGAAGGATGTCCTATATGCCCACAAGACCGAGTCCAAAAGTTGTGACCAATCCTTTCGGTCAGGGTGGATGACCTTCTGCAATATAGTCTTGATCTCCCTATTCGACACTTCAGCAAGACCATTAGTTTGAGGGTGGTAAGGAGTGGCTACTCGATGGTATATGTTGAACTCGCTAACAAGGGCCTTTACCTTATCGTTGACGAAATGAGACCCCCCGTCTGATATCAACACTCGAGGTACCCGAACCGTGAAATGATGTTCTTCCTCAAAAATATGCATACGGTCCTAGCATCTGTGGTTCGGGCAGGGATGGCCTCAACCCAACGACTCACATAATCAACGGCCAACAGAATGTACTCGAATCCCTGACTCTTAGGGAATGGACCCATGAAATCGATGCTCCATGCGTCAAAAACCTCACATAAGTGAATGGGTTGCATCGTCATCATATCACGTTGTCCACAAGTGCCCATCCTCTGACAATCAGTACATTTCTTCACGAATTCATCATAATCCTTGAAGAGAGTAGGCCACCATAGGTCGGATTGGAGCACTTTCTGTGCCGTTCTCCTCCCAGAGTGATGTCCTCCAGGCTCCAGCTTATGGCAGTAGGTGAGGACGCTATGATGCTCCTCCTGAGGAATGCACCGTCGCCAAACACTATCCCCTCCCTCATGGTAAAGGATGGGATCCTCCCAATGGTAAGACTTGGGCTTCGCTAGGAAGGTCTCAAGTCTCTGCCTGGGCCAACCTTGTGGGACTTCTTTGGCAACAAGATAGTTCACAATGTCAGCATACCACGGGAGCGAGGCAATAGCAGGGATCGCCGCATCTTGGAAGGTCTCACATATAAGATCAATCTGCTCAGAATACTCAAGATGCTCTAATCGGGAGAGATGATCCGCCACCACATTATTGACTCCAGGCTTGTCCTTAATCTCACTATAAACTCCTGGAGTAGAAGGATCCATCTAGTCAATCTCGCTTTGGCATCCTATTTCGCCATGAGGTACCTAATGGCGGTATGATCTGTGAAAATGGTCACTCTAGATCCAATGATGTGCGATCTGAACTTATCTAAGGCAAAGACTACGGCTAGCATCTCCTTCTCTGTGACTGTGTAGTTCCGTTGTGCGGCATCCAATGTACGGCTAGCATAGTGAATGAAAAATGGTACTCCATCCATCCTCTTTCCCAGTACGGCCCCTACGATAAAATCGGAGGCATCCGTCATGATCTCGAATGGGAGAGATCAATCAGGTGGCTGGAGGATAGGAGCCTCAACAAATAGACTCTTGAGAGTCTCAAATGACACAAGGCACTTATCATCAACTATGAACTTGGTGTCTTTGGTCAGCAAATTAGTCAACGGCCGGGAAATCCTGCTGAAATCATGAATGAATCGTCGGTTGAAACCGACGAGCCCCATAAAGGGTCTTAACTGTCGAAAGTTGGACGGTGGATTGAGATTTCTAATGATATCCACCTTGGCTGGATCAACCTCCATGCCCCTGTTGGAGATGATATGGCCAAGCACCGTCCATTGAGTCACCATGAAGTGACTCTTCTCCAATGATAATACAAGGTTGACCTCAATGCATCATTGTAGGATGCAGTCGAGGCACTCAAGACAAGCATCGAACCCATCGCCGTAGACCGAAAAGTCGTTCATGAAGACCTACAAGCACTCACCCACCATGTATGAAAATATTGACAACATACACCTCTGGAATGTTGCCGGAGTGTTGTATAGACCAAAGGGCATGCGTCTGAAAGCATATGTCCCAAAGGGACAGGTGAATACGATTTTGTCCTTGTCCTCTAGTGCAATGGCCACCTGATTGTATACGGAGTACCCGTCAAGAAAGCAGTAATGACTCTTCCTTGCTAGCCTCTCTAGAGTCTGATCAATAAAAGGCAGCGAGAAATGATCCTTCTGAGTGGCGTGATTCAATCGTCTGTAGTCCACACAGACCCTCCAAGAAGTGGGTACCCGGATAGCGATCTCTTCTCCAGACTCACTCACAACTGTAGTGATGCCCGTCTTCTTAGGCACCACATGTAATGGACTAACCCACTTGGAGTCGGAGATGGGGTATATAAAATCGGCGCTCCACCATTTCAAGATTTCCTTCATGACAACCTCTCGAAGATTCGGGTTTAGCCGCCGCTAGAACTCATACAGCGGCTTCGCATCCTCCTCGAGATAGATATGGTGGGAGGATAGGGCCAGACTTATCCCCTGGAGATCGGCTACACTCCATCCTATCACCTTCCGGTTCTTTTCAAGAATCTCCATCAGACGAGATTCTTGCTCTCCAGCCAAATCTGCTGAGATAATGACTGGATGCATCTCATGCTCACCTGCAAGGAACCTATACTTCAGCGACTGCGGAAAGGTCTTCCTCTTTGGGAAACTGGGAGCTGCTAGATATGGTATCTGAAATGTATGAGTGAATGCGACCAAAACTGCATGGGAAAATGAGAACTCTCACTGAAAATCAGAATCCGGTGAAGACTGCTTTGCTGGTGTATCGGTGCTTTGAATGGGACTCGTCTCCACCCTAGCTGTTGGCTATGTGGAAATCAGACATGGAATCATATCATCAAACTCTGATCAATCAATGTCTGACTCCGAGGGATCTGAATCTATATCAAACAAGTCTACTGCCTCGCTATCGGGAACCTGGTCTGCTGCCTCATATGTATCCTCTGCCAGGAATGTGCTCTCCAAGCTCTCCTCTACTGGAATCTGTGCATCAGCGGGGTCTGAATCTGAGAGGATAGCTCGTGAAATGGGGTCTGCCCAAATTGTCTCATCATCTATGATCATAAAATCACACTCCTGGTGGACGTCTCGCTCTGCCTCTGTCATCTGCTCTGGATCTGTGAGCGGCTCTGAGCAGGCTGAATCTCGCGCTCTAATCTCATCGATCATCTCTATTTGTATACTCTCATCCTCGACGTGAAAGTATACCTTCCTGCTATCATGATCGGACACTGCCTTGGATGTGGTCAAGAACGGGAGTCCTAAAATGATGGGGATATTGGTCACAGACTCAGGGATCTCCATGTCCAACACTACGAAGTCCACGGGGAATTGCAGACCTTGAATTGTGACGATCGCATCCTTCAGTAACCCCTTCGGCCTCTTGACAGATTGATCAGCAAACTGAAGGACTACCCTGCTCTGTCTAAGAGGGCCAAACTCGAAGCGATTTAGTAAGGCTGTCGGAAGTAGGTTAATCGAAGAACCGCTGTCTAATAGAGTCTGATCGAACCTTTGCTCATGTATGTGGCATCTGACATTGGGAGCTCCTGCATCTAGCCTCTTGGCTGGCAGACGATTCTGGATGGCAAAGCAGGTGGCATGAGTGAGCACATGGATCTCTGACTGGTGGTTCCTTCTCTTCCTGCGAATGGTGGTCCTCTCTCTAAGGTTCCTCTGGAAGAGGGGGATGTGCTCCAAGGCCTCCAGTAGACTCAGCTCTATCTAGAATCTGTCTATCATCTGATGGTTGAACTCTAACCGATGAGATTTTTTGAATTTTCTTTTTTATTCCCCTTAGCCAAGCCAAGTGTTTGGGGGAAGGGGATGGTTGGCCCTCCTCAGATGGAGGGCTAGGATCGGGTCACTGTTGTTGTGACAAAATAGAATCCATACACATATCTCCAAGCAAAACAAATGGACTCACAATTGAATAACCCTTTCCTTTATTTCCAGAAATGTCCTGAGATATAGAAACAGGTGGAAAATCAACAGGAACAGAAATGGTGGCCTCAGTATCACCTACGACATCTGGGTTCGCGGCGCCAGTACTCTGGCTCAGCATCAAATCCGGTGGCCTCAGCACCACCTCCTCCTGAATCTGGTAAAAGGATGGTCTCAGTACCGTCGGCTGGATCAACGTCCTTGGTGACGTCAGCACCACCATCATCATCATCATCATCTCTAGCGGCATCAACACCGGGTCTCCTCCTCATATGGCGCTCCTGAAGCTGTGAGGAGTCGTCGCTCAGATGAGGTGCCGCCTGCTGGCATCCTACCGCTCCTAAGTCTAACAAAGTCAGCATAATGATATGCAGAAACATCACCAAGAGAATCACTAGGTGTGGTAATCTCTGTAAACTCTACCTGCTCAGACTTCCTCTTCAGGTTGTTCGGGTTCGGCTCAATCTTGGCAGGAATGGCGGCCTTCCCTCTCATAATATCTCTCATCTCCTGTCTAAACTCATCCATCTCCGATCTGAAGGTGTCCTGTTGCTCGGACATGAGGTGGGCTAGATCATATAAAGAGGGGTTCTCATAGGTGGGCCCATGAGAATCTGACAGGTGGCCTCTCTGAGACTGAGGCTGATGATGATGATGATGAGAGTGAGAGGAGTACTGGGAGTGATACTGTGGAGGCTGCTGCTGCCTCCAAGACTGTCCCTGCTAATAGGGACGAGGACCATGATGCTGGTACTGATGTGGATGTGGTGGGAACTGGAGCTGCTCTCGCTGATGGTCGTACTGGCCACCCTGAACTGGAGGTTGTTGTTGGGAATTGGTGCCTCCGATCGACCAACGGAATCCGGGATGGTCTCGTCGGATCCCAGGATGAGGTCGGTCATACCATATCCCGTTGACATCCATCAACGGCTCCTGCTCGAACGTGGGTGGGGGAAGAACTGTCAGGGGCTGATCCGGCTGGTAGACAACCATCTGAGTGTCCTGAGATAGTGTAGAACTGCTGTGGCTGCTGGTACGACTCCGCCTGAACATGGTGGACCTGTCTGGGTTGGCTGGAGTGCTGGGATGAACTACCGCTGCTGCTCGGATCTGCCCGTGACCGGAGACGGGGCTGAGAAGCCATTTGTGCCTCCTGGAGACACATGATCTGGGTCTTCATGTCACTCAGCGTTTGTGCCATCTGATCAATCTGTGACATAACCTGGCACTGTTTCTTCTCTATCAGCTCTATCCGGTCCAACTTCTCTCTGATAATCCCCATATCAGCGGTTGTAGACTCCGCCTACGCTGCGGCTGCTGTGGATGTAGAAGGATCGGCCTCAACTCATGCTATCCTCTGATAGGACACGACTGGTGGGTGGGCTTCCCCTGAGTGTATAATCTGGTCTGGGACATCACAGTATAGTTCTCGGCCATCTTCTCGTAGAAGGCCCAAACCTGATCCTCATTCTTGACGAAAATAGGAGCCACTGCTAGAAGCATTGACGAGCCCCTGCAACTCTGGTGTAAGCCCGCGGAAGAAACTCTGGACAAGGTTGGGCTTGGATATATCATGGTGTGGACACCGGTCTCTGATCTCCCTGAACCTCTCCCATGCCTCGTGAAACTGCTCGTTGGGGAGCATGGAGAAGTTGCTGATCAAGGCCCTGACTGCATTGGTCTGACCAAGTGGATAGTACTTGTTCAAGTACTCAGTTCGGAGCTGCTCCCATGTAGTAACAAATCTCCCTAGATGCTTCAGCCAGTTGGGTGCTCTGTCT
Source organism: Ottelia alismoides (assembly GCA_037367405.1). Classification (NCBI taxonomy): domain Eukaryota; kingdom Viridiplantae; phylum Streptophyta; class Magnoliopsida; order Alismatales; family Hydrocharitaceae; genus Ottelia; species Ottelia alismoides. The sequence continues at coordinate 541,458 of JAZKJV010011368.1, forward strand.
ACGAGGGAGAACGAAAAGGCTATCATCCAAATGGTGTCCTCGTCCACATGTCGATCGTGGACAGCACTGCAGATCATCTCGAACTCCTGGAGATGGAGGTGTGGCTCCTCAGTGGCGAGCCCATGGAAACGGGAAGAAGCTGAATCGTATGAGGTGGGAATTTGAAGTCCCCCACAATCACTGGCAGCACTATCCATCTGTGGGTGAGAGTTGAACTGGGGTTGTGTAACTCCCTCATCGGTCGTGCCGGCTGTGCTGGCTCCTCAGGCTCTCTGTTATCCGGAATGTCTCCTCCTCCTTCTGCGGCTCTGCAGTGATCTCTGTCGGCTCGTAACTGCTCCATCTCACGACGCATATCGACCATGAAAGCCCCCTGGTCTCTGATCTGAAACTGCATGGTCTCCAGAGAGGCTAAAAGGGTGGTGTTAATGGCACCCTGATCCAACACGTATGTCTCTGTAACACGGGATCCATCAGTGCGCTCCTCGTTGCTGGCCATGGTCTCTGCAAAGGTAAAAGAAGATCCAAACTCAGGTGTCGATAAATCATCTGAAATCTGCTGCGGTCTCTGCTCGGGCACCTCAGGACTGGTAGAAGGGTGGTCGAGGGGGAACAGGGCAGAATCAACTTGGGTTCGGAGAGCGGGTCTCGCCTCTCACGAACCAACCTAGATGAGCGGGCTGGAGTGTGATGAATCTGTGATTCATCACTTGTAAAGTTGAAAATAGAGCTTTGTTCTCGAGTATATAAATGCATATTTCTACTTATATTGTATAATTAACATTCATGCATAAGTGATAACATTTGCATTTTAGCATTCATATATTGCATTAAATAAGAAGTCAAGATCACTTTTAAAATATCCTCCTATAAAACAACACCTCCCTTATGATATATAAACACCTTTAATAATATAAGGAAGAAAGTCAGAGATCTCCTTTGTAAAATACCCAATAAAGCCCTAGAACCCCTGGACCTTAGAAGGCCCATAATGCTCTTGTACCAACTCCAAAATAGGTCTACTTACCTTCAGATGAATACACATCCAGAAACCTTTAAAATGAGACTAATTTCATCCATTTCGGAGCTTGTAGGAAGAGTTGGGTTTTTGGGCTTCTATGTATACTATATATGCGTATATTTGTATTACTGTATTTTTATATCATATTGTACTCATATCCGTTTTTGGTCAACATGAAACTTGTAGATCTCATCAAGATCTACAACTTTCATGTTTTGAGATCTTCCAAATTCGGCCTCCCTTCTCTCTCTAATCTCATTTCTTCTCACAGCCACTCACAGCTGGCCCTGTGGCACCCTCTGATTGCGCTACGCGGCTCGCTCCCCTTGCCATAGCCGCACGTGCCCACAGCCGTTGAATCTTCATCCCGATCCAATGGTTGTGCCACCTCCATGTACGCCCTTTATTCCCTGCCGTTTGATCTTCCCAGGTCTTCATCACCACGGTCCTTGAGCGCCTCTCCCTCATCACACCACGTGGCGGCTTGAACACCGCTTGATCGCGCCCTCAACTTTCTATCACAACCGCTGCTTCCACACCTCGCGCATCGCCATTGGATCAAGCTTGGATCAAATCCGAGCCGTCTGCCAGCGCTTGCACTCGGACACGCCACGTGGCCCACCGCTAACCCTTAGATCGCTTCGCCTCAGATCAAATCCAAGCCGATCCTTAGCGCTTATCTAACGGCCAGGACCTTGTCTTCTACCTCCAGTCGGCCTCTCTCCCACGATCTCCACTGCGCCGACCCGTCGCCCACTTTCTATTCTCGGCCCCACTCCTGCCACCCTCTCAGACCGCCAACATCACCACGATGGAGCCCATTCTTCCCTCATCCTCGCTAGCCCCCTCTCTCCCACGACTCCCACCAGAGTCGCCCCCCACGACGACCACGAACCTCACCTCGTCACCAGCTACCCCATCACCTTCACCCTATAAATCATCGTCCTCCAGCCACATTCTTCCCCATCCGCCACTACGAGAGGAACCCTCGAGCTCAGAGCAATCTATTGGTGACAGCAATTGAGTGTATCTCCGAGCGACGACAGGCCTTCACCTCTGACGAGATCCACGACGTCGCTACGCCGTGTTGCAACTCCTCCGACGAGTTGCGTGAGCTCAGGCCCTCTACCGACCTTCGAGCGACGACCAGGAGCCCAGATCCGAGCTCCAACCCCCAGGTAGCATCCTCCATTCTCCTCTGATCTTCTCCTTATTTTCTCCTTTGATTTCTCCGATTAAATTCGCCCTCCGCAATCATCTTCTCGCTCCACTGTCCTCCCTCCGAGCTCCGCGATGGAGCTCCGATCTTCGTGCTACCATTATTTTCCTCAAACGTCGTACCCCACCTTCCACCGACGCCAGCTCCGCCACCTGGGCGGAACTCGATCACCGGACACCCCCCACTGCTACGCAGGCCTTGCCTTTCACCCAGAACAACTCCACGAGCACGTGCACGCTTCGGCTATATCTCTAACACCTGCAGGTACCTTCGCTGTCACTGGTCGGAACTTCGTCGGAGCTCCCTTCGAGCTCCTTCGTCACTGAGCTCCAGCGCACCTCCTCCAATCCTGACCCCACCGGACGCTTCGCCACCTCGCCCTGCATCTTCCGAGCTACGTCACAGTCTCCCGCACCCCTCGCCGACGGCTGGAGGACAGGGCAGAGCAAGCCCAGCTTCGCCGGAGCCCCGCCTTCTCCTCCGCAGGAGGTGGAGGGCCGTTGGGGATGACATCCCATAGCCGTTCGATCATCTTGATCGAACGGTCAGAATCACATCACGTCGCCTCGTGAAGCAGCCGTAGGATCAGGCGGATCCCACGCGTCTGGTCACGCCACGTCGCCATCAGCTAGAGCAGCCCAAGGTCGTTGGATCCCTCTAGATCTAGCGGTCCTTCATCGTCTACGTCACACTCTTCATCGAGCTCCAGGTACCGTTGGATCAATCTAGATCAACGGTCACGGATCGCACCACGTCGTCACCTCGAAAGCGAGCCCATCGTCGTTGGATCGATCAATGATCTGACGGACTCAGACACGCCACGCGTCATCATTCCGCAACCGTTGGATCAGCTGAGGTCATACGGACTTTATCGCGCCACGTCGCCAGATCCGAGCCTCTTCCCCCGACCTCTAGGCTCGGATCACCCGAAGCTTCTCCGAGCCTCGATCCGAACCTCCAGAGCAGCCGAGCCTCGTCCCGAGCTACCGACGTCCACCGAGCCTAGGGCACCCCACGTGATCTGCACGTGCGGGACTGGGCAAATTGCATTGAGGCCCCTAAAGTTTCTGATATTACACTTCAGTCCCTACCAGGCGAACCCCACGTGAGGAGCATGTGATTCGTGGAGAAATTGCACCCATCCCCCTGCATTCGAGGTAATTGCATAAAAATCCTTGTCAGCATGTTTTATTTTAGCAATTTTAATTCATGTATTGCATTTATACCCTTGTCTTTGCAAGCATATTTAGGCATTCATCTTAATTCATTTTTAGGTTTAAAAAATTGCATGGTGTAGCTTACATTTTCCCCTCATGATGTGACACGTGGAATATTTTTGGAATATCAGTGGAATTTTCTATTAATTAATTGGTTCATTTTTGCTATATTTTGCCCCAATTTCACCTCTTAATTGATTGTAATTTTTTTGTGTCTCCAAAAATTTCCAAAAATCACAGTAGAGATTGGATAATTAGCCTTACCTTGCATAAAAATTTCATCATAATTGCACGCATATCGAGGCCAAAATAAATCATCTACTGATTTGTCTAATTGATTTTTCTTAGGTCCATTTCACACGAAAATTTAGGTTCATTAATTTTCCTGAATTCCTCATACTTAGATCTATCTAAGATAATTTTGATATCTGGAAATAGTATGATTTGGTATTTATTAAAATTAAATTAGTCAAAATCATCTTGCATTCAGTTTTAATTCATAGTTAATTAATTTAGTGTCAGAAAATTCTAAAAAAATTAGGGTAGACTAATTTCACCATAATGCATCATTTGGCCAAGTTTCATAATTTTTGGAATTAATTTGACCATTTTTCTGATTTAACTTATAATTTGGCCTTATTTTGCATGTGTCTTGCAGAAAAAACCGAAAAAGAACAAAATATCTTCTCTGAAAATCAAACCTTAGAAATTTTCTTCGAGTCTACTAAAGAGACAGCTGCCTCCCTGAGTTCAACCTTGGACTTCCACCAAGTAAAAAAATTTGTCGCTTGAGATTAACTTGCTTTAATTAAAAGTGGTTTTTGATCTACTCTCATTATCTGACTGCAACGAACATTAGTAACTAATTTGAACATTAATTTGCTCGAATTAACAAGGGTAGCAGGAGCGGTTATCAAAATGGCATCATTGCTGAGGGGCACGGCTTAGGTTAATTTGCAGCGAAATTCTGATTGTTTGATTTTCTATCCCTGGGTAGTCTGACCCCCGGTTTTTTCTTATGAATATTTCTCTGTCTTTTAAATTTTTGCATTTTTGTGTCATTCTCTATCTGACCTCAACTTGTTTTTGTGCGAGGGACACCGGAGTCGAAGACGCTTCGAGGAACCTGCATTTTAATTTGTTTGAGAGATTTGAGAGGACTTGTATTTCTGGTTTTTCTTTTCATCATTTCTAGTGGTTCCCGTTTGGGTTCTCGCGTGTGTAAAAATAGTGGAACTGTGTCTCCGTGTGCTGTATGGTTTGAATTGTAACTTAGGCTTGCACTAGCGGCTCCTCGAGCCACTTTAGGAATTGCTTGTGCTCGTAAATTCTTTAGGACCACACAATCCACTTAAAAGACGCACTTAGACCGCAGATCTAGTCAAATCAACATGTTCTTCACTCACTAATAGAACTGCCTGTTTAGGAGCGGATTTTGTCGTCTGCATTTGCATGTAGTGTAAAGTTTTCAATTCTGTTTTGCATCCTGCATACAAGCGAAGGGATCACTGTAAGTCTTCTCAACTCAGCATACGCATCATCGTTTTTCGTACATCGGCTTTTCTCGATTTCCCCCTCTGTTTTTCAAACTTAAATTAAACGGAAATTGGGATTGGACGTTAGGTGTGCTGTGTGGTTGGACTAACAAGTGAGAACTTAACTTAAAACCGGGACTGCTAACATTATTGACCAAAAAAATCGATAAAATTGGAAAATTGTTTGCGGGAGACTAATCCCCGACCTTGTTTTCAGGCTGAGTGAGGGTACTTGAGTGTTGTGTGAACACCTTAAGGCAGAACCCAAATCCCCGCCTTCCATATCACGGGCCAACTGATCCTAGCAAATATCACAAGTTTGATACTTTCAGATTCACTGACTAGTACCAAGTAGCCTCCGCCTGTTCGCGGGTAGTCAGGGGTGAACCAGCGGTACTTCGCGACAAGTTGCTAGTAACCCTTCGGGGTGAAGTTCCAGCCTTGTCAGCCTCCGCCTGCTTGCAGGTAGATAGGGGCATGGTCTTTGAGTCCTCACTTGGAATAGGAGCGAAGAAAGGAAGGACCGGCGGTATCTTAGGCGACAGGTTAAACAGGGAAGACGCATCCGGCTCTGAGCCAACTTCCCTATAGGCCGCGTAAATCCTTGCTATCTTGTTTGAAAAATCACACTTAAAATTAACAAGAATAATTGGACTCGGTTTCGAGTCCTTCACTGAGTTGAGTGTGAACCCAGGGTCTTGGATTGAATTGCTTGCTTCAGGTAGGAGTAAAATCCTATCTTTAGTTAGAACTCCCGATTCTTCTCACCACTTCAAGATGAATGACTGGGGGATATCGACACATTATTCGCCAATCTCTCTTTGAGCCCCCCACGGAAATCATCTTCACAGGCCCAAGCGCACCTTGGACCACCCAGGACTCATGACCCTCTTGAGGTTCTGGATCCCTCACACCTAGGGTGGTTACTCTCAAACCAACCCTCTCCTCTCCTCTGAGCTTACTGAGGAAGACCATCGCCTCGATAAGAAACCCTTCCTTGAGTTATCCTCTAATCCAGATCATTTCCATTTCCCAAGACTAGAGGACAAGATGCCACCAAAGCAACCCCCAGATGAGAGAAACCAAGATGATCCACTCCAGCAAGTATTGGCTCACCTCGCCCAAGCCGAACAAACGAATGTGGATCTTACAGCAAGAATGGGACAAAGCATTGCGGCAAGAGGAATCGATCGACCAATGGTTGATGCCTATAACCCAGCAAAGAATGAAATACAAAGTTGGTTGGCACCAGCGGTTCCCGCCGAAGCATTTGAACTCAAGTCCCACTTCCTTAGCCTGCTACCGAAGTTCAACGGAAATGCCCATGAAGAACCATATGCCTTCCTCCGAGACTTTGAGATGGTTTGCAACAACCTTAGCCATCCTAGGGTTGGGCAAGATTACATTCGACTGAAGGCCACCCTTTTGCCTTAGGAGATAAGGCAGCACATTAGCTGAAGAACCTAGGGGTGAGATATACAACCTGGATGCAGTTCAAGGACTTATTCCTGAAGAAGTTCTACCCTCTCAGTAGGACTAACCAGATGAGAACAAAGATCGCTAGTTTCTCCCAGGGACCCAGTGAACCATTCCATGATACCTAGGATAGGTTTAATGACCTAGTCCATAAATGTCCCTGCCACGGCATTTCTAAGGCGATCTTAGTCCAGACCTTGTTCTGTGGTCTGACCCCGGAGATGCAGGGGTTAGTAAGTGCCGCCTGTGGAGGAAGTTATCTGAATAAGAATGAGAATGTTGTATGGAAGATACTAGAGCAGATGGCAGAAACCGGCAGGTCGCAGGCCACCAAGAGCTATCAGTTGTCTCCCTCAATCTTATCCAATGAGACAACCTGGAGGACTATAGTGGATCTAACAGAGGACCTCATTCCCAGCATGGGTATGATTGCTGACAAGTTAACCATGGTTGAGCAGATCCACAAGAGGGTCACTGACCTTGAGTCTCTCTCACGTCTACCAAAGCAAGTGGAGGAACTTTCTGAGAAGGTAGCTAAGATAAAGCTACCTGCCCCTTCTGCACCATATGTACCTGTACATCGAGTCCATCTTATACAGGAACAGGCACCGAGGCCTCGGAATGGCTGGGATTAGACTTACACCCAGCAGGACCAGCATGCAACCCCACAAGCGGAAACCGGATACGAGGAGCCTCCGCAGGTGTTCGAAATCAACGGGCTGTGGTACAGCCTTGACCACGTCATCAGACAGTCGGAGATGGGGAATGGTCAGCCTCACCGACCTTCCCCAGCCTACCAAGAAACCAGGTCCGTCCCTACACCACGCTTTGTTCAGTCCAGGCCCGAACAAGGGTACCAGTCTCAGCAGCACCAGCAGCAGCAGCGCACGTTCTACTCTGGCCAGCAGGGCCCGTCACAGTCCCATTCACAACAGCAGTATCGGCATGGCCAGCAGGGCCAGTACAGAACCTCATCTCAGCATCAGCAACCACAGCCCACTGAATTGGAGTCTCTCACCTTGGCAATCCAGACCCTGTCTGATAGGGTCCAACAGATCCAGAATGACTATCTGGATATGAGAACCGATCTGAATCTTGTTTCTCGTACCCAGGATCAAAAAATGGCGCCAAAAATCCCAATTCTCGCCTAGGTTCAGGCCAATCCGAACAACCTAAATCAAGGCCAGAACCGACCTCGTGATCAGGTATACTATTCAGATAAGTCTTTATCTGAACATAAGATCCTTTCGTATGATAATGTAAATCATATGTCCCTCAAGAGCGGAAGGACCATGATCGTACCTGATTGGGCATGGACACTGAAGGAAGGAGTCGCCAAGTCTCTACCTGAGGAGAACTTGGAGGAAGAAGAGGAGCAGCACCACCATCACCACCACCGGCAGAAGAAGAGGACTTCCGTGTCCTCGAAGCAGCAAACCCGCATCAGTAGTGAGTCCGAAGAAACTGATGAAGAGCCCACACCTCCATCTGAGGAGGGCCGTCCAGAAGAAGCAGAGGATGCATCACCGGTTTCATCACAGCATGTTTCTTTTAGTCCTAGTCAGAGTTTGAGTCTGTTTTAGAGTCCGAGTCATGTACAGAACTCAGTTCCAGCTTTCAATGAAAACATTTCAGTTTCATAACATGAGTTAGAGTCAATAATCCCTTTCTCCCGAGCTCTTACGGGTGGAAAGAAGAAATTCAAAAAATCCAAAAAGATGACCCTGCGATGGCAGAGTTCTGCAACAAATATATCAAGGTCACAATCCCCTTTGACAAGTACGTGGAAATGACTCCTGCATTTCAGAAATACCTTAAGGTGAGATGCACACCTAATAGGGTTAGCAGGAAGACCAAAAGCCGTGTTGAGAAACACGTTCTGTCGGTAGCCACAACTTGTGCAATAAAGAACTCGTTTCCAAGGAAACGAAGAGACATGGGTGCACATTATGTGATGAGTCATGTCGATGACATTGCGTTTGCACGCACTCTCCTAGACAACGGATCCTCGATTAATTTAATGCCTACAGCCCTCTATGTGCGGCTTAATCTCGGACCTCTTAGGAAATCTAGAGCCCTCCTGCAGTTCGCTGATAAATCAACCAAGAGGTCCCAAGGAGAATTGAGGAATGTTGTAATCAAAGTCGAGGCTCAAGAATACATGGTGGACTTCACTGTCCTCGATATGGAAACCCCTCGTAATTGGAGAGATTCCCAGATCATCTTAGGCAGGCCCTTCCTCAGGACAGCAGGGGCCTTGTTTGATTATAAGATCGGGAAGATTCAGTTCCAAACTCCAGGCGGAGATAAGGAACTAGAGATGAAGCAAACCAGATGGTAGAGACCGGATTCCGAGTCCAGCATCGAGTACTCTTCATCCGAAGCAGACCGTGACCATGTAGACACAGTTGGGCCATGGAGACAGAACCCAGCTAGCATCGATGAGTCCCTCCCCTCCGGAGATGATCCAGTGCATGAGTTAGTTTGCGAGATCCTCAGAGACGAGTACAACTCGGAACCTGCATCCCCCTACATCTTCGATGACTTAGAAGCCCAGCTGGACTTGTCAGTCCTTCCCTCTTTAGGATAATCAGAAGATGAGGATGACGATTCGGATGAGGCTTTCATCGATTGCATGGAGACCTTTGACGATCCGACTCCAGAGCCAAACAATTTGGTGGAAGTAGTAACAGAGAAAGATCCAGCCACTTCCAACACTGAGCCAGATTCTATTGAGCCAGACTTTTTAGATGATTACACCTTACCTGAGCTCAAATCTTTACCCACAACTCTGAAATATGCCTTCCTTGCGGGTCAAGAGAAGAAATATCCGGTCATCATAAGTTCGCGATTGACTGAGGAGCAGGAATCTCGCTTGCTAGAGATCCTGGACAAAAACCGCAAGGCAATAGGCTGGAGCATTTTCGATCTCCACGGGATAAATCCCGCTCTGTGTTCGCACCATATCTACTTGGAGAATGAAGTCAAACCCTCTCGAGAGTTCCAGCGCCGTTTAAATCCAAATTTACAAGAGGTAGTGAAGAAGGAGATAGAGAAATGGTGCAACGCGGGTTTTATTTATCCCATCTCCGACTCGAAATGGGTGGCCCCGATCCATGTGGTCCCGAAAAAGTAGGGAATTCAGACGACCACCAATGAGGACAGAGAGGAGATCGTGACGCGAGTTCCCATGTCGTGGCGCGTCTGCGTGGATTACAGATGCTTGAATGCCGCGATGAAGAAGGATCACTTCCCCCTACCATTCATTGATCAGATCCTAGAGAGACTAGCGGGGAAAGAATTCTTCTGTTTCTTGGATGGGTTCTCGGGCTACAATCAAGTAGCCATAGCTCCTGAGGACCAGGAGAAGACCACATTCACATGCCCCTTTGGTACCTATGCTTTCAGGAGCATGCCCTTTGGGTTATGCAATGCTTCGGGTACTTTTCAAAGGTGCATGATTGCTGTATTCGCCGAAATGGTCGGCGAATTCCTGGAAGTCTTCATGGACGACTTCTCGGTCCACGATGATTCCTTCGATTCCTGTCTTAGGAATCTGGATCGAGTCCTCAAAAAATGTTGTGAGGTTAATCTGGTGCTCTCCTGGGAGAAAAGTCACTTCATGGTGACAGAGGGCATTGTGTTGGGGCACGTCATCTCCAAGAGAGGAATGGAGGTTGACCCTATCAAGATGGATGTGATCAGACGACTCCAGCCACCAACCAACATCAAACAGTTGCGGTCGTTCCTCGGGCATGTCAGATTCTATCGGAGATTCATTAAGGATTTTTCTAAGATTGCCCGACCGCTAAATGAGCTTTTAGGCAAAGACATGGAGTTTGTTGTTGATCACAAATGTCTTGAGGCCTTTAAGCTATTGCAAGGAACGATCATGGATGCACCTATCCTACAAGCCCCAGATTGGTCTCTACCTTTTGAGATCATGATGGACGCATCAGATTTTACTGTTGGGGCTGTGTTAGGACAGAGAAGAGATGGCATCCCGTTTGCAATTCACTACGCAAGCAAAGTGCTTGACAACGCTCAGCGTAACTATACAGTTACAGAAAAGAAGATGCTTGCGGTAGTATTTGCCTTGGACAAGTTCAGATCTCATTTAATTGGATCCAAGGTAATTGTGTTCACTGACCACACGGCTCTACGGTGTTTGATGGAGAAGAAGGACGCGAAGGCGCGTCTTCTTTGGTGGATTTTACTTATCCAGGAATTTGATTTGGATATTCGTGATAAACCTGGAAAGAAGAATGTAGTAGCCGATCATCTCTCTCGTCTCGAAGATCTTAATACTTTCGAGGATTCACCAATTCGAGATGCCTTCCCTGACGAGTTGATTTTTGTTATCGGCTCACTCCCATGGTATGCCAACATCGTGAACTATCTTGTATCCAAGAAGGTTCCCGAGGATTGGCCCAAGAACCACATCGACCGACTTAAGTCAGATGCGAGACACTACCATTGGGAGGATCCGATCCTTTTCTTTGAAGGACCGGATTTTGTGTCTGGAGACGGTGTATTCCTCAGGAGGAATACCAGAGTGTCCTTTCTTTATGCCACATCTTGGAGGCAGGAGGACACCACTCCGGGAAGAGGACCGCATGGAAGGTACTTCAGTGTGGCTTTTACTGGCTAACTCTGTTTCGCGATGCCATCACCTTTACGAAGTCGTGCCCAGTATGTCATAGAATGGGAGGAACCGTTGGTCCCAAGGATGAGATGCCAATGCAGCCTGTCATCATTTGTGATGTCTTTGACGCCTGGGGCATCGATTTCATGGGCCATTTCTTGTTGGCCATGGATTCGAGTACATCCTTCTTGCGGTAGATTATTTATCCAGGTGGGTTGAAGCTATCCCAACCCGAGCCACAGACAGCAGGACCGTCTGTAAATTCATCAGAGATCATATCATCTCTAGGTTCGGGATTCGCAAAATGATGATATCATATGGGGGTAGCCACTTTGTCAACCGGGAGGTAAAGAAACTCCTGAAGGACTACGGCATCAAACACCGTGTCGCCAGTCCCTACCACCCACAGACTAATGGTATGGTTGAGGTGTCAAATAGGAAGGTGAAGACTATATTGCAAAAGCTTGTCCGCCCATACAGGAAAGACTGGTCTCAGATCTTGGATCAGGTCCTATGGGCGTATAGGACAACTTACAAGACACCGCTAGGAACCTCCCCATTCCGAATGGTATTCGGAAAGTTGTGCCATCTGCCCGTAGAATTAGTACATAAATCAGAATGGGCAATTAAGAAGGTCAACTGGAACACACACCTTGCGCAGAAGCAGAGAGAAATGGATCTGAATGAGCTTGTGGAAGTCAGAAACCGCGCATATGACAACAGTTTGGTGTACAAGGACAAGGTGAAGCGTTGGCATGATAGATATATCAGACGAAAGACCTTTGTTCCTGGACAGAAGGTATAGTTGTTTAATGCAAGGCTGAAGACCTTCCAAGGCAAGTTGAAATCCAAGTGGACGGGCCCATTCATTGTCCGAGCGGTGCATGATAGCGGATGTGTCGAGATCTCAGATCTCGTAGATGACTGATGAATACTCATTCATCACTCTTTATTCTTATATTTTAGCTACAAAAACCTTTGCAAATACATGTAGATATGCGTAAATACAATTAATTACCAAAAGCATGCATTGTGTAAAAACCTATAATTAGCATGTTTTTGTGCAAAAATAAAAGAATAAAGATTAAAAAGAAAAAGAGGGAAATATTTAGAATAAATATTGAGCAACCTAACCCAAGGGAGGGCTCAGCATGGGCCTGACCGTATAAAAGCCAAAGTAGAGGGAGATAGGGGCTCATGTGTGTAAATATTTATGTAAATAAAATAAAGATATTTTCCTCACCAAAAATATACTTGTATATATATTTAGAAGTATAAAAACAAAAGAAAAAGACAAAAAAATCAAAAAGAACAAAAATACTCTTTCCACCATGTATATAAACCACTCTTCCATATTTATTTAACCTTATAAATAAATAAAATTAATTTCCAAACTTTTTGTAAATATTCTATGTTATATATTGTAAATACATAAAATAAAAACAATTAGAACAAAAGCAAAACAAAAATAGCAAAATTAAAAATACAAAAATACATTGTACATATACCATGTATATAGATGTATAAATATATATTTATTTTACCTATGTACATAAATAATAAAAATAAAATAAAAATACCTTTTTATTACTTATTTTATTCTATAAATAAATAAAATATAAAACAGGGATAAAATTGCACAAAAATAATAACTAAAAATCAAAAAAATCAAAAACCCTAATTGTGTACATATACCTATATAGTACATACTATGTATATACCTTATTTTTATTTCCAAAAATTAATTAAAAATCACTAAAAAAATAGAAAAAAAATAAAATAAAAATATTTTGTGTTTTGAGTTTTTGCAAATTCGGGCCCTAGCTACCCTAAATTTCCATTTCAAAACTCAGCCACGTGGCCCATTCCCATTGGGTCCTGGGGATGTTGACCGCCCGGTCAACTACCCCCCCCCCCCCCAGGACCACCTCCCGCGGATCTGGGTCGTGGACCCGATTTCTCGAATTTCTACCCGCTCGACCCGATCACTATTTCACCAAACCCCGGCTCCGTTTTGATCCTCCCACATCCGACATCCTCGTCGGGCACACACCTTGGGATCCGCGCTCCTCATCGACCTACCCGAGCCAGTCTTAGCCGGACCCCTCCAGCGTACATAAGCGAGCTCCGCCACCCATTTTCACCATCTTTGGCTAGTTGTTTCCTCCTCCTGTGAGCTCCAGAGCAACCGTGAGAGTGACAGCTCGCGTCTGAGCCTGTCGAAGCGAGGAGAGGGAGCTTCGCCATCGATCCGGCAAGCCCAGCCGCCGTAGCTCCGCCACCTGCGTGAGCTTCGAGCCTCGGAGCGAGACGATCCTCGAGGCAACGACCAGGAGCTTCAGCAGCTCATCCCCAGTCTCTCCGATCACCCAGGTAGCTCCGATAGCCTATCTTTTTCTTTAATTTCAGTTTACGCCCAAATCGCTCCGCCACCGCGTTTCTTTGATTCCGACCACTCCGTCACCCATTTCGATCATCGGAATCGTCCATTACGTCCGCCTCCTCCCGACGCACCTTCTTCACCCATTCGCCCAACCCAGCTCGCACAGGAGCTGGGAACCGAGCTCCTCCATCCACCACCTTCGCCGGAGCTCGCCATCCCGACACATCCATCACCCCCACTTCGCCTAACCGGGTCGAGGCAATTTGCCCTCGACCCGTGAATCTTCTGGTTCGCTTTTCAGGTCAAAACGAGGGCCATCTGAGGCCCTTCGCCATCCAACCAGGAGACCCTGCTCCGCCGACCTCGACCGAGCTCCTTGGAGCTCGGCTCGATCATCGGAGCCCACCGGCAGATGCGGGAGCCTTCCACGATTCTTCTCCGACCTTCAGAGGGCTCCAAGGAGGAGCACCGCACACGCACGAGCCCGGCGAGTCTCGCCGGGGACTTGTTCTTCCAGCATCCTCCATCGCCGTCCGATCGTCCCCAGCGCCCCAGTTGTCATCTGAGCTGTTCCTCCTAGGCGTGGCATCACCGTCAGATCATTTCGAGGACAGATCTTGACCATCCGCTAGGAGGAAGAGGCACCAGCACGCCTCGTCCGTCGGATCTGCCACGTGCCCTCTCCTCCTCCGTCGATACACCAAGGGCTTGGCCTCCAAAGCACCGTGACCGTTCGATCTCCACGTGGAGGGCCCTTGACCGTCCGATCAGGCCTGCATTCCAGAGTTTGAGCGCCCGCTTCTCTCCACCGTCAGATCGTCGACGTGGCGCATATCCAGCCTTCGACATTAAATAAGGGGTAAATTGTCCTTAGACCCCTTTTATTTTCTGCATTTAGTTTGTAGTCCTGTAAATACGTAGTGTAGTTGTTTAGTTTTTGTGAAAATTGCACTGTGGACCCTTCTTTTTATCGTATTTGCACTTATACCCCTGCCAGTTGTGGACACATGCATCGACACGTGATATTTTGGTTTATTTGCAATAGAGACCCCTGTAGTTCTGGTTGTTATTGAATGAATGAAATCTTTTACTTATTTGCATTTATACCCCTGTGCGTGATTTATTTCCACATGAGCGTTATATTTTGGGTATTTTGCAGATAAGCCCCTGGACTTTTGGTACTTGTTACCAATAAGTCCTCGGGACTTATTTTTATCACATTTGGGTCCCTGAGTGCCCCAGGCATGCGCGTGGTGTGTGTTTTACTGGGAAAATTGCACCAGACCCCCCAGAACTTTGGGTATTTGCACTTTGGTCCCTGTGCACACTGCCCCTTCTTTATTCTTGAATAAAATAGCAAATCACCTCCAAATCCAACGAAAATTGGATACATGGCTCCTGCCATGGTGTAAAATTTTTGTGGATTTTTGAGGACATTTTTGATTTCGTTTGATATTTTAAAAAATTCAAAAACCTTCATTTTTGCTACTGTCTAACTTGAAAAATCACAAAAAAATATTCAAACTCTCTCAAAAATTCCACAAAAATTAGCTACTGTTTGTCTTGCTTAGTTTGATTTTCTAGCCAATTTTGGCTATTTTTCACTGCAGAAAACCACTAAAAACTTAAAAACACTTAAAACCCATAAAAATTCTAGTGAATAAATTAAAAATCCAAAAACAATAAAATTGGTACCTAAATTTTCCTTGTTTTATCATCTTTACAGGAAAATTACCTTTAGGCCATTTTAAGGCCCTTAGATATTTTATCTAGGGCTTTTTGGCTCGGCTGGACAGTACCCACTGTTTGCTTCATTTTTTGCTTTTTAGAAAATAAAATAAACATCAGAAAATTCTCAAAAATTCACCAAAAACACTACAAAATATAATTTATATAAAAATATTTTTATTCTAATTTTTGGTCGATTTTTGATGCTTTGAATAAATTGTTGAAGTGTGCTTTTCCTTGTTTTTCTTTATTTTCCTAATTACTTAAAAATCCAAAAAAAATATAAAACAAATTAAAAACCACTAAAAAGGTTTTCTCTTTTTATTTTGACTACTTCGTAGGTCTCTCGGCCAACCCGTGCTCCTTGAGTTCGACCCTGGGTGCTATACCAGGTTAAACCCATAGCAGGACCGCTATTCGTGTATTGATCGATTTTATTTTCATTAGTGGTTCAATTTTTCTTGATCAAGTGCATCTGAGTGACCGAGGTCGCAACGACCTATTTAGCACCTTTACCTTAGTTGCTCGGATTTTCGCTGATCAGAATGGCGTCGTTGCCGGGGAGCACGGCTTAGTAGTCGCTTTTTGAGTTTTTCCGCGGCTTTTTCCTTTTCGCGGCTTTTTGTATAGCTTTCTGCATATATATACATATTTTTCCTGACATTATTTAAATAATTTGGTCTGACCACTTGTCTCTGTTTCTTGCGAGGGCCCGAGGATCGAGGCGGTCGATTTCGAGAAGCCGACGCAACCGCAAGACTCGGAGGCGGCTCCCTTCTGCACGGAGCCGCAGGAGAGAGCGAGAGAGAGAGTTGAGTGGGTGAGGTTAGATTAGGTCTCATTTGATTATTATTGTTGTAATAATACAGGGACTCAGAGACTGGACTTGAACTGTGCTTGAACACTCAGCGGGTCTGTTTCGCCGAGCACCGGTGTGCTCGGGGGACCCTTAGGAGATTTTCGCGATTTTGACATGGTTTTCCTTATCTTTTTTACTGCCTTTTCCGGTGTTTACGCGGTTTTTGATCGAGCCCCTAGCCACAGGATTTTCTGCTTGATTGTGACGTAACTCATAGGATCCAAACACCCTAATATAATTGCCTGTTCCTATAGCGCGGTAATTGGACCTATAATAAAAATAATAATAAAATAGTCGTTCCATCACCTCCGAGCCTATGCACCGCGAGCCCATCCCGTCAAGCTCTACTCTTGAACTCGACCTGTCGAGAAGAGGAGGGGTGGGTCTAGACCGGACCCTTTGGATTGGAGGCTGGTGGTCGGCTAGCCGTTCTTTCGAGTAGCACTGTTGTTTAGGGCCTCGGTTTTCCGCTTGCATCATTTAGGTAGTTTATTTCTTGTCTTTACATTTATGCGCGGATCATATTGCATGTAGAGTGCTGGAGTCAGGTACGCCTTCCTTACTTTGCATGCATCATTGATTTATCGTGCATCGGCCTTTTCATCTTCTCCCCCTGTTTTGGACTTAATAACCAGGAGAACCGAAAAATTCGTTAGGCGTTTGTTTGATATTTGAAAAATATTAAAAAGAAAAATCATAAAATTGGGACTGGATAAAACTATTGACCCTAAAAGACGCTCACCCTAAAAATTTGTCTTGGGGAGAGCAACCCCCTCATTGTATGGTTTGGATGCGCGAGAGAGTGACCCGCACCCTAGGTAGAGCCCTCCGGTGCTATTTCTAGCTGACTACCGACTCTTCCGTGCGGGCCAGTCGGTTGGGGTAGCATCGGGTATCCTAACAGGTCACGTAAGCGCTCTGATATTTTGTGTGTTCACCTAATAAAATTGACAAGATAATTTGACCGAGCTTTCACGGTCTTCAGCTCGCGTTGCGTTGGTGAACCGGGGGTTTGTATTCTGATCATAGTTTCTCCAGATCTCATCCGCACTACTCGCCTGATCAAGATAATGGGTAGACGCTCTCTTAGGCAGCCTCTGGCTGCACCGCTTTCGGGCACGTCTACCCGATCATCTAGGTTGGCCCGCGAGAGCCGAGACCAGCTCTCCGAGCCCGAGTACGACTCCGCCCTGTTCCCCCTCGATCCCCTTTCTTTTGGTACTGAGAGTCATGAGCCCGAGGAGAGATTAGCAGATTTGACAGCAACTGAGTTGGGCTCATTTGATTTTGCAGACGTCATGGCTGGCAGTTCTGAGGATCACCCCGGAGGTCCACGAGGAGATCAGCATTTTGTTCTGGACCAGGGAGCGATCAACTCCACCCTGATCGCCTCTTTAGAGACAGTTCAGCAGCAGTTGAGAGATCAGGGAGCTTTTATGATAGAGATGAGGAGAGAGTTGGAGCGACTCAGAGCAGAGAGAGATCAGAGCGAGCCTGAGGATGGACCAGATGCAGAGGCACGAGCCGCAGCAGCCGCAGCAGCAGCAACCGCCGCCGCCGCAGCGGCAGCCGCTGCGGCAGGAGGACCACCGAGACCGATGCAGGAGTTGCACAACCCCGGATCTACACTGATGCATCATTGGGTAGTGGTGCCTGCTATCGTGGGGGACTTCAAGTTCCCCCCGAACACCCTGCAGATGCTTCCCCGTTTTCACAGACTGGCCACCGAGGAGCCCCATCTCCACCTCCAGGAGTTCTTGATGATTTGCAGTACTGTCCACGACCGCCATGTGGACCAGGATACTATTCGGATGATCGCCTTCCCCTTTTCACTGGCAGATAGAGCAGCCACCTGGCTGAAGCATCTGGGGAAGTTTGTCTACACCTGGGAGCAGCTCCGCACCGAGTACTTGAACAAGTACTATCCACTCGGGCGGACGAATGCAGCGAGGGCCCTGATCAGTAACTTCTCCATGCTCCCCAACGAGCAATTCCATGAGGCATGGGAGAGGTTCCGAGAGCTCACAGACCGATGCCCGCACCACGACATCACGAAGCCGGACCTTGTGCAGAGCTTCTTTAGCGGGTTGACACCAGAGCTCCAGGGCCTGGTGAATGCTTCTTGCGGCGGGTCCTATTTTGCCAAGGATCACGACCAGGTCTGGGCCATTTTCGAGGAGATGGCCGAGAATTATATGGTGATGTCCCAGACCCGGTTGTACACACAGGGGAGACCCCAGCAGCAGTCAGGATCCGTGCAGTACCAGAGGATAGCACGGGTCGATGCCGGTCCATCCAGTTCATCCGCAGTTGCAGCAGCACAGGCAGAGTCGTCCGCTGCGGATATGGGTATTATCAGCGAGAAGTTGGATCGGATGGAGCTGATCGAGAAGAAGCAGTGCCAGGGTATCACGCAGATGGAGCAGATGGCACAGACTCTGAGCGACATGAAGACCCAGCTCATGTGTCTCCAGGAGGCACAGACGGCTTCACAGCCCCATCTTCTGTCGCGAGGCGATACCGGCGGCAGCAGCAGCAGCTCGTCCCAGCGCTCCAGCTCCTTACAGCAGCCTAGACAGGTTCACCTTGTACAGGCGGAGCCGTACCAGCCGCAGCAGCCCTCCTACCAGTCACCACCATCTCCAGACATGCAGATGGTGGTATACCAGTCGGATCAGCCTCTGGCAGTACTCCCGCCAACCCCCTACGATGCAGAGCCGTTGATGGATGTCAACGGGATTTGGTATGACCGCCCCCAGCCTGGGATCCGACGAGACCATCCCGGATTCAGGTGGGGGAGTGGAGGTGCCCAGCCCCAGCAGCAGTCATCCGGTCAGGGAGGGCAGTATGGCCAGCAGAGAGATCACCAGCCGCAGCAGCAGCCCCCAGCCTATCAGTCACACCAGCAGTCGTCCGGCGTTCCTCGTCCCTATCAGCAGCAGGGACAGTCTTGGAGACGTGAGAAGCAGGCTCACCAGGCACACCAGCAGCAGCATCCTTCCTCCTACCCCTCTTACCAGCAGCCTCAGCACCAGAGAGGCTACCCATCGGGCTCCCATAAGAGCCCCGCCTTGGATGACATAGCCCGCCTCCTCACGGACAAGCAGGCTACATTTAGACGGGAGATGGACGAGTTCCGCCAGGAGATGCGGGACCTGATGAGAGGGAAGGCCGCCATCCCTGCACAGATAGAGCCGAATCCGAACAGCCTGAAGAGGAAGTCTGAGCAGGTAGTTGACACTGAGCATAACACTCCTAGTGATCCATTTGATGATATGTCTTCAGATCTGTTTGATGCTGATTTTGTTACACTTAGGAGCGGTAGATCACCAGCAGGCGGCGCCTCATCTGAGCGACGACTCGAGGATCCACCCAGGGCGCCAGATGAGGAGGAGGAGAGCGGTACTGAGGCCGCACATGATGATGATGGTGGTATTGATGCCACCAAGGATGCTGATTCCACCGGCGGTACTGAGGCCGCCACTTCACCAGTTCGAGGAGGTGGTGCTGATGCCACCCGAGGAGCCGAGCCAGCCCGCGGTATTGAGACCGCGAGACGTCCAGTAGCAAAGCCAGCCCATGGTGGTACTGAGGCCACCGGTGTTTTTGTAGAGAGAGCAGATGTTTTTCCTCGTCCTTTTCCTAGTCCTTCATCTGCGAAGGACCCTGTGATCCCCTTCCCTAGAGCCCTTCAGATGGGGAAGAGGAAGAAAAAAGAAAATGATCCAAAAAAGAGAGAGCAGGAGGAGTTCAGTCAAAGCATGATCGATAGATTCCACATCCAGCTGACCCTCCAGGAGGCTTTACAGCACATCCCCCTTCTTCAGCGATCTTTGAGAGATAGGACCACAGTCAGGAGGAGGAGGAGGAACCACACTTCAGAGATTCATGTGCTGACGAAAGCCACGTGTTTTGCGATCCAGAACCGTCTGCCAGCCAAGAGGCCAGATTCAGGGGCCCCGTATGTCAGATGCCAGATTAGTGAGCAGAGGTTCGACCGGACTCTATTGGATAGCGGATCGTCGATCAAACTTCTTCCGGCAGCCCTTCTCGACCGCTTCGAGTTGGGCACTCTTAGACAGAGCAGGACAGTCCTTCAGTTTGCTGATCGATCTGTCAAGAGGTCGAAGGGGTTATTGCGAGTTGTTATCGTCATGATTCAGGGCCTGAAATTCCCCGTGGACTTCGTAGTGTTGGACATGGAGATCCCTGATTCAGTGGTCGATACCCCCATCATCCTTGGTCGTCCGTTCTTGGCCACAGCCAAGGCGGTGACTGATCATGATAGCGGGAAGGTGTACTTTCGCGTCGAGGGCGAGAGTATACAAATAGAGACGGTCGAGGACTACAGAGCCAGAGAGAGAGCACGCTCAGAGGATAGCACAGATTCAGAGCAGCTGACAGACGCCGAGCCAGACATCCACCGGGACTGTGATTTTGTGATCACTGATGACGAGGCAGCATGGGCAGATCCTGCAGCACAGGCCATCCTCTCATTTTCAGATACAGCTGATGCCGAGATGATAGCAGAGGAGAGTCTGGAGAGCACAGCCCTGGTTCAGGATACCACGGAGGCAGCAGAGCCGGTCCTTGATCGCGACACGGATTTCAGTGATGGTGGTGCTGAGGCCACCTTGTGTTACGGTGGTACTGATGCCACCTTGTTTGATGCAGATCCCTCGGATTCAGAGTCTGATTGGGCAGATTGCGTTGATCAGATGCCAGACCTGAGTCCACCCGAGCCTACAGATGAGGAGGAGGTAGATGCAGAGCAGATCAGAGACAGCACAGTTGAGCAGCCTTCTCCAGATCCAGTTTGCGAGAGTTCGCTTTCTTTCTCCCAGGCAGATTTGGCAGACTTAGCAGCATTGACACATTTTCTTCCGAAGACAGAATTGCCAGCGCCCAGCTGTCCAGAGCTGAAGCCGCTCCCTACTTCGCTGAAGTATCGGTTCCTTGCGGGCGAACCAGAGATGTACCCAGTCATCATCTCTGCCGATCTGACTGGAGAGCAGGAATCCCGTTTGATGGGGGTTCTTGAAAAGAACCGCAAGGCAATCGGATGGAGCGTAGCAAATCTCCATGGGATTAGTCCATCAGTGTGCTCCCACCATATCTATCTCGAGGAGGGGGCGAAGCCGTCGCGTGAGTTCCAGCGGCGGTTGAACCCCAACCTGAGAGAGGTCGTGATGAAGGAAATATCGAAATGGTGGAGTGCAGATTTTATTTATCCCATTTCCGACTCTAAGTGGGTCAGCCCCTTGCATGTGGTGCCCAAGAAGACGGGCATCACGACTGTGATCAGTGAGTCGGGAGAGGAGATTGCTACACGAGTACCCACCTCTTGGAGGGTCTGTGTTGACTACAGGAGACTCAACCAGGACACCAAGAAGGACCATTTCCCCCTGCCTTTTATTGACCAGATCATTGAGAGACTGGCAGGGAAGAGCCATTATTGCTTCCTGGATGGGTACTCGGGCTACAACCAGGTGGCCATCGCTCCTGAGGATCAGGAGAAGACCACCTTTACCTGTCCCTTTGGTACATATGCCTTTCGACGCATGCCATTTGGGCTATGCAATGCCCCTGCGACTTTTCAGAGGTGCATGCTGTCGATCTTTTCGGACATGGTAGGGGAGTGTTTGGAGGTCTTCATGGACGATTTCTCGGTCTACGGCGACGGATTCCACTCCTGTCTTGACTGCCTAGACCGAGTACTCCAGCGATGTATTGAGTACCATTTGGTTCTATCTTGGGAGAAGAGTCACTTCATGGTGACTCAAGGGACGGTGCTTGGCCACATCATCTCCAACAGGGGCATGGAGGTTGATCCGGCCAAGGTTGATGTCATTATAAAACTCGCACCACCGTCCAATTTGAGGCAGCTACGGTCATTTCTAGGGCACGTTGGATTTTATAGGAGATTTATTCAGGATTTCAGCAGGATTGCCCGACCGTTGACTGACCTCCTGACGAAAGACACCGAGTTCCTTGTCGATGACGAGTGTCTCTCGTCCTTTGCGACTCTCCAGCAGTGCGTGATTGAGGCTCCTGTTCTCCAGCCGCATTATTGGTCTCTCCCCTTCGAGATCATGACAAACGCCTCCGATTTTGCCGTGGGGGCAGTGCTGGGACAGAGGAGGGATGGAGTTCCGTTTGCTATCCACTACGCTAGCCGCACATTGGATTCCGCCCAGCGGAATTACACGGTCACAGAGAAGGAGATGCTAGCCGTAGTGTTCGCCCTGGATAAGTTTCGATCTTATATCATTGGATCTAGAGTGACTTTGTACACAGATCACACCGCCATCAGGTACCTCATGGCAAAGAAGGATGCCAAGGCCAGACTGACTAGATGGATCCTTCTACTCCAGGAGTTCGACATTGAGATCAAGGATAAGCCTGGAGTCAAGAATGTGGTGGCGGATCACCTCTCCCGTTTAGAGCAGCCTGAGGAGTCTGAGCAGATTGATCCTATTCGAGATACCTTCCCAGATGAGGCGATCCTTGCTATCGCCTCACTCCCATGGTATGTCGTGTGAACTTTCTCGTTGCTGGGAAAGTCCCACATGATTGGCCCAGGAAGAGGCTTGAGACCTTCCTTGCGAGGGCCAAGTCCTACCACTGGGAGGATCCCATCCTTTACCACGAAGGAGGGGATAGCGTCTGGCGTCGGTGTATTCCTCAGGAGGAACACCATAGCGTCCTCACTTACTGCCACAAGCTTGAGGCAGGAGGACATCATTCTGGGAGGAGAACGGCACAGAAAGTGCTCCAATCCGGCTTGTGGTGGCCTACCCTCTTCAAGGACTCTGATGAGTTCGTGAAGAGGTGTACTGACTGTCAGAGGATGGGCACTTGTGGACAGCGTGATATGATGCCGATGCAGCCCATTCACTTCTGTGAGGTTTTTGACGCATGGGGCATCGATTTCATGGGTCCATTCCCCAAGAGTCAGGGATTTGAGTACATTCTATTGGCTGTTGATTATGTTAGTCGTTGGGTCGAGGCCATCCCCGCCCGAGCCGCTGATGCGAGGACAGTTTGCAGATTTTTGAGGAAGCACATCATCACGCGGTTCGGGGTTCCACGAGTTCTGATTTCTGATGGGGGGTCTCATTTCATCAACGACCAGGTAAAGGCCCTTGCTAGTGAGTTCAGTATAGACCATCGTGTTGCTACTCCTTACCATCCACAGACGAATGGTCTAGCCGAGGTCTCGAACAAGGAGATCAAGACTATTTTACAGAAAGTCGTCCGCCCTGACCGAAAGGATTGGTCACAGCTTTTGGACTAGGTCTTGTGGGCATATAGGACTTCTTTCAAGACACCATTGGACACATCTCCCTTTCGCCTCGTATATGGCAAGCCGTGCCATCTACCTGTTGAGCTGAGGCACAAGTCACTTTGGGCAGTTACAGATATTCTTATGTATCCAGATGGTGTAGGAGACCAGAGGAGGGCAGAGTTAGCTGCCCTGGAGGAGCTTAGAGATACAGCTTTCTCAAACAGCCTACAGTATAAGGAGAGAGTGAAGGAGTGGCATGATTCTCACATCAGCCACAAGCATTTTGAGATTGGACAGAGAGTATGGTTGTTTAATGCGAGGCTTCGTTTGTTTCCAGGGAAGCTGCAGAGCAAATGGAAGGGACCCTACTTGGTCAGAAAGGTACACGACAATGGTAGCATTGATATATCCGAGTTGTCTTCTGAGAGTACCTTTCGAGTGAACGGCCAGCGGCTCAAGCCATTTCTAGATCATGAGCCGCGGGACGTTATTGTTGCCCCTATTCATTTTGCGTGAGATGTGGTCTCTTGACTCACATCTTTTGCATCTCACGCCTGATTTTCACTGTTCCTCCGACCTCTATAGATCCAGTTGTCCATATCATTCTATTCTTTAGTCCCACATCCCGTTTCTCATCTTATGATTATGCTATACTTAGGGTGTACTTTACCCTAAGTATAGGGGGGATGTAGGATCTGCGGGTATTCTTTTCATTCTTTCTGCTCCTGTTTTGCTGCCTATACTTAGGGATATTTTACCCTAAGTATAGGGGGGGGCAGACTCTGTATCTTCTTCACTCGGATTTCCCTTCATGTACAGCTTGCTATACTTAGGATTAGTTAATCCTAAGTATAGGGGAAAACCACCGAGTTCCTCTCATTCTATTCATTCATTCGTTTCTGTACTCAGCCATTCCTTTTCACTTCCCTTTTACTAAGCACGAGTTATGTCTTCTTCATCGCTCTTGATCACTCTGAGGACATCGTTCGAGCTAAGTATAGGGGGGGGGGTGTATATATTTCATATATACTTTAGCCATAACTCGTACTTTGTGTGAGTGTGTTAATAAATAAAATGGCTAAAAATCACAAAAATTAAAAAAATTTTCATGTACATAAACTTCTTTTAGCATGCACATACAGAGCTAGTGTACAATGTATTTTTGTAAATGATTTCAAAAATCTTTTGTGTAAAGCTTGTGTAAATATTTTTGTATCAAAATTATGTATATAGTACAAAATTTTTCTAAAATGTTTTGAAAATAAAAAGTTTGCAAAAATCTTGTGTAAATATGTGTAAAGATCTTTTTGCAAAACTTGCACCTCATGCATCATTCATCCATGATTTCAAAACATTTTTCAAAAATTTTGCACGATTGTAAAATTTGTGTAAATAAGCATCTTGTGTACATATGTATATAGTTTTTCCTGGATGAGAGTTGACATTTAAACTAAGCCTGGAATTAAATTGAGAAATGGAGCTTGAATAAGATCTTAATCTTAATCCACCTAACTTTAAGAGGAACCTTATAGGGCTTCGGGTTAAGGCTTTTCAGGTCCACAAGGACTTAATTCTTTGAGTCCACTAGGCTATGAGCATATGTCATCTTGATGAGCCTAAGTAGAGCACTTAACAACACACGCATGACTCTTAGAGACAATGGCTTGACTTGCACCAGCACTTTACACATGGCTCTCCACAGATGAGGTGGTGAGGAGGCAGTTTCCTTTGGCTTGGGGTAGCATATGAGGGTAGTACTTCTAGGCGGAACCTCTCTTCTTCTTCTAGTGAAGGAAGTGCGTCTCAACTTGGTCTAGTGGTGATGAAGGCTAAAGACAGAAGCTGTGGGTTGCAATAAAGCTTCAAAAGAGGGATAGTCTACTGGCTCAAGAGGAAAATTTCTTGTATATATGCTGCACCATGTAGATATGTTGTATAGAAGTCCTTGAAAAAAAATCGCAAAATGCAAAAAGAACTCCAAAAAAGTGGTGGGTCGGATTGAAAATTTAATAACCCCACCGGAGTGTATATAGTCAAATAAAGCAAAAGCTTATGGTATCCATGTCACATCTCATGAAGCTTGCAGCGGGAGACTTAGCTACCCTGGCTGAGCTTCCAAAAGTCTATACTTCTTCCCCCTCTTCTTGAGCCGGTTGCACTTGAACTTAGAAGGGAATACCCCGCTTCTCGAGGAAAGAGTTGCTAGACCGAGGCATTAGAGTTACCAGGTTGAGGGAGGTTGTTTCTTTGTTACTTCTGAGGTGGGGGGCCACATATCACTTACACTGCATGGAAAGATTCATGGTCATTAGAGTTTGTGTATGTAGACTTGTTCTGATCTGGTTTATTGAGGAGTCTTGCCCATAGATTGGTGGAACTGAGAGGCCGTTGAGTTTTAAGCTTAAGTCTAAATAAGGTTCTGACACATTAATAATGCAAAGATCTGATCGAGCTCCATATTTCAATTTAATGAAGGAAAGTTTAATATTCAACCTTGATCCATGCACATTCCCCTCTTTTTCTTTTTCTTTCTTTCTTTTTCACTTCTTTTTCAAATAAGTGTTTGCTAAGGGACTAGCAAAGTTAAGTATAGGGGGGTGATGAATACTCATTCATCACTCTTTATTCTTATATTTTAGCTACAAAAACCTTTGCAAATACATGTAGATATGCATAAATACAATTAATTACCAAAAGCATGCATTGTGTAAAAACCTATAATTAGCATGTTTTTGTGCAAAAATAAAAGAATAAAGATTAAAAAGAAAAAGAGGGAAATATTTAGAATAAATATTGAGCAACCTAACCCAAGGGAGGGCTCAGCATGGGCCTGACCGCATAAAAGCCAAAGTAGAGGGAGATAGGGGCTCATGTGTGTAAATATTTATGTAAATAAAATAAAGATATTTTCCTCACCAAAAATATACTTGTAAATACTTGTATATATATTTAGAAGTATAAAAACAAAAGAAAAAGACAAAAAAATAAAAAAGAACAAAAATACTCTTTCCACCATGTATATAAACCACTCTTCCATATTTATTTAACCTTATAAATAAATAAAATTAATTTCCAAA
Source organism: Ottelia alismoides (assembly GCA_037367405.1). Lineage (NCBI taxonomy): Eukaryota > Viridiplantae > Streptophyta > Magnoliopsida > Alismatales > Hydrocharitaceae > Ottelia > Ottelia alismoides. The sequence goes on from JAZKJV010011368.1 coordinate 567,906, forward strand.
CTTTTTGTAAATATTCTATGTTATATATTGTAAATACATAAAATAAAAACAATTAAAACAAAAGCAAAATAAAAATAGCAAAATTAAAAATACAAAAATACATTGTACATATACCATGTATATAGATGTATATATATATTTATTTTACCTATGTACATAAATAATAAAAATAAAATAAAAATACCTTTTTATTCCTTATTTTATTCTATAAATAAATAAAATATAAAATAGGGATAAAATTGCACAAAAATAATAATTAAAAATCAAAAAAATCAAAAACCCTAATTGTGTACATATACCTATATAGTACATACTATGTACATACCTTATTTTTATTTTTAAAAATTAATTAAAAATAACTAAAAATAGAAAAAAATAAAATAAAAATATTTTGTGTTTTGAGTTTTTGCAAATTCGGGCCCTAGCAACCCTTAATTTCCATTTCAAAACTCAACCACGTGGCCCATTCCCATTGGGTCCTGGGGATGTTGACCCCCCGGTCAACTACCCCCCCCCCAGGACCACCTCCCGCGGATCTGGGTCGTGGACCCGATTTCTCGAATTTCTACCCGCTCGACCCGATCACTATTTCACCAAACCCCGGCTCCGTTTTGATCCTCCCACATCCGACATCCTCGCCGGGCACACACCTTGGGATCCGCGCTCCTCATCGACCTACCCGAGCCAGTCTTAGCCGGACCCCCCCAGCGTACATAAGCGAGCTCCGCCACCCATTTTCGCCATCTTTGGCTAGTTGTTTCCTCCTCCTGTGAGCTCCAGAGCAACCGTGAGAGTGACAGCTCGCGTCTGAGCCTGTCGAAGCGAGGAGAGGGAGCTTCGCCATCGATCCGGCGAGCCCAGCCGCCGTAGCTCCGCCACCAGCGTGAGCTTCGAGCCTCGGAGCGAGACGATCCTCGAGGCAATGACCAGGAGCTTCAGCAGCTCATCCCCAGTCTCTCCGATCACCCAGGTAGCTCCGATAGCCTATCTTTTCCTTTAATTTCAGTTTACGCCCAAATCGCTCCGCCGCCGCGTTTCTTTGATTCCGACCACTCCGTCACCCATTTCGATCATCGGAATCGTCCATTACGTCCGCCTCCTCCCGACGCACCTTCTTCACCCATTCGCCCAACCCAGCTCGCACAGGAGCTGGGAACCGAGCTCCTCCGTCCACCACCTTCGCCGGAGCTCGCCATCCCGACACATCCATCACCCCCACTTCGCCAAACCGGGTCGAGGCAATTTGCCCTCGACCCGTGAATCTTCTGGTTCGCTTTTCAGGTCAAAACGAGGGCCATCTGAGGCCCTTCGCCATCCAACCAGGAGACCCAGCTCCACCGACCTCGACCGAGCTCCTCGGAGCTCGGCTCGAACATCGGAGCCCACCGGCAGACGCGGGAGCCTTCCACGATTCTTCTCCGACCTTCAGAGGGCTCCAAGGAGGAGCACCGCACATGCACGAGCCCGGCGAGTCTCGCCGGGGACTTGTTCTTCCAGCATCCTCCATCGCCGTCCGATCGTCCCCAGCGCCCCAGTTGTCATCTGAGCCGTTCCTCATAGGCGTGGCATCACCGTCAGATCATTTCGAGGACAGATCTTGACCATCCGCTAGGAGGAAGAGGCACCAGCACGCCTCGTGCGTCGGATCTGCCACGTGCCCTCTCCTCCTCCGTCGATACACCAAGGGCTTGGCCTCCAAAGCACCGTGACCGTTCGATCTCCACGTGGAGGGCCCTTGACCGTCCGATCAGGCCTGCATTCCAGAGTTTGAGCGCCCGCTTCTCTCCACCGTCAGATCGTCGACGTGGCGCACATCCAGCCTTCGACATTAAATAAGGGGTAAATTGTCCTTAGACCCCTTTTATTTTCTGCATTTAGTTTGTAGTCCTGTAAATACGTAGTGTAGTTGTTTAGTTTTTGTGAAAATTGCACCGTGGACCCTTCTTTTTATCGTATTTGCACTTATACCCCTGCCAGTTGTGGACACGTGCATCGACACGTTGACGAGCCGCAAAATCGGCCCTTTAATAATGCTAAATTAGCACTTGAAAATTGTCGTAGCAGTCGGGCCTATTTTGGTCGTCAAAGAGACCACCTCATTGATATATGTCACATAAGAATGTGATGGTCGTTAATTTTTATTTTACTTGGCAAGAAACCAAGGTCGAACTCAGGGACACGCGCTTCTCTCATATTAATCGGATTTCTATTTATTTAATTAAGTGTTGAGCAAGAGCCAAAGTAGGTCAAATTATGCATGAAGGGCCAGGGGACACAATAGTGCATTAAGAATAAACATGCAATTTTTATCATTTTTATCATGCAAATAGATGCCATGAGATGCGATGGAAATATTATGCCCGAAATAATCATTACTAAAGCCATAAAATGTACGAGGTGAACAGAATCAGATACTAAAGCAATTTTCATTTATATAGCAAGCAGGCAAGGAAATCAAGACACTTAGTTGACCAATATAGAGCAGTACAGATCGAAGTGTCAAAGTTAGAATCTAAGCATGCCAGAATAAAGATGATAAAAAGAGCTTCGAAATGACACTGAAATCACCTCAATCGGATAAACATAGCTCAAGATATGCATAGAAGAAGCCAGGGGCATAAATGAAATAAAAACATGAAAAGTATCTACAAACCAGTCCCTGGGAAGGACTCAAATGCAATAAAAATAAGTCTGGAGAACTTCCCTGTAAATAAACCATACGCGCGGGGGTATATTTGCAATTATTGAAACCCGCAAGGGTATTAGTGCAAATAACCCCAGGCGCGCAGGTGCTGCACGTGTTCAGGACCTGTTTGTAATTTGTGGAAGGTTGCGGGCGACTCTGCAAATAACCCAGAAAGCACGTGCCCTGCACGCGCTATCCAGGCTCGGAGGACGGCTCGGGCTGGGCAGAGGCTCGCTGCTGCTTCGGGTTGGCTCGTGACATCCGAGCCTCCAGGCTAGGTGGCGATCAGGCTCGGCGTGGTCTCTGGTTTTGCCACGTGTATCAGGACCTGGATGTGATATGCGGAAGGTGCGAGGGCGCCGATGCAAAAAGCCCAGACCCCACGTGCGGGTGGCACGTGAGCTCAGGCTCGGGCGGGGGCGAGGGTCGGCGCTGCTTCGGTTGGCCGTTGCAGGTGGCTCGGGCCACGTGGCGGCTCGAGGTTGACTCGGGCGAGGCTCGGTCCCACCGAGCCTCCGCGCTCCGGGACGGCGACGTGGCTCTTCCAGGGCCGTTGGATCTCCGCCGTAGGGCGAGATCCAACGGTATCTGCTTCTCCTTCCTCCTCGGTAGCTGGCGGCGCGATTAGAGCTCCGGCGAGAGGCCTGGAGCTCCGCCGCGCCTCGTCGTGCTCGGTGAAGCTCAGGGAAGCACGCTCAGCGTATGGCGATGAAGATCTGAAGTCGAAGAAGCCGCAGGAGCCTCTAGAATGCGCTGGCGACGCCTGACTGATGGAGGCGGAGCTCTAGAACCTGGCTCCGCCCAATGTCCGGCCATTGGTGATGGTTGACCTGCAAAAGGGTTAGGATGTGCGTGCGTGCGAGATGAGGCGGATGGAGGGCGTTTGTGGAGTGAAGAAGGCGGAGCCCTTAGTGGGTCCTCCTCCGCCTTCGGCGGAGGAGGAAGCTTGGGGTGATGGAGGTTCTGACGGGAGAAGGGGGTAATCGGAAGGGTCGGCGAGGAAGATGGATGGATGGCGAAGCTGATGGGATGATCAATGGGGATCAAGGGTGCTTGGAGAGACCTAGAAAGTTATGCAAAATTGAAGAAAACTATACGAAGGATCAGAGGACTTACCTGGCCGGAGATGGAGGTGTTGGCCTGGCTGAGCATCCCAGTGATGCTCGGGTCGTCGCACGTACTGGCCGGCCGTGCCAGCGAGCTCGAGCAGGGCTCTAGGCCACCGCAACGCCGCCTGGAGGTCGGCGGGTCTCATCGGGAGTGACAGTCGTCGTCGCTCGATCTAAGCTCATCCCCCTGTCACAGGGAGGAGCTAGAGGGCTGGGCTTCATCCCCTTGGTCGATGGACGGGGTGAAATGAAGGGGAGACCGGTGTATTTGAAGATGGTTGTGGCGAAGGTGATGGTGGACGACGTGGTTTGGAGGGCGAAATAAGATGACTGGAGAGGGGTTCGTGGGTTGACGAAGAGGTCACGAGGGTCGTGGTTGATGGAGGAAGAACGTGGGGCTATTGGCGAGTGGAGGTGGTGGAAGGTGAAGACGGAAAAAATGGAAGGGGGCGAGGTATGCGCGAGCTGGAAATCGTGGGGAGAAGGGGTCTTCGGAGGTAGACGACGATGCATCAACCGTTGGATCTGGTGATCCAACGGTGAGTATTTGGGCGCGAGCGAGCGGGCAAGATCAGATCCGGGGCGAAGTGAATGACGGGCGATGATCGCGCCATGTGTCGAGCTGTGCGTGAGGCACTAGCGAACGGTCACGATGCAGGGCAGGCGTGGATCGAACGTCGATGAAGCAGCCGCGTGTCGATCGGCTGGCAAAGGCGATAGTGCGCGGTGAGGATGAGAGATTGAGGGAGATCTGACAGTAAAGGACAAAGGGTGGATTGAGTGGCTCAGATCAGAAGGACGAGGCGTGATCGGAGGGTTCTTCAGTCGACACGTGGCGCAAGGGACGAGAGGCGGCAACGAGTGGCTGAGATTAAGGCGGGGGAAGATCAAACGGTTGTGGATAAGGAGCGGCGTGGAGAGGCCTGGGCCGTTGGATCAAGAGGCCGATCCAACGGTCGGTGGGGCAGGCGGATAAGACAACGGAGGCGGGGCCACGTGGCGCACTCAGATTGGGCCACGTGGCCCAATCAGATTATTAGGATTGTATTTTGGATTTTTGAGGGCTTATTTGATCGAATTTGAAGAAACTCAAAACATGAAAGTTGTAGATCTTGACGAGATCTACGAGTTTCACGTTGACCAAAACTCGAAAAGAGATCAAACAAGGGCCCGATATATTTTGGAGGGTATTTTTGAGTCTAAAAATACCACTGATTTTTGTTTTGCCATTTTTTTGTTGTTTTTAATTTATTTAGGACTCTGTTAATTATAGGACATTAACAGGAAATTATTGACAAACTTTTAAGCAAGGGGGTTAATTATGGAAAATAAAGATGATGAAACTGAGGTTCATCACCCCCCTATACTTAAACTATGCTCGTCCTCGAGCATCAAAAAAAAATAACTAAGTTGGATTAACCCCCTTGTGCATGTGAAAACAGGATCCAAGCTGATCAAGTCGACTCGGCTTCAGAGACCCAAAATTTTAGAGTTCAACCCAGCCTTAATCAAGAGGCTTCCAATTCCTCTACTTCTCTAGACTCTCTCTGATGTACATATAAACTAAAGGATATGAGTTTAGTGTTGACTGCAATTCTGAGAGTAGAGTCAAGTCTTCACCCAAAATCTTGGTCCGAGAAAATCTCCTAAGGACCCCATCCTCAGCACTAGGGAATAAATCAAATCTTGCATTCAGTCCACCGTCTCTTTAGTTTGTCAGACTTAGAAAATGTAGATGGCAGGCCAGAAATGGAGGGTATGGGATTGTGTCAATTCTTCTCTCCCTTTCATTGGAACAAGGATTCTCTCTAGTGCCTTTTACGCAACACAAAAATTTTTTTGGTGTTGATCAGTGCGTCCGTCAAGAGAAGTTGGAGCCGTCTGCACTTGTTTTCCTGGGAGTACACCGGGGTGTGTCTCTTTTGAGTACCTATCGTACCTTCGACACCCAGACTTGTAGCATTTACGATGCAGAGCCCTTTTTTGGTGCAAGCCCGACTCCTGGTCCTAATAGCGGTGGTCCAAGTGGACACTTTTGAAATGGTTGGGAGCGCTCGCCTTTGGTGGAAGCTCTTTTATATTTGACTTTGTGGAATGAGAGCTTTTCTTTGAAATTTCTTTGACTTGTATAATTTTTGGCTAGCTCCACTGCTTTTTCCAAGAGTTGGCGCACACTGATCAACAATTTTTTATTTATATCACACCCAGGCACTTAGGTCAATGTCAAGAGATTAGTATAAGAATCGAGTTCTCATACTGGCTAATATTGCTGACACTCAGGTTTCCTGAAGCCTTCAAAGATTTTATCCCATCCTCGAGCATCATTAGATCAAATCCAAACTTGACTTCCTCATCCCAATCCCTCAGGTGAAAAATCAACTCATCTCAACCAAAACCGCAGTCGTGCGTGTGATGTGCTGATCATATTCTCTTTGTCTGAGACTAAGCATGGAATATAGCATGCAAATCTAGAAACCTAGGGGAATGTGGATGATTAAGTCTAAGACCCTGATGGCTAAGGCTGGTTAACCGCAAATCTCAAAGAACTCATAAATCAAGCTTCCTTGAACATTTCAGATCCTGGGTGAAAGTGTAAGTGTTAGAGGTTTAATCCAACTCCTTCATTCAAAAACACTTTTTTTTTTACTTCAAGAGATATGAAGACTGCCTAATCTCAATTAAATAGTTGCTTCTGCATTCAGCCAGTATGGATGTAAGTACAGGCCGGAGCCCGTTGCTTAAGGACGGAGCCTTACGCGATGTCCTTTAAACCATCCACTCTGTTAAGGGCAAACCCTCACTGAACACGGCTATTTAATGGGGCTTAGTGGTCACTAATGGCTCCTAAAGAATTTTTGAATTTTGCAATTTTTATGGATTTTAGTTTTTAAAGTTAAAACACAGGTTAGACTCAACTTTCCTTGATAAAAGATTTTCAAAACCATGTCACACAAATAAAAGATTTTCAAAACATTTTTCAAAAAGATTTTTCAAAACAAGGAAACTCGTTTTTCAAATCATTTTCGAAAATATTTTTATCAAAATAGTGTAACATAGTGTAGAAAAAGCCGTGAAATCATTTGAGTTCTCTTAGTCCAAAGAATTTCACTTTAGCCAAAAAGTTTTAATTTTTTCAAATTTTTCAGATTATAGCTAAAGTAAATATACGGTGAATACGATATACCCCCCTATACTTAAACTTTGCTATGTCCTCATAGCACTAGATGTTACAAGTACATAGGTTCATTTAAATATATAGGAATATATGGGAGATAAGAGGGACTCCCCCCTATACTTAGGTTAGAAATAACCTAAGTATAAAGGCAAGAAAAGAGGAGTAGAGAAAATCACGGGGATTTGGGTCCCCCCTATACTTAGGCTGAGATTAGCCTAAGTATAAAGATGGAGATTGATGTTGGAAGAGACCCAAGGTGAACGAAGAAGAGGGATGGATGTACAAGTGAGCGGTTTTGAATCTTGGAGATGAAATGGAGTGACTACGGTTTTGGGGTTGTGTGTCGCAACAAATATGGCCCAATCAAGCAAGCAAACCCTTAGTTTCACCAACTCACACATGAAACCAACCAAGGTTGGTTGATTATCTTGTCGGTTTTATTGGTGATAAAACTTTAGATAATTACGCGGAGAAAAATGTGAAATAAAAACCAACGCGTAGCTGAGGGTATTGCTCTCCCAAAACCGAATTTTAATCCATTTTTGGTTGACTTGCAATTGACAGTCCCAATTTTATTTTGAGTTATCACTGAATTAAGGTTAGCACAAAATCAAGAAATCATCGTCTACCGTTCATTCCATTTTCCATTAATCCTAGGTGATCAAGCTAGGAAATGAAAGCCGAGAAAAACATGTATTCGAAGAAACCACGATCGAGGCTAAGCGATAAATCATGCAGTGATTTGACGATAAAAGCCGCGAAAACAAACTGGGGCCGTTTTGAAAACTCAAATCCAACATGCATGCAAGTCGAAAAAAAAGCCGCACCTAATCATGCATCTATTAGCGGTGATTGATCTTCATTAATTTTAGCTAAGTGATGCGAGATTAAGTGCGTCTATATTCAAAGTGTGTCCTACCTACGATCAAGCACAAGAAAATATGAAAATTGAGCTCGGAGAGCCGTGTGCCTATCCTAGGTCGACACTTAAGTGGGGACGATCCCCACACAACCACATTTGTCCGATTACAATCGCGAGTCTTCAATCGAAGACCGCTGTAAACGACGAGTTTATTGTAAAATAAAATGCAACAAAAACGCGCGTTTTTTTTTTCCTTTGCTCCAAGCATGCTCCTGCGGCTCCTCGCAGCGGGGAACGTCCTGCTCCTCGCCTCCTTGATCCATCAAGGGGTCTGCCACAGAAACAATCGTTAGATATCAAATAAGAAAAATTTTATATGCAAAATATGTGGTTACTTGACCTATAAAAAGGAACACTAAATTAAACAAACAAGAATCCAAAAAATAAAAGAAATGAGCCGTGTCCCCGACAACGGCGCCATTTGACGAGCCGCAAAATCGGCCCTTTAATAATGCTAAATTAGCACTTGAAAATTGTCGTAGCAGTCGGGCCTATTTTGGTCGTCAAAGAGACCACCTCATTGATATATGTCACATAAGAATGTGATGGTCGTTAATTTTTATTTTACTTGGCAAGAAACCAAGGTCGAACTCAGGGACACGCGCTTCTCTCATATTAATCGGATTTCTATTTATTTAATTAAGTGTTGAGCAAGAGCCAAAGTAGGTCAAATTATGCATGAAGGGCCAGGGGACACAATAGTGCATTAAGAATAAACATGCAATTTTTATCATTTTTATCATGCAAATAGATGCCATGAGATGCGATGGAAATATTATGCCCGAAATAATCATTACTAAAGCCATAAAATGTACGAGGTGAACAGAATCAGATACTAAAGCAATTTTCATTTATATAGCAAGCAGGCAAGGAAATCAAGACACTTAGTTGACCAATATAGAGCAGTACAGATCGAAGTGTCAAAGTTAGAATCTAAGCATGCCAGAATAAAGATGATAAAAAGAGCTTCGAAATGACACTGAAATCACCTCAATCGGATAAACATAGCTCAAGATATGCATAGAAGAAGCCAGGGGCATAAATGAAATAAAAACATGAAAAGTATCTACAAACCAGTCCCTGGGAAGGACTCAAATGCAATAAAAATAAGTCTGGAGAACTTCCCTGTAAATAAACCATACGCGCGGGGGTATATTTGCAATTATTGAAACCCGCAAGGGTATTAGTGCAAATAACCCCAGGCGCGCAGGTGCTGCACGTGTTCAGGACCTGTTTGTAATTTGTGGAAGGTTGCGGGCGACTCTGCAAATAACCCAGAAAGCACGTGCCCTGCACGCGCTATCCAGGCTCGGAGGACGGCTCGGGCTGGGCAGAGGCTCGCTGCTGCTTCGGGTTGGCTCGTGACATCCGAGCCTCCAGGCTAGGTGGCGATCAGGCTCGGCGTGGTCTCTGGTTTTGCCACGTGTATCAGGACCTGGATGTGATATGCGGAAGGTGCGAGGGCGCCGATGCAAAAAGCCCAGACCCCACGTGCGGGTGGCACGTGAGCTCAGGCTCGGGCGGGGGCGAGGGTCGGCGCTGCTTCGGTTGGCCGTTGTAGGTGGCTCGGGCCACGTGGCGGCTCGAGGTTGACTCGGGCGAGGCTCGGTCCCACCGAGCCTCCGCGCTCCGGGACGGCGACGTGGCTCTTCCAGGGCCGTTGGATCTCCGCCGTAGGGCGAGATCCAACGGTATCTGCTTCTCCTTCCTCCTCGGTAGCTGGCGGCGCGATTAGAGCTCCGGCGAGAGGCCTGGAGCTCCGCCGTGCCTCGTCGTGCTCGGTGAAGCTCAGGGAAGCACGCTCAGCGTATGGCGATGAAGATCTGAAGTCGAAGAAGCCGCAGGAGCCTCTAGAATGCGCTGGCGACGCCTGACTGATGGAGGCGGAGCTCTAGAACCTGGCTCCGCCCAATGTCCGGCCATTGGTGATGGTTGACCTGCAAAAGGGTTAGGATGTGCGTGCGTGCGAGATGAGGCGGATGGAGGGCGTTTGTGGAGTGAAGAAGGCGGAGCCCTTAGTGGGTCCTCCTCCGCCTCCGGCGGAGGAGGAAGCTTGGGGTGATGGAGGTTCTGACGGGAGAAGGGGGTAATCGGAAGGGTCGGCGAGGAAGATGGATGGATGGCGAAGCTGATGGGATGATCAATGGGGATCAAGGGTGCTTGGAGAGACCTAGAAAGTTATGCAAAATTGAAGAAAACTATACGAAGGATCAGAGGACTTACCTGGCCGGAGATGGAGGTGTTGGCCTGACTGAGCATCCCAGTGATGCTCGGGTCGTCGCACGTACTGGCCGGCCGTGCCAGCGAGCTCGAGCAGGGCTCTAGACCACCGCAACGCCGCCTGGAGGTCTACGGGTCTCATCGGGAGTGACAGTCGTCGTCGCTCGATCTAAGCTCATCCCCCTGTCACAGGGAGGAGCTAGAGGGCTGGGCTTCATCCCCTTGGTCGATGGACGGGGTGAAATGAAGGGGAGACCGGTGTATTTGAAGATGGTTGTGGCGAAGGTGATGGTGGACGACGTGGTTTGGAGGGCGAAATGGGATGACTGGAGAGGGGTTCGTGGGTTGACGAAGAGGTCACGAGGGTCGTGGTTGATGGAGGAAGAACGTGGGGCTATTGGCGAGTGGAGGTGGTGGAAGGTGAAGACGGAAAAAATGGAAGGGGGCGAGGTATGCGCGAGCTGGAAATCGTGGGGAGAAGGGGTCTTCGGAGGTAGACGACGATGCATCAACCGTTGGATCTGGTGATCCAACGGTGAGTATTTGGGCGCGAGCGAGCGGGCAAGATCAGATCCGGGGCGAAGTGAATGACGGGCGATGATCGCGCCATGTGTCGAGCTGTGCGTGAGGCGCTAGCGAACGGTCACGATGCAGGGCAGGCGTGGATCGAACGTCGATGAAGCAGCCGCGTGTCGATCGGCTGGCAAAGGCGATAGTGCGCGGTGAGGATGAGAGATTGAGGGAGATCTGACGGTAAAGGACAAAGGGTGGATTGAGTGGCTCAGATCAGAAGGACGAGGCGTGATCGGAGGGTTCTTCAGTCGACACGTGGCGCAAGGGACGAGAGGCGGCAACGAGTGGCTGAGATTAAGGCGGGGGAAGATCAAACGGTCGTGGATAAGGAGCGGCGTGGAGAGGACTGGGCCGTTGGATCAAGAGGCCGATCCAACGGTCGGTGGGGCAGGCGGATAAGACAACGGAGGCGGGGCCACGTGGCGCACTCAGATTGGGCCACGTGGCCCAATCAGATTATTAGGATTGTATTTTGGATTTTTGAGGGCTTATTTGATCGAATTTGAAGAAACTCAAAACATGAAAGTTGTAGATCTTGACGAGATCTACGAGTTTCATGTTGACCAAAACTCGAAAAGAGATCAAACAAGGGCCCGAAATATTTTTGAGGGTATTTTTGAGTCTAAAAATACCACTGATTTTTGTTTTGCCATTTTTTTGTTGTTTTTAATTTATTTAGGACTCTGTTAATTATAGGACATTAATAGGAAATTATTGACAAACTTTTAAGCAAGGGGGTTAATTATGGAAAATAAAGATGATGAAACTGAGGTTCATCACACGTGATATTTTGGTTTATTTGCAATAGAGACCCCTGTAGTTCTGGTTGTTATTGAATGAATGAAATCTTTTACTTATTTGCATTTATACCCCTGTGCGTGATTTATTTCCACATGTGCGTTATATTTTGGGTATTTTGCAGATAAGCCCCTGGACTTTTGGTACTCGTTACCAATAAGTCCTCGGGACTTATTTTTATCACATTTGGGTCCCTGAGTGCCCCAGGCACGCGCGTGGCGCGTGTTTTACTGGGAAAATTGCACCAGACCCCCCAGAACTTTGGGTATTTGCACTTTGGTCCCTATGCACATTGCCCCTTCTTTATTCTTGAATAAAATAGCAAATCACCTCCAAATCCAACGAAAATTGGATACATGGCTCCTTCCATGGTGTAAAATTTTTATGGATTTTTGAGGACATTTTTGATTTCGTTTGATATTTTAAAAAATTCAAAAACCTTCATTTTTGCTATTGTCTAACTTGAAAAATCACAAAAAAATATTAAAACTCTCTTAAAAATTCCACAAAAATTAGCTACTGTTTGTCTTGCTTAGTTTGATTTTCTAGCCAATTTTGGCTATTTTTCACTGCAGACAACCACTAAAAACTTAAAACCACTTAAAAACCCATAAAAATTCTAGTCAATCAATTAAAAATCCAAAAACAATAAAATTGGTACCTAAATTTTCCTTGTTTTATCATCTTTACAGAAAAATTACCACCAGGCCATTTTAAGGCCCTTAGATATTTTATCTAGGGCTTTTTGGCTCGGCTGGACAGTACCCACTGTTTGCTTCATTTTTTGCTTTTTAGAAATGAAAATAAACATCAGAAAATTCTCAAAAATTCACCAAAAATACTACAAAATATAAAATACATAAAAATATTTGTATTCTAATTTTTGGTCGATTTTTGATGCTTTGAATAAATTGTTGAAGTGTGCTTTTCCTTGTTTTTCTTTATTTTCCTAATTACTTAAAAATCCAAAAAAAATATAAAACAAATTAAAAACCACTAAAAAGGTTTTCTCCTTTTATTTTGACTACTTCGTAGGTCTCTCGGCCAACCCGTGCTCCTTGAGTTCGACCCTGGGTGCTATACCAGGTTAAACCCATAGCAGGACCGCTATTCGTGTATTGATCGATTTTAATTTCATTAGTGGTTCAATTTTTCTTGATCAAGTGCATCTGAGTGACCGAGGTCGCAACGACCTATTTAGCACCTTTACCTTAGTTGCTCGGATTTTCGCTGATCAATGACGCACCGACAACCCTTGTGAATGGACAACTGTTGAAACACTTCATCGAATCCAATGAGCAGTTAGTCCATGTAGAGGAGATTATGTTTATGCACGAGACAGATTCAGCAGATACACCACGAGCCGCGTAGGAGACCTTGCAGCAGTGAGCTCCAGCCATCAGCAGCATCTTGAAAGATTCATACCGACTCACTTGTATATACCATCATTCCTGTACATTCTGTTCTCTCTCCTCTCACGACTCTAGTAATTCATCCCAGCTTCATCTATCTCTATCTTGGACTATACTTATGATGACCAAATCCTCAGTATAGGGGGATGAGCCACCTGAGTCTATTTTCTGTAAATCCTCCAGATCACATCGGTTCTCATACTCACTCCTTTCCTATACTTAGGCTGACCAAAGCCTAAGTATAGGGGGGACCGATGCCCACCTTGTATATATTCATCCATTTCCCCTCTTTCCCTCGTCCGCCCCATTTTTGATCTTCTTCCACACTTAGATTGCCAGAGCCTAAGTATAGGGGGCGGAACGACTTCTATACTTTTTGTAATTTTAGCTCTCCTACGCTTAGCCCGAGCTATGTATTTTTAGTCACTTTTCGTGCTCTGAGGACATAACACATGCTAAGTATAGGGGGGCGTGTATATATTACATATATACTTTACCCGTAGCTCGTACTTTCGCGTATTTTCGTGTATTTTTGTATATATTATGCTATAATTACGGGGTGGGTAACAATTGAAAAAAGTTTTTTGTAAAATACACTTGTATAATCTGTATAATACTCATAAAATACTTGTATCATAGGAGGTATACCAGAGTGTCAAAAAAAATAAATGTGTTGAAAATAAAGGCTTCTTATTTACTCTTGCACATCATCTCTGCATCTGAAAAGAAAAAGAGTCTTGCATTCCAATCATGTACATAGCATATCATCCACCCATCATCTGCATACATTGCATATGCAAGGTGAAAAGCTAGTGGGTTCTGAACCAAGTTATGAGTACATATTGAGGATGGACTTGATTTGACCTTAATCCACCTAATTTCAATGGAACCTTATAGGAACTAGAATTAAGATTTTTCAGGTCAAGTGACTTAATTCTTTGAGTCTGCCAGTCTATGTTCACATGTCATCTTGATTGGTCTAAGTAGAATATATCGTGCACACGCATGATTCTTTTAGACAGTGACCTAACTTGGACAAGCACAATGCACGTAGCTCTTCATTGATGAGGTGGTGAGGAGGTAGAATCCTTTAGCTTGGAGTAGCACACGGGTGGAAACATCCGTCCTCCTCTAGGGAGGGTAGTGCATCTCAACCTAGTCTGGTGGTGTTGAAGTCTAAGGACAGGACGCTGTGTGTTGCAATAATGCTTCAAAAGAGGAATAGTCTATTGGCTCAAAAGAAAAAAACTCCTGATGTACATGATGCACTTGTATATAGTTTCAAAAAAATGCAAGAACTCCAAAAAATAGACGGGCCAAAATAAAAGTAAAATATTGCCTGTCGGAGTATGTATATTAGCAAGAAGTCTGCAGCTGGATGACTTGGCTACACTAGTCAGGCATCCTGGGATAGGTAGCTACACTGGTTACCGTCCATTCTTTTCTCTCCCCCTCCTCTTGAGCTGTTTGCACTTGAACTTAGAAGGGAATACCCCGCTCCTAGAGGAAAGAGTTACTGGACCAGGCTATTGAGTTACCTTGTTAGAGGAGGCTGGTTCTGAGCCATTTCTGATGTGGAGAGCTATTTTACACTTACACAGTGCAAGTAAGAATCATAGTCATCAGAAATTTGCGTTTGAGAATTTGTTCTGACCTGATTGTTGAGGCGTCTTGAATAGAAGACTTGTGGAACTTGAAGTCTGATAGGTCTTAAGTTCAGGTCCCAGTAAGATTTCGCCACACAATTAATCCAAAGGTCGAGTCAAGCTCCATTTTCAACTTTTGTTCACGACCTTGGTATGGAACCCAATCTCATTTCACTCTTGCATTTCATTTTAGTTGCTCGGGGACGAGCAAGGTTTAAGTATAAGGGGTTGATGAATCTGTGATTCATCACTCTTAAAGTTGAAAATAGAGCTTTGTTCCCGAGTATATAGATGCATATTCCTACTTATATTGCATAATTAACATTCATGCATACAATGATAACATTTGCATTTTAGCATTCATTTATTGCATTAAATAAGAAGTCAAGATCACTTGTAAAAAATCCCCCTATAAAACAACACCTCCCTTATGATATATAAACACCTTTAATAATTTAAAAAAGAAAGTCAGAGATCTCCTTTGTAAACACCCAATAAAGCCCTAGAACCCCTGGACCTTAGAAGGCCCATAATGCTCTTGTACCAACTCCAAAATAGGTCTACTCACCTTCAGATGAATACATATCCAGAGACCTTTAAAATGAGACCAATTTCATCCATTTCGGAGCTTGTAGGAAGAAGTTGGGTTTTTGGGCCTCTATGTATACTATATATGTGTATATTTGTATTCCTGTATTTTTGTATCATATTGGACCTCATCTCCGTTTTTGGTCAACATGAAACTTGTAGATCTCATCAAGATCTACAACTTTCATGTTTCGAGTTTTTCCAAATTCGGCCTACTTCTCTCTCTAATCTCATTTCTTCTCGCAGCCACTCACAGTTGGCCACGTGGCGCCCTCTGATTGCGCCACGTGGCTTGCTCCCCTTGCCTTAGCCGCCCGCGCCCATAGTCGTTGGATCTTCATCCCGATCCAACGATTGCGCCACCTCCATGTACGCCCTATATTCCCTGCCGGAATCTTCCCAGGTCTTCATCACCACCGTCCTTGAGCGCCTCTCCCTCATCACGCCACGTGGCAGCTTGAACATCGCTTGATCGCGCCCTCAACTTTCTATCACAGCCGTTGATTCCACACCACGTGCATCGCCATTGGATCAAGCCTGGATTAAATCCGAGCCGTCTGCCAGTGCTTGCAATCAGACACGCCACGTGGTGCACCGCTAACCCTTAGATCGCTTCGCCTCAGATCAAATCCAAGCCGATCCTTAGCGCTTTCTTCTCCGCCGTTGGATCACAAGATCCAACAGCCAGGACCTTGTCTTCTACATCCGGTCGGCCTCTCTCCCACGATCTCCACTGAGCCGACTCGTCGCCCCCTTTCTATTCTCGGCCCCACTCCTGCCACCCTCCCCGACCGCCAACACCACCACGATGGAGCCCATTCTTCCCTCATCCTCGCCAGCCCTCTCTCTCCGACGACTCCCACCAGAGTCGCCCCCACAACGACCACGAACCTCACCTCATCACCAGCTACCCCATCACCTTCACCCTATAAATCATCGTCCTCCAGCCACATTCTTCCCCATTCGCCATTACGAGAGGAGCCCTTGAGCTCAGAGCAATCTATAGGTAAAAGCAGTTGAGTGTATCTCTGAGCGACGACAAGCCTTCACCTCCGGTGAGATCCACGATGTCTCCACGCCGTGTTGCAACTCCTCTGTCGAGTTGCGTGAGCTCAGGCCCTCTACCGACCTTCAAGCGACAACCAGGAGCCCAGATCCGAGCTCCATCCCCTAGGTAGCATCCTCCATTCTCCTATGATATTCTCCTTATTTTCTCCTTTGATTTCTCCGATTAAATTCGCCCTCCGCAATCATCTTCTCCTCCACTGTCATCCCTCCGAGATCCGTGACGGAGCTCCGATCTTCATGCTACCATTATTTTCCTCAAACGTCGTACCCCACCTTTCACCGACGCCAGCTCCGACACCTGGGCGGAGCTCGATCACCGGACACCCCCACTGCTACGCAGGCCAAGCCTTTCACCCAGCACAACTCCACGAGCACGCACACACTTTGGCTATATCTCTAACACCTGCAGGTACCTTCGCTGTCACTGGTCGGAACTTCGTCGGAGCTCCCTTCGAGCTCCTCCGTCACCGAGCTCCAGCACACATCCTCCACTCCTGAGGCCACCGGACGCTTCGCTACCTCGCCCTGCATCTTCCGAGCTACGTCACAGTCTCCCGTGCCCCTTGCCGACGGCTGGAGGACGGGGCGGAGCAAGCCCAGCTTCATCGGAGCCCCGCCTTCTCCTCCGCAGGAGGCGGAGGGCCATTGGGGACGGACATCCCACAACCGTTCGATCATCTTGATCGAACGATCAGAATCACGCCACGTCGCCTCACGAAGCAACCGTAGGATTATGCGGATCCTACGCGTCTGGTCACGCCGTGTTGCCATCAGCCAGAGCAGCCCAAAGCCATTGGATCCCTCTAGATCTAGCGGTCCTTCGTCGTCCACGTCACACTCTTCATCGAGCTCCAGGTTCCGTTGGATCAATCTAGATCCAACGATCACAGATCGCGCCACGTCATCACCTCAGGAGCAAGCCCATCGTCGTTGGATCGATCAACAATCTGACGGACTCAGACATGCCAAGCGTCATCATTCTGCAACCGTTGGATCAACTGAGATCCTACGAACTTGATCGCGCCACGTCGCCCGATCCGAGCCTCTTCCCCCGACCTCTAGGCTCGGATCACCCGAAGCTTCTCCGAGCCTCGATCCGAACCTCCAGAGCAGTCGAGCCTCGTCCCGAGCTGCCGACGTCCACCGAGCCTAGGGCACCTCACGTGATCTGCACGTGCGGTCTGGGAAAATTGCATTGAGGCCCCAGAAGGTTTCTGATATTACACTTCAGTCCCTATCAGGCGAACCCCACGTGAGGAGCACGTGATTCGTGGAGAAATTGCACCCATCCCCCTGCATTCTAGGAAATTTCATAAAAGTCCTTGTCAGCATGTTTTATTTTTAGCAATTTTATACCCCTGTCTTTGCACCCATATTTAGGCATTCATCTTAATTCATTTTTGAATTTTAAAAATTGCATGGTGTAGCTTACATTTCCCCCCTCATAATGTGACACGTGGAATATTTTTGCAATATCAGTGGAATTTTCTGTTAATTAATTGGTTCATTTTTTCTATATTTTGCCCAATTTCACCTCTTAATTGATTGTAATTTTTCTGTGACTCCAAAAATTCCCCAAAAATCACAGTAGAGCTTGGATAATTAGCTTTAGCTTGTATAAAAAATTTATCATAAGTGCATGAATATTGAGGCCTAAATAAATCATCTACTAATTTGACTAATTGATTTTTCTTAAGTCCATTTCACATGAAAATTTAGGTTCATTAATTTTCCTGGATTCGTCACACTTAGATCTATCTAGGATAATTTTGATATCCGGAAATAGTGTGATTTGGTATTTATTAAAATTAAATTAGTCAAAATCACCTTGCATTCATTTTTAATTCATAGTTAATTAATTTAGTGTCAGAAAATTCCAAAAAAAATAGGGTAGACTAATTTCACCATAATGCATCATCTGGCCAAGTTTCATAATTTGTGGAATTAATTTGACCATCTTTCTGATTTAACTTATAATTTGGCCTTATTTTGCATGTGTTTTGCAGAAAAAAACTGAAAAAGACCAAAAATATCTTCTCTGAAAATCAAACCTTAGAAATTTGCTTCGAATCTACCTAAGGAGACAGCTGCCTCCCTAAGTTTGACCTTGGACTTCCACCAAGTAAAAAAATGCCGCTTGAGATTAACTTGCTTTCATTAAAAGTGGTTTTTGATCTGCTCTCATTATCCGACTGCAACGAACATTAGTAATTAATTTGAACATTAATTTGCTCGAATTAACAAGGGTAGCGGGAGTGGTTATCAGAGTGCTGTAAAGCGGTGCAGCCAAGGGCTGCTTAAGAGACCTCGTGCCCATCATCTTGATGTGGCGAGTGAATACGGATGAGATCTGGAAAACACACAAGATGAGAAAGCAAACCCCTGATTCACCTACTCAACGCAGAGCTGAAGACCGTAAAGGCTCGGTCAGTTATCTTGTCAATTTTATTAGGTGATCAGACAGTCTTTCAGAGCAATTAAGAGAGCTGATAGGAATCCAATACTCCCAACAGACTGCCCCGTATAAAAGGCCGGTAGTCTGTCAAGAAATCGGATGTGGCTCTAGCCAAGTGTGCGGGTCACTCTCTTGCTCATCCAAACCAAATAATGAGGGATTACTCTCCCAAGACAAATTTTTCGGTGAAGTGTCTTTTAGGGTCCATTGTGTTTAGCAGCCCCAATTTTTTAGTTTTTGTTTTTTAAGTATTTTTCAAGCAAGCAACTCCTAACAAATTTTCAGTTCTCCTGGTTATTTTAAGTCCAAAAATTGGGGGAGAAGACGAAAATGCTGATGCACGATCAAACACGTTGATGCATGCAGAGTAAGAAATGCGTACTTGACTCCAACTTTCTACATGCAGGGCGATCCGTGCATAAAATAAAGATTGAAAGTAAACTACTTATATGATGCACGAGGAAAACGACCTTAGACGACGCAAATTCTACACGATAAGAACAATAGTCAGGTAATCAAACTAAGTCCTGAGTCCGATCTTGGGAGCCACTCGGTGTCCGCCACAACGGATCCTGCACGCTTTGTATGTGACTCCTCACGACACGTGGACTCGAGCCTAATTAATCTGACTTTTCCTTTGTGAATTAATTAATTAAGTCTAATTATCAATCTATAGCTACCAGGGTCGAACACAAGGAGCACGATATGGTAAACCTACGAAATAGTCGGAAATCAAAAGGAACTATTTTTTTGGTGGATTTTATGTTTTTAATTTTTTTGAATTTTTAATATTTAAGAAAAAGGTTAAAAAGACTCACAAAGCTCCAATTAAACAATTATTAAGCACCTCAAAAATACTCAGAAAATTCAAATAAAAATATTTTTGGATTCTAGGAATATTCAGATGTTTTTGATATTTTTTGGATTTTCTGAATTTCAGTTAATTTTATAAAAATGAAACAAGCCCAAAAATGCAAAATAGTGTGCAGCTAGAATCTAAAGGCACTTTAAAAATACCTAAAGTGCCTATAAATCTTGAGCAACAATTTTATTGTAAACTATAAATAACTACAGAAGCTAGAAATGCATTTTTTAATTTTTAGGAATTTTGAATGATTTTTCTATGTTTTTAATGTTTTTCAATTTTTAGGGTTTTTATAAATCCAATGCGATGAAAATTAGATAGAAATGAAATGACAACAAAACAAGCAATCAATAATTTTTTTTGATTTTTTAGAGGATTTTTAATTTTTTAGTTGATTTTTGAAACTGGACAGAAGCAAATTTTTAGGTTTTTGAATTTTTCAATATATCAAATGTAAACAAAACGAGCCCAAAAATTCGTAGAAATTTTTACACCATGATAGGAGCCATGTATCCAAATTTCACGAAATTTGGTTAATATTTGCTATTTATTCCAACCAATCAAAGAAGCACGGCACATAGGGACATAAATGCAAAGAAAATAACTTCCACAGACTAAATACTAACATGCGTCAAAAGTCCAGGGGCCCTATTGCAATTTTACACAAATTTAGCACATGTCAAATCTCAGCACGCACAGGGGTATAAGTATAAATATTGAAACTATATTATCAAAACATAATACCCATTAAACCCGAGTCCATACAAGCAAATATCCTAGAAAGACACGTAACGAAGCACAAGCAACCACAACGGAGGGACTAAAATGTAAATACGAAAAACTACAGGGTCACGTATGCAAAATGGTACACTATGCTACTTTTATTTAACAGATTAAATAAGAACATAAAGAAACTGCAGGGAAGGTGGCGCAAATTACCCATCCGAATCGTGCGGGTCACGTGGTGTGCCAGGTGGCGCTCGCTGAATGGAAGATCGGTGGCTCTGGCGCTGACACCTGGTAGATCTAATGGTTGTCCTGCGGGGGCGAACGTGGGCATACAGGAGCCGTTAGATGTCAGATCTAACGGCTCGACAAGGCGCAGGCGATGGACGGTCCTAATGCGAACTGGCGGAGAGGGAAGATCCGACGGCTGGGGAGGGTCCTGGATGAACTCCGCTTGGGCGAAGTTCACCGGAGAACCGACGGTGATCTGGCGCTCCAATGAACGATCGGGCGTCGGGGCTTGACTCGCGACGCTCCTCCGCATCGGGTGGCGAGGTCGGATGAAGGTCCCAGCGGTCAAATCTCATGGACGGGGTGCGTGACCAGCGCGACCTCCGGCGAAGTGGATGGAAGGCGTCCTGGGGTGTATCTGTGCATGCTCTGACTGCAGATGAAAGCTACGACTCGAAGGGAGACTCCGATCAGGGTTATTTGGCTGGAAACAAAGTGAAGCGACAGTGGGTGGAGGTTGAAGCTCCGGCGATGCGACAGATGGAGCTTCGATCCTAATATTGGTTGTCTAAGCCAAGTCTAGGGTGATCAGGCTGTGAGGGAAGGATGACCATGGATAGGGGAATCGATCGGAATGGGGGGATGCAGCTGATGAAGCTCTGACCACTGGGTCGGAGCTGGCGGAGCAGGGAATGGATGAATTGAAATGGACAAAACTGGGATCAAAATGAAGTATACCTGATGGTCCAAGATGAATCCTCAGCTTCGGGGGGTGAAGTGGGTATAGGTCTTCGCCTCTACTACGCTGAGGAAGGTGGGGAGGCTCGAACGCGGTGGAGGTCCGAGCACGTGCTTCGAGCGTCGCCTGCAACCTCTCTCCGACCACCAAAGGGTTCTTCCGAAAGCTGTCACCAAGGGGAAGGTCTCTAGGGTAGAAAGAGGGAGTGCGGCGCGAGCAACGGGACTGGGGCAGGAGTGAACCTTTTATAGCAGATCCTAGGTGGCGAAGAAGATCGGGCAAGGGCTCGCGTACCGAGAAAGATCCGCTCTTCCCTAGGGATCCGCGAGGGTTGTGGATCTAAGGGGAAGAGGTGGGAGGTGGAATCGGAGCGAAAGGTGTCTAGATCTAAGTGGATTAAATGGGAGAAGTGCGGCCAAAACTCGGATTCGGGCGAAGGAGGGTCCGGGAGGGGAGTTGACCGGGGTCAACAGCCCTCCTAGACCAATCAGAAAATTCGTTGGTTAAAATTATTTATTTGTAAATTAATTTAAAAATAGAAAATGATTTTATTTTAAAATATTTTCAAAATAAAAAATGTTTATTATTTTTCAAACTAATTTTTAGTGATTTTTATTTATTTTTTTGAAAAATAAATTATGGTATATACATTATATTACATTATGTACATGTATATAATATTTATTTATTTTTATCTTTACTTTAATTTTGTTTACTTTTGTACAGATACCCTAATTTTATATTTTATTTATTTACAACATAAAATTTGGAGTATGAAAATAAATTTTATTTAATTTTTATGAGTTAATTACAAGTGTTAAATAAATAGGTATATGTTACATATATACATGTAATATGTACAAGGTGAGAGAGAAATTATTTTTATTTTATTTTTCTAATTTTTATTTTATTTTTAGGAATATATACAGGGTAGTATAAACATATTTTTATTTTTATTTTTTTGTGAAAATAAAATATTTATATACATAGAGGAAGTCTGTACAAGATTGAGTGACCCTATCTCTCTCTACTTATTTTATTTGACGATCAGGCCCATGTTGGGCCCTCTCTTGGGATTAGGTCACTCAATATTTATCCTAAATATTTCCCTCTTTTTCTTTTATGCTTTATTCTTTTATTTTTGCACAAATACATGCTAATTATTGCTATTTAACAAATGCATGCTTATTGATAACTTATTGTATTTACAACTATATACATGATGTTTTGCCAAGATATTTAGCTAAAATAAAAGAATAAAGAGTGATGAATGGGGATTCATCAGTGATCAAAAGAAGGTTGAGGTAAGTTTCCATAGTAAAAGAAAATTAATTTGGATTCATGCTAAGTCGCTTAAGCCATCCACTTGATGATGAGAACAATGGAAATTTATAGAGTTAAAAGGAAGAACCTTCATATGATTTTTATTTATTTGGAGAAGGATTATGACTCTATCCACGAGAAATATTGTGGGGGAGATTTGGAGAAAAAATAAGTATTTGTCCTATACAATAACCTCATAAAGGATGTGAATGATAGAGCTCCATCTTGTGTAAGGATCCAATCTGGGAAAACTGACTATTATATTGGTCCACATCAAGGTTTAACTTTGAGTCCATTGCATTTTACTTTGTTTATGGACGAATTGACTCATCACGTTGAAGATGAGATACCATGATTTATGTTATTTTTTGATGATATTGTGTTGATTGAAGAGACTACATATGGAGTAAATGGGAAGCATGAAGTCTGGAGACTTTCTTTACAGAGTAAAGGATTTCATATAACTAGGGCTAAGACTAACTATATGGAGTACATGTTTGATGGAAGCAAAGGTGAAGGAATCGAGGTGAAGATTGATGATGGTGATAACACTCAGAAGAAACATTCTTTTAGATACTTGGGATCTATTTTTCAGCATGATGGAAAAATTGATGGAGATGTTACCCATAAAATAAATGCAGGTTGACTAAAGTGGAGAGGAGCTTATATTATTTTATGTGATAAGAAAAATCCTTTGAAAATCAAAGGAAAGTTCTACAAAATAGCCATGGGACCTACTATGCTCTATGGATCTGGATATTGGTCAGTGAACCATAGACATGTGCAAAGAATGGAAGTAGTAGAAATGAAAATGCTAAGGTGGATGTATGGACATATGCATAAAAATTAGATTCGGAATGATGCAATCAGAAGGAAAGTTGGTGTAGCTCCTATCGAGGATAAGATGCGAGAAAATCATTTAATGTGGTTTCACCATTTGCAAAGGAGGTTGGTTGATGCATCAGTTAGGAGATGCGAGTTTGGGGATGTTGAGCCACCTAAGAGTGGATGAGGAAGGCCCA
This sequence comes from Ottelia alismoides, assembly GCA_037367405.1. Taxonomy (NCBI): domain Eukaryota; kingdom Viridiplantae; phylum Streptophyta; class Magnoliopsida; order Alismatales; family Hydrocharitaceae; genus Ottelia; species Ottelia alismoides. Next base: position 591,464 of record JAZKJV010011368.1, read on the forward strand.
AGAAGTGTTGTAATGAGACTATTTGAATGGATTTTAGTTGTTTGGATCTAAACCCGAGAATGACCCAAGATACATCCGAATGGATGCAAAGAATCCATGTTGTCCGCCCTACTTAAAGTGGGAAAAGGGTTGGTTGTTGGTGTTGAACATCTAAGAAATGAAAGACAACATGTACAAGTTGTTTCTTCTTCTTGCACTACAACAAAATTAGGATATAGTGGCACTTTTTTTGAAATCATCATTAAATCGGTCGTTGTTAAATATAGCGATGGTATTATTGATTACAAGATGATTTTTTATACTTAAAATTAGCGAGGAATATCATATCAATTGTTATATCATTAGCGATAGTACATATAACAACACATATCCGTTTTTAGTTTTCAAAGTTTTAGCTAATCATCGCTAAATTTCAAACTAAATAATATCGACGATTAGATATAATTTCTAAAATTAGCAATGGATATGTGTCATTATATGGACCATCACTAATGATATATGATATTCATTGCTAATTTCAAGTATAAAAAATTATTTCGTAATGAATAATATTGCTACATATTTAACACCGGCTGATTTAGTGATGGATTTTGAAAAAAAACATCACTATAGCTCAAATTTGTTGCAGTGTAACTGAAACATAAGCTTTATATTTGACTTCCGCTTCGTCTTCCTCAACCTTTTTACTTCTTTTTCTTTGTTTGCTTGTGGATTTTAGTAGGCCATTTGCCAGAGCTTGAGTTTTTTGTTCCTATTTTTTATGTCTTTTTACATTATATTTGTCTTCTTCAAGTCAGATTCTCCATCCTTTCAGATTAGTTGCTAGTTCACAAACTACAGAAGAAGCTATATTTTATCACCAGTTGAACATGATTTACAGCTGCATGTTGCTAACATATCATCACTTCCCCTGTTTAACAGAAGCAAACAAAAATGGCGACTGTTCATATAACCCGAGAAGTGGAGAACGTAGAACCTGATGGAAAAGCAGAAGGGAAGAATTGCCGAATAATGCTTTTGAAAAAATCCGTCTTTATGGTCGGTGATTCTTTTTCTCGAGTACTTCTATTATATCGGATATTGGTAATGCAATATCGAAAGCAGGTTTAGAACCAGAAAAGTATTCGCAATGTTTCTAGTGCACATCAAAATTAATGCAGGTGTGTTTCCATTGTTACGTCCAATATTTTCCTAAGGTGCTAAACTATCTTCTGAGATTCTTTGCTTTCCAACGTGGGACTGAATCGGAACACTGCAATCTGAAAATTATGCAGCATCGAATTCCTCTCATGCAACTAATTTCCCTGACATTCTACCATCGATTCCAACTTCAAGCATTCTGCCTTCCCTTACTAACCATGCACAGACCTTTTCTCGTGTGAATGGTACATACGCGTGCATGCCAATATCGGAAAACAAGTCAAAATCACTTTTGCAAAAGTTAGACAAAGTGGATTCGTATTCTCTCCCCATATGATCGATACGTGCAGTTGCTGTTGACGCGTTTCCTCCTCCTCTAAGCAAACAAGCTTTGCACATATACACATATATAATACACCCACATTCTCTCCCGTATTCCAATCCATCCACCGTTTCTTTCTGTTCGAAACATGAGCTATTACGACCATCAACAGCCTCCTCCTCAAGGTAATTATTTTTCATATATAGATCATCATTTATATATCCTACACAGGCCTCCAACTTCCTTATTTTATAACCAATACAATCGATACGTATTATAAATATCAGGGTATCGATACGTTTGATTTTTATGTTATCTGAAATACCAGTTGATATTAACTGTCTGACTGCATGAACCTGATCCATTGCAACCGATATTTCCGTCTATAGCAGCCTACTACCCACCTCCTGGTGGGTTCACCACTCAGGCCATCGCTCCGCAGCCCGTGCCGCCGGCAGCCGGATACCCCGTAAAAGACGGCAACGGGTACCCTCAGCAAGATCAGCTGGAAACTAGAGACAAAGGTGATGGTGGCTTTTGGAAAGGATGGTGAGCACATGTTAGAAGTGATTTGTTTTTTAATCTTTATGCAGAAAGTTGCGATTCAAGGAAATCTGATGCCGTTTTTTTTTGTGTTTGCAGCTGTGCTGCTTTATGCTGTTGCTGCCTATTAGATGCGTGCTTCTGAGCTGCAGTTGCTGCATATATATCTTAATTAGAGTCTAGTTGTTTCAATTATGAGACAGTTATATATGGTTGATGTGTATGTGCAACTTCAACTCCTCCTTGTGGTTATTGTGCTATGCTCTGTACTGCTATGTCTACCTAACTCGTAGATCCATTATGTGTTTTAAAGAATTTGAATGTTTGAAGATCTTAAGAAGGCATTGGTAATTCTTAGAAATATATATAAACTTGTACCAATGCATGCCCTAGAATTTATGTCACTAATATCTCGATAGAACAAACTCGCCTTTGCTCGGAATTCACAAGGTGCGAAGCAAAAGATGACCGACTATCCTGCAAGTAGCGAAGCGAAAGATCGTCAACTATTCAAGCTGCATTCCTCCACACTGGACCCATGCTTGCCCTCACATTGTTCTATGTTAAATTTATAAAAACAAATATATATTATTCCTTGCAAATTTATCTTTTTACTTTTGTAACTCGCAATGAATTCCATATTCCTTGCCAAAGGTTCATTAAATGACGATTATTTGCTAAGTTTTCCTAATATTGCAACAATTTGAGAAAAACAAATTTAATGGATAACCATGATATATATTTCATTGCTAACAATATAATAATAAAAATATTAGAAAATAAAAGGAAATTTTGCAATGAATAATATTCATTACTATAAATTTAATGACACAAGAGATGCCAATTAATATTATACTATCTACTGCCCTATTGAAAAACCATACTTGATGTAAAGATAAAAAGGTAGTTGTATCGACTAAGTGTATAGCATTAAGTACAAGAGTGACAAACTCAGGGAGGCAAACTATTGGAAACTAGGGTTAAATTAAAGAAAACTAAGGTTTAAGGGCTACCTAATTTTTATTTGTTTTTAGGGATTTTTCTAGATTTTTATTTAATTTTTTTGAATTTTATATTGTTTTTATGAATTTTAAGTATTTTATATTTTTTATTATTTTAGAAAATGTTTTGTATTTTTTTATTTTGAAATTTTTATGTTTAAATTTTTTTATTATTTTTATGAAAATTTTTAGAGGTTTTTAAAATTTTATGAGTTTTGTATTATTTTTAATGTAAAAGCTATGAAGTATTTATGATTTTAAAATAGTAAATCGAATGAAAATATTTTTATTTTATTTTTAATAAAAAGTAGCTGAAATTATCTTTAAAATTATATGTTGTGCGTATTTGTGTGATTGTTATTTATTTATTACAATTTTTCAAAGTTTTTACGTATTTTGTATTTTTTATTTTAATATTAAATTTTTATTTTATGTTTGATTTATTATGTAAGATATGGTAAATTTTATAGAATTCTTGAAGAATTTTTTATATTTTTTATTATTTTTAGTTTCTTATATTTTAATGGGATTTTAATGATTTATTTAAAATAGAAAATATTTTTATTTTGCAAAACTGATTTTATACTGTATATCAAATAAATACGATATTCTTATATATTCTTATATTTTGTATTTTATTTATTATGTAGTATAGTAATGTAGTAGTATTATATACAATATAGTGGTCTTTGTGTAATTCGCAGGAAGTAATGGGCGTTTGTAAGATATATAGGAACCTCAGGGAGTCCACGCACAAAAATTCCATTCTCCACGTGATCAAGCACATGCTTATGCCAACTGTTGGCTCTGTTTGAGAATACCAAAAGTAACGTTGGTAGAAATTGCAACTTTACCCAAAATAAAATTGCTCACGCACGTGCGAGTCACGTGTGCTCCAGAGGGCTTAAGTGGTGGATGTCATGGTTCTATCTCAAGTATCTGATCAAGGGACGGATCGGATGGCTTGCGATCAATCTGGATATCACCTTGTTCTTCCTCAATCTACTGCATGCGGCGGTGAGTTGAAGTGGAGCGCAGGTCGAGATGCGACGGTCTTCAGGTGTGGTGGTTTGATGTGATCTATCTCCATCTAGTGGATCGAGTTAAGGATCAAAGGTGGAATGCTCACACTGAAGCTCTTGTACTATTTCTCGATGATCGAAAGAGAATCTTCGGTTATGGAGTTTGATCGGGGATATAAAAGGTTACATATGAAGGCTCCATCTCGTGGCCTTAGTAATGGAAATATGATCTCAATGAAGGATATTGCTCGTCACCAGATCAATAGTTGGTGCTAATGGATTAGGAGTTGATGTTGTTCGCAACTATAGGACGCGATGCAAATATGCTCGAGGCACCTGTAAATGTCACTGACTCAAGGTGAACCTTGGTCTAAATCGCATAGGAAGGGGATAAATCGTGTATGTGGAACGGAAATGGATAGGTTCGAAGGTGGATGAAGATCTCATTAATAGGGATTGGTGATTTGGAGAAGATCGGAAGGGAGAAATCACATAGGAATGAAGGAGAATGGAAGGATTGAGATGATAAACCAGTGAAGGTAGAATTGAGATGAAGAAGAAGAATAGGCAACCTAACATGGAATAAAGTGCTAAGAGATATGTGTGCGCCTATGGTCCTCGAGGATTCGCCTGAGCATTGGAGCTTGAGATGAACTCCATGAGTTGTCTTCACCTCAGTGCGACGGCGCTGCTCTCGAAGGCTCGACGTGCAGAGGAGCAGAGGCTCAACTCCAACGGTGGATCACGCCGACCCTTCTCTCTCTTGCTCTACGGATATACATGGTCGTTGTCACCACCCACTTGCCCAAAGCTGTGGAGGTGAAATTGGGAAAATGGAAGATACCCAGTGAAGGGGGTCGACGACTCCTTTTATAGAGCATGATGGTGAGGTAGTTAGCCTACCAGCCTAATAGCCAACGAGCAGTGGTAAGGTTGGTTGGCCGGAGGAGAATGAAGGCCGGAAAAAAAGGAATAACCGATATCAAAAGAAAAACAATGGGGAAGAAGAAGAAATAGAAAGGGGAAAGGAAGAGAGAGAAAGAAAATAGGGGAGAGGGAGAGAAAAGAGATAAAATAAAATATAATTAATATTTAATTAATTAAATTAATAATGAAATAGATTAACTAAAGAATGATAAATTATCAAATAATTAAGTAAATAAGTAATTAAATAATTTATTTAATAATTAAATAATAATGATGATTAAATAGTAAATAACTTAGTCGATAAATTAATAATTAAATAAATTTTATTTATTTAATTTAAAAATAAAAGATAGAAATAATGTATATAAATACTAATATATCCCATATTAAATAATAGTATAAATTAAGGTACATTGTATATTTTATACCAATACGATATCGAAATCCACATTTTTCATATTATCTCTGATTTTAGCAAAATTAGTGTCATTTGGTAGATAATTCAATAAAACGAATCTTGGGACTGAGTTTGTCCAATTTGGAGTCCATATGGTGGAGTTATGAAGTCCGGAAAATTTAGGTAACGGTTTCATGACCTCAAGATTTATTGGTATTTTGACTTAAATTATATTTTCATATATTTTTATTGATTTGTAGAAGTATTTTAGAAAATAAATTAAATTAAACGTAGTTACAACTAATTAATTAAAAATCTGGGAAGTTTCTACATATTGTACATATAGACAACAAGGCTCAAATGCCAAAACTCACCCATTTTATTCTAATATTTTTATATTTTTAATAAATATTATGAAGTATAAAATGAAATTTGAAAGTGAGTTTAGTCAGTTTGGAGTTTTCTATAATTAATTAAGAACCTCGAAAATCATCTTTTATGGTTTTTTCGATCCATGATATTATTTTAATTTTATGTTGAATAACTTTTCTGATATTTTTATAAAATAATATATTTTTTATGAACTTTTATAAAGAAAGTATTTTGATTTGAAATTTTCTAAGTAATAAATAAAATAGGTGAAATATTCACAATGTGAAAAATGAATAAAGATATTTTTTATTGTCTCGATTTTCTGATATTTTTATACATATATCATTGGATCTAGAGTGACTATCTTTACCGATCATACCGCCATCAGGTACCTCATGGCAAAGAAGGATGTCAAAGCGAGATTGGCTAGATGGATCCTTCTACTCTAAGAGTTTGATATTGAGATTAAGGATAAGCCTGGAGTCAAGAATGTGCCGGTGGATCATCTCTCCCGATTAGAGCATCTTGAGGATTCTGAGCATATTGATCCTATTATAGAGATCTTCCCAAATGAGGCGATCCTTGCTATTGCCTCGCTCCTGTGGTACGTCAACATTGTGAACTATCTTGTTGCCAAGAAAGTTCCACAAGATTGGCCCAGGCAGAGACTTGAGACCTTCCTAGCGAAGGCCAAGTCTTACCATCAGGAGGATCACATCCTTTACCATGAATGAGGGGATAGTGTCTGGCGATGGTGCATTCCTCAGGAGGAGCACCATAGTGTTCTCACCTACTGCCACAAGCTAGAGGCAAGAGGATATTACTATGGGAGGAGAACGACACAGAAAATTCTCCAATCCGACCTATGATGGCCTACTCTCTTCAAAGATTCTGATGAATTCGTGAAGAGGTGTACTGAATGTCAGAGGATGGGCACTTGTGGACATCATGATATGATGTCGATGCAGCCCATTCACTTCTGTGAGGTTTTTGACGCATGGGTCATCGATTTCATGGGTCCATTCCCTAAGAGTCAGGGATTCGAGTACATTCTATTGGCCGTTGATTATGTGAGTCGTTGGGTTGAGGCCATCCCCGCTCGAGCCACAGATGATAGGACTGTATGCAAATTTTTGAGGAAGAACATCATTTCACAGTTCGGGGTCCTAGAGTGTTGATATCTGACGGGGGGTCTCATTTCATTAACGATAAGGTAAAGGCCCTTACTAGCGAGTTCATCATTGACCATCGAGTAGCCACACCGTATCATCCTCAGACCAATGGTCTTGCTGAAGTGTCAAACATGGAGATCAAGACTATTTTGCGGAAGGTCGTACACCCTGACCGAAAGGATTGGTCACAGTTTCTGGACTCGGTTTTATGGGCATGTCGGACGTCCTTCAAGACTCCTTTAGGTACATCTCCCTTTTGCCTCGTTTATGACAAGCCCTGCCATTTATCTGTTGAGATTAGGCACAAGTCACTTTGGGATGTCACAGATATACTTTTGGATCCAGTGAGTATAGGAGATCAGAGGAGGGCAGAATTGGCAGCCCTGGAGGAGCTTAGAGATGAAGTCTTTTCGAGCAGCCTATATTACTAGGAGCGAGTAAAGGAGTGGCATGATTCTCATATCAACCACAAGCAGTTTGAGTTAGATTAGAGAGTATGGTTGTTTGATGCTAGGATTAGATTATTTCCAGGGAAGTTGCAGAGCAAGTGGAAGGGACCATACCTGGTCCAAAAGGTACATGACAATGGGAGTATTGACATATCTGAGATGTCATCTGAGTCTACCTTTCGTGTTAACGGGCAGCGACTCAAACCATATCTAGATCATGAGTCGTTGGTCGTTGACTTCGTCCCTATTCATTTTGCGTGAGATGTGGTTCTTGACTCATATCTAGTGCATCTCATGCCTGATTATCACTGTCTTACACCTTGTATAGATCCAGATGTCCATATCATTCCATTCTTTAGTCTCACATCCCATCTTCATCCTATGATTATGCTACACTTAGGGTGTACTTTACCGTAAGTATACGGGGGATGTTGGACTCTTGAGTATTCTGTTGATTTTTTTACCTCTGTTTTGTTGTCTATACTTAGGGTTATTTTACCCTAAGTATAGGGGAGATAGACCCTGTACATTCTTCCACTCGGATTTCCCTTCATGTACAACTAGCTATACTTAGGATTAATTGATCCTAAGTATAGGGGGAAACACCGAGCTCTCTTCATTCTCTTCTTTGACTCATCGTTGTAGCATACCATTCCTTTTCAGTTCCCTATACTAAGCACGAGTTATGTCTTCTTCATCGCTCTCGATCCACTCTGAGGACATCGTTCGAGCTAAGTATAGGGGGTGTTGTATATATTTCATATATACTTTAGCCATAACTCGTACTTTGTGTGAATTTGTTAATAAATAAAATGACTAAAATTCTTTTATCCAAAAAGCATAAAAATTTAAAATTTTTCCTTGTACATAAAAAATCTTTATTGCACATACATAGTTATTTATAAAATTTATTTTTGTACAAATGTTTGTAAAAATGTGTTGTGTAAAGAGTTTGTAAATATTTTGATATAAAAATTATGTATATAGTACACAATTTTTGTAAAATATTTGAAAAACGAAAGTTTGCAAAAACCCTTGTGTAAATGTGTGTAAATATTTTGCAAAACTTCATGCATTCATTTAATCAAACATTTTTCAAAAATTTTGCACATTTTCAAAAACCTGCATAAAAACATTTTTTATATATTTTTATAGTTTTTCTGAATCATAGTTGACATTTAAACTGGTATGGAATTAAATTGAAAAATGGAGCTTGGTTAAGACCTTAATCCACATAATTCTAAGAGGAACCTTATAGGGCTTAGGGTTAAGACTTTTCAGGTCCATTTGGGACTTAATTCTTTGAGTCCACTAGGCTATGATCATATGTCATCTTTATGAACCTATGTAGAACACTTAACAACGCACACATGACTCTCAGAGACAATCGCTTTACTTGCACCAGCACCTTACACATAGCTCTCCATGGATGAGGTGGTGAGGAGGCAATTTCCTTTGGCTTGGGATAACATATGAGGGTAGTACTTCTAGGCGGAACCTCTCTTTTTCTTTTAGTGAAGGAAGTGCATCTCAACTTGGTCTGGTGGTGTTGAGGTCTAAAGATAGGAGTTGTGGGTTGCAATAAAGCTTTAAAAGAGGGAAAAACTCCTAATGTATATATGCTGCACCATGTAGATATGTTGTGCATATGCACATCGAAAAAAATGTATAAAGAAAGAAAAACTCCAAAAAAGTGGTGGTCTGATTGAAAATAAAATACCCACTAGAGTGTATATAGTCAAATAAAGCAAAGCTTATGTTACGCATGCTCATCTCATGAAGCTTGCAGCGGGAGACTTAGCTACAATGGTTGGGCTCCCAAGGATACATGGCTACACTGGTCATGGTCCATTCTCTTCTTCTTCCTCTTCTTGAGCTGGTTGAACTTGAACTTAGAAGGGAATACCCCGCTCCTCGAGAAAAAAACTACCAGACTAGGGCATTAGAGTTACCTTGTTAAGGGTGGTTGTCACTTTGTCATTTCTAAGGTGGGGAGCTACATCACTTACACAGTACAAGGAAAGATTCATGGTCATTAGAGTTTGTGTATGTAGACTTGTTCTGATCTGGATTGTTGAGGAGTCTTGACCATAGATTGGTGGAACTTAGAGGCTGCTGAGTTTTAAGCTTAAGTCCAAATAAGGTTCTGACAAACCAATAATCCAAAGATCTGACTGAGCTCCATACTTCAATTTAATGAAGGCAAGTTTAATAATCAACCTTGATTTCCCTTCTTTTTCTTTTTCTTTCTCTTTTCACTTCTTTTTCAAATAAGTGTTTGCTAAGGGACTAGCAAAAGTAAAGTATAGGGGGGTGATGAATCCCCATTCATCACTCTTTATTCTTTTGTTTTAGCTAAATATCTTGGCAAAACATCATGTATAAAGTTGTAAATACAATAAGTTACCAATAAGAATGCATTTGTTAAATATTAATAATTAGCATGTATTTATGCAAAAATAAAAGATATTTAGAATAAATATTGAGTGATCTAACCCAAGAGAAGGTTCAATATGGACATGATCGCCAAATAAAATAAGTAGAGAGATATAGGGTCACTCTACCTTGTATATACTCCTTCTATGTATATATATTTTATTTTCATAAAAATAAAAATAAAAATGTTTTTATATTTCCTTCTATATATTTCAAACAATAAAACAAAAATTAGAAAAATAAAATAAAATAAAATAATTTCTCTCTCTACAACCTTGTGCATATTACATGTATATATGTATCATATATTTATTTATTTCATACTTGTAAATAACCAATAAAAATAAAATATAAATTATTTTATACTTCAAATAATATGTTGTAAATAAATAAAATATAAAAATGGGATATTTATACAAACAAAGAAAATAAAAATAATTGTATAAAATACATATGTAAATTATATCTGTATATAATATAATATAATATAATGTATCTAGATTAAATTATTTTTCATAAAAATAAACAAAAATTATCAAAAAATATTTCGAAAAATAATAAACATTTTTATTTTGAACGTTTTTTAAAATAAAATCATCTTCTATTTTTAATTTATTTTTCAATTTTTTTGACCAATCTATTTCTGATTGGTTCGGGAGGGATGTTGACCCCGGTCAACTCCCCCTCCCGGACCATTTTCGTCCGGATCCGATTTTGCCCCATTTCTTCCCAATTTTCCCGATCGGATCTTGGCTCTCTTACCCCGATTCCTTCGCCTATTTCTCCCCAATGGATCAGCGATCCTTGCGGATCCCTAGGGAGTCGCGGATCATTCTTGGATTACGTGTTCCACCCGATTTTTTCAGCTGCTTGGAGTTTGCTATAAAATCACTCCTTCGATCCCCCAGGTCACTAGCTCGCATCGCACACTCTCCTTCTACCCTAGACTCCTTCCCTTTGGTGACAGCATTAGGAGGAACCCTTTGGTGGTCGGAGAAGGCCGCTGCAGCCGACGCTCAAGCTTCGTGGCCGGAGTTCCGCCGCGACGAGCCTCCCCCTCCTTCCGTAGCGAGGTCGAGGCGAAGACCCACTTCGACTTCATCCCCTGGAGCTCAGGATTCAGATAGGACCCTCAGGTAGCCTCCATCTCAATCTTAGTTCCGTTTATTTCGATTCTTTCAATCATCGCTCCGCCAGCTCCGACCCGCTCGTTGGAGCCTCATCAACCACCTTTATCCGCTTTGATCGACAACCCCGCTCACCGTCACCCTTCCCCCGCAGCCTGATCATCCTAGGCTTGGCTTGGAAAGACAAGATTATGTATGTGCATAAGGACATGTTTGTATTTATATGTATATATGAGAGAGAGGGAGAGATTGTGCTAATATAAGTGTGTGTATGTTTGTGTATTTACATGTATGTAGAAGTGTGTGTATTTAGAACCCTCTAATAATTTGATTGTAGAATCAACAACTCTCACTTTAAAGATCAAACCTCCCCACCCACCCCCATTAATTAGTAAAAAAATGTGTGTGTGTTTATATGCATGTAAAGTATGCATTTGCCTGAGTGTTAATTGTGTGGTGTTAGTGCTTGTGGGTAAGTGTGTGTTTGTATGTACGTAAATGTGTGTAGTTAAGTATGTAAGTTAGTTTTTATGTCTTTGTGTGTAAATGTAAGGGGTAATGAGTAGCCCGGGTACTTATGAAAGTACCACATTTATTAAGAGGGAATTACTTATTTATTGGGTAAATATTAATTAAGAGATAAAACTGATAATTATACTTTTTCATAAACACTATTTATTACCTTTGAATTCACGATATGTCTTTATCATTGATGCACTCTCATATTTTTTATCCAAATCTAAAATGAAAATTAAACCTTTTACATATGAAATTTCTATTTTTGTGTATGGCTTAAAATGTTAATTTACAAACATATTGGTTGGCGAAACGAAATATCGACAATATGTCGGTGAAATATCACCAATATTTCACTGAATCTATCCCCAAATTAATAGTGAGCATCGAAAAATGCATAGAGAGAAATTCTCCATTTCGGTGGCATTTTCCCACATGGGTGAAATTGATATTTTGACGATACCAAAATTTGGTAAAATTCGAATTAAGATTTTGTTTAAACCATTGATCTACACCGTTCAAAATAGATACATGTACGGGTACATCACTTGCAAGCCATCATGTGCATGTGAATTTAGTCAAATTTTATATCATATTAATTTTGGATTTGGATAAAAAAGATGGGTGATGGGTAAGGATGAGCATTGGACTGGGCCGGCCCTGCCCAGCCCGAAGCTCAGCCCAAAAAGCCTGGCCTGATCCAAGCCCAAATAAACATCGAGCCGGACATGGGCCCAATTGTTAGGCCCGATTTTTTTTGGGGTCGGGCTCGGGCTTGGCTCGGCCTAGCACAACCCAGCCCAAGGGTCCAGCCCGAAGAGGGCTCAAACTCTTCCCATATCCTACACATCTGGAAGCTCTCAATGTTGCATACACACTCTGTTCATGTATCATGTCTTCATACAATGTTTATAGATCAAGAAAGTTAGGTATGAGACATATGAGTTGATGATCATTGTATTTCATTTCAGAATTAATTTTCCTTAATTAGTCTATAACTTAGATTCCTGTGGTTATTTTTTAATTTCTTAATGTTTATTTTTTTCATCAAAAAATTTTCTATTATTGAACTTTTACCCAATATGGACATTATGTCCATTTTTTAACATGTAGTCCCTGGTACACCTGTTGTTGTTAATTGTGTAGGTTTGGTTCACTCTTTCAAGTTCTGTAATGAGAGACGTTTACGGTATCTAACATTGAGTGGACTTGTATAAAATGAGCAATCATCTCCGGTAAAATTGAGTTTTCGTTGTTTCACAAGTATTATGGCATATGTTTTAACAATTTTAACTCGTTTAAGTTGAATTGAGATTGACTTTAAACAAAAACTTAAATTTAATAATCTATAATGGGTGGAGATGGGCCAGCCCGACACAAGCCCGACCCATAGGAATAGGACCGGGCCTGGGCTTACGCCGAACCAAAAAAAATATTGTGGGCCTAGGTCCGACCAAAGGCTCCAGGTTTTTAAATGGGCTTGGTCCTGAGCCCTTCAAGGTTCGGTCCAACCCGGCCCATGCTCATCCCTAGTGATGGGTAATGGATACCACAGGTATCAGTGGAAGTACCACCTTTATTCAGAAGAAATCGCTTATTTATTTGATACATATTAATCAAGGGACAAAATCGAGAATCATAATTTTTCATAATCACCATTTATCAACTTTGATTTCACGATATGTTTTTTTGTCGTCATTCACTCTCATCTTTTTCTATCCAAATATAAATATAAAATGAAATCTGAACCTCATACATATGAAATTTTGTATTTTTGTTTATGGTCGAAAATGCAGATTTACAAACATATAGGCTAGCAAACGAAATATCGACGATATGTCGGTGACATGTCGCTAACATCTCACCGAATCAGACCCCAAATTAACAGTGAGCACCGAAAAAAGTACAGAGAGAAATTCTTCATTTCGGTGACATTTCGCCACATTGGCAAAATCGATATTTCGAAGATACCAAAATTTGGCAAAAACTCGAGTTATGATTTTGTTTGGACCATTGATCTACACCATTCAAAATGGATACATATACGGATAAGCCATGTGCGAGTCATCAGATGCATGTAAATTTAATCTAATCTTTATCATATCAATTTTTTCAATTATTTTGTGTATATGATTTGTATTCATTTCATATCAGTATCATTTTTTACGCTTCGATAATATATTTTTCATATTTACTAATATTTGTCTGCATCCATGTTTATATTTTAGAAGATATAAGAACAATGCTTATATATCGGTATTTGTACCTATTTAATTGCATATTTTTGAATAAATTGAGTAGTACAAGTTTCTAACCTGAGTATCCATTAATCCAAACAGATTTTTTGGATGATTTCATGTCAGGGTTTAGCGGGTATCCGACCCATCATTTTCAAATGAGTACCCGTGAATTAAAGGTCAAATAAATCGGTCAGTTAACCCGATTATATTTGAACACCCCTAGGTAAATGCGAGTTTACGTGTATGTGCTAAAGGTGTGTGTATATTATATGTTAATACATACATAGATGATGTGTGTGTGTCTGTACGATGTGTGCGTTCAAATTTATTTAAAGTTTTTTATCTAACTTTTTAAATAGTATCAAATGTCAGATATATTATTTTTAATACAAAAACTTTTTTATATAGATTAAAAAGCTGAATAGAGAATCGACTGTGATGGAGTGCTGATCCACCTCCATATAGACGTGGGAAGGGTCATGGGAAGATGTTGTCCACACCGCTAAAACCTCGGCGGCAAGTGCTTAAATTATATTTATATAAAAACCTATTTCTAATCATCTTTTATATGTATGATAATATGTTTTTCCTTATATTTTTTATTTTTCTGAAATGAAACCTAGTAGAATTTAGATCACAGTATGTCACCATGTTGTCATTCCAAATTCGACTTAATTTGAGACTTCTATCACCTCTGTCAAGACTGTCAAATTTTAACGGTTTCAGAATTGCTGAAATTGACTGCATTCAAATGAAAGTATCAGGAACGTCTGTTTTGCATGAAACTTGAAGCACATATTCCACTTATTATTCTAAGCAAATCCCATCATGTTTCATTTTGAAAAATGAAAAAATTTTGCAGAAAGAAAGGTGAGAGCATACTCTTATATGCTAATAGAGAGCATACTCATTGAACCCTATATATTAATATACTTTACATTTACATGCACTATATGTACACTATTGTTATTGTACTCTATGTGTTCTACACTTTGCCATTTGTGTATATATTTTTGTGTTTTGATTTTCATTCTATTTGCAAGAGTACTTTTTATTGTGTTTTTATGTATTTCTTTGTATCATGGTTGTCCATCGAAGATCCTAAGAGGATGTCGTTTAGAAATATAATGTTACCATAACATGCATATTCTTGACATTGGATGGACATTTTTACCATGGGATTTTATTTTAAAGAAAGCGGTTTATTGAATAATATCATATATGTCGCTAAATATTGAAAAATAGCAATGGATAAGCGTCGCAAGGTGGACCGTTGCTAGTGGTATAGCAACAGATATGATATTATTCACTAATTGTGAGTACGAAAACTCATTTCGCAACGAATAATATCGTCATTTTATATTTAACACCAGTTAATTTAGTGACATATTTTCAAAAAAAAACATCACTATAGTTCAATTTTATCATAGCGCATATTTGAGTAATTATAGTTCTATATGAGATAATTATGTTATATTGAAGATTCATAAATGCCGCACACTATCTGAGATCATGGATAAGATTACACATTTGAAATTAGGGGATCAAACTGATAAGTCAAATAATTAATATACTAAGAAGGATTAAGACGTAAGCACACCCATCACGACACATAACTGAACCCTGTTAAAAAATAATGATAATGATGTTAATCCTTGACATGATGACATTTTCGTTTGATTAAAAAACGAATTCTCTTTAAATGACAAATAATTTAAATTTATCTATCGATGATAAGATCCATCTGACTAGGAACAATCTCCAGGTCATCAAAATCTGTCTTATCGTTTACACCTCATCTCCTATATAACAAATTCGGTTCTTGCTTATAAATGAGGAAAAAATGAGTACGCCTTTGCTTCATTTTTCTGTGATATTTTTTTATATTTTCAAAAAATATCATAATGTATTTTCATCACATATTTCTCTAATATGACATTCTAATTTCATCATAAATAGAGATTCATATACATTTCATCTAGAACATGTAATTTTAACGGTCTTAGAATTGTTGTGATCGACATGTTTTAGATGAAGGATACATTAATCTTTGTTTCTGACGAAATTATAATGACATATTACATGGATATAGTAATGAAAATACATGATGGTATTTTTTAACTAAAAAAATAAAAAATTTCACCAGAAAATAAAGCGGGAGCAGCCCCGTTGAACCTTTATAAATATAAGTCGGATTTTATTTAAAGGGTTGATTAGAGACCACTTGTTTAAAAGGTTTATTTGAAAGGTTCTATGCTATAGCAACATCTACATAAATTTAAGGTCCACCTGTATTGCAATGCAAATGAAAATGGATAGACGTGACTATGGTAGTAATTAACTAGCAAGATGTGCATATATATTCGCATGACATCTGCATTATCTTTATTTGTATGTGGATGAACAAGAGGCCATTGTGCATATTTTTGCTGTAAGATCTTCGCTTGAATTGAACAAAATATAAATTAAATAAAGGGGCACCGAGATTAAATGTCAAATAATTATGTCCAACCTCATTATACTTTGTCCTTCCCCATTACCTCCATTCCATGTTTTTTAATTGAACAATTTATTATTCCATCGCATTCTCAAAAAAAATAGATTTTTTTGTTGCATCCTTCGTAATATAAACTTTGATAAATACTTGAAAAGGAATAATGAATAATCGTTTATTTTAATTTCCATCCTTGACAACCTATTAAGCACAAGTAATTATATGAAATAGATATTACCTCAAGGTCCTTCACCTTGGACTTGTTATCCCCTCTCAATTATATTAAGCCCTTGGAAGAGGGATTGTCCGCTGAGGAAAAGATCACGAATGTCGAAGTGGCTCAAAGAAGAAGATGATTCAAATGATGATTATGTATTTCTCATCATGAATCAAATGTATATTGAAGATATGCAAATGGATTTTTTTGTTTGCACGACTCCTCATAGATATCAATTCTCTACCTATGAGAACACTAACAATAGAGATGCCATCATAAGGAGCAATATGACATACAGAATTATCAGTAGCGATTCTGTAAAAATCAAGATGCATGACAAGATGAAGAGGTTCGTTTCATAAGTTTATCATGTTATAGGCCTGAGAAAGAATCTTATATCTCTTAGAATCTTGAACTCTAAATGGTACAATTATAATGTAGTAGGAGGAACTTTGAAGGTGCTCAAAGATGAGACAATAGTCGTCAATGGTATTAAACATATTACATCTATGATTCACAAGAATCCACAATAACCAGGTTTAAAATTTAAATAAAAATTATGACATATGTAGCTAGGGCACAACCAGGTCTTTTTCGGAGATCTCAAAGGATCCAAATTGGGATTCTGTGAGCATTGTTTGTTTAGACAATGACACATGTTCACATCAATGTTTATAGTTGGGGCCCTCATGTGTACCATTTAGAGATACAATATATCTCTTATTTTTTTATCAGTTATTTTTTTATCGTAATGGAGCATAAGAGAAAGACATCAGAGATTTTTACGTCGAGTGGAAGATCTTAGACGAGAATAGAATTCAAATAAGTTCAAGCTATTGTGCATGGATGATGTCATCGAGTTATGTTTATTAGAGTTCAATGAGTTTTACAAGGAAAAGGGGTTGCGAGACACCACATTGTCAATGATACTCCATAAAAGAGTGGACATGCATAAGTAATGAACATGAAACTTTTGAAGAGAATAAGGTGTATGCTCTCAATTATTGGCATTGATTAGAAATTCTGAAAATGAAACTATGAATACATCTTGTTACTTGGTTAACCAGATTCGTGCCTCCGCCATCGATGATAAAATAACTTTTGAGGCATGTTGTCGCAATCATGCTGATCATCAAGTTTTACATGTATCTTTGGTTGTGCTTCATAATAGTGTTGCTGCATAAAAATTAGAACCAAGGAAAAGAAAGGGTGTTTACATATTATGATGTGAAAGGGACGTAGAATTTGATGACTTTTATGAGAATGGAATCATTGTTAGTAGCAATGTTATCTTTGATAAGAATTCCACGCTTGATTCGAGGGTTGAGTATGTTGATACAAGGATATGTTATGATATCCACAAATAAGTGGCCTTCGGATGTGAACTAAGTATTGATTAAGTAGTTGATCACACTGCTTCTAATCATGTTGATGATAAAAACCTGAAATTGACCAACTAGAGCAGATTCTCATACCATTATTGTTGATCAACCTCACAGTTAGATACATCTTCCTTAAATGTATTGCTTTGAGAACATGTCTTCATTTGTACAAGTTATTGAGGAGGTAGGTTCTCTAGAGCCATCCACATACAAGGAGATAGTTGATTACTACTATAGGAGAGGAGATGCAGTCTTTTTGTAAGAATTAATCGACGTAGCTTGTCAAGTTACTAATGCGTTCATTGGCATGAATCTTAGATAGTCAAGGCATAAGATATAACTCATGACTACTTTAAAGGCTACAGTCAAAAGGAAAGCATTAGTAAAACTCTCATTGTGAGACATACTTCCATAAAGGTGCTACTAGCTCTTGAAGTACATCGAGATGTAGAAATAGAGCATTTAGATATGACAAAAACCTTTCTACAAGATGAACTCGAAAAAGATATTCTGGAGAACCAACTAGAATTTTCATTTAATGCAACGAATACCATGTGTTTAGATCGAAGTAGTCCTTATATGGACTCAAGCAGTCTCCTAATAAGAGATATAAAAGCTATACAATATTATAATGCATAAGATATGATAATTGGTGACGGTCACGAGACAATCATCCTTAGTGATTTTATAGGGAATAATTATAGGTGTCAAAAATCACAATCTCGATGAGCTCACCTTGATCTCAACTCGATAGAGTTCGCAATCTTGGATCGAAAAGTTATTGGGTCCGAGTTCGAGTCAGATAAGTGATATATTAGCATTATCAAGTCGAGTTCGACTCGGGTCGTTTCGAACTCACTAACTTTATAATTCAACTTGATTTTATTAATTTTTTGAATATTTTCCATACCACGTGGGTGATGACATGTCCGAGCAATACATGTTAGGAAATTAATTAATCCAAGGTCATTGCGACTCGAATCATAAGGCACAATCAACAAGAAAAAGGAAGAGAACCACTCAGTTAAGATAAATCAAACAATCAAATCACACAAAAAATATCAGCGGTCTCCACTATATATTTTTACCTGGTATAGCAACAAGGGTTGAACACAAGGATTACGAGAAATCCTATGAAGTAGTCGAAATTCAGATATAAAATGCATATTTCTATTAGTTTTTTGTTTTGCAAATTTTTATGATTTTTTAATTAAGGGATAAAAACAAGCAAATAAGGAAAAAAGGTAGAACACAATGCCTTTTTAATTTTTATTTAAAACTAAAATGCTAAAAAAATAAGAATAAAAATATTTTTGGGTTTTTCAAAGATTAATTTTTTGGTAATTTTCTGGGATTTTGATGTTTTTGTTATTTTATAAAAATCAAACAAGGACTAAAAATACAAACAATGCACAACCATGATTAAATTGCAAATTAAAATTAACTAAAATGACCTAAAATCCTGGAAAGAAATTTTATGATAAACTAGAAAGCAAAGGCTATAAGCAGGAACTAAAATTGGATTTTTTTATTTTTCTAGAATTTTTGTATGATTTTTATAAGTTTTAAGAGTTTTGTAATTTGTAAGGGTTTTCAAACAAAAACGCTACAGAAGGTAAAGCATACAGAACCACACACACATGAATTTTTATGGAATTTTTAAAGTAATTTTTATGTATTTTCCAAAGCAAATAGTACACTTTTTTAGGGTTTTTAAGATTATTAGGAAATACTAGATGACACTAATTTAATCCACAAAAATCACAATAAATATTACTTGTTAACAGGAGCTAACAATAATTTTTACAGGATTTTTGAGATCAATTTGGTATGTGTTTAATTAACTAAGAGTTACACAGTTGGTAGGGACCTACTTATAATTCCAATAAAGCTTCAGGCCAAACAATAACACAAATAAAAAGCCTAGGGACGAAGAGGCAAATTATCTAGTGAATAAACGCACATGTGCAATAAACCAGGCACATAGGTATAAATGCAAATACTAAGAACTTTCCCTTCAAATCATAACATTTATATGTTCAGGGCATAGCATGCAAATATCCCAAACAAGCAAGTGGGACGGCACACAAGTGTACATAAACATGACCTAAATGCAAATACTGAAAATAACAAGGGTTCAATTGCAAAATATCTAAAGTATTTTAAATTACAACAAATATTTACAGGTCTAACTAAAAAACAAAAAATAGAGCGGGGCCAAAGTAAAGTTTACCCCTTATTAATACGTGATCCAATGGCTGCAGGCAGTCCACTTATGGATGAACGGTCCAGATACGCTGGTACCCCTTCACAATGGACTGCAGAGAAGAGATCCTCAGATGGATCCGACGGTTTCGGGCCTACCGATGGTGGACGGTGAAGATCAGAACTGGGGGAAACCTCGATCTGGCGGCTTAAAGGCTATCTAGACGAATATGGATGAACTCGCCCCCGACGAGTTTCAATCGGTGATGGAGCGTGGGTATGGCATCCTCGCGAGCTGCTGGGATGTGGGAAATGACGTCAGTGATGATCTGCAGCTGCTGGTTGGCTCTGAAGGGCCCAAGACCAAGGAGAGGGTCCTGGGGAGGCATGACAGTCCTGGAGCTTCCTGGGAGTATCTGAGACCTCTAGATGAGGCATGTTGGTGTGCGAACCCTGCAAGAGAAGGTGTATGCTCGGAGAGGGTGGTCCGGTGAGGTCAGAGCGCCAAAGGTATCAAAAACCAAGGGGGACAATGGATGGCACATGTCTTGCATGGAATGGGAGAATCGACATGCTAGGAGACTCTAATCCGGCGATTGGAGTCGATGGAAGGGTTTCGGAGCATGCGTAGAAGAGGAGTGAAGTCAGAGCAAGGTGTGTGAAGGTCGGAGTGTGCCGAAGATGTGGAATATATAGGTGGTCGGAGGTGCTCTGTATGTTGGAGGAAAGATCGATTCAAATGGAAAATCAAGGGGAAATGTAGTACCTAAGGATGGTTGGAGTCGCCTGGGGGTGATGGACGTCGTCAACGGGGGTTATGGCCTCAATAGCAGAAGTTGCCATAGGATGAGCTCCTCACGACGAAGCTGAGGAAGCCCTCGCCAGAACTGGGGGCTCTTACACTCTAAATGGTGCCCTCGCTGTCGCCCTCTTGTGCTATTACTCTAGAAACGGAAGAACGGGTGCGCATGAGGTGGTGGAGCAGTCGAAGGTGGTGATAAAGGGGGAAGGGGGTGCATGATATATGGTGCTCCAGTCCGAGAAGATGGTGGTGTGGCTCGCGAACCGAGGTGCGGATCGAACATGAGAAGATCAGGTGTTGAATAAGGATTCGCGCCTCAGAATCGAAGCTTGGAATCGGAGGAAAAGGAGTCGCGTTCGGGTCACAGAAAATCAGTGAAAATTAGGGCAAACTCAACTCGGGCGAAAGAGAAGAGGAGGGGGGACTAGTTGATTGATGAATCCATGATTATAACTCTTTATTATTTTATTTTAGCTATTTATCTTAACAAAACAACATGTAATAAATACAATAACACAACATTTAGCATGCATTTGTTAATATTGCATAATTAGCATGTTTTTGTGCAAAAAAAAGAATAGAGAAGAAGAAAAAGGAAGGATGTATTTAGAATAAATACAGAGTGACTTGAACCCCAAGAGAAGGTCAAGTCTTGACCGGATCGCAACATAAAATAAGTAGAAAGAGATAGGGTCTACTATGTTGTACATACTACCTATGTGTAAATAAATATTTTTGATAAAATAAAACTAAATCATTATTTTTATCTCCTTGTATATATTTCTAAAAACAATCTAAATAGAAAACAAAAATCAGAAAAATAAAATAAAAATAAAAATAAAAATAAAAATCCTCTTTGCAATTGTACAGAACACATATATCTATTCTATATATACTTGTAAATAACTGACAAAAATGAAACAAAAATTGTTTTTTATTCCTAAAATTATGTTATAAATAAGTAAAATATAAAATTGGGGTATTTATGTAAAAATAATAAAATAAAAATAATTGTATATAATACATAAGTATATTATACCTATATTCTACTATGTATTGTATATACACTAATACATTTTTCATAAAAATAATTAAAAATAACAGAAAAGTTCTTTGAAAAATAATAAAAAAATTTATTTTATTCATTTTTCATCTAAATTTGTTTATTATTTTTAATCTAATTTTCTTTATTTTTCTTCGACATTTTGTCCTATAACGGGGTTTGTCCTTTTCCTAGCCCACCTCTGAATGGGCCAGCCAGGATTCGTTGACCTTGGTCAACTGGTCCCCGCCTTCCCTCTTTTTGTTGAGTCAGATTTCGTCCATTTTTCTCCAAATTTTAGCAACCCGATCCGACCTCCATTTCACCTGAACTCCTGCTTCGAATCGAGAATGTGTCCGTTATTCTCCTGTGCGATCTGTGCCTCAATTCACAGGTCATGCCTCCTTTGTCGGACCAGGAACACTATATAAAGCACCCCTCCACCCTTTTCCAGCACCTTTGGTTGCGCCACCACCTCCTGCAAACCTGCTCCTCCTTTTCCAGAGTGACAACATGAGAGAGAGGGTGAGGCAACCATTTGGAATGTGAGAGCGCCAGGTCTGACCAGGATCTTGCTCAGCTTCGATGTGAGGAGCCCAGCCTCTAGTTACACCAGCTATTGAGGCCACTACTCCCCGTAGATGACGTCCGCGTCCCCAGGCGTTCCTCCTTCATCCTTAGGTACTCACTATACCCTCAGTTTTCCATTGATTCGATCCTTTCTCCGCCGAACAGAGCGCCACCTATCATCCTTTGTTTTTCACATATCTTCCGCACTCTGACGACCGCATACCCCTCTCCGACCTCTCCTCGCTTCTATATCATGCTCCACAACCCGTCTCTCTATTCCAATCACTAGATTGGAGTAGAGCTACAGGTCCATTCCCCCACTCGCGGTGACCTGACCCGTCCACCCTCCACCTCGGTTCTCGATACTTGTAACGCTCTAACCTTAGTTGGAGCTTCCTCTCCAAGCAAGAGCCTTTATCCTGCAGGGTTGGAGTGGGATTGCACCTCATCTAGAGGTATTGGGTACATCCAGGAGGCTCCTGGATGACCACAACTCCCCAAGACCTCTCTCTTGGTCCTGGGACCTTCTGAGCCTTCCAATATCTGCGGAGCGCCTTCATCGACCTTTCACATATCCTAGCAGCTCGTGAGTACGTCAGAGGCACGCGCTAGAGCCGATTGAAACTCGTCGGAGGCGAGTTCATCACTATTCATCCAGTCGTCTTCTCCACCATTGGATCGAGGGGCCTCTCCAGTTCTAATCGCAGTCGTTCATTATTGGGAGGCTCCTCACCGTAGGATCCATCTGAGGATCTCATCTCTGCCATCCATCTTCGAAGGGGTATCCACCCATTCTGATCGTTCATCTATAAGTGGAGCGCCATCGACCGTTGGATCGCGCTTAATAAGGGGTAATTTGTTCTTAGCCCCCTCTCTATTTTGCTTTTCCTATTTAGTCCTATAAATATTTGTTATAGTTTAAAATAGCCAGGATATTTTGCATATGGACCCTTGTTGTTTTTGGTATTTGCATTTCAGTCCTGTTTCTGTGAACTCACGTGGAATACCACGTGCTCTTCTGGTGTATTTGCATTATCTGCCTTGGAATTCATCTATGTTATGTTTTGAATGAAAGTTTTCTAATATTTGCATTTATGCCCCTGTGCATGGTTTGATGAGCATGTGCGCTTATTCCCTGAATATTTTGCATCGTTGGCCCTACATTTCTTATTTGTGTTACTTTTTGGCCTGCAAACCTTATTATAATTTCAATTAGGTCCCCTACAACCTATGTGTATTATTTTTGATTAAATAATTATCAAATTAAGTTCGAAAATTATGTAAATATTACTTTTAGCTCTTGCAAATATTTACTATTATTTTTGGGATTAATTTTATGTTGTATTTTATTTTCTAAAAATAAAAAACCTACTTCAAAAATTCCATAAAAAATCTTGGTTGTGTATTTGTGTTTGCTTTACTTTCGGTGCCTGTTTTGTTTCAAAAATCATCATATTACAAAAAACTAAAAAACTTCTAAAAATCATAAAAAATTCTAGAAAAATTAGAAAAATAAAATTTTAGTTTCTGTTTATAGATCTTTTTATCTATTTTCTCTTAAATTTCTTTTTAGGACATCAGGACACTTTAAGTATTTTTAATTTGTAATTTTTTCCTAGTTATGCATTATTTCCCTGTTTAGCTTTTGTTTGATTTTCATAAAATCACATAAAATTTATAAAAAAATAAGAAAATTACCAAAAAAATACCTTACTATATTTGAAAAACACAAAAATATTTCTATTCATGATTTTTAAGTATTTTTAGTCTTAAATGCAAATTAAAAAAAACTTATTATGAGCCTTGTTTCCTTATTTGCTTTCCATATCCCTAAATTGAAAAATATTAAAATTTTCTAAATTAAAAATTAATAAAAATATGCATTTTATTGTCTGATTTTGACTACTTCGAAGGATTTCTCATGCTCCTTATGATCGCTCCTGGTTGTTATACTAGGTTAAAATAAATAGCGGGGACCGCTTACATTTTTTTGAGTGATTTATCTTTTGATTGTTTGGTTCTCTATCTTTCTTGACTGAGCTTAGGCCTTGTGATCCGGGTCACAACAACCCTCTGATTATTTGATTCCCTAACCTGTATCCCTCGGTAGCACATAAGAATGGCACCGTTGTAAGGGAGCATGACTTAGTAGTCTTTTTTATATTTTCGTACATTTTTTATCTCTATCTATTATAACTGTTTTCTGGCATTTCTTCTATTTAACTTTTTGTGCGAGGAACCATCTGAGGATGTTTTGGCTTTCCGTTGCAGACCCACACCTAAGAAGGAGTAGAAGAAAATAGTTACATTAGATAGAGTAGAATTAGATTAGCTATTCATTTCAATAGACCTAGAATTATCATTATTGTAATAACTTGGACACTCTTTGGACTCTCTTAGACTTATCGGGGTCTGTTTCGTCGAGCACTGGTCTGCTCGGGGGACCTCACTGAGTTTTTCGCCAATTTTATTTTATCACATTTTTTCTATTTGATTCCCGCAGAATTTGGCCCTTAGACTTAGGATTTTTCTTGATTGTGACGTAAATAACTTAAGGACCAATCCCTAATAGATTGCTTGCACTTATAGAGTGTAATTGGACCTTATTAATAATTCATAATAAAAAATAAGTTTAATTAGATCCGAGTCCACGTGCGTGAGGAGCCACATACAACGTTAGCAGGACCCGTTGTGATGGGCATCGAGTGGTTCCGGTTAGCTAGCTACCGTTCTTCACGATCATTAGAAATTTCTCGTCTAAGGCCGATTTCTTAGTGCATCATTTATATTAGTTAAATGATGTCTTTAATTTGTGTGCGGATCACCCTACATGTAGAGTGCTAGCGACATGTACGCATCTCTTAATTTCCATGCATCATAGTGTTTGATCACGCATCGTCTTTTTCGACTTCCTTCCCTTATTTTTGGACTTAAAATAACCATAGGAAATCGAAAAATTCATTAGACGTTGTTTGTTCTTGAAAAGTACCTTAAGAGAGAAAGCAATAAAATTTGGGACTTCTAATTCAAACTCAACCCTAAAATACACCTCATCTAAAAATATTTGTTTTGGGGAGAGTCACCCCCTCATTGTTTGGTTTGCTTGAGTGAGAGAGTGACGCACACACTAGGCTAGAGCCACACCTAAACTTCCATTAGACTACCGATCTTGGAGTTAGTCATTCTCCAGTGAGGATCTCTCCAGGTGTTGGTAAATGGTCTATGACATCCTTAGCAGATTGAATTAACTGGGTAGCCAGTAAACAATCCACAGTTCATAGTGGCTGGGAAAGATCTAGCTTTGGGATTAGGCCAATCTCCTGGGAGCATCGGGTTCCTAACATTTCGTTTAATCGCTCTGCAAGGTTAATTTATCACCTACAAAAAATTGATAAGATAAACGACCGAACCTTTATGGTCATCAGCTCTCGTGTTGAGTAGGTGAATTTGGGTTTGACTTCTCATCTTGTTCGCATCCAGATCTCATCCGCACTCATCCCCAGATTACGATGATGAGCCAGAGATCCCTTAGACTATCTCTAGTAGACCCTCTATCGACCACTCTGCCTCATTCATCTAGGGAGGTTTTGAGGAACCTAGACCCACTCTCCGAACCTGAGTTCGATTCCACCCTATTCCCCCTTGACCACCCTTCTTCTAGTCCTATGGTGCCCGAGGAGAGACCAGCACTGCTATTTGTTCATTTGACGACACCTGAGTTAGGGTCTTTTGCCTTTGTAGAGACCAACGAGATGTCCAGGAGTGAGGGACACACAGGTGAGCAGCTCAAGGTTCCTCTTACGTTCTTAATCAGGGCACCATTACCAACACCCTTCTAGCCTCTTTGGATATGATGTAGAGACAGATTCGAGATCAGGGAGCGTTCATGGCAGAAGTGCGCCGGGAGTTAGCACAGATGTGAGCTGGTAGAGGAGAGCCTCAACCGCAGTGACCAGCTGGTGGAGATATTCTTGCAGCTGGAGGAGGAGCAGGAGGACAACGAGAAGAACCATAGGAGCCAGCCACACCTACCAAGATGATGAGGCAGTTGCACAACCCTAATGCAACCTCTCACCCATCGTTGGATCCAACTTCCAGAGTTCCAGTGCGACTTCAATCTTGGTCCCCAGACCATTATGCTCTTGCCAAAGTTCCATGGGCTAGCCACTGAGGAGCTGCATCTGCATTTACAGGAATTTGAGATGATATGCAGTATTGTCCACGACAGATTCGTGGATGAGGACACCATCAAGATGATGATGTTTCCCTTCTCCCTCATCGACAAAGCAACCTACTGGCTGAAACATTTAGTGAGATACATTACCACTTGGGAGCAGCTCCGGAGTAAGTCCTTGAATAAGTACTATCCACTCAACCGAACGAATGAAGCGAGAGCTCTGATCAACAACTTCAACACGATCCTCACCGAGCAGTTCCATGATGCATGGGATCGATTCCGTGAGATCATCAACTGGTGTCCACATCATGATATATCTAAGACCAACCTTGTCCAGAGCTTCTTTTGTGGCTTGACACCGGAGCTGTAGGGGCTTGTGAACGCTTCTTGTTGGGGGTTCTTACTTTGCCAATGATGAAGATCTGGTCTGGGTCATCTATGAGGAGATGATCGAAAACTATACAGTGATGTCCCAGACTTGAGTCTAGACATAGGGGAGGCCCCTTCCACAAGCCGTGTCCTATCAAAGAATAACATGGGTTGATGCGGGTCCATCTACTTCTTCGTCAGCAGCAGCACAAGCAGAGTCTTCACCAATTGACCAGGGTATCATCAACGAGAAGTTGGACTGCATAGAGATCATCGAGAAGAAGCGTCCTAGGGAGTGATGCAGATCGACCAATTGGCACAGATTCTTAGTGACCTGAAGACCCATATCATGCGTCTCTAGGAGGCACATACGGCTTCTCAGTCCCGTCTTAGGTCGCGTGCTGATCCTAGCAGCATCTCTTCTCAACACTCCACCCAGTACCGCCAGATTCACCACATCCAAGCGGGGATGGTTCACCGGTTGTAGTAGCACTACTCTCATGCATTGTTATCTCATAACACTCAGATGGTGATGTATCAGTCGGATCAGCCCCCGGCAGTCCCTCCCCCATCCCTATATGAGAAGGAGCCCTTGATGGAAGTCAACGAGATTTGGTATGACTAGCAGCAGCCCGGAATCCACCGAGATCATCCCTGATTCAGGTGGTTTACCAGAGGCAGCTCATCCCGGTAGCAACCTCCAGCTCAGGGTGGACAGACCAGCCGGTAACAGTAGGAACATCCCCAGTATTCCCACCAGCCACAGTATTACCAGTCGGGTCCTTGTCCCTACCAGTAGGGATAGCAGTGGAGGTAGCAACAACAGCCTCAGCAGTTTACTCAGCCTCCCACTCACCAGTTCCAACACCCTCATTTCCAGCAAGACAATCCGTCCGGTTCTCATGGACTAGTCTATGAGAACCTAGCTCTTGATGATCTAGCCCACCTACTCTCAGACTAACATACATCCTTTAGGCGAGAGATGGACGAGTTCAGGAAAGAGATGAGGGACATAATAAAGGGCAAGGCTACCATACCGGCTCAGATCGAGCCCAACCCAAACACCTTGAAGAGGAAATATGAGCAGGTACAGTTCATGGAGACTACTACTCCTAGTGCTTCATTGGGTGATATTTCTTCCTACATATTTGATGTTGATTTTGTGATACTTAAGAGTGGTAGGATGCGAGTCGGCGACGCCTCGTTTGAGCGACAATGACACGATGATCCAGGAGCGCCAGACGAGGACGATAGTGGTGATGATGCCACTGATGATGATGATGACGGTGGTGTTGACGCCACCAAGAATGATGATCCAGTCAACGGTACTGAGGTCGTTGCTTCTCCAGATGCAGTCGGTGGTACTGATGCCACCATCCTTCCAGATGCTGAGCAGAGCGTGGTGCTGATGCCGTGAAGACCGATGCTGCAGGTGGTGCTAATGCCACCATTTCTATTCCAGTTGTGTTTCCCTCTGTTGTATATCGGGATTATTCCAAAAAGACCAAAAAATTTAATAAATGAATGATTTCTTCATCTACTTCGAGTCCATATGTGATGCATGATGACCCTTGCATGGATTTCATTCCTTCTCAGCAATAAGAACCTATTCCTCGCCCTCTATCTGAGGAGGGTTCAACCATCCCCTTCCCTCAAGCACACCTCTTGGCGAATGGGAATAAAAAGAAAATCCAAAAAGAGCACAACGGTTAGAGTTCAGCTAACAGATGATAGATCGATTCCATATCCAGTTGTCTCTACAGGAGGCACTTGAGCACATCCCTCACTTCTAGAAGAACTTGAGAGAGAAGACAACCATCCGTAGGAAGAGAACCATCATGCAGAGATCCATGTATTGACCTGTGCCACCTGCTTCACCATCTAGAACCGTCTGCCAGCCAAGAGGTCAGAGGAAGGAGCTCCCTATGTCAGATGCCACATTCATGAGCAGAGATTTGATCAGACTCTATTAGACAGCGGCTCTTCCATCAACCTTCTTCTGACAGCCTTACTCGACCAATTCGAGTTTGTGCCTCTTCGATGGAGTAGGATAGTCCTTCAGTTTGCTGATCGATCTGTCAAGAGACCGAAGGGGTTGTTGAAGGATGTGGTCGTCATAATTCAGGTCCTGAAATTCCCCATGGACTTCATTGTGTTGGATATGAAGAACCCTGAATTTGTGACCGATACCAACATCGGACTAGGACGACCATTCTTGGCCACA
This sequence comes from Ottelia alismoides, assembly GCA_037367405.1. Lineage (NCBI taxonomy): Eukaryota > Viridiplantae > Streptophyta > Magnoliopsida > Alismatales > Hydrocharitaceae > Ottelia > Ottelia alismoides. The sequence goes on from JAZKJV010011368.1 coordinate 620,610, forward strand.
ACCAAAGCATTGTCCGACCATGATAGTGGGAAGGTGTACTTTCATGTCGAGGGTGAGAGTATACAAATAGAGACAATTGATGAGACCAGAGCGCGAGATTCAGCTTCCTCAGAGCAATTTAGTGATGCAGAGCAAATGATAGAGGCAGAGCGAGACATCCACCAAGAGTGCGACTTTGTGATCACTGATGATGAAGTTGCTTGGTCTGACCTTGTTTCATGAGCTTTTCTCTCACCTTTAGACACCACAGAGTTACAGCTTTTAGCATAGGAGAGTTCTGAGAGCACACTCTTGGCCGAGGACACATTTGAGGCTGACGACCGTGTTGAGGATAGTGAGGCAGAATATGTTTCTTGTTCTTCTGATTCAGATCCCTCGAATTCAAACATAGATTGAACCGAGTTTGATGAGTTGTTACCTTGTCTGATTCTTATAAAGCCAACAGTTAGGGTGGAGATTGAGCCAGCACTGAGTACTAACACACCAACAGGGCCATCTTCACTACATATTCATGATCAACGAGAGTTCTCCCATTCATATCTGGTTGCCTTTATGCAGACATTCTGGAAGCCAGATTTACCATCTCCCAGTTGTCCTGAATTGAAGCCTTTACCGCAGTCGTTGAAGTATAGATTCCTTACAGGTGAACCAGATATGTACCCAGCCATTATCTCAGCAGGTTTGGCTGGAGAGAAAGAATCTCGTTTGATGGAGGTTCTTGAAATAAACCGCAAGGAAATAGGATGGAGCGTAGCTCGTCTCCAAGGGATAAGTCTGGCCCTGTGCTCCCACCATATCTATCTTGAAGATGATGCTAAGCCATCACGTGAGTTCCAGTGAGGACTAAACCCAAATATTTGAGAAGTAGTCATGAAAGAGATATCCAAATGGTGGAGCGTCGATTTTATCTACCGCATCTCCGACTACAAGTGGGTTAATCCATTACATGCGGTGCCCAAGAAGACGGGCATCACTATAGTTGTGAATGAGTTTAGAGAGGAGATCTCTAACTGGGTACCCTCTTTTTGGAGGGTCTGTGAGGACTATAGACTATTGAATCATGTCATAAGAAGGATTATTTCCTGATGCCTTTTATTGATCAGATTATTGAGTGGCTAGCTGGGAAGAGTCACTACTGCTTTCTTGATAGGTAATTCGAATATAATCAGGTGTCTATAGCACCCAAAGACTAGGATAAAATGGCATTCACCTGTCCGTTTGGGACTTATGATTTTAGATGGATGCCCTTTGGTCTATGTAATGCCCCCACTACATTCCAAAGGTGCATGTTGTCCATCTTCTCGGACATGGTGGGTGATTGCTTGGAGGTCTTCATGGATGATTCCTAGGTCTACGATGACGGATTTGATGCTTTTCTTGACTGCCTAGACCACATGCTTCAACGCTGCATAGAGCTCCATCTTGTTCAATCTTGGAAGAAGAGTCACTTCATGGTGACTCAGGGGACGTTGCTTGGTCATATCATCTCCAACAGGGGTATGGATGTTGATCCGACCAAGTTGGGTATCATCGGGAAATTTAATCCACTGTCTAACTTGTGGCAGTTGTGGTCTTTTTTGGGGAATGTCGGGCTCTACTGATGTTTTCTCTAGGACTTCAGCAGGATTGTGATGAATCTGCGATTCGTCATCTTTATTCATTTATTTTAGCTTAAAATCCCTTATAAAACACCTGCATATAACACTAACTCCATATTCTTACTAACTTGCATCTGTGTAAATATTGTGCACTTCTTACTAATTTTAACTTAAAATAAATAAAGAAAGAAAGAAAGGAAAAATAAAGAAAAGAAAATAAAAAAAGAAATGAAAGAAAGGAAGATGGTATACAAGTTGACCCGAACCCCGAGAGAAGGTCAAGACTTGACCTGATCGACTAGGAAGAAAGTAGGGGGAGATAAGGGTCCTTAAGCAGAAAATCAAAAAAAATGCGCGTGTGTTGTTGTAAATACTTCTCACTTATTTTGTGTATATCTGTATAAAACTAACACTAATTTATGTGTACCTTAATTGACCTAAAATCAAATAACTTTCAAAACCAAAGTTGTAAATAAAAAATGTGTCCTAATTAATAAAAATAATTGCACAATTAAATCATGTACAGAACTAGCCACACTTGGGAAAAGCCACCAAGCAATAATTGAAAAATCAATTCCGGCTCCATATGAACTCAAATTAAACCAATATCACTTCCATTGGCTTCTAAATTAAATTATCTTTAAAATAGCTTTGATTTCATAATTTTCGGAGTTACGAGTAAAAAGTTGATTTTCTGGTGTGGTTTGTGCAATTTTCCATATTATTTTGTAAATATTTATTTGTATATATTCATAAATTATTCTTACCAATTATTTAAAATAAAAAGGACAAAAATTATTAATTAAAACTCAAAAAAGGCTAATTTTCCTATTTACCCTTGTATATAATGTCATATATGTATATAATATATGTATATAGTTGCTATTTTTAATTAACCATCATAAAAAAAATAAAAAATACCATTTTCGAATTCAAATAAATAAAGTGACGAAAATACAAAAAAATAGAAAATTTTGTAAATAGTTTTATCTCTTTTACTTTATCTCATGTCATCTCTTCCACCAAAAAATTCAAAAATTAATTTCAATTTTCATCTCTCATCTTTTTATCCAAAAAATTCAAAAATCAAATTTCGTTCCATCTTTTCTATTTATATGGCTCCTTCTCCATCATCCCAACTTGATCAATCATTAAAGAGAGGAGCCCGATCTCCGAGAGAACAATTTCGTCGAGAAAGTTGCCTAGTCTCCAAGCCGTCTGGTGACAGTGAGTCGGCCTTGTCGAGGCGATCACGGTCCTTTTCCATTCCTAAGGTGAGATCCATATTTTTCTTCTCATTTTTATCTAGGTTAATCATAGTTTACTTCGTCGCATTTTTTATTCATCATCATTTTGTTTTTCTAGATCATTAAAAAAATCTGTCAAGTTTTTGATCCGCCACCGATTCCATTTTTCATCTCGCTTTCGCGATCTCTACGTGTTCTATATCTATCGTCCACGATCTCTCAACTCCGACCGCGTACGGTAGTCGGAGATCGGATTCAAATCCCTCATCTCTGTCGAATCACCTTTCATTTTTCCGATTTGTAAATAAATAAACAAATATTTTTTCTTTTTCTCTAACGTTTGTTTTGCAGGATATAAAACATAAAATAAAAAAGAATTTCTATAGCCTTTTTTTCCTATTTTCGAATTTAAAAAAAGTTTTTTTTATTTATTTACTATTTACATTGTAATAAAAAAAATTACAAAATAAAAAAACAAAAAATAGAGAGGGGACGGCCGCCCTCCAGGCGCCGCCACCCCCCCCCCCCCTTCAACTTCTAGGCGTCGCAATCGCGTCCTTGGGGCCCTCTCCGTAGAGATGCCAACACCATCTGCCTTCCCCCGCTCCCTTCTAGGCCGAGCTCCACCGACCACCTGCGGCGATGACCTCCTCTCTCCAGCCCGGCGGCCTTCTCGACCTCTGCTACCCGCACGCATCCCAAGGCTACGTCGCCCCCTTCCTGGCTGACCTCGGTGCAAACCCCCCACGCTCCTTTCACCTCCTGCGCATCGACAATCCAGAAGCCATGGCAGCGCCGCCCGTGGCCACCAACGCTTCCAGCCCTTGGCCGCCCCACCGTCGATCTGCGTCGCCCCCCTTGCGTGGAGAAGAAGCAAGGGGCGGCGACCCCTATGGTGCCCCTCCTCTTGTGATTATGAAAAGAAGATCCCATCTAGGGTTGAGGCTTTTGATTAAAAAAAGGACAATTGCATCTTCAGCCCTTGAATGTTTCTGAAATTACGAAAATGCCCCTGTCAGAGCCTGAAGCACATGACTTGCACGTGATATGTGGTAAAATTGTGCCTTCTCCCCAATGCTTTATTTTTGTTATTTATTTAATGCAAAAAAACCTTATTTAAATTTTTGTCCCTGAACTGCAGAACAATAATTTGCTTGTGTTTCATTGAAATGAATATTTTTATTAGTCCAAAAATGCCCCTGATGTGATTATCTTCTTAGCGTAAAATTTTCATTGCAGTTTGCATTCATTTACTATTATTAAAAAATCAAAAACATGTCAATTTTTCCTATTTGAAATTCCAAAATTCATAAAAATTCGAAAATAACTCCGAAAATTCCAAAAAATAGGGTAGTTTTATTTCATTGTCTTTTTTCTGATAAATTTTCACGCATTGATTATTTATAAAACCCAAAAAAATTAAAACCATCAAAAATCTTCTAAAAATCATAGAAAATTCTACAAAACTCCAAAAATAGTGCTTTTAGTTACTGTTTGTAGATAATTGCTTCTAGTTTGTCTTAAAAATAATTGTCAGGAATTTTGGACACTTAAAATTTTTTTAAGTTGCAAATTACTCCAGATTGTGCACATTTTTGCATTTTCTCATTGTTTGATTTTTAGAAAAATACAAAAATTCTGCTAATTCCACAAAAATTTTCAAAAACATTTCAAAACTTTTAAAACCAAAAAAAATTTTCTGGATTGTTCTGAGCATTTTTGACAAATTAAAAAATTACAAAAAGAGTTGGTGTGCATATTTCTTGTGCTCGTGCATATAGTTCATTTTTGAAAATTTAAAAAAAATGCAAAATCGATATCACTAAAAATTTGAAAATCAGAAAATAAAAAAATAAAAAAATAAAAGGATAAAAAAATTCACAAAAACCAAGGATATTTATCCTTTGAGATTCATGTTTTCTTTTAATTAGTTTCTAATTAATTAAACAACCCTCGAGAATTATAGCCTCCCTAAGTTCGACCCTGTCAGCTATACAGGTTAATAAGTAGCAAAAAATAAAAAATATTATTTTTTGTTGGTCACGGGATTTTCGGGATGACAACGACATAATTTACCATCAATTTTTCGATCCTCGAGATTTCGTGCGCAACAAAATGGCACCGTTGCCGGGGTAGCATGGCGAGGGTAGTTAGATTTCTCTTTTGACCTGCTATTCTTGGTTGTAAATATCTGTTTACATTCTTGCCATTCACTTCATTGTTTATATACACTGCATTCATTCATTTTTTTCTCTCATATTTGATAGTTGTGTTTCTTACACATTCTCTTTTCTTTTTCTTGTGAGGGTCCGTGGAGCGAAGGAGGCGATCCTAGGAGAGCCGAAGCACCCAAGCGACGTGGAGGCAGCTTAACTCTTCACCAAGCCGCATGATAGCGTGAGAAGAGGAGAAGAAGAATTGAAAGAGATGAAGAGAGAGAGAGAGAGAGAGAGATTTCTAGCATTTGAACTTTGTAAAACGGACATTCATTGGTTGCGGGGTCAATTTCACCAAGTGCCGGTGCACTTGGGGGACCTCACCGGTTTTGTTTTCATCGCTTTATTTTTCTTTGTTTCCCACGGATTTCGTGAGCCACCTATTGATTGCTTTAATTAATTTGCTTGAGCCAGGTAATTAATTAGGTACAAACACCCTAAACAAGAATTTCTGTGCCTATAGAGTAGAGCATAATTTGGACTTAGTCAAATTAACTTGTTCTTGCCCGTTAATATAAGTTATCATCTAGGACGGTTCACTTGCATCATATAGGTTAGTTTATTTTTATGTATTTAAATTATGTGTGGATCACTCGCATGTAGAGTGCTGGCGACAAGGTACGCATCTCTAACCCCTGCATGCATCATCGTTTTTAATCGTGCATTGGCATTTCTGATCTCCTTCCTTGTTTTTACTCACATAAGTTAAAAAGGAAATTGGACACTCGGTGGACGATTCTTTGAAAATATTTTAACCAAGTCACAACCGCCTAAAATTTGGGACTACTAAAGAAAACTCAACCCTAAAATAAACATAAGGAAAAATCATTATTTTGGGGAGAGTAACCCCCTCATTGTATTCGTTTTATCTTACTTGCGTACACACTAAGGTTAGTGCCCAAATCCCATAATTCAACCTAAGTGTTTGTACAACTTTGTGATTATCACCTAACTCTAAAACAGACAAGATTAAGAGACCGAACCTTCACGGTCTTCACATTGCGTTGAGTTGGTGAATTGGGGGTTTGTATTGTGTTTGATTGCTTGTGTGCATACTAGATCCTGCTGTGCATTTGCACCTTTTTCTCTATATCTTTTGACTTGACCCTTGTGCTCTCTCATCTTTTGTTTCGAAGATGGTCGACTGGAGTTATTTTAATCCGATCTTCGTAGAAACCTCGTACTCTCCAGATGATCCACCTTCCTTTTCCTAGGAGGATTTTCCTCCTGATTTTTGTGCATATCCGCCTAACCCATTATTTCAGGAGTCGGAGGACTTTGATTTTCACCCACCCTCTTTCAACCCACCCGATCCTGAGATTTTGGAGTCATCTTTCATGATTTCTACACTTAAGACATTGAATCAGATGATGGAGCATATGAATTCCAGGATTTTCGATCTATTTAGCATAAATGAGAGCGAGAACGCTGCTCCACTATTTGAGGATATTGATTCATTTGAGGATAATCATGTGAGCTTGAAATCACCCAAAATACAGAAAAATGAAAAAATTTCAAAAATCCAAAAAGAATTCGGGAGACGTGTTATTGATGCATTTTGTGAGGAGAGGACCCAAATGCCCGATCATTTACCCACACAGCCATGTCCCAACCTTGACCGCGAGGATGCCACTGTACAGACTGATCTTGGCAATCCTCGTGTAAATGATGATTCCGACCTCCTCCCTTGTATGGATGAGGTCCAAAAATTCAAAAAAAATGTTGACTAAACCTGAAGTGGTGGCCACCATTCATGAGATCATTAAAGCCCCACTTCAACTGGCCCTGACAGATTTATCTACTCCTCAACACAAGAAGAGAAAGAAAAGGAGAAGATCTGAGTGTCACATCTTGACCATGGCCACTGCCTACGCTATATCTCATCGTCCGTATTTTAAGAAAGGGAACACTGCCACACCTCTTGTGAGTTGCTACATATCTGACTATTCTTGTGATAACACTCTCCTTGACGGTAGTTCGTCAATCAATATAATACCCTTCTCTATGGTACAATCTCTTCATCTTGAGCCTCTCAAGAAAGCCAGGATGATAGCTCAATTTGCTGATGGATCTATCAAGAGGTCGAAGGGTATTCTAGAAAACGTTGTCATTCTCATTCTGGGCATGAATTTTACTTCGAATTTTGTTGTAATGCCCATGGAGATATCCACCCCTGTGGAGCACCCTCCAATCATCTTGGGTCGGCCTTTCCTCGCCTCTACGGGAGCCGATATTTATTATGGTTCAGGAGAGATTCGCTTCCGTTCTGACCCTCCCGTGTTAGCCAACCCCAAGGAATTTGACCTTGATGATAATATCAGAGATACTTGTTATATGTTGGATGATAATGAAACCCAAGAATTCCTCTTCAAGGAGGAAGACTCGGAAAGCATAGACCTTGGAGTTCCCCCTTCTGGTATGTGGCGATGCATTGATGACATCCGCGGAATTTACATGATAGACACCCTAGAGCGGAAGGCAGACTCTGAGACTAGACAAGATGGATATGATTTGACTACTTTCACCGATAAGTCTGTTCCTATTCACCCTGATTTATATGAGACCGATCAGGCCAAATTTGATTTGATTGCTTTTATAAAGGAATTTGGGCCTTTTGATAAAGATGATGATCCGATAGAGGCTCGCCAGATTGAAATTGATCCTACTTTTTCTGATAATAATTTCGAGCCATTTTACTTTGATTTTGCGAGACTTCCCAGGCAGGACATGACTACACTGCTTCTAATAACTGGTTTAGGCCTGCACAATCTGAAACTGCTGAGGATACATTCTTGATCGATCCTACTCAGTTTATGTCTAATGATGATCCCAATATCAACCTACACCTTGTCAAATCCATACCTCAACGGTCCCGCAAGAAGGTTCGTTTTCGACCTTCTTGACCTTTGTAATCCAATCCTCTTATATATCCTTTCGTTTCACTCTTTCTTCTCCCGTTTTATCATTCACCCCTTTTCCGTGTGTGTGTGTATGCTATACTTAGGATGTGCTTTATCCTAAGTATAGGGGGGTGAAGGATTTGTTCTTTCATATTCGGCTTGTTTATCACCCTTGTTGTTGTTTCCTATACTTAGAGATACTCTACCCTAAGTATAGGGGGGTGAAGTTGTTCATATCATGTCTTTGTGAGTTTGTACATTCTCTTCATCGGTTTCCCCTTTGTACATTCTACTATACTTAGGATTACTTGATCCTATGTATAGGGGGATCACCAACTTCTCTTCTTTTTATCTTTTCTTTGAGTCGTTGTAGCATAGGAGTCTTTTCACCTTTCTATACTTATCACGAGTTATGTCTTCCTTTGTCGCTCTCTGATCACTATGAGGACATAGTCCGAGCAAAGTATAGGGGGTGTCGTATATATTGTATATATACTTTAGACATAACTCGTACTATTAAATATGTTTATTTGGGGGTTATGTATATAATTTTGTAAAATCCACGTGTGTAAAAAAAGAACAAAAAACAATAAAAACAATAAAACAAACAAAAAAACAAAATCAAAAAAATCAAAAAAAATAAAAAAAATCAACCAATCCAAAATAACAAAAACACAAAAAAACCCTAAAGTCATTCTCCAATAACGTCCAGAGCCTTAATGAACAAGAGCAAAAGGCCGATTCATGATCTAAAAGAAGAGCTTCTACATGTATCCTTGCAATTCACTGCATCAAGAATTCGAATCTTACCATCTCATCTTGTGCATGTCTCCTTTTTTGCTCGCGCATAAGATGAGAATCCTACCTAAAGACAACCAATCTATGGCGTAACGCAGCCAACTTCAAAGCGAACCTCACAGTAGCCGACCCCTCTACCTCCAAGTTAGACAAAAAAAAGCAACCAGATCTCTAAACCCGTTCTCCAATAGCATCCAGAGCCTTAATGAACAAGAGCAAAAGGCCAATTCATGATCTAGAAGAAGAGCTTCTCCATGTATCTTTTCAATTCGCCGCATCAAGAACCTCCAAAGCAAGCTCCTCTACCATCTCAGTAAAGTAACAAGACCTAGGATCATGTGTACCTCTCCCGTCTGGCCTATCCTCCATATACAGTGTGACTTTGAAGATACCACCCATAATCCAAGCCAACTCTAGGAAGTTGGCCCAAAGCTCTCGCAATTCAGCCTACAAAAGCGCATTCGGAGAAGTACCCAGAACACTATAAACGAAAATCACCAAAATCTTGATTGATTCTTCTTGTTAATCAAGATAGCAGAAATCGAGTGTACCAATAACACTTCCTCTACCAAGCCAAATAGCCCTCCATTTCAAGCAACAAGAATCCCTCTGGAGCTTCCATTCGTCGGCACTACTTTGAACTCGGTGAGATGAGGGCCAGAAACGGAACTTTATGTCAAAGAGTCCCAAGAATCGATCTTAGTCTCTTACAAACACACCACATCCACCTTCCACGCAACAAGGAACCAATCGTCAACCACTTCTTCAGTTGACCCAGCCCTCGCACATTCCACGTCACATTTCATTGAGACACCATGGGGGAGCCCCCTGCTACCTAAACCCCCACACTCTACACAACTGCAAGTTCAAACAACTTTTCTGCAAGATTCATTTCTGCCAAAACATACAATTCATCAACTAACCATGCCTCTTCAGTAACCACAACAACATCCAGCACCCACCCACCTTCTATCTCTGCCCTCTTCTGCATCAAATCAGGTTCCTCCTCTAGCATCACACCAACACCCTCATTACCAATGAGGACCTCCCCTTCGCAAGTTATGCTCGAGTTGCCTAGTCTCTCCGTCCAGTGCATTTGTTTGGCGCCACTTTCAAGAGAAAATCGTCATCTCCTATTGTGAACTGTAGAGATATATTTATGTTATCATATTCTTTTCTCTAATCTAATTTCTTTTGTCAGTCTAATGTAACTTACCCATAGGTCTCTTCTCTACAAAGAGAGCCTAGGGTTCAATGGAATAAACATGTCTCATATTTTCCCCAACATGGTATCAAAGCGACGGTCTTACGTCGAAGCTCTCGTACCCCAGAAACCCTAGACCTCCACCAGTTGCCCCTTCTCGAGGTACCGTCGCCGTTGGCACTTCTCTCTCTCTCTCTGTGCATGCCGTCAACATGGATCTCAAGGTGTCGTCGATGGCCCTCTTTGTACAACTCAGTGTCGTCGGCACCAATCTCTCTCTCTCTCTCTCTCTCGAGGCGTTAGCCCCTCCTCGACACCACCGGCTCCTCTGTCGCATGGGCTCTCTCTCACGCACGTACGTGTGTGCTCACACATACGCGTGTAGACTATCTAGCCCACACTTCGATCAGGTTTGTGGTAATGGATTTGGTTGCAGTTTGAGTCTACACATGCAACCAAATCCCCCTATGTCAGTATAGACGATTCTTTCTTCAAGTCTACTAATCTAGTCTTCTTCGATCGACAACATGTCAAAGAGCAAGGTAGACATCCCCACCATATGCGCCTTTGGAGGTCCAGTGTCTATAGTCAAAATGGATAGGTCGAATTATGAGTTGTGGGCCATGCAGTTCATGAGCCTAATGAAGTCGATGGGTAAGAAGTATATTCTTACCAAGGAAGAGCTAGTGGAGAAGATAGGGTTGAATACCTCATGAGAGGCTGATGATGCATATGCTTAAGTCTGATTGTATGGTGCCTCGACACCAGAGATATGCTAAAGATGACTTGCACCAGCCCACTGCCAAAGTAATGTGGATATACTTGCTGCCACGTATTCATAGGCAAAGAATGAGACAAAGATTTTGCAACTTCGGCATGATATCTTTACTATAAAGCAGAATGGACGACCCCTTCATGCTCACTATACTGCATTGCACGGGATGTTTGAGAAGCTTCATAGCTTCAAGCCTCTCATGGCTACCCTAGAGCAGCTGAAGACATATCGGAATGCCACGATGGTTGGTGTCTTCCTGATGTCTCTCGATTCACAGTATGAGGCAGCAAGCTCTCAGCTACTGACATATGCTACTATTCCTCACATGGAGGAAGCTTTCCATAGACTCAGCCGAATCAACATTCCTTCAATGACTTCCATGGCAAACTCGTCTGCAGTGGCTGCATCCCGTGGTCGAGGAGGCTCTTCTCAGTTTCGTGGTCGTGGACCTCATGGTAGAGGAGTTCGTGGAACTCCTTAGCCCTGCACCTATTGACATCGTTCTGGCCACTCAAAGGATACATGCTACTCCAAGCATTACTTCCCTGCATCAGTCCGTGTAGCAGAGCAAGCCATCCCTCATGTAACTCCAACCTTATCATATCATATATAAGATGAGCTTGTTTCTCGATTGAGAGACATCGTGCCTCTAGCTAGCACCTCTTCACCTACTTCAGAGAACAACTCAGACATTTCTGCTAATGTCGGAGCCAGTACCTCATGTAGCACTCATGTCTTTACTTCTTGTCATGGTTTAGATATTACAGAATGGATCATGGATTCCGGTGCAACACATCAATTGTGTCGGTGGGTCCCAATTTTTTGGGACTTCATACGTTTACTTTTCAAAAAAACACTCATTTCTGTGGAGATGGAGATCAGTTCATCGCCTACAGATAGGTTCCTCCAGGGAGGACTGGTTATAGCATATGGGACTCATTCCCCGATCACAAGACAGGGGGAGATTAAGTTGACACCCTCTAAGCGATTGCAGAATGTGCTCCATGCTCCTGACTTCTCTATGAACTAATTGTCTATTAGTCATATTACTAAGGATTATAGAGCTATATTTGACACATCGTCACTTGTATTTCAGGATATTCTTACAGGGTGATTGGTTGTCATCGTGAGCAGGGAGGCTTCTATCAACTGGTCTGAACCCCATATGTTGGACTATCATCTCATTCCACTGTACTGGTCTTTCCCTTTCTATGGCATTTGCACTTTTGGCTATCTTCCACTTCATAGCATATGGGACTCATTCCCCAATCACAAGACAGGGGGAGATTAAGTTGACACCCTCTAAGCGATTGCAGAATGTGCTCCATGCTCCTGACTTCTCTATGAACTAATTGTCTATTAGTCATATTACTAAGGATTGTAGAGCTATATTTGACACATCGTCACTTGTATTTCAGGATATTCTAACATGGTGATTGGTTGTCATCTTGAGCAGGGAGGCTTCTATCAACTGGTCTGAACCCCATATGTAGGACTATCATCTCATTCCACTGGACTGGTCTTTCCCTTTCTATGGCATTTGCAATTTTGGTTATCTTCCACTTCATAAAATTCGTCAAGTCCTTCCCCAAATTTCATCTTGTTCATCGTTCAACTGCGAAGCTTGTCAGTTGTGAAAGCATCATTGGTTTGTTTTCCCTAGTCGTCAGAGTCGGAGTAGTAGCTCCCCGTTTGAGTTTTTTCATGTTGACATTTGGGGTCTGAAACATGTTCCTGATCATTAGGGACACGGGTTTTATTTGTTTGTAGTAGATGATTTTAGTCATCTGTCTTGGGTTTTCTTATTGAAAAAATAAATTTTAAACTGGAAATACTATTATGAATTTTATTAAAGAAATGCAGAATATTTTTTCTACTGCTGTCAAAATTGTGCGAATAGATAATGCTCTAGAATTCGATACTCATGTGCTTTCATAATTCCTCTTATCTCATGGTATTCTTCATCAAACATCATGTGCCTACACCTCTTAACAAAATGGTGTTGTCGAGAGAAAGCACCATCACTTACTAGATGTCACTTGTACTCTCCTTATTCAGAGTCGTACCCACATTCATTCTGGGGAAATGCGGTTCTTATGGCTTGCTATCTTGTGAATCGTATGCCCTCGTCAGTGTTGGAGGAGAAGATGCCCTTTTCTCTTACATTTCTAGATAAGGAGTTGTTCTCTCTTACACACTATGTCTTTCGGTTTGTTGCGTTTGTCCATCGATTGACTACAGGGATTGACACGCTCTTTCCTCGGGTTGTTAAATGTGTCTTTGTCGGGTACTCCAGAACTCAAAAGAGGTACAGATGTTATGATACGTTACATAGGAAGCATTATGTTAGTGCAGATGTCATATTTTTTGAGTCGGTCATGTATTTCTCTCATACATGTGAAAGGTTAACATCTTCAAATTCGGATGATGAGGTTTACATGTACCCTCCACCTATGAGTCCACCACTTCCATCGTCACCTCTGTCCCCTCTTCCATCACCCCAGTCAGCCCCACCCCCACCCATTATTCTGATACCACCCCTACCATAACACTACAATCGACGGCATGCTCCTACTCATATTCATGATCTGTCATCCAGCACGCCTCAGGTTTATTATAAATACATTATTTCCAATGATGGGACTGAAAATGTTTCTCAGCAGGCATCCTTGCAGGAGGTTGATGCTCAGTCACTGGCGGGACTGATGATGATCTTGATGCACCTATTTCTATTAGGAAGCATAAGGTACATGTGCTTCATATATGGTTGCTTCTCATGTCACCTTCGATCGTATGACGGTTGTTTTCAGGAGATTTGATGTTGCGTTGTTGGTCGTGGACATACCACGGAACTACCATGAGGCATTGAAGGGCAGTCGGTGGCGTTTAGCTATGGAGCAGAAGATAGCGACCCTACAATCGCAAGGTACCCGGAGTATGGTTCTTGTCCCTCTGGGACGTCTATAGTCAGCAGCAAATGGATGTCTACAATGAAACAGAATGCAGATGGGAGCATTGATCGATACAAAACCCGACTAGTTGCACGAGGATTTACTCAGACATACGGGGTGGATTATCTAGACATTTTCTCTCTGGTTGTTTGTCACTCTACCCTACGGATTCTTTTATCAGTTGCAATGGTTAAAGATTGGCCTTTATTTCAGCTTGATGTTAAAAATGTGTTCTTGTGTGGTGATCTTTGAGATGAAGACTACATGCAGCAGTCGTTGGATTTGTTGCTGAGGGGGAGTGTTCGCAGGTGTGTAGACTTCATAAGGCAATATATAGCCTTAACCAGAGCCCAAGAGCTTGGTTTCAAAAGCTCTCAGATTTGATTGAAAAGCAGGGATTCAAAGGACGAATGCAGATCATTATCTTTTCATACAGAGAGCTTATATAGGTACAATTGACGTTATGGTCTATGCTGACAATATACTCATTACACAAGATGATATACATGGGATAATGAGGACAAAAGAATTTCTAGGTTGTGAGTTCATTACCAAGGATCTCGATACCCTTAGATATTTTGTGGGACTGGAGTTTGTCAGAAATCAACAAGGGCTCGTGATGACCCAAAGAAAATTTGTCATTGATATATGCTAAGTGGAGCGTGCATGCTTGGATGTCGACCCGCTATCACGCCTATGGATCCGAGCATGAGGCTATATGATGATGATACTGATGAGGTATATAGGAAAAAAAGATATAGAGAACAAGTGGGAAAGTTTCTCTATGTCACTATTATTAGACCTGATATCTCATTTGTTGTCGATCGGGTTAGCCAGTTCATGGAGCAACCTTGTCAGGTATATATGGATGCTATACACATGATAATAAGGTATCTTAAATCATCTCCATGGGTAGGGCTGCTATTTAGAAAAAATGGCATCATCACTATTTTAGCATGCGCAGATGTAGATTACGTAGGGTATCCCAAGGACAGGAAGTCCACGATAGAATTAACTATATTTGTTGGAGATTCCCTTCTCTCGTGGAAAAGCAAGAAACGGAGTGTAGTTGCTAAGTCTAGTGCTAAACCTGAATATAGGGCTATGGCACAGGCAAGCACGAAAATGGTGTGGGTTCGAGCAGTACTAGCAGATCTACGCATAGATGTTCCTCTTCCCATGTCGTTGAAGTGCGACAATCAGGTTGCTCTATTCATTGCAAATAACCCTACATTTCATGAAAGGACGAAACATAACGAGTTTGATTGCCACTATACACGAGACATGATTCAGAAGGGCTTCATTTCTACTTCCCAAGTCATCTCAGGAGACCAGACTGCAGATATCTTCATTAAAGCCCTGCTCAGAGGACCATTCCAAAAGTGTTCATCCGAGCTAAGCATGATTGGTATCTATGCTCCATCTTGAGGGGGTGTAGAGATATATTTATTTTACCATACTCTTTTCTCTATTCTAGTTTCTTTTGACAGCCTTATATAATTTAACCATAGGTCTCTTCTCTATATAAGAGAGCCTAAGGTTCAATGGAATAAACATGTCTCATATTTTCCCCAACATGAACCAACAGCAACCCATTGAGAATAGGATAGTCGGAAAATTCTCAAGTTCAATATTTGCTCAGATTTGGCTTCTTTAAAAGTTTGATTCAGATTCAGTTCGAAAATAAACGAACCAAACCTGAAACAAGCTTGGGCTCAATTAAATAAGTGAATCGAACTTAAAAAATGTAGGTTCGCTCAGGTTCGATTCCTTAAAAGTTTGATATATACATATACACCTATTTACAAATCCTTATCCGGATAAGTGGACCTTATTTCAGGATGAGTGGAATTTGTCCTGAGATAAGTGGTCATTGCCTAAAGATAAGTGAATAGTTACTGGACAAGTAGACTTTATATTAGTATAAACTATCTCAAGATAAATGGTCTCATAGTTACAACATCCATTATGCTTATTGTCAGAGTATATGTGTCACTTACGTTGTAGATAAGTAAATGAATTACTCCAGGATCCATTTACCACATCCAAATATTTAGTACCACATCTACCAGTTGTGAGATGTGGAGACTCAGTAAGGACTACATAAGAAGTCTCTCACCCTCGGTATCAATTGAGAAAGCGCAATGCAACATATGGTCTTTTGAAGCCTTCTCCTGTGGTTTCATCCAGCTCCTTAAGAAGTAGGATTCCATGTAAAATCTCGTATTATCCATTGTTCTTTATCCCTTATTTTTGATACGCTTCTGCATTCAAGTTTTCTAACATGGTATCAGAACGGGTCGATTCTCAGTTGATTTTTTTAATATTTATTGTTGAAGATTTGTTCGAGATTCAAGAATTGTATAGGGTTTTCTGAAACCCTAATTTTGCACAATTCCAAGAGGGTTCGATTTTAGGGTTCTTCGTTCTTCAATATTTAAGATCATGTTCGTAGATTTGATCTAGAGTTTTTTGAAACTTTAGTTCTGCATCGATCATCATTGACGCTCCAGCCGCATCTAGCGACAATACCCTTCGCGCAAGTCGAGCGCATCTCCATGTTCCAGCCAAACACAGCAAGAGGTCTAGCATGCGGCTATCGAAACAGCAAAGACCTCTACGACGGTGCAACTGACCTCCGCGACAGTCCAGCAGGATCTCCAAGCATCGTAACCCCTTTGCGTCTCCAGGCGGAGGCACCTCCATCTCCAGGAGGTACCCCTCCCGCTTCAGTGGCATCATCGCCGCCACTGAGAAGGTAGCAACAACTTGACTCCCAACACAACCACCCATTTCCCCTCCTCGCAGTCCAAGCCCAGGCGACCTCCAGGCAGCAGCGGTGTCGCCAACACCTCCTAACAGTCCTTCTCCAGTGCTTCCTTCTTCTCCAGACGGAAACCCCTTCGGGTGCGATGGTCGCATCCTTTCAAGGTGCCAGCGTAGCCGTACACCATTCGACGGTGCAATGTGCACGTTCCAGATCCAAGCGAAGCCGCTCCCCCTTCTAGGCGATGGTGCTTATGCACCTCCAGGTGGAGCTCAATCTCCAAGCAAAGGCCCCTCCAGGTGGCGGCCTCTCAAGATGACGCATCAGGCGGCGAGCCCCTCCTCGCAGAGCACCACGGTAGATCCGGCGGTGAGTTCCTACATCGCCTCCCCCTATCTGCAAGCGGTACCCCCAATCGGGGGTGGCTTCTTGAGGATAAGGGTTCCCCGATAGGGAACCCTAAATAGGGATTTCCCTGTGTGGATTATTTTATGTAAAAGCCCAAGTGGGCTACCGTTGCTATGTAAAAAAGGAAAGGGGGATGCCCAAGTGGGCCGAAAGATTGAAAAAATGTGAAAAAAAAAGGAGATGGGCCCAACTTATAAAAAAGAAAAAGAAGAGAGCTTATGTGATTCATGTTTTATTACCCATTTTTATTGTCTTCTCCCAACTTTGTTGATGCCATTGATTTCCAACAAGTATGGGAGAAAGGGAGAGTATAGTGTAGAGTTCTACGGCATCATACAGCATTATCACTCCAATGATTCATATTCTAGTTCAGAGTCAGAGTTCATATTCTCCAGTCCAGATGCTCGTTCAGATTCCAGTCCAGATGCTTGTTCAGATTTCAGACTCTGCGATTTTTCAGACTCAATGTATGGATTCTGAGTCTTCAGGTTGATTCGTGCATGTATGCGATCTTCAATTTTGTGATTCCATCTTTGTTTTGGTCAGAGTTTTAATTGATCCATAGGGACTCCATACTAGAGATCTCATTCCATATGCCATGTGGGCTAGGTTTTTCATGCGGTTTCATAGGGACTCCATAGTAGATATTCCATTATATGAGCTAGTATAGGAGAGACCCAGTTCTCCGACGAGGAGTGATGCAGCGCAGAATCAAATTATTGGGCCAAATATTTATCTAAATTTAGTGGCCAATTTTAGTTACGTTTATTTACGTCGACGAATTTTTAATTAGATAAATGGGATCGCCTGTGATCTCAATTAGTGGTCAATTTGAATTTTAAATTTGGTCGGTTTATTAGTTAGACTCATTTTAGGATAAATTGGTTGTCGATTTAAATTAGTTACTATTTTTGTAAGATCATCCCTCCTATATAAAGGGATGAGGGTCCAATGTGTTAGGCAGTTCAGTTTGATACTTAATTGAGAATTATTCTCTCTCTTTATCTCTCTCTCCTTCTCCCCGCGTGATCTACACGTGTTCTTCTCCTCCAAACCCCTCGTATTCTCGACGAGTCTCTTCTCTTCCCCTCGCGGTCTTCGCGTTCTTCTTCTCTAACCCCGGGCATCCGGCGTGTCTTCTCTTCTCAACCCCTCTATTTTCTTCTACCAAAACCCATCGTTCGAAATTTCAAATTTTACCGCCGCACCAAAATCCGATTTGCATCATTTGGTATCAGAGCATGGAAATCGAATCGTCCCTACGATTCGACGATCCTGTCGCATATTGGAAGATGTAGTATGATTTGAGTTGCCTATTGTTGGAAAAGAAAAGAGTCCACCCATGTGTTTAGTACCACATGGGGGAGCGATCACTATTGGGTCTGTCCGTGGGGCTATATAAGGAGCCCCACACCCCCTGTACTCATTGAGAACTTCAATAGAAGAAACGCCCAATTCAGGGGCTTCTCCCGTGGTTTCATCCCGTTCCTCTCGGAGTAGGTTTCCACGTTAAATCCCGTTGTTCTTTGATGTTCATCGTTATTCCATGTTTTTGCTTCCGCTTCATATTTTTCTACATGGTATCAGAGCGGGTCGATTCTCGAGGATTTCGTGTTCTTGTTTTATTCGAGATTCGTTTCCTTTGTCGTGGAAACAGTTCGTGAAGATTATTGTTCGAGATTTTTATTAGGGTTCTCTGAAACCCTAGATCTGTCTATCTCCAGGCGCACGCCGCCGTTCCCAGGCGGTTCCTTCGATCGGTGCTCCTGCACCCCAACCATGCGACATCAACACAGATCTGTTCCAGAATGTGGTGGCACTAGCGCCACCAACAACAGTTCGTATACAGGGCGCGTATCCCCAGGCGTGCATCCCGGCGCACAGGGCGCCCAACCAAGCATCCACGCGGGAGCCCTCCCGGCCTAGCGGCGCAACTCCAGCCGCAGGAGAGACCCCCATCGCGGCGTCAGATCCAGGCGGGGATCCTCAAGCTTCCCCTGTTCCGCACGATCGCCCCGAAGCCGCCTGCAGGCGGCACATCCTTCACATCGCGCGCGCCCCAGCCCCTCCGTGCATGGTATCACTCGAGTGTCTTCAAAGAAACCCCACGCATCGCAGCATCTCAGCAAGAACTGGCGTCTCCTGAGAGATATTGTCTCGAGCGCGTAGACCACCCCAGAAGAATATTAAAAGGCGAGACCGTTCTCCCATCTTGGCGGCGCAGAGATTGAAGGAACCCTACATAGGGTTCCCGTTCTTTTTTTTGGAAGCCCTATTGGGCTCCTACACATTAGGGGAAAATGTTATAGGTTGTGAGATGTTTAATAATTAGGGGAGGGTTATTTTGTTTAAGCCCATGTGGGCTGGTGATAAAAAAATAAGGAATCTGCGACAGAAAAAGGAGGGAGCCCAAGGGGGCAAGAAAAAAAAGAGAAGGAAATATGTTGGGCTCAAGTGGGCGTGTGTTTCATAAAAAAAACGAAATGAGTGAGAAAAAGGCCAGAAAAATTGGGTGAACGGCCTTATACAAAAAAAAGGAGAAATGAGAGAAAGAAAAAAAAGAGGGATTGTTAGTTACAAAAGAAAAAAAAAAGAAAAAAAGTCGCGTACAAGGAAAAAAAGTCGTACGCATTAAAAAAAATGTGATTCATGTTTGCTTCTCCCAACTTGTCTTTATTTTCATTATTCTCACAAGTTTGGGAGAAAGGGGGAGTAAAAGCCATATGCATCCTACATCATTCACTGACAGACCAAACACTCCGGGTTTCACAGAATATCAAGCCATCTTCACTGTGCATCGATCTTCGTCGTGGTGTCTCTATCCTCGACATCGACTCCGCACTGGATTTGTTTTCTTCAAGACACGACAGAGACAAAGTCCGGTGACCCGCAGGCACGACTGAGACAGAGATCCGGTGACCATGCAGGCACGACAGAGACAGTCCGGTGACCTTCCAGGCACAACAGAGATACGTTCCGCTGACCTGATATACCCGTCAGCAAGCGGGTTTGTCTACCAGTTGCGGATACATACGTTTATTGTGGTGATTTCAAGTGAAGATGTAATGATGTATATTTTTCTTTATTATTGCAAGTTGCAGCTGTCCCAGCTACCAACTTGAGGGGGAGTGTTGGAAAAGAAAAGTGTCTACCCATGTGTTTAGTACCACATGGGGGAGCGATCACTATTGGGTCTGTCCGTGGGGCTATATAAGGAGCCCCACACCCCCTGTACTCATTGAGAACTTCAATAGAAGAAACGCCCAATTCAGGGGCTTCTCCCGTGGTTTCATCCCGCTCCTCTCGGAGTAGGTTTCCACGTTAAATCCCGTTGTTCTTTGATGTTTATCGTTATTCCATGTTTTTGCTTCCGCTTCATATTTTTCTACACCTATCTCATGGTTCGCGTTCGCGTGCACGTCAACAAAGGTTCAAGAAGCACCTTATGTCAAGCATCAAAGTCCAAGCATGGTTGGATGCGAAAGTAGATGAACATCTCGTCATCAACGACGAAGATCTCGCTGTGAACAAAGATCCGGCCGCTGTCCAGGCCGTTTTAGAAGGAAAAAACGATGAAAAGGCTGTTGTACAGGTATTTTCAGATCCGCAAAAATCCCCGGAGTTGGTCTACGCCCCACCCGCAGTCTTCTCGCGGACCCCCGCGGCAGCCCCAACCCCCCCAGCGACCCCCCTAACCGCGTCAGCCCCTTCCGCAAACCCCCTTCCCGCAACCACTGCGGTTCCTGCTCCGCCCCCAAACCCGGCACCGCCCGAAGCGGCTCCAGACCCACCACCCACAACCCCCTCCTCCCGTTACTCCCCCGCACCCAGCCGCTCCCTCTTCCCCGCCACCCCTTCCCCCTACGGCCCCCTGCCACCTTTCCCAAAACACCCGCAACGCCACCCCAACTCCCCTCTGAAACCCATCGCCATACCCTTTCTCCCCCCCCCCCACCAGCGCCTCTCCCTCCCGGATTCCCTCACCCCGCCGCCCCCTTCCTCCCCCGCACCCTCCCTCCCCCACGACCCTTCACCCTTCCCCGCGCCGGTCCTCCCTTCCGCCTCCCATACTCCGGCCGCTTCCGCGCCCCCTTCAGCACCCCGCGTCACCACCTTCTCTGGTCGCGCCCTCTTCAGCGCCCCACAGTGTCGCGCCTCCCGCGCAAAGCCCCGATCGAACCCCGCCTCTCCGCAGAGCCGCATAGGCCCCCCGCCCGCAGTCGAGACGTCGCCGCCCCAGGCCACGCCATATACGCGAGGAACGTGGGCATACCCTAACGGGGATCCCGCTGGTTACGCAACTTGAGTCCCACAGAATGTGGGATTGGAAAGTAAGTGGGAAAAATAGCAAAATAAAATCCTATGAACCCCCTATTTGCAGAAGGGCCAAAAGGAATAGGAAAGTAAAGAAGAGTGAAGGGGTGCAAAATTTGCGCCCAAGCCCCCGATGAAAAAAATATTTAAAAAAGAAGGCGGCAAATCAGAAATCTGGAGACCCTCCTTATCCAAATAGGACTAGGGCCTTGGGTTTTCCCTATATAAGGACCCCATGGCTTCATTCCTTGGACATATCTCGTCCCCTCCTCTCCAGGAGGTAGAGGGGTCAGCTATTGTGAGGTTTGCTTTGAAGCTGGTTGCGTTACGCCATAGATTGGTTGTCTTCAGGAAGGATTCTCATCTAATGCACGAGCAAAAAAGGAGGCAGGCGCAAGATGAGATGGTAAGACTAGAAATATTGGAGGATTGCATGGATCTGAGTGAGGAGCTTATGAGTTGTGTGGTGGTGCAGAAGATCCTTGAGGATGAGTATAGGAAGCGGGAGTTGGAATGGAGGCAAAGGTTGCGTCATAAGTGGCTGAAAGAGGGGTATGCAAACAAAAACAACCAAAAACACAAAAATAACAAAAAAAACAAAAATAACAGAAAAAATCTTGCATATACTTGTATATATTTTACTAACCCTTTTTCCTTAAAAAAACTACAAAACCAAAATTCTTTAAAAATTTTCATAATTCAAAAAAAAATCTTTCTTTCACATATGCATTTTTCCTCCAAAAATCCATAAAAAAAGTTCTTTTCACATGTGCATCAATTCTCTAAAAAAACTCTCTGCATTGTTCATATTTTGCATTTGCATGTGCATTTTTTAGGATAGTGTTGATATTTAAACTATGTATGGAATAAAATTGAAGAATGGATCTTAGTTGGACCTTAATCCACCTAATTCTTAAAGGAACTTCACCGAGAAATAGGATTTTAGAAGCTTGAGGTCTTTGACTTAATTCTTTGAGTTCCACATGACAATGTGCAGCGTTTGACTCTTAGTGTCTAACCTGGTCTCTTCATTCTAGATACAACTCTGGAATAGGGAATTAATTTGTACTCCCGCACTATGCACTTAGCTCAACTTAGACGGGATGTTGGAAGACTGTGTGAGTTTCTTTTCTAGTAGCGTTAAAACCTAAAGATCGGAGTATGAGTTGAAATAAAGATTCGGAAAAGGGATGGACAGCTGGGCACAATTTTTTCTAAGACCCCAAAACATGTACGGAACAAACAGATTCTATATCCGTACGGTCCAAGCAGAACCACCAAAAATCCAAATACAAAGAAGCCACTACCAAATAAATATCTGACCAAAAAGGTCCAAGCTTCAAGAAAACCTGCAGATCTTGGTGGAGACTCGGCTACACTGGCCAGCTTTACAAGGAGAGGTGACTACACTGGCCACCCTCCAATTCTTTTCTCCTTTTTCTAACTTCTCCCCCAATTCGATTGTGAACACAGCGCGACAGACCTTAGAAGGAAATACCTGACTCCCCGAGGACGAGTTACTGGAGAGGAGGTTTGCATGGTAGTCCGACATTTTGGATGAGAAGAGATAAAACCTTTCACACACATGAGTCGATTTTTCAATGTTCATAGGGTATACTTTGAGAAGAGGATTGATCTAAGATAACTTCTAAGCCGAAACCATGACAATGATGTGTAGAACTTGAAGGTTGTCGATTTTAAAATTCTAAATCTTACAGAAGTTCCGACAGAGCTCCAAACTATAATTTTATGAAGATAAATTTAATAATCGATATTGTCCTACTTTATTTATTTTCCCTTTCTTTTTCTTTTTCTTCACTTATTCTTTCAAATAAGTGTTTGCTAAGGGACTAGCAAAGGTAAAGCATAACGGGGATGATGAATCTGCGATTCGTCATCTTTATTCATTTATTTTAGCTTAGAATCCCTTATAAAAAACCTGCATATAACACTAACTCCATATTCTTACTAACTTGCATCTGTGTAAATATTGTACACTTCTTACTAATTTTAACCTAAAATGAATAAAGAAAGAAAGAAAGGAAAAATAAAGAAAATAAAATAAAAAAAGAAAAGAAAGAAAGGAAGACTGTATACAGGCTGACCCGAACCTTGAGAGAAGGTCAAGACTTGACTTGATCGACCAGGAAGAAAGTAAGGGGAGATAAGGGTTCTTAAGCAGAAAATAAAAAAATGTGTGTGTGTGTGTTGTTGTAAATACTTCTCACTTATTTTGTGTATATCTGTATAAAACAAACACTAATTTATTTATACCTTAATTGACCTCAAATCAAATAACTTTCAAAACCAAAGTTGTAAATAAAATGTGTCCTAATTAATAAAAATAATTGCACAATTAAATCATGTACAGAACAAAAGTAGCCACGCTTGGAAAAAGCCACCAAACACTAATTGAAAAATCAATTTCGGCTCCATATGAACTCAAATTAAACCAATCTCATTTCCATTGGATTCTAAATTAAATTATCTTTAAAATGGTTGTAATTTCATAATTTTTGGAGTTACGAGTAAAAAGTTGGTTTTCGCGGGTGGTTTGTACAATTTCCCCACGTATTTTGTAAATATTGTATTTGTATATATTTGTAAATTATTCTTACCAATTATTTAAAATAAAAATAAAAAATTATTAATCAAAACACAAAAAAAACTAATTTCCTTATTTATCCTTGTATATAATGTCATATATGTATATAGTATATGTATATAGTTGCTATTTTTAGTTGACCATCATAAAAAAATAAAAAATAGCATTTTTAATTCAAATAAATAAAGTGACGAAAATTCAAAAAAATTAGATAATTTTGTAAATAGTTTTATCTCTTTTACTTTATCTCGTGTCATCTCTTCCACCAAAAAAATCAAAAATTAATTACAATTTTCATCTCTCATCTCTTTATCCAAAAAATTCAAAAATCAAATTTCGTTCTATCTTTTCTATTTATATGGCTCATCCCTCATCCTAACTTGATCAATCTTTAGAGAGAGGAGCCCGATCTCCGAGAGAACAATTTCGTCGAGAAAGTTGCCTAGTCTCCAAGCAGTCCGGTGACAGCGAGTCGGCCTTGTCGAGGCGATCATGGTCCTTTTCCGCTTCTAAGATGATATCCACATTTTTCTTCTCATTTTTATCTAGGTTAATTGTAGTTTACTACTCACATTTTTTATTCATCATCATTTTGTTTTTCTAGATCATTAAAAAAATCCGTCACGTTTTTTATCCGCCACCGACTCGATTTTTCATCTCACTTTCTCGATCTCTACGCGTTCTATTTCTATCATCCACGGTCTCTCAACTCCGACCGTGTACGGTGGCCGGAGATCGGATTCAAATCCCTCATCTCCGTCGAATCTCCGTTCATTTTTCCGATTTGTAAATAAATAAAAAAATTTCGTTTTCTCTAACGTTTGTTTTGTAGGATCATATAAAAAAAGAATTCCTATAGCCTTTTTTTCCTATTTTCGGATTTTAAAAAACTAAAAAAAAGTTTTTAATGTATTTATTGTTTACATTGCAATAAAAATATTACAAAATAAAAAAAACAAAAACTAGAGAGGGGGCGGTAGCCCTCCAGGCACCGCCACCCCCACCCCTTCAACTTCCATGCGCCGCAGCCGCGCCCTTGCGGCCCTCTCCGTCGAGCCGCCAGCACCATCTGCCATCCCCCGTTCCCTTCTAGGCCGGGATCCGCCGAGCACCCGTGGCGGCGACCTCCTCTCTTCAGCCCGGCGGCCTTCCCGACCTCTGCTACAGCGCGCCCCTCCGACTCTGCAACAGCGCGGCCCGCGCGCATCCCAAGGCCATGTCGCCCCCTTCCAGGCTGACCTCGACGCACCCCCCCCCCCCCCGCGCGCTTCTCTCGCCTCCTGCGCGTCGACGATCCATAAGCCACGACAGCACCGCCTGTGGCCATCAGCGCTTCCAGCCCTCGGTCGCCCCACCGCCGATCCGCGCCGCCCCCTTGTGTGGAGAAGATGCATGGGGCGGCGACCCCTATGGTTCCCCTCCCCTTGTGATTGTGAAACAAAGATCCCATCTAGGGTTGAGGCTTTTGATTAAAAAAATGGCAATTGCATCTTCAGCCCCTTAACGTTTCTGAATTACGAAAACTCCCCTATCAGAGCCTGAAGCACATGACTTGCACATGATACGTGGTAAAATTACGCATTCTCCCTGTGCTTTATTTTTGTTATCTATTTAATGCAAAAACAAAACTTATTTACATTTTAGTCCCTCAACTGCAGAACAATAATTTGCTTGTGCTTTTCATCGAATAAAATGTTTTTATTAGTCCAAAAATCTTGCAAAAATTACGATATGCCCCTGATGTGATTATCTTCTTAGCATAAAATTTTCATTGCATTTTCCTTCATTACTATTATTAAAAATTCAAAAACATGTCATTTTTCCCTATATGAAGTTCTAAAATTCATAAAAATTCGAAAATAACTTCGAACATTCCAAACAACTTAGAGCAGGTTTATTTCATTGTTTTTTCGTTTCTGACCATTTTTCACGCATTGATTTTTTATAAAACCCAAAAAAATTGAAAAACATAAAAAATTTTCTAAAATAATAGAAAATTCTACAAAAATCTAAAAATAGTGATTTCAGTTCTTGTTGGTAGATAATTGCTTCTAGTTTGTCTTAAAAATAATTGTTAGGAGTTTTGGGCAGTTAAAATATTTTTAAGTTGCAAATTACTCCGGCGATGCATATTTTCACA
The DNA here is from genome assembly GCA_037367405.1 of Ottelia alismoides. Classification (NCBI taxonomy): domain Eukaryota; kingdom Viridiplantae; phylum Streptophyta; class Magnoliopsida; order Alismatales; family Hydrocharitaceae; genus Ottelia; species Ottelia alismoides. The sequence continues at coordinate 646,533 of JAZKJV010011368.1, forward strand.
TTTTCTCACTGTTTCATTTTTAGGAAAATATAAAAACATCTGAAAATTCCACAAAAATTCTCAAAAACATTTCAAAACTTTTAAAACCAAAAAAATATTTTTTCTGGATTGTTCTGAACATTTTTGACAAACTAAAAAATTACAAAAAGAGTTAGTGTGCATATTTCTTGTGCTCGTGCATATTGTTCATTTTTTGAAAAATTTAAAAAAAATGTAAAATCAAAATCACTAAAAATTTCAAAATCAGAAAATAAAAAATAAAAAAATAAAAGATGAAAACATTCACAAAATCCAAGGATAGTTGTCATTTGAGATTCCTGTTTTATTTTAATTAGTTTCTAATTAATTGAATAATCCTCGGGAATCGTAGCCTCCCTGAGTTCGACCATGTCCGCTATACAGGTTAAAAGTAACAAAAAAATAAAAAAAATATTTTTTTTGTTGGTCACGGGATTTTGGGAATGACAACGACATAATTTACCATCAATTTTCCGATCCTCGATATTTCGTGCGCAATAGATTGCCCGACCACTGACTGATTTTCTGACGAAAGACATCGAGTTCATTGTAAATGATAAGTGTCTTGCATCTTTTGAAACTCTCAAGAATCTAGTTGTTGAGGCTCCTATCCTTCAACCATCTGATTGATCTCTCCCATTTGAGATCATGATGGATGCCTCTGATTTTGCCATAGGGGCTATGCTAAGACAGAGTAAGGGACAGATTGCCATTTTCCATTCACTACGCTAGTCGTACATTGGATTCCGCTCAGCAAAACTACACATTCGCTGAGAAAGAGATGCTAGCCATAGTATTTGCCTTGGAGAAGTTCAGATCATATATTCTTGGATCCAAAGTGACTATTTTAACTGATCATACCACGATGAGGTAGCTCATGACAAAGAAGGATGCCAAAGCTAGATTAACCAGATGGATCCTTCTACTCCAGGAGTTTGATATTGAGATTGAGGATAAGTCTGGAGTCAAGAATGTGGTGGCGGATCATCTCTCCCAATCGGAACATCTTGAGGAATCTGAGCAGATTGAGCCTATCACTGAGACCTTCCTAGATGAGGCGATCTTTTATATCACCTCGCGTCCATGGTAGACTGACATTGTGTATTATTTTTTCGCCAAGAAAGTTCCACAAGGTTGGCCTAGACAGTATCTTGAGACTTTCCTTGCAAAGGCCAAGTCGTACCATTGGGAGGATCCCATCCTTTATCATGAAGGAGGGGATAGCGTTTGGTGTCGGGGAATTCCTCGGGAGGAGCACCACAACGTATTCACTTACTGCCACAAGCTTGAGGCAGGAGGACATCATTCTGGGAGGAGAACAACATATAAATTTCCCCAATCTGACCTATGGTGGCCTACCCTCTTCAAGGATTCTGATGAATTCGTGAAGAGGTGTACTGATCGTCAGAAGATGGGCACTTGTGGACAACGTGACATGATGCCGATGCAACCCATTCACTTCTGTGACGTCTTTGATGCATGGGGCATTGATTTCATGGTTCCATTCCCTAAAATCCAAGGATTTGAGTACATTTTGTTGGCTGTTGATTATGTGAGTTTTTGGGTTGAGGTCACTCCCGCCCGAACCGCAAATGCTAATACTGTTTGCCTATTTTTGAGGAAGAGTATCATTTCACAGTTTAGGGTGCCTAGAGTTTTCATATCTGATGGGGGGTCTCACTTTATAAATGTAAGGTAAATGCCCTTGCTAACAAGTTCAACATAGATCATCGAATTGCCACTCCATATCACCCTCAAACCAATGGTCTTGCTAAAGTATCGAACATGGAGATCAAGATGATACTGCAGACGCTAGTCCGCCCAAACCGAAAGGATTAACACAGCTTTTGGGCTCGGTCTTGTGGGCATATCGGACCTCCTTTAAGACTCCTTTGGGTACGTCTCCCTTTCTTGTCATTTATGGCAAGCCATGTCATTTACCTATAGAGGTTAGGCATAAGTCACTATGGGTTTCCACTGAGATATTATTAGATCAAGAGAGTATAGGATATCAAAGAAGGCAAAATTGGCAGCCCTGGAGGAGCTTAGAGATAGAACCTTTTCGAGTAGACTATAGTATAGGGAGAGAGTGAAGATATGTCATGATTCTCACATCAGCCATAAGAAGTTTGAGACAATGGTTATTTGATGCCAGGCTTAGATTATTTTCAGGGAATTTGCAGAGCAAGTGGAAGGGATCATACTTGGTCAGAGAGGTGCATGACAATGGTAGTATTAATATATCTGAGATGTCATCTAAGTCCATCTTTTGAGTTAACGATTAGCGCATGAAGCCATATTTAGATCATGATCCTTTGATCGTTGATGTTGTCCCTATTCATTTTGCATGAGATGTGATCTTTTGACTCACATTATTTACATCTCATGCATGATTATCACTGTCTTTCACCCTTGTATAGATCCAGATGTCCATAGCATACATTTTTTAGTCTAACACCTTGTTTGCATCTTATGATTATGCTAAAATTAGGGTATATGTTACCCTAAGTATGGGGGGTGTCAGATTTCTGATTATTCTTTTAATTCTTCTTACCTCTATTTTGTTGCCTATACTTAGGGATATTTTACCCTATGTAGACCTCGTACATTCTAACCCTCGGTTTTACCCTTGTGTACAGTTTTCTATACTTAGGATTACTTGATCCTAAGTAAAGGAGTATCATCGATCTCTATTCGGTCCATTCTTTTATTCATCGTTGTAGTATAACCTTTATTTTCACTGCCCAATGCTAAGCATGATTTATGTCTTCTTCATCGTTCATTGATCACTCTGAGGACATCGTTCAAGCTAAGTATAGGGAGTATCGTATATATTACATATATATTTTGGCCATAACTCATACTTTGTGCGAGTGTGTTAATAAATGAAATGGCTAAAAACCGCAACCTAAAACTCACAAAAATGTTAAAATTTTATTGTACATAAAATTCTTTCCTTCACATCCATGTTTGTAAATTGTTGGTTATAAAAATTATGTTTGTAAAAATGTTTTGATTGTATAATATTTGTAAATATTTTTGTAACAAAATTATGTGTATAGTACAAAATTTTTGAAAAATGTTTGAAAAATAAAACTTTGCAAAAATCCTTTTGTAAATGTATGTAAATAGTTTGCAAAACTTCTGCATCCATGCATTCAAACATTATCAAAAAATTTACATGATTTCAAAAATTGCATGAAAAGATTTTTGTACATATTTTTGTATATTCTTCTGAATCATAGTTGACATTTAAACTAGTCTGGAATTAAATTGGAAAATGGAGCTTGGTTAAGATTTTAATCCACCTAACTCTCAGAGGAACCCTTCCTCTTATAGGATTTGGGGTTAAGACTTTTCAGGTCCATTAGTGACTTAATTCTTTGAGTCTACTAGTCTATGTCACATGCCATCTTGATGAGCCTAAGTAGAACACTTAACAATGCACACATGACTCTCACAGAAAATGGTCTTACTTCGACCAATACCTTACACATAGCTCTCCACGGATGAGGCAGTGAGGAGGCATAATCCTTTGGCTTGGGGTAGCATACGAGGATAGTACTTCTAGATGGAACCTCTCATCTTCCTTTAGGGAGGGACGTGCATATGAACTAGGTCTGGTGGTGTTCAGGTCTAAAGACAGTAGTTCTACTGGCTCAAGAAGAAAAAGTCCTTATGTATATGTTGCACCATGTAGATATGTTGTACATAAGCACACCGAAAAAAGAGAGTGCAAAATCAAGAAAAACTCCAAAAAACTGGACATGTCTGATTGAAAAAATGCATGCCAAGTGTATATAAATAAAGCGAAGCTTATGTATTACACCTTCTCATCTCATGAAGCTTGTAGCAGGAGACTTAGATATACCGGTTGGGCTCCCAGAGATACGTGGCTACACTGGCCTTGGTCCAATATCTTCTTTCCCCCACTTCTTGAGCTGGTTGAACTTGAACTTAGAAGGGAATACCTCGCTCCTCGAGGAAAGAGCTACTAGATCGAGGAATTAGAGTTACCTTGTTGAGGGAGGTTGTTTCTTTGTCATTTCTGAGGTGGGGAGCTACATATCACTTACACAGTACAAGGAAATATTCATGTTCATTAGAGTTTGCGTATGTAGACTTGTTCTAGTCTGGATTATTGAGGAGTCTTGACCATAGAATGGTGGAACTTAGAGGCCATTGAGTCTTAAACCTATGTCCCAATAAGGTTCCGACAAACTAATAATTCAAAGGTTTGACTGAGCTTCATACTTCAATTTAATGAAGATAAGTTTAATAAGCAGTATTGATCCTCCTTCTTTTTCTTTTCTTTCTCTTTTCACTTCTTTTTCAATAAGCGTTTGCTAAGGGACTAGCAAAGGTAAAGTATGGGGGGTGATGAATCCCTTATTCTCATTCTTTATTCTTTTATTTCAACTATTTATCTTATCAAAACAATATGTAAATACATATAAATACAATAACACATCATTTAGCATCCATTTGTTAATATTATATAATTAGAATGTTTTTTTGAAAAAAAAAGAATAAAGGAGAATAAAAAGGAAGGAGATATTTAGAAGTCAACAAACTTGATAATCAAGTAGGCTATTTCCTAGTCCTTTCCTGCCCTTGGCACGTGCCTATACTTCCTTCCGCCAGCTCTGGCTCCTGGCTTTCGAGAGAATCTGAGACTCTCGGAAAAGACTAATAGATCCAATTCCAGTCAATAGTCAGGTCAGCGGCCCTTTGGTCAGATCTCCAGTATCAGGCATGTATAGATGTATATATACAAAGTGACCGAACCCCAAGAGAAGGTCAATCCTTGACCTGATCGTAAAATAAAATTAGTAGAGAGAGATAGGGTCTGCTTTGTGTTGTACATACTACCTATGTGTAAATAAATATTTTTGATAAAATAAAACTAAATTATTATTTTTACCTCCTTGTAATTTCTAAAAATAATCTAAAAATAAAACAAAAGTCATAAAAATTAAATAAAAATAAAAATAAAAATCTTCCTTGCAATTGTACAAAACAAATATATGTATACTACACCCCATATTTATTCTATACCTCTATATAACTCATAAAAATGAAATAAAAATTATTTTGTATTCTTAAAATTATGTTATAAATAAATATAATATAAAATTGGGGTATTTGTATAAAATAACAAAATAAAAATAATTGCACATAATACATAGGTATATTATACTTGTATATACTACTATATATTGTATATACACTAATTTATTTTTCATAAAAATAATTAAAAATCACATAAAAATTCTTTGAAAAATAATAAACATTTTTTGTTTTATTCATTTAAAATCATTTATTATTTTTAATCTAATTTTCTTTATTTTCTCTTACATTTGTCCTGTAGCGAGTTTTGTCCTTTTCCCAGCCCGCCTTTGATTGGGCCAGCAGGGATTCGTTGACCTCGGTCAACTGAACCCCGCAACCCTCTTTTCACCGAGTTGTGTTTCGTCCGCTTTTCTCTAAATTTTAGCAACCTGATCTGACCTCCGTTTCACCCCGAACTCCTTCTCCGAATCGAGAGTGTGTATCCCTAACCCTTGCCCATTATTCTCCTACTCGATCCGCACCTCAATTTGTGGGCCGCACCTCATTCTTTGTCAGACCTGGAACACTGTATAGAGCACCCCTCCTTCCTTTTCCAACATCGTTGGTTGCACCACCACCTCCTGCAAACCTGCTCCTTCTTTTCCAGAGTGAGACCGTGAGAGATAGAGGGAGAGGCAACCGTTTGGAGCGTGAGAGCCCCAGGTCCGGAGAGGATCTTCCTCAGCTCCACCGCGAGGAGCTCAACCTCTAGATGTACTGGTTATCAAGGCCAGTATCCCTCGTGGATGGCGTCCGTGTCCCCAGTCGTTCCTCCTCCATCCTTAAGTACTCACTATACCCTCCATTTTCCATTGATCTGATCCTTTCTCCGCCGAATAGAGCGCCACCTATCATCCTCTATTTTCCACATCTCTGTCGCACTACGATGATCGCACACCTTGCTCTGACCTATCCTCTCATCTACATCACGCTCCAAAAACCCTCTCTATTCCAATCACTGGATTGGAGTAGAGCTACAGGTCCATTCCCCTACTCGCGCATGACTTGACCCGTCCACCCTCCAACTCGGTTCTCGATACTTGTGACACTATAACCTTTGCCGGAGCTTCCTCTCCGAGCAAGAACCTTTCTCCTGCAGGGTTGGAGTGCGACCAGACCTCATATGGAGGTATTGGGTACATCCAGGAGGCTCTAGGACGACTACGACTCCCCAAGACCTCTCTCTTGGTCATGGGACCTTCTGAGCCTTCCAGTTTTGCGGAGTGCCTTTGTCGACCTTTCACATATCCCAGCAGCTCGTGAGGACGTCAAAGCCACGTGCTAAAGCTGATTGAAACTCGTCAGAGGCGCTATTCATCCAGACGTCTTCTCCACCGTTCAATCGAGGGGCCTCTCCAGTTCTAATCGCAGTCGTTCACCGTTGGGAGGCTCCTCAGCGTAGCATCCATATTAGGATTTCACCTCCACCATCCATCGTCGAAGGGGTATCCACCCATCTTGACCATCCATCTATAAGTGGAGCTCCATCGGCCGTTGGATCGTGCTTAATAAGGGGTAATTTGTTCTTAGGCCCTCTCTGTTTTGCTTTTCTTAGTTAGTCCTGTAAATAGTTGTCATAGTTTAAAATAGTCTGGTTATTTTGTATGTGGACTCGTATTAATTTTTATATTTGCATTTCAATCCTATTTGTGTGAACTCATGTGGCATACCATATGCTCTTCTGGTGTGTTTGCATTATCTTCCCTGGACTTCGTCTATGTTATGTTTCGAATGAAAGTTTTCTGATATTTGCATTTATACCCCTTTGCATGGTTTAATGAGTATGTGCGTTTATTCCCTAGATATTTTGCATCATTGGCCCTGAGTTTCTTACTTGTGTTACTTTTTAGCATGCAAACCTTATTATAATTATAATTAGATCCCTACAAACTGTGGATCTTGGTTTTTATTAAATAATTACAAGTTAAGTCCAAAAATTATATAAATATTACTGTTAGCTCCTGCTAACACATAATATTTACTATGATTTTTGGGATTAATTTTGCATTGTATTTGTTTTCTAAAAATAAAAAACCCATAAAAATTTTACTATCTATCAAGAAAATACGTAAAAAATAGAAAAACCCCTTCAAAAATTCCGTAAAAATTCGTGGTTGTGTATTTTTGTTTGATTTACTTCCAGTACAAGTTTTGTTTCAAAAACCATCTTAAAAATCGTAAAAATTACAAAAAATCGAAAACTTCTAAAACTCATAAAAAATTCTATTGAAATTAGAAAAATACAACTTCGGTTCCTGTTTATAGCTCTTTTTATGTATTTTCTCATGAAATTGATTTCCAAGAATTAGTGCACTTTAGATGACCGGTGGAAGTGAGCTCCACCAGCGCCTTTGCGAAAGAGTAAGAGAAAGAGCATTTCTTCTCAAATCAATGAGTATGTGCAGGTGAAGAGGATACAACAATTGTACTAGCAAGCTAGGATTTCTAAAGTAGATTTTAGAAAGGACTCCAACCCTCGGTAGTGGAGGAAGGGGGAGTCCAAACTCACCATTTTTCTTCATCATCGAGGACTAACCACTTGCTTTTCCTGGATTGTTCCCAGTTCCCATATGCCTTCTTTGTCCCTTTGAGTCAGAGTCTTTCTTTTTAGTTTGTAATTTTGTCCTGGATGTTCACTATTTCCCAGTTTAGCTTTTGTTTGATTTTTATAAATCTCATAAAAATTTGAAAACCCTAGAAAATTTTAAAAAAAACTTAATATTTGAAAAATACAAAAATATTTTTATTCTAGATTTTTGAGTATTTTAGTCTTAAATAAAAATTAAAAAATGCTTGTTTTGAGCCTTGTTTTCCTATTTGCTTACCTTGTCCCTGTTGAAAAAAATAAAAATTTGAAAAATTAAAAATTAATAAAAATATACATTTTATTGTCCGATTTTGACTACTTCGAAGGATTTCTCGTGCTCCTTGTGATCGACCCTATTTGTTATACCATGTTAAAATAAATAGTGCAGACCGCATACATTGTTTTGAGTGATTTATGTTTTGATCATGTGGTTCTATATTTTTCTTGATTTATCTTAGGCCTTGTGATTCGGGTCATAATGACTCTCTGATTATTTGATTCCCCCAAACTGTGTCGCTCGGTAGCTCAACCTTGACCTCGGTCAACAAACCGAGTTGGACTAATTAGGGGTCGCCGAGGATAAGGACAAAATAGACTACAAGACAAAACAAAGAAGAAAATTAAATATAATAAATGAATTTACATTTAAAAGTGTATAAAATAAAAAATTCTTATTAATTTTCAAAGAATTTTTCCGTGATTTTTAATTATTTTTCTGAACAATATGGGTAAAATGTGCATGCCCCCTAGGGGGAGCTAAGTAGTGCATAGACAATATATAATATTATATACATGTATAATATACCTGTGTAATTTGTGCAAGTATTTTTGTTTACAAATACCCCAATTTTATATTTTATTTATTTTCAACATTATTTTAAGAATAAAAATATTTTTATTTTTATTTTTACAAATTATTTAGATGTATATAATAATTAATGAATGTGATGTATATACTTGTGTGTTCTGTACAATAGATGGAGACTTTTTATTTTTATTTTTATTTAATAATGTATTTTGTTTTTGTATTATTCTAGAAATATTTACAAGGGGTATAAATAATAATTTAATTTTGTCAAAAATAATTATTTACACATATAGGTAATATGTACAACACAAAGTAGCACTATCTCTCTCTACTTATTTTATTTTGCGATCAAGTTAAGGCTTGACCTTCTCTTGGCGTTAGGGTCACTCTATATTTATTCTAAATACCTCCTTACTTTTTCTTATCCTTTAATCTTTTATTTTTGTACAAAAACATGCTAATTATGAAATATTAACAAATGCATGCAGAATGCTATGTTATTGTATTTACAAGTATTTACGTGCTATTTTACTAAGATAAATAGCTAAAATAAAATAATAGAGTGAGAATCGGAGATTCATCACTCCCCTGTACTTTACCTTTGCTAGTCCCTTTGCAAACACTTATTTGAAAAAGAAGTGAAAAGGAGAGAAAAGAAAAAGTAGGAGAATCAATGTTGATTATTAAACTTAACTTCATTAAATTGAAGTATGGAGCTCAGTAAGACCTTTAGATTATTAGTTTGTCAGAATCTTATTGGGATATAGGTTTAAGACTCAACAACCTCTAAGTTCCACCATTCTATGGTCAAGACTCCTCAATAATCCAGATCAGAACAAGTCTATATACGCAAACTCTAATGACTATGCATCTTTCCTAGTATTGTGTAAGTGATGTGTAGCTCCCCACCTCAGAAATGACAAAGAAACAACCTCCCTCAACAAGGTAACTCTAATTTCTCAGTCTAGAAGCTCTTTCCTCGAGGAGTGGGGTATTCCCTTCTAAGTTCAAGTACAACCGGCTCAAGAAGAGGGGGAAAGAAGAGAATGGACCGTGTCCAGTGTAGCCATGTATCCCTGGGAGCTCAACCAGTGTAGCTAAGTCTCCCGCCGCAAGCTTCATGAGATGAGAAGGTGTAATACATAAGCTTTGCTTCATTTGACTATATACACTCTGACATGCATTTTATTTTCAATCAAGATTGTTCACTTTTTTGTAGTTTTTTCTTGATTTTGCACATTTTTTGATGTACATATGTACAACATTTCTACATGGTGCAGCATATGCATAAGGACTTTTTCTTCTCGAGCCAGTAGACTATCCCTCTTTTGAAGCATTATTACAACCCACAACTCCTGTCTTCAGACATCAACAAGCCAGACATAGTTGAGGTGCACATCCCTCCCTAAAGGAAGACGAGAGGTTCCTCCTAAAAGTACTATCCTCGTATGCTACCCCAAGCCAAAGGATTTTGCCTTCTCACCACCTCATATGTATGGAGCTATGTGTAAGGTGTTGTTCCAAGTAAAGCCATTATCTGTGAGAGTCATGTGTGCATTATTAAGTGTTCTACTTAGGCTCATCAAGATGACATGTGAACTTAGCCTAGTGGACTCAAAGCATTAAGTCACTAAGGTACCTAAAAAATCAACCCCAAATCCTATAAGGTTCCTCTGAGAGTTAGGTGGATTAAAATCTTAACCAAGCTCCATTTTCTAATTTAATTCTAGAGTAGTTTAAATGTTAACTATGATTTAGAAGAAGATACAAATATATGTACAAAAATATTTTTATGTTGTTTTTCAAAACATGCAAAATTTTTGAAAATATTTGAATGCATGGATGCAGACGTTTTACAAACTATTTACACATATTTGCAAAAGGATTTTTGCAAACTTTTATTTTTCAAATATTTTTCAAAAATTTTGTACTTTATACATAATTTTGACACCAAAAATATTTACAAACATTTCATAAGAAAAACATTTTTACAAACATTTGTATAAAAAATAATTTTTATAAATAGCTATTTACAAACATGTATGCGCGAGAAAGATTTTATGTGCAAGAAAATTTTTAAATTTTTTGTGTTTTTTTTGTTATGGTTTTTAGCCATTTTTTTATTAACACACTCGCACAAAGTACAAGTTATGGCTAAAGTATATATGTAATATATACGACACCCCTCTATACTTAGCTCGAACGATGTCCTCACAGTGATCAAAGAGAGATGAAGAAGACATAACTCCTGCTTAGTATTAGGAAGTGAAAAGAAGGTCTACACTACAATGACGAATAAAAAATGTAATGAATAGATGTCGGTGATCCCCTATACTTAGGATAAAGTAATCCTAAGTATAGAAGATTGTACACAAAGGGAAAACCAAGGGTTAGAATGTAGGGTTAGAATGTACAAGACCTACTTCCCCTATACTTAGGGTAAAATATCTATAAGTATAGGCAATAACACAGAGGTAAAGAATGAACAGAATAATAAAAATATGACACCCCCATACTTAGGGTAAAGTACACCCTAAGTATAACATAATCATAGGATAGAAACTAGGTATTAGGCTAACGAATGTGTGATATGGAAAGATGGATCTATAATGATGTGGGCAATGTTGAGGTGCCTCTCGATAAGGGCTAGAGTTTATGCTCCTAGATGGGCACAAAGGCTAGGATAACACAGTATCAAGGTTCAGGACGACATATGTGAGATGAATGATGTATTGTCGTTGTAGTCTCAGTAGGATAACAACAACAAGGTCAACAATGTAAACGATGACACCCAAATAGACAATCAAGTGGGTGTTTGCTACCGAGTAAAGATATGGGAGAATGAACTCAGGCTCCGGTAGCACAAAAGAACTCATCGGCTCAAGATCAGAAGGGAATGGGAGGGTAGAGCTTAATAAGTCGAACTTGGAGAAAGAATGATCAGTAATGGAATCCTCCTTGTTAATCACCGTCTCAAAAAGGTATGGAAGGTTATGATCTGCAGACTCACTAGAAAGGTTGATATCCGATGCAAGTGATGTAGAGAGATCAGTAAAATCATCGAATATCTTAAAAATCAGTTCATCCTCGCAAGGGTCGTCAAGGAGAGAAAACTCAGACTCAGCAGAATCAAAAGTATCAGAGGACTTGGCCTCGTGATATGACAGATCGGATATACTCCAGAAAGTGAGACCGAGTACACAGAACATACAACATCCTCCCACAGATAACCCTCGAGGAGTAATGCCAAATCATCGATGAAGAAACAAGAATCAGAATCTAATTGGGGATCTGCGCCACTATCAAGCACCCTCCCCTCGCATAAAAAGGTCTCATCGACTGAAAACAACCTTTGAACAATCTGGAAATAGGAAATGGTATTGGTCAACAACACAGAAGTTATAGAAGTGTCTGAAATTGATCCTCGACCTGCAGCAATGCTGGCTAATGTCGGATCCTCATGGAATATATATTAATATCATCAAACTGAAGGACACAAGGCTCAAATATGGGACTATCTGTATCTGACATCTCAAACTGGTGTCCCTCATCGAGTTTTGGCTGTTGGGATGGATCAAAATATCCATCTGAATCAGAGAAGTACCTCTGAAGAGTAGAAGCTGAATGAACTGGGAATGGAAACTGAAATGGCTGGACTAACGACTGAAGTAGCATAGGCTCCTCCTCCCTATTTTGGAATATCAGAAGATCTGATATCCAAGACTCCTGAACTGAAAAGTACGGGACTGACTCAAACACTGGCTGAAAGACCAACGGGAACTCGATAATCTCTAGTTCTGAAACCACACAGTGGCAGTCATCTCATTCATCGTCTGTACTGCAACAGAATCCATGTCCTCTAACTGGTGTGTAGTAGTTAAGTCCTCAGGAAGTGTAACACACTCAACATGTACCGCATCACCCTCGTATGCCGGTGATGAATCCTCATTCATCACTCTTTATTCATTTATTTTAGCTAGAAACCTTGGCAAAATACCATGTAAATACTTGTAAATACAATAATTTGTCAAAATGCATGCATCATGTAAATAACCATAATTAGCATGTTTTGCATAAAAATAAAGGAATAAATAAAGAAAGAAAAAGGGAAATATTTAGAATAAATATTGAGTGACCCAAACCCAAGGGAGGGCTCCACAAGGGCCTGACCCCAAAATAAAATAAGTAGAGGGAGATAGGGTGACTCAACATGGTGTACATATCCCTATATATATAAATAATTTTATTTTCCTCAAAATAAAAATAAATTTTTTTAATACCTTGTACATATTTATAAAAATAAAATAAAATAAAAAATAGAAAAATAAAAATAATAAAAATACAATTCACCCATTGTATATATATCATGTACATATGTATATAGGTCTATTTATTAAACTAGTGTAAATAAATCATAAAAATAAAATAAAAAAATATTTTTATTCCAAATTTTATGGTGTAAATAAATAAAATATAAAATTTGAATAATTATACAAAAAACAATTAAAAAATAAAAATACATATGTACATATACCTATATATAATAATAATATAATGTAAATATATGTTTTATTTTTCAAAAAAATAAATAAATATCACAAAAAAAATACTTTAAAAATAAATAAACATTTTATGCTGAAAATATTTTGAAATAAAATCATTTACTATTTTTTATTTAATTTACAAAGATTTAATAAATGTTGAATTCTGATTGGTCCACGGGGGATTGTTGACCCCCGGTCAACTCTCCCCCGCGGACCTCTTCTTCGCGGATCCGTGCGCCGACCCGACTTCTCCCAATTTTCACTCCATGATCCTCCACCCATCTCCTCAAACCCCGGGCCCCGATTACCACGCTCACGTCCATGATCCACGCCCGCCTTCTTGCCTAGGGATCTGAGCTTCGATACACTCAACTGACCCCCATCTTTATGGATCCCTACTAGTATAAGACTTCGCCTCCGACCGACATTCCACTGATCTTTGGCCATCACCTTCGTCTCCTGGGACCTCCATTCTTCTTCCTTGAGTGATAGCTAGCGAGGGAGAGTGTCGAGTGAGGATTCGAGGCCTACAGGCACTGATCCGGCGAGCCCCATCGCCGTGCTCCGCCACGAGGTGAGCCCGAGCCTTTGGACCGTCGCTCCATCGAGGCGAAAACCCCTGGAGGTTCCTGACCTCCAACACAGACACCCTCAACCATCAGGTAGCTCTCTCTTAGCCGCTATCCGTGCTTTGATTCGGATTATTAAGTTTTGCGCCGCCGGCCTCCGTCGGCCATCTCCCGACGATCCGATCATCCATCTGATCATCCGACCCGACCATCACCTCCACGAGACCCCTCTCCACCTGCTCCACCCATTCATTTACCTTGGTTTGCCCCGGAACCAAGGAATAGGTTTCCTCCGTCGTCGCCTCGCCGGAGACTTTCGCTCCACCTCACCAGACCACCTCCTCCGCTTGTGACTGGGTCGAGGCATTTTTCACTCGACCCAGGGTTCGTTCTGTGCATATTACAAGTCAAAGCGACCTCATCTAGAGGTCGAACCACTCAGGCACAGGATCCCCGGGTCCTCGAAGTCGTCGGAGCACCCTCTACGCTCCTGGCCTCATCGGAGACCGCCACCAGCTGCGGACCATCGTAAGCGTTCTTTTCCCCATCTCAGCAGCTTCGGAGGAGCCCTCCACCGCACGTACTGGGCCGACGAAACTCGTCGGCGTCTTGTTCTTGTTGTACCCTCCATCGCCGTCAGAAAATTCCTCGCTCTAGGTCTTCATCGAGCCGTTCATCTGTGGAGAGCTCACAGCCGTCCGATCATTTGACGAGCTCCATCAGGGCCGTTGATCGCTGAAGAGGTACCCGCACACCACAGTCGTTCAATCTCCACGTGGCACCCCTTCCGTCGTTGATCAGTAATAATGAGGGTAATTTGCACTTAGGCCCTCCTCTTTTTGCATTTATAGTTTAGTCCTGTAAATATGAGTTGTAGTTGTTTTTATTTCGGTATATTTGCACTTTGGACCTTATAGTTTAAGTATTTACGATTTACTCCTTGCTTGTGTGAGACACGTGCTTCGACACGTGAGTTTTTGGGCAAATTGCATGGATGGGTTTGGGGTTTATTTATGTTATGAAATGAAAGAATATTTCTGATATTTCCAGTTATTCCCCTGTGCCTAGACTTATTTGAACATGTGCGAATTTGGCGTGATTTTTGTACTTTAATCCTTTCAGTTTTCACATGTATTACATATTAGCCCTCCGAACTTACTTTCTTTGTAGATAGGCCTCTGTGTGTTGTGTGTTTTCTATTGGTTAAATAAAATATCAATTAAACTCCAAATCAAGTGAAATTTGGACATGTGGCTCCTGCCATTGTGTAAAAATTTCATTAATTTTTTGGGACATTTTTCTATCTTTTTTCTTTTTAAGAAAATCAGAAACCTTCATTTTTACTACTTTCTGGAAAAGAAAATCAACTAAAAAGATAAAAACTTTTCTAAAAATCCTATAAAAATTAGGGATTGTTTGTTTTGTTGTTTTCCAGCTTTTGTCCAATTTTTGGCTCATTTGGATTTATAAAAACCATAAAAATTGAATAATCCTAGAAATCTTCTAAAAATCATTAAAAATTCTAAAAAAAATCAAAAAATTGTAATTCCAATTTCTGTAGTTTAGTTTTTGTATTTACTTTTCATAATAATTACCATCAGATTTTTTGAGACTAATTAGTTATTTTCAATTAGCCTATCAAATTTGACTGTACATTTTGTCACCGTTTACCCTTTTCTCAATTTTTAGAAAATCAACTAAAAATTATAAAATTCCCATAAAATTACCAAAAACACTTAAAATATAAAAAACATAAAAACAATTTTATTTGAATTTTTTGAGCAATTTTGAGTGTTTAATAAATTGTTGATTTTCTCTTTTTAGCCTTTTTCCCATATTTCTTTTATAATTAAAAACACAAAAAAAAGTAAAAATACTTAAAATCCTCCAAAAATATTTTATTATTTTTTTTACCTCTCGACTACTTCGTAGGCTCTTTTGAGCCAATCCGTGCTCCTCGAGTTCAACCCTGGTCGCAATACCAGGTTAAATAAATAGCGAAGACCGCTATTCATGCTTATTAATTGATTTTCTGATTTGGTGGTCTCTCTCTTTCTTGTTGATCGATTTTCGGGGGATTGAGGTCGCAACGACCCGTGACACTTATCTCCCTTAGTATCTCATCGATTTTTCGGTCATCAAAATGGCGCCGTTACCAGGGAGCACGGCTTAGTAGTCTTTAGATTTTTTACGATTTTTCGCGGCTTTTTGTGCATAATTGTATAGATATTTTCTCTTATTTTTTACACATTTTCTTAATAATTGTGTCTGATACATTTCTGTTTAAATTTCTTGAGAGGGCCCGAGGACCGAGATGGCTTTTTCGGAAGTCGAAGCAACCGCGGGATACGGAGGCAGCTCTTTTATGCATAGAGTCGTAGGAGGACACGAGGAGACAGGCAGGAGTGCGGGAGCTGGAGAATAGCCATGTAGAAAGCCGTAGTCAGTCTAGTTTTATTTTCTGCAAAACATTTATTTGTAATAACACAGGGACAGAGACTTGGACTTTGGTGATTTATCGGGGTCTGTTTCGCCGAGCACCGGTGTGCTCGGGGGACCTCACCGCGGTTTTTCACCGACTTTGTTTTTATCGCATTTTATTTACTGCTTATCTGATTTGCGTGGATATAGCCTTAGCTTAGGATTTTATATTGATTGTGACGTAATTAATTAAAACCTAATCATTAATTATCTGCCTGCACATGTAGATCGATAATTGGACCTAATTAATTAAATCACAAGAAAAAGCTGGATAACTTAGACTCTAGTCCATGTGCCTTGAGGAGTCACATACAACGCGTGCAGGATCCATTGTAGCGGACACCGAGTGGCTCCCAACAGAGACTCCGAACTTAGGTTTGAGTATCCGGCTACTATTCTTCACATGTAGAATTGCTCTGTCTAAGGCCATTTTCCTCGTGCATCATATAGGTAGTTTTATTACAGTCTTTATTTTATGCACGGATCACTCTGCATGTATACTGCTGGAGTCAGGTATGCATTTCTTACTCTGCATGCATCATTGATTTTATCGCGCATCGTCTTTTTCGTCTTCTCGCCCTGTTTTCGGACTTAAATAACCAGGAGAACCGAAAAATTCGTTAGGCGTTGTTTGCTTGAAAAATATCTAAAAAGAAAAACTATAAAATTGGGACTACTAGACACACTTAACCCTAAAAGACACCTCACATAAAATTTGTCTTGTGGAGAGCAACCTCCTCATTGTCTAGTTTTGATGAGCGAGAGAGCGACCCGTACACTAGGCTAGAGCCATATCCGAGCCCCGATCAGACTACCGACCTTTTATACAGGACAGACTAGTAGGCAGATTGGATTCCCATCAGCTCGCGTAACCGCTCTGATATCCTGATATTATCACCTAAATAAAATTGACAAGATAATCGACCGATCTCTTACGGTCTTCAGCTCAACGTTGAGTAGGTGAACTCAGGGTTTGTTTGTTCATCTTGTGTATTTCCAGATCTCATCTGCCCGACTCCCCAGATCAAGATGATGGGCAGGAGGTCTCTTAGGCAGCCTCGGGCTGCACCGCTTTTTAGCACTCCATCTCGTTCATCTAGGTTGGTTCGCGAGAGCCGAGACCTTCTCTCTGAACCCGAGTTCGATTCCACTATGTTCCCCCTTGACCACCCTTCTACCAGTCCTGAGATATCAGTGCCAGATGTGAGACAGCAGACAGATGATTTATCGGTACCTGAGTTTGGGTCTTTTGCCTTTGTAGACACCATGGCCAGCAACGAGGAGCGCACCGAGGGTCAGAGGCCAGAGACGACCACGTACGTACTAAACCAGGGTGCGATCAACACCACCATGCTAGCTTCCCTCGAGACTATGCAGCGACAGATACGGGATCAGGGAGCTTTCATGGTGGAGATGAGGAGAGAGATGGAGCGGCTGAGGACCGCACGAGAGCAGCCGCGAGACGCGGGATGGAGAGATCTAGATCAGGTAGAGGAGCCACTTCAGTCGGCCGAGCCACCGAGACCGATGCGGGAGTTTCACAACCCCGGATCGACACTGACACACTTGTGGGTGGTTCTTCCAGCGATCGTGGGGGACTTCAAGTTTCCTCCACAGACACTTCATATTCTCCCCCGCTTCTATGGGCTCGCCGCTGAGGAGCCCCATCTACATCTCCAGGAGCTCGAGATGATCTGAAGCACCATCCATGATCGGCAAGTGGACGAGGACACTATCAGGATGATTGCCTCCCCCTTCTCCCTCGCCGACAGAGCAGCCAACTAGCTGAAGCATTTAGGGAGATTCGTATACACCTGGGAGCAGCTCCGCACCGAGTACTTGAACAAGTATTATCCACTCGGGCGGACCAATGTAGCGAGGGCTCTGATCAGCAACTTCTCCATGCTCCCCAACGAGCAGTTCCACGAGGCATGGGAGAGGTTCAGAGAGCTTACCGACAGATGCCCGCACCACAACATCACGAAGCCGAACCTAGTTCAGAGCTTCTTTTACGGTCTGACACCAGAGTTGTAGAGCCCGGTGAATACTTCTTGTGGCTGTTGGAAATACGAGCCCACGACGAGCCATTATGCAATAAATGTTATTGCAAAATATCATTCCCTGATCTGGAATGAAGAATGAATAATTTGCGTAATAGGTCCCTTAGTACAATTAGGATTATGTATTGTGCCCATCTTGATGATCATACAGCTGTTGATTCAACTATTGAATCATAGAGGTTGGTGCTTGGATGAATATCTAAAGATTTAGATTGAGGACTCATCAAGCACCGTCAAATGATTGTTAAGAGATGATCTCCAGTCTGAGTAGGAGATGCCAATCCTTATCTCTAAAGGCTGATATCAGATCGACCTCTTGATGCAGGTCCTCTGCATAGGAATAGAGATTCGGAGGTGTCAGATTAGTAAGGTCAAAGAGTTGACTTAACGAGATCGAGATAACCAAGTCCTATATCATATGCTGTCATGATATAGGCACGCATCCTCTGACCGGAGACAGATGTGTTACTATATGTCTGAGTATGTACATTTGGCAGACCAATAGGTTGATGACCTAACCAAGGTATATACATCGGCGCGCTGGTGTGCATATAAGGGCATATGAGTAATACGATCTATCAAAGGGATCATACAGGTTCAGTTACTGAACCGGAAGACATGAGCTCACTCATGAGATATTGGGAAGAATCAAATTCCATGCGCATGGTCGTCTCGCTTTGGAAGCTTGACTGAATTTGTAGGTTTGGTATATACTTTTGGAAAGTATATGATCAAGACCTAGGTATGATATATGCTTTTGGAAAGTATATGATCAATACCGACTCCCAATGATCGAATGAGAAACTTACTGATAAAACCATGAAGTAGACAGTGTAAAGTTGATCCAATACTTCGGGTTTAATCTGAGTCTTCCAGTATGCAGGATGTACAGGTATTGGGAATACCTGAGGGTGAAGTGATCATAAACGATTGTATAACCATGACGCTTCCATTCCTAGGGAGTAATGAAACGGGTCTGGTTTTTAGTGACTCCTCTCAGTAGAGAAGTAATCTGATCTTAGTCCAAATATTGGACATTGATCTGAATGTGATTCAGATGCAATGAGAAGATTAGATTTGCGGTCTTGATTTAATCAAGCATCTATGGCAGGCTCGCGATCTGGATTTGAGATATGATCTCAATATCCATGTCACTATACGTGGAACAATACAATCGCCCGTCCTTATCTCCAAGTATCTGCGGAGAGATTGCATTATTCTTGAAGGGTTCAAGAATGATTCCATAAGATCTAAGCAATGAAGAAATCATGATTAAATGTGATTTAATCATTTTGAAGTATGAAGAAATCATCCAATATAATTAAATGTGATTTAATTATTATGGATAAGAATAATGTGGATAGAAATATCCAATTATTCATAATATATTATAAATATGATTTATAATGTATTAGAGAGAGCCAAATATAATTTATATGTGTTGATTAATTATTATGTGTATTGGATATACATTGTGTAATTAATTGACAATGTAAATTATATGTTGTTTTGGGTTGTGAATATGATTCACAATTTTTTCCATGGCAAGATTGCAATATTCTCAAAGATAATTGTGAATTATTTTTTAAGAACAAAAACCCAACAAACTAATAAAGAGAGATTTTCATGGAGATATGCAATCTCATGAATTATCATGAGATTGCTCTCCCCATGGAAATAAGTGGGTGGCACACCATTTCTAATAGGAATGTGTGGACGTCCACATGGAAGGTGCATGGAGATGAAATCTCCATGCACATTCTCTCCTTATTTATTGGGTTTGATTTAGGACTGATTTATATTTGATTTTGTCAAATATATTTTAATCCAAATTTGTTGGTTTTACCAACAACAATCTTGACCATTGGATTGACATAAATCAATCTCATCCATTGATTTTACATGTCACATGGATTGATATCCATGGATCCCAAAACCCTATAAATAGAGAGGCATACCATGCTCTCTATTTACATGTAATTTTGGATCTCTCTCTCTCTCTCTTTCTTCATACATGACAGCCCTCTCTCCCTCTTTTTTTTTATGGCCGTCCACCATACCCTAGAGGAGAGAATCGTCGACGCTTTCGCCATCGCGCCGCCGCTTCGATGTTCTTCGGTTCTCCATCTTCTTGGAGTGTTGCACTCACAAAGGAGACGTCCGATATCGTGTGACGAGATCAGGAGCAACTACGCTTGGATCAACTTCTTGGATTGCGAGGACAACGCGGTTCATCCCCGCGCTCGCAAACGGTCTCACCGACGATCGGACTTGAGACAGGAGGTCTCTTCTCTTAGAGACTCGATCAACCACGCTTCAAGAGGTATTGCATTATACTTGTTGTGGTTATATATGAAACGATTCAAGAAGTGTTCTTGGATCATGTGGTTTCATCATACAATTTTTTTTAAATTCCGCTGCACCGAACAACTAATACAACTAGTCGTTCTTCGTCGTATCCGATACGACGATCACGCTTCCGTGATGCGCTTGAGGATAATTCCATATCCTTCAAGTGGTATCAGAGCTTTAGGTTGACGGTTTTGAATATGATTCGAAAACCGAGGACGACTTGGGTTCGTTAAGGTCGCGAAAGTTTTTATCGCATTTGATTTCGCAGATCTGCTTTGTAAATAATTTAGGCCATGTTTAAAATACTTAAGCATGAATTATTTACTTGTATTTTGTTCTCCATTAAATAAGGAAACCATAGGATCTGAGTTTGCGTAAATCGGATTTCGTATGCTCTAGATATGGTGGTTTTAATGAACATGTATGCACTGTTGCGGGACAGTAGATTTTAACATGATTAAAGAGTTAATTACTGTTATCATATGCCTCGAAATGCATGAAACATTACTTGACTTCTGTTCTAAATCAAGTTAGCAATCTTTTAAAATTGAGTTTGACTAATTTGGATTTAAATTGATTGAGATATGTTAATTTTAGTGAGTAGGGGTCACTACTGAAATTACAGTCCTAATCTAGAACCAAGTGATTGTCAATTAGTGAAATTAATTGTTAATTTCGTGAAATAATCAAGAAAAATATTTGTGAAATATTGGAAGATGATTATTTACGTAATTGACTTGGCCTCAACCAATTAATTGATTAGATTTGATCTAAATCTTAATTGGAAACATAATCATCAAACTTGATGCTTGAATAGTGATTGTCATTTAATCAATTAGTGAAATTAAATTGTTTACTTTCCTAGAATAATTGTGCATAAATATTTTTGAAATATTTGATGATAATTATCCCCTTAAATGACATTGCCTTAACCAATAATTGATTAGATGTGATCTAGATCACTAATTGGTTACATGATCTACATGATCAACATTCCAACAAACATGTTGCTTGAGTAGGACTTGGAATTTGTTTAGTAAATCTCATTATAATGTTAATCAAAAAATTGTTTTGATTATTATTATATGGTATAATTTCGGTTGAAGAGCCGATGATCATCTCAAGTACAAAGTGATTTATTTTGCATTATCCTTTCCCGAGGTGGATATGGTGTCTAGTCAGAGAGCATTGGGGTTGCGGGTTGCAACGTATGTGGTCCGTCCCACTCTCGTCGGTACTGGCCATGACAGCGGATAGGGTTATTATAATGCTTAAGAAATCATGATGTATTTCTAATTATTAAAATTCAAAATAATACGTATTTGAGATAATACCATAATTCAAGTAACAATAAAAATGTTTGTTGGATATTAATTGGATCATTAATTTAATATGATTAGATTGATTGGAATCCAATTAAAATTAAAACACTCTATTATGAATAGAGATGTTATTTCCCTTGGAAGAATTAATCATAATGAATATGATTCATAATGTTTAATTAAAATTTGAATATGATATGGAGGATCACATAAGTGACATCCATGGTCTCCCGTCAAGGCGAAGGAATCCGTCGCCAGGGATTGTATGTAGGAGACGCATGTCCGAAGTGACAGCTCTTGTATGCAAGCGCATCTGGATCGGGCTCTTTGCTTCTCGAAAGAGTAAGGACGTATGCGTAGTGACCCCAATATCGGGTCCTCATATTATTGGGGCGATATTGGATTGCGCATAGCGAGTTGTATTCCTGTTGACGGTTGGTTCAATTAATGACGGGTCAACATTGGCTTAGGGGTGGTGGGCCCGGGTGTTAAAGACCGAATTGGGAGATGCAAGTTGGACTTGCAAGGCGGAATGTGTTCCCGCTTCTTTTTATCCGAGTTGTAGGTTCTCATATTATTGGGATGCAACAAAGATAAGGAAGGAGATCCCAGATCTTGCTTGAGATATAATGGTAAGTATATCTCTTACATTGAAAGTGATTAAGGGAATGAACTTTCAGTGTTGACAAGGCAAGACAACTTTGATATAAAAATTCTTAAATCAAAGTATAATATGTATATATATATATATAAATATGTACACTTATGTAAATTTCTTATTTCAGATAATCCTTCATTAAACCCACTCAATGTTATACTCAATGATAACCAGTAAAATATCATGGATTGGACTCATGATCCAGATATTGTACTTGCAACTGGACACATAATGTATGTGGTTGCAATATGCAAGTATCCTCATACTAATGAGGAATGACAAGTAAATAGATAATAGGACTACAACCCTAGGGTTTGTATGTCTCTATAGTCTTGATCTCATCGGATGTACTTTGGAAGTGACATGTCGATGATGATCACAATTGTCAATTAATCCTTATAAAATCTAAGAAGATGTTCTGGCATACATATGTGCTCTCAACATTTAATCATGAATGACATGGTTCTCTGCATCATACAGAATGGTGGCTCTATTAGAGATGATGTATTCAAAATGTTTGAATACCTACCTGAACCAATATTTTTAAGAGTATAGATGGATGTAGATGATGAGTGTCATCATTCTACTATATATACTCTAGTCATTCATGAAGCTTCATGAAGCTTCATAATTGTATGAATTTAATGAAGCATGTATAAATGTTGAAATGATCTTACATTGAATTCTTTTGAATTTAATGTAAGAGATCCTTAGTCTTAAGCAATGATTGCTCATAGATAAAGGGAGCGCAGTGGAAGCATGGGTTGGAGCCAAGAAAGAAGGAAAGTCAAAGAGTTGACCGGACTTCTGTGACTTCCATATGACATCCAAAGAGTTGGATGAATGCCAAAACTGTAATAAGTTTATGTGTTGATAGTATGACTATCAAGTCTATCTAGAATCCTTAGAGAAGGACTAAGATAGAGCATCAAAATAATCTACATAAGTCATTGAAATTGACTTTCTTATTTGATAAGATAGAGTTTAATAATTGTATCTCAATCTTCTGACAACACTTGCAATGGGTTGCATATGTTTTAGAAGACTGGAAAATTTGATCTTAAGGTGTATGGTTATCCACATGGATATTGATGCAATTGTTGCAACAATCTCTATTGGATTAATAGACTTGTTAATTTCAGTGGGAGAGCCCTTAGTCATAGAGAATGTCTCTATGACCTAGATATAAGAATACACTCATTGTTTGTTTCTAAATGTTGGAAATAAACATGAAATCTGAGATAGAACTATCATAAAGAGTTATGATAGAAATATTTCAGATAGTAATCTAAAATCTAGTAGACTCCACTAAATTAGAAAATTGATGAATGGTTCATTGACATTTCTAAATGCTGAAATTAAACCTTAAGATCAATATGAGGATGAAGATCATTTGACAATGATCTAGCATCAAGCCTTGGACATTTATCTACTGATTTGATCAATAGACTAGTAAGAGATGAAACTTTAGAATGTCTAAAATTTCAAAATTTACATACTTATGAATATTGTATTCAAAGTAAAAATGTCCAATACACCCTTCTTTGGGAATGGTGAAAGATGCCAAGGTATTCAGGATCTCATACATATTGATGTATGTGGATCATCTATATCATAGTGAACATCGTGGATATGTGACATCTATTGATGATTATGTATGATATGAGATATCTTCTCTTCACCTAAGAAACCTTTGAAATGTTCAAAGATTTCATAATTTTGGTTTAGAACCAAAGTTTGAAGGAAGATAAAATGAATTTGATCTAATCTAGGTAGCATGTACCTATTAGATGAATTCATAATATACCTTATGGAGAAAGGAATATCATTCCTATCTCACTCCTCCTAATGAACCTAAACTCAATAGAGTTGTAGGGAGATACAATTGGATCATGTGTAACATGATTCGATCAATGATGAATTTTTAGCATAGATTCCTCTTAGTATCCAGGTATATATGTAGTAGAGACTACATATAATTCCATGCAAGTAAGCTAGAATTGACCACTCGAGAGTGCTGCTTCATTAGGAAAATAAAGGATGGTATTGGATACCTACTCTATGACCATGAGATTCTTAAAATATCTCATCTCTGAGAATGTGATTCTTAGAGGTTGAGACTCTTGAGAATCAAGATGAAAATGAAGTATAGGAACTCATTTAATCTTAAGAAGATAATGAGGCTCCTGAAATTGGAAACTAAAAGTACAATTGAAGATTAAACACTAATACCTCTTCAAATGAGTTTGAGGATGGATTCCATGTGTCAGAGAAATCTGATACTGATCGAATTTCATGTGATGAAGCTTCTGAAGATCATAGCATGGATAGATGGATGTTAGCAATAAAAGTCTAATGTAGACTTCATATACAAGTGTTGTAATATGGACTCTCGAGGATCCACCTATATGGGTAAGACCTATAAAGGTGTAAACGGATCTTCAAGAGAAAGGGAACCTAATGAGAAGGTAGAGACCTTCAAGGCACGGTTAGTAGCCATGAGTTACACACCGGAAGAGAAGACATTGCTTGCGATGAGACTTGCTCTTCGGTGACCATGCTTAAAACCATCAGAATATTGCTAACCTTAACTACACAACTTGACTATTGCATCTTAAAGATGTAAGTCAATATTGCATTCCTCTATGAATACCTCTCTGAGGATATTCACATGAAGTAGCCCCAGGGCTTCATGGTTAAGGAAAGCAAGGTTTGCAAGCTAGGGAATCCATCTATGGACTCAAATAAGCTTCTTGAAGTTGGACCATAAGATTGGATGAAATTATAAATGTTATTATTTCAGATAAACTCTTGATGAGCCATGTGAAGCTTAGTAGGAGTGCCTTTGTGTTCATCGTGCTAAATGTAGATAATATCCTAATCATTTGGAATGATATAAGGATGATAATAAGTGTTTTATAGACTGGCTATTCCATATCTTGAAATATGATTTCAAAGATACCTCTTAGATCTTAGTTCTGAAGTTGTTCAGGAGCAAAGAGAAGAGGGTATTGGGACTGTCACATTAATAATACATCTTGGACATATTCCATTTTATGGAAAATTCCAAGAAAGGCTTCCATCCCTTAAGATATGGTACTGACCTATCTAAAGGGACAACACCTCAAAGAGTTGAGGAAGTAAATGCTAGAACTACTTACCCTTGGGCATCAGTTCTGAGAAGCCGGGTGTGTACTAGATGTGTACAAAAGCCAGATGGCTGCCATGCAGTGGCAGTAGTAAAATGTTACTAATCCTGCTATGGAAATAAAACACTTGGTTGCAGTAATAACAAAATCTTCATAGATGACAAGATTTTTGAGATAGTTATCTCAAAGTCTTATCTTCAAAAGCTTAAGACTTTATAGATAGAGATCTAAAAGGTCTTAACTGTGGATACCTTAAGAGATAGTGATCTCTAGGAATAAGGGTATTCTGATAAGGATTATAAAAATGCTGGTTATGATAATTGTTAAGCTGTAGTGTCAAAGGACACTATAACTAACAAGATTGAGTATTAGTTACATAAGATGCAACATTCGCATTAGATGCGAGCACTGTTACTAGGGATATGCAAGTGTCGTAAAAGGACTTGGCGTAGTCTCGCGGGAACAGAGTGATTGATCAGCTTACCTAGCTATTTTCTAAATAGCCTATGATTGTCACATGAGTGCGGGTTTAAATGATTTACCCATTAATGGCTCTTTGCGCTAGTGGGAGATTATTGAAAATGCGAGTCCACGGCGAGCCATTATGCAATAAATGTTATTGCAAAATATCATTCCCTGATCTGGAATGAAGAATGAATAATTTGCATAATAGGTCCCTTAGTACAATTAGGATTATGTACCATGGCCATCTTGATGATCATACAGCTGTTGATTCAACTATTGAATCATAGAGGCTGGTGCTTGGATGAATATCTAAAGAGTTAGATTGAGGACTCATCAAGCACCGTCAAATGATTGTTAAGAGATGATCTCCAGCCTGAGTAGGAGATGGCAATCCTTATCTCTCTAAAGGCTGATATCTGACCGACCTCTTGATGCAGGTCCTCTGCATAGGAATAGAGATTCGGAGGTGTCAGATTAGTAAGGTCAAAGAGTTGACTTAACGAGATCCTATATCATATGTTGTCATGATATAGGCACGCATCCTCTGACCGGAGACAGATGTGTTACTATATGTCTGAGTATATACATTTGGCAGACCAATAGGTTGATGAACTAACCAAGGTCTATACACCGGCGCGCTGGTGTGCATATAAGGGCATATGAGTAATACGATCTCTCAAAGGGATCATACAGGTTCAGTTACTGAACCGGAAGACATGAGCTCACTCATGAGATATTGGGAAGAATCAAATTCCACGCGCATGGTCGTCTCGCTTTGGAAGCTTGACTGAATTTGTAGGTTTGGTATATACTTTTGGAAAGTATATGATCAAGACCTAGGTATGATATATGCTTTTGGAAAGTATATAATCGATACCGACTCCCAATGATCGAATGAGAAACTTACTAATAAAACCATGAAGTAGACAGTGTAAAGTTGATCCAATACTTCGGGTTTAATCTGAGTCTTCCAATATGCAGGATATACAGGTATTGGGAATACTTGAGGATGATGTGATCATAAACGATTGTATAACCATGATGCTTCCATTCCTAGGGAGTGATGAAACGGGTCTGGATTTTAGTGACTCCTCTCAGTAGAGAAGTAATCTGATCTTAGTCCAAATATTGGACATTGATCTGAATGTGATTCAGATGCAATGAGAAGATTAGATTTGCGGTCTTGATTTAATCAAGCATCTATGGGAGGCCCGCGATCTGGATTTGAGATAATGATCTCAATATCCATGTCACTATACGTGGAACAATACAATCACCTTGTTCTTATCTCCAAGTATCTGCGGAGAGTTTGCATTATTCTTGAAGGGTTCAAGAATGATTCCATAAGATCTAAGCAATGAAGAAATCATGATCAAATGTGATTTAATCATCTTGAAGTATGAAGAAATCATCCAATATAATTAAATGTGATTTAATTATTATGGATAAGAATAATGTGGATAGAAATATCCAATTATTCATAATATATTATAAATATGATTTATAATGTATTAGATAGAGCCAAATATAATTTATATGTGTTGATTAATTATTATGTGTATTGGATACACATTGTGTAATTAATTGACAATGTAAATTATATGTTGTTTTGGGTTGTGAATATGATTCACAATTTTTTCCATGGCAAGATTGCAATATTCTCAAAGATAATTTTGAATTATTTTTTAAGAATAAAAACCTAACAAATAAATAAAGAGATATTTTCATGGAGATATGCAATCTCATGAATTATCATGAGATTGCTCTCCCCATGGAAATAAGTGGGCAGCACACCATTCCTAATAGGAATGTGTGGCCGTCCACATGGAAGGTGCATGGAGATGAAATCTCCATGCGCATTCTCTCCTTATTTATTGGGTTTGATTTAGGACTAATTTATATTTGATTTTTTCAAATATATTTTAATCCAAATTTGTTGGTTTTACCAACAACAATCTTGACCATTGGATTGACATAAATCAATCTCATCCATTGATTTTACATATCACATGGATTGATATCCATGGATCCCAAAACCCTATAAATAGAGAGGCATACCATGCTCTCTATTTACATGTAATTTTGGAGCTCTCTCTCTTTCTTCATACGCGACAGCCCTCTCTCCCTCTTTTTTTGGTGGTCGTCCACCATACCCTAGAGGAGAGAATCGTCGACGCTTTCGCCACCGCGTCGCCGCTTCGATGTTCTTCGGTTCTCCATCTTCTTGGAGTGCTGCACTCACGAAGGAGACGTTCGATCTCGTGCGACGAGATCAGGAGCAACTATGCTTGGATCAACTTCTTGGATTGCGAGGACAACGCGGTTCGTCCCCGCGCTCGCAAGCGGTCTTACCGACGATCGGACTTGAGACAGGAGATCTCTTCTCTTACAGACTCGATCAACCACGCTTCAAGAGGTATTGCATTATACTTGTTGTGGTTATAGATGAAACAATTCAAGAAGTGTTCTTAGATCATGTGGTTTCATCATACAAAATTTTTTAAATTCTGTTGCACCGAACAACTAGTACGACTAGTCGTTCTTCGTCGTATCCGATACGACGATCACGCTTCCATGATGCGCTTGAGGATAATTCCATATCCATCAGTGGTAGTTCCTACTTCGCCAAGGATGAGGATCAGGTCTGGGCCATCTACAAGGAGATGGCCAAGAACTACACAGTGATGTACCAGACCTGACTCTACACTAAGGGACGCCTCAGCCACAGACCGTGCAGTACCAGAGGATAGCACGGATCGATGTCGGTCCTTCCACTTCATCTGCAGCAAGCGCACAGACCAAGTCCACAACCGCAAACATGGGCATCATCAGTGAGAAGCTGGACCGGATCGAGTTGATTGAGAAGAAGCAGTGCCAAGGCATCACGCAGATGGATTAGATGGCACAGACGCTGAGTGACCTGAAGACATAGCTCATGTGTCTCCAGGAGGCACAGACGGCTTCTCAGCCCCGTCTTCGATCACGAGGAGATCCGAGAAACAGTGGTAGCTCGTCCCAGCACTCCAGTCAGCCTAAACAGGTTTACCTTGTACAGGCGGAGTCGTACCAGCAGCCACCGCAGTTCTACCAGTCGCCACCATCCCAGGACACGCAGATGGTGGTCTACCAGCCGGATCAGCCCCTGGCAGTACTCCCTCCACCCACCTACGAGCCGGAGCCGTTGATGGACGTCAATGGGATTTGGTACGACCGACCCCAGCCCGGTATCCAACGAGACCATCCTAGATTCCTCTGGTCGGCTGGAGGCACCAGTTCCCAGCAGCAGCCTCCAGCTCAGGGTGGCCAGTACAGCCATAAGCATAAGCAGCACCAGCAGCCCGAGCCCCTAGTTCACCAGCCACAACAGTCATCCCAGCACTAGCAGTACAGTCCTCGTCCCTGTCAGCAGGGACAACATTGGAGGTGAGAGCAACCTCGGCAACAGTATCATCAGCAGTACCCTTCTCACCCGCACCAGCCGCAGCAGCCTCACTACCAGCGAGGCCACCCGTCAGGTTCTCATGGGCTGACCTATGAGAACCACGCCCTGGATGATCTAGCCCGCCTCATAACCGAGCAGCAGGCTACTTTTCGACGGGAGATGGATGAGTTCTGCCAGGAGATGTAGGAGATTGTGAGAGGGAAGGACGACATCCCTTCCCATATCAAGCTGAACCCGAACAACCTCAAGAGGAAGCCTGAGCAGGTAGAGCTCATTGAGATTACCACTCCTAGTGCTTCACTTGGTGATATGTATGCATACATGTTTGATGTTGATTTTGTTACACTTAGGAGCAGTAGGATGCCAACAGGAAGCGTCTCGTCTGAGCGACGATCCCACGCCACTCCAGGAGCGCCAGGAGAGGAGGAGCGCGGTACTGATGCCGCGAGAGACAATGATGGTGGTGCTAACGCCATCATGGATGTTGATCCCACCGACGGTACTGAGGTTGTCGCTTCACCAGTTGGAGGAGGTGGTACTGACGCCACCATTGCAGTTGCTGAGCCAGAGCGCGGTACTGATGCCGCGAGTCCAGATGTCGAGGGTGGTACTGAGGCCACCATTTCCAGTTCTGCTAGTCCTGTTGTTTTTCCTTCTATACGTGTATCTCAGGACATTTCTGCAAGTAAAGGAAAGGGTTTGTTATTTTCGGATACGCATGTGTTGCTTGATGATGTTTGTGTGGATTCTGCTATTCATGAGCATGCCAGGCCCTCTCCTAGTCCTTCATCTGAGAAGGACCATGTAGTCCCCTTTTCTAGAGCACTCCAATTGGGTAAGGGGCAGAAAAGAGAAATCCAAAAAAGACCCATCAGATAGAGTTCAGTCAGCAGATGATAGACAGATTCCACATACAACTAACTCTACAGGAGGCCTTGGAGCACATACCTCTACTCCATAGATCACTCAGAGACAGGACCACAGTTAGGAGGAAGAGGCGGAACCATCAGTCAGAGATCCATGTGCTTACTTGTGCCACTTGTTTCGCGATTCAGAACCGTCTGCCAACCAAGAGGCAAGATGCAGGAGCCCCATATGTCAGATGCCACATCCATGAGCAGAGGTTCGACCGCACTCTATTAGACAGCGGTTCTTCGATCAACCTACTTCCGGCAGCCCTTCTCGACCGCTTCGAGTTGGTCCCTCTTCGACAGAGCAGGATGGTCCTTTAGTTTGCTGATCGATCTGTCAAGAGGCCGAAGGGGTTGCTGAAGGACGTTGTCATCACAATTCAGGGCCTGAAATTCCCCGTGGACTTCGTTGTGTTGGACATGGAGATCCATGAGTCTGTGACCGATACCCCCATCATTTTAGGACGCCCATTCTTGGCCACAACCAAGGCAGTGTCCGACCATGATAGCGGGAAGGTGTACTTTCGCGTCGAGGGCGAGAGTGTACAAATAGAGACGATAAAGGAGACTAGATCCAGAGATTCAGCTTGCTCAGAGCTGACTTCCAATTCAGAGCATATGACAGAGGCAGGGTGAGACATCCACCAGGACTGTGATTTTGTGATTACAAATGACGAGGCAGTTTGGGCAGATCCAGTCGCACAGGCCATCCTCTCACCTTCAGAGTTCGCTGATGTAGAGACGCCAGCAGAGGAGAGCTTGGAGATCGCATTTCTGGTCCAGGATACATCTTAGGCAGCAGACCTGGTTCCCGACCGCGGGACAGATTGTTGCGATTCTGATACAGATCCCTCGAAGTTAGATGTTGATTGGGTAGAGTTCGATGATTTGATACCATGTCTGACTCCCACTGAGCCTACAGCTAGGGAGGAGGTTGATTCCGTACAAAGCAGAGACAGTTCAGTAGAGCAGCCTTCTCTAGATTCAGATGGTGAGCGAGAGTTCTCATTCTCCCATGCAGATTTGGTAGCATTCACTCAGACTTTTCAGAGGCCAGATCCGCCAGCACCTACTTATCCAGAGTTGAAGCTGCTATAGTCGTGGTTGAAGTATAGGTTGCTTGTGGGTGAGCATGAGATGTACCCAGTCATTATCTCCACTGATTTGACTGGAGAGCAAGAATCCCGTCTGATGGGGGTTCTTGAAAAGAACCGCAAGGCGATAGGATGGAGTGTAGCCAATCTCCAGGGGATAAGTCCGACCCTGTGCTCCCACCATATCTATCTCGAGGAGGAGGCAAAGTCGTCGCGTGAGTTCTAGCGGCGGTTGAACCCGAATCTTCGAGAGGTTGTCATGAAGGAGATCTCGAAATGGTGAAGCGTCGATTTTATCTGCCCCATCTCCGACTCCAAGTGGGTCAATCTATTGCATGTGGTTCCCAAGAAGACGGGCATGACCATAGTTATCAGTGAGTCTAGAGAGGAGATCGCTACCCAGGTACCCACTTCTTGGCGGGGCTGTGAGGACTACAGATGATTGAACCAGGCCACCAAGAAGGATTATTTCCCCTTGCCCTTTATTGATCAGATTATTGAGAGGCTGGCAGGGAAGAGCCATTATTGTTTCTTGGATGGGTACTCCGGATATAATCAGGTGGCCATCACGCCCGAGGACCAAGACAAGACTACCTTCACCTGTCCCTTAGGGACATATGCTTTCAGACGCATGCCATTTGGATTGTGCAACGCTCCGGCGACATTCTAGAGATGCATGTTGTCCATCTTTTCGGACATGGTGGGGGAGTGCTTGGAGGTCTTCATGGATGATTTCTTGGTCTACGGTGATGGATTTGATTCTTGTCTTGACTGCCTAGACCGAGTCCTTCAGCGATGCATTGAGGTTCACCTTGTGTTGTCTTGGGAGAAGAGTCACTTCATGGTGACTCAGGGGACGGTGCTTGGCCATATCATCTCCAACAGGGGAATGGAGGTTGATCCGGCCAAGGTGGATGTCATTAGAAAACTCAATCCACCGTCCAACTTGCGGCAGTTACGGTCTTTTCTGGGGCACGTCGGTTTCTACAAGCGCTTCAGATCTTACATCATTAGATCTAGAGTGACCATCTATACTGATCATACCGCCATCAGGAACCTCATGGCAAAGAAGGATGCCAAAGTCAGATTGACCAGATGGATCCTTCTACTTCAGGAGTTTGAAATAGAGATTAAAGATAAGCCTGAAGTCAAGAATGTGGTGGTGGATCATCTCTCCCGATTGGAGTATCTTGAGGATTCTAAGCAGACTGAGACTATTTGTGAGACCTTCCCAGATGAGGCGATCCTTGCTATCGCCTCTCTCCCATGGTATGCTGATATTGTAAACTATCTTTTCGCCAAGAAAGTTCCACAAGATTGTCCCAGGCAGAAACTTGAGATCTTCATCACGAAGGCCAAGTTTTACCATTGGGAGGATCCCGTCCTTTATCATGAGGGAGGGGATAGTATCTGGCGTCGGTGCATTCCTCAGGAGGAGCACCACAGCGTTCTTACTTACTGCCACAAGCTTGAGGCAGGGGGCATCACTCTGTGAGGAGAATGGCACAGAAAGTGATCCAATCCGGCCTATGGTGGCCTACTCTCTTCAAGGACTCAGATAAGTTCATGAAGAGGTGTACTGACTGTCTGAGGATGGGCACTTATGGACAACGTGATATGATGTTGATGCAGCCCATACACTTCTGTGAGGTTTTTGACGCATGGGACATCGATTTCATGGGTTCATTCTCTAAGAGTCAGGGATTTGAGTACATTCTGTTGGCCGTGGATTATGTGAGTCGTTGGATTGAGGCTATCCCTGCCCGAACCGCAGATTCTAGGACTGTTTGCATATTTTTGAGGAAGAATATCATTTCACGGTTCGGGGTACCTCGAGTATTGATATCTGAAGGGGGGTCTCATTTCGTCAACGACAAGGCAAAGGCCCTTGCTAGCGAGTTCAGCATAGACCATCGAGTTGCCACTCCATACCACCCTCAGACGAATGGTCTTGCTGAAGTGTCGAATAGGGAGATCAAGACTATATTGCAGAAAGTCATCCGTCCTGACCGAAAGGATTGGTCACAGCTTTTAGACTCGATTTTGTAGGCATATATGATGTCTTTCAAGACTCCTTTGGATACATCTCCCTTTCGCCTCGTTTATGGCAAGCCCTGCCATTTACCTGTTGAGCTGAGACATAGGTCACTTTGAGTTGTTACTGATATACTTTTGGATTCAGAGAGTGTAGGAGATCAGAGGAGGGCAGAGCTAGCAGCCCTGGAGGAGCTTCGTGATACAGGAGAGAGTGAAAGAGTGGCATGATTCTCATATCAGCCACAAGCAGTTTGAGCCAGGACAGAGAGTATGGTTGTTTGATGCTAGGCTTCGTATATTTCCAGGGAAGCTACAAGCAAATGGAAGGGACCCTATTTGGTTAGAAAGGTACATGACAATGGGAGTATCTATATATCTGAGTTGTCTTCTGATGTTACCTTTCGTGTTAACGGCCAGCGGCTCAAGCCATATGTAGATCATGAGCCGTGGGTCGTTGACGTTGCCCCGATTCATTTTACGTGAGATGTGGTCTCTTTACTCACATCTAGTGCATCTCACACCTGATTATCACTATTCTTCCGACTTGTATAGATCCAGTTGTCCATATCACTCTATTCTTTAGTCACACACCCCTTTGCTCATCTTATGATTATGCTATACTTAGGGTGTACTTTACCCTAAGTATGGGGGGTGTAGGACTCTCGGGTATTCTATTGATACTTAGGATGCACTTTACCCTAAGTATGGGGGGGTGTAGGACTCTCAGGTATTCTATTGATTCTTTCTACCTCTGTTTTGCTGCCTATACTTAGGGATATTTTACCCTAAGTATGGGGGGTAGACCCTGTACATCCTTCCACTCGGATATCCCTTCATGTACAACTTACTATACTTAGGATTACTTGATCCTAAGTATAGGGGGAAACACCGAGTCTTCTTTATTCTATTCTTTGATTCGTCTTTGTATATACCATTCCTTTTCACTTCCCTATACTAAGCACGAGTTATGTCTTCTTCATCGCTCTTAATCACTCTGAGGACATCGTTCGAGCTAAGTATAGGGGGTGTCGTATATATTTATATATACTTTAGCCATAACTCG
Source organism: Ottelia alismoides (assembly GCA_037367405.1). Lineage (NCBI taxonomy): Eukaryota > Viridiplantae > Streptophyta > Magnoliopsida > Alismatales > Hydrocharitaceae > Ottelia > Ottelia alismoides. The sequence continues at coordinate 681,205 of JAZKJV010011368.1, forward strand.
TACTTTGTGTGAGTGTATTAATAAATAAAATGACTAAAAATCCATAAAAATTTAAAATTTCCCTTGTACATAAAATTCTTCTTGCACATACCTATTTATGTATAAAAATTATTTTTGTACAAATGATTGTAAAAATGATTAGTGTAAATAGCTTGTAAATATTTTAATATCAAAATTATGTATATAGTACAAAATATTTGTAAAAATGTTTGGAAAACAAAAAGCTTGCAAAAACCTTGTGTAAATTTTTGTAAATATTTTGCAAAACTTCGCATTCATGCATACATCCATTTTTTCAAACATTTTTCTAAAATTTTGCACAATTGTAAAAATTTGTAAAATTGCATCTTTGTATATACTTGTATAGTTTTTCCAAATCATAGTTGACATTTAAACTGGCCTGGAATTAAATTGTCAAATGAGAGCTTGATTAAGACCTTAATCCACCTAATTATAAGAGGAACCTTATAGGGCTAAGGATTGAGACTTTTCAGGTCCGTTAGGACTTAATTCTTTGAGTCCACTAGGCTATGAGCATATGACATCTTGATGAGCCTAAGTAGAGCACTTAACAACACACGCATGACTCTCAGAGACAATGGCTTTACTTGCACCAGCACTTTACACATAGCTCTCCACGGATGAGGTGGTGAGGAGGCAGTTTCCTTTGGCTTGGGGTAGCATATGAGGGTAGTACTTCTAGACGGAACCTCTCTTCTTATTATAGTGAAGGAAGTGTGTTTCAACTTGATCTGGTGGTTATGAAGTCTATAGACAGCAGTTATGGGTGGCAATAAAGCTTCAAAAGAGGGATAGTCTACTGTCTCAAGAGGAAAAACTCCTTATGTATGTATGTTGTACCATGTAGATATGTTGTACATATGCACAAAAAAATGTGTGCAAAAAGAAAAGAACTCCAAAAAAAGTGGTGGGTCGGATTGAAAAATTAATAATCCCACCGGAGTATACATAGTCAATAAAGAAAAGCTTATGTTACATATGACCATCTCATGAAGCTTGTAGCGAGAGACTCAGCTACAATGGTTAGAGCTCCCAAGGATACATGGCTACACTGGTCATGGTCCATTCTCTTCTTCCCCCTCTTCTTGAGCCGGTTGCACTTGAACTTAGAAGGGAATACCCCGCTTCTCGAGGAAAGAGTTGCTAGACCGAGGCATTAGAGTTACCAGGTTGAGGGAGGTTGTTTCTTTATTACTTCTGAGGTGGGGAGCTACATATCACTTACACAATACAAGGAAAGATTCATGGTCATTAGAGTTTGTGTATGTAGACTTGTTCTGATCTGGTTGATTAAGGAGTCTTGACCATAGATTGGTGGAACTTAGAGGCTGTTAAGTTTTAAGCTTAAGTCCAAGTAAGGTTCCGACAAATTAATAATCCAAAAGTATGACTGAGCTCCATATTTCAATTTAATGAAGGAAAGTTTAATAATCAACCTTGATTTCTTCTCTTTTTCTTTCTATTTCTCTTCTGCACTTCTTTTTCAAATAAGTGTTTACTAAGGGACTAGCAAAAGTAAAGTATAGGGGGGTGATGAATCCCCATTCATCACTCTTTATTCCTTTATTTTAGCTAGAAACCTTGGCAAAATACCATGTAAATAAGTGCAAATACAATAAATTTGTCAAAATGCATGCATCATGTAAATAACCATAATTAGCATGTTTTGCATAAAAATAAAGGAATAAAGAAATAAAGAAAAAGAGGGAAATATTTAGAATAAATATTGAGTGACCCAAGCCCAATTGAGGGCTCCACAAGGGCCTGACCGTAAAATAAAATAAGTAGAGAGAGATAGGGTGACTCAACATGGTGTACATATCCCTGCTATATATAAATAATTTTATTTTCCTCAAAATAAAAATAAAAATATGTTTTTAACACCTTGTACATATTTATAAAAACAAAATAAAATAAAAATAACAAAAATACAATTCACCCATTATATATATACCATGTACATATGTATATAGGTCTATTTATTTAACTAGTGTAAATAAATCATAAAAATAAAATAAAAATATCTTTTTATTCCAAATTTTATGATGTAAATAAAAAAATATAAAATTGGAATAATTTTACAAAAATAAACAACTAAAAAAATAAAAATCAAAAATACATATGTACATATACCTATATATAATAATAATAATATAATGTAAATACATAATTTATTTTTAAAAAAATAAATAAAAATCACAAAAAAATACTTTGAAAATAAATAAACATTTTTTATGTTGAAAATATTTTGAAATATAATCATTTACTAGGGATCCGAGCTCCGACACACTCACCCAACCCCCATCTTTCCGGACCCCTACTAGTATAAGACTTCGCCTCCGGCCGACATTCCACTGATCTTTGGCCATCGCCTTCGTCTCCTAGGACCTCCATTCTTCTTCCTTGAGTGACAGCTAGCGAGGGAGAGTGTCGCAGTGAGGATTCGAGGCATGCAGCCACTGATCAGGCGAGCCCCATCGCCGTGCTCCACCGCGAGGTGAGCTCGAGCCTCTGGACCGTCGCTCCATCGAGGCGAAGACCCCCGGAGGTTCCTGACCTCCAGCACAGACACCCTCGACCATCAGGTATCTCTCTCTTAGCCACTATCCGCGCTTTGATTCGGATTATTAGGTTTTGTACCGCCGGCCTCCGCCGGCCATCTCCCGACGATCGGATCATCCATCTGATCATCCGACCCGACCATCACCTCCACGAGACCCCTCTCCACTTGCTCCACCCATTCATTCACCTTGGTTCGCCTCGGAACTAAGGAATAGGTTTCCTCTGTTGTCGCCTCGCCGGAGACTTTCGCTTCGCCTCACCAGACCACCTCTCTGCTCGTGACCGGGTCGAGGCATTTTTCCCTCGATCCAGGGTTCGTTCTGTGCAGCTTGCAAGTCAAAGAGACCTCATCCGAAGGTCAAACCACTCAGGCACAGGACCCCCGGGTCCTCGAAGTCGTCGGAGCACCCTGGACGCTCCTGACCTATCGGAGACCGCCACCGGCTGCGGACCATCATAGAGCAGCTCCGGAGGAGCCCTCCACTGTGCGTACTGGGCTGGCGAAACTCGTCGGCGTCTTGTTCTTGCTGGACCCTCCATCGCCGTCAGATAGACCTCCTCGCTCCAGGTCTTCATCGAGTCGTTCATCTGTGGAGAGCTCACAGTCGTTCGATCATTTGAGGAGCTCCATTAGGTCCGCTGATCGCTGAAGAGGTACCCGCGCACCACAGTCGTTCGATCTCCACGTGGCACCCCTTCCGACGTTGATCAGAAATAACGACAGTAATTTGCACTTAGGCCCTCCTCTTTTTGCATTTATAGTTTAGTCCTGTAAATATGAGTTGCAGTTGTTTTTATTTTGGTATATTTGCACTTTGGACTTTATAGTTTAAGTATTTGCGATTTAGTCCCTGCTTGTGTGAGACACGTGCTTCGACACGTGAGTTTTTGGGCAAATTGCATGTTTGGGCTTGGGGTTTATTTATGTTATGAAATGAAAGAATATTTATGATATTTGCAGTTATACCCCTGTACGTGGACTTATTTACACGTATGAATTTGGCGCGATTTTTGCACTTTACCTTTCAGTTTTCGCATGTGTTACATATTAGCCCTCCGAACTTACTTTCTTTGCAGATAGGTCCCTATGTGCTATGTGTTTTCTATTGGTTGAATAAAATACCAATTAAACTCCAAATCAAGTGAAATTTGGATACGTGGCTCCTGCCATCGTGTAAAAATTTCACTAATTTTTTGGGATATTTTTCTTGCTTTTTGCTTTTTTTTAAAAAATCAAAAACATTTATTTTTGTTGCTCTCTGGAAAAGAAAATCAACTAAAAATATAAAAACTTTTCTAAAAATTCTAAAAAATTAGAGATTGTTTGTTTTGTTGTTTTCCAGCTTTTTTCCAATTTCTGGCTCATTTATATTTATAAAACCCATAAAAATTGAAAACCCCTAGAAATCTTATAAAAATAATTAAAAATTCTAAAAAAATTCAAAAAATTACAATTCTAGTTTCTGTAGTTTAGTTTTTGTATTTACTTTTCATAAAAATTACCATCAGATTTTTAGAGGCTAATTACTTATTTTTTAATTAGCCTATCAAATCTGACTGTACATTTTTTCATTTTTTCCCTTTTCTCAATTTTTAGAAAATCAACTAAAAATTATAAAATTCCCATAAAATTATCAAAAACACTTAAAATATAAAAAACAAAAAACAATTTTATTTGAATTTTTGAGCAATTTTGAGTGTTTAATAAATTGTTGATTTGCTCTTTTTAGCCTTTTTCCTATATTTATTTTATAATTAAAAACACAAAAAAATAAAAAACCTAAAATCCACCAAAATATCTTATTCTTTATTTTATCTCTCGACTACTTCGTAGGCTCTTTTGAGCCAATCCGTGCTCCTCGAGTTCGACCGTGGTCGCTATACCAGGTTAAATAAATATCGAAGACCGCTATTCATGCTTATTGATTGATTTTCTGATTTAGTGGTCTCTCTCTTTCTTGTTGATCGATTTTCAAGGGATTGAGGTCGCAACGACCCGTGACACTTATCTCCCTTAGTCTCTCATGGATTCTTCGGTATCAACCGTCCTGAGTAAGGAATCTCGTGAAGGCGGAATACTGGAAAGTGCTCTCAAGATGGTCTAAAGTATATCCATGTCGGGATTGTGGCGTGAACCACCACACGTGGTCACTACCGGTGCTATACTTTTGGTAATTTTCTGGGATTTTTCTGATGTTTTTGTGATTTTATAAAAATCAAATAAGAGTTAAAAATACAAATAATGCACATCCAGGATTAAATTGCAAATTAAAATTAACTAAATGCCCTAAAATCCTAGGGAGCGATTTTATGATAAACTAGAAAGTAAAGGCTATAAACATGAATTGGAAAGCATTTTTCTAATTTATATAGATTTTTTATGTTTTTTTAAGTTTCTAAGAGTTTTGTAATTTTTAAAGTTTTTCGAGGGTTTTTCAAATAAAAATGCTATAGAAGGTAAAGCATACAAAAGCACACATACATGAATTTTTATGGAAATTTGAAAGTAATTTTTAGAATTTTTAAGTATTTTCTAAAACAGATAACACACTTTTTTAGGGTTTTTGATTTTTATGAAATAGTAAACGACACTAATTTAATCCACAAAAGTCACAATAAATATTATGTGTTAACATCAGCTAACATTTATAGAATTTTTGGGATCAATTTGGTATTTATTTAATTAACTAAGAGATACAAAGTTGGCAAGGACCTACTTCTAATTCCAATAAAGCTTCAGGCCAAATAATAACATAAATAAAAAGCCTAGGGCTGAAGATGCAAATTGTCCAATGAATAAATGCATATGCGCAATAAACAACGTTTATGGGTATAAACCCAAATACTGAGAACTTTCCCTTCAAATCATAACATTCATATGTTCAGGACATAGCGTGCAAATGTCCCAAATAAGCACGTGGGACGACATGTGAGTTCACACAAACAGGACCTAATTGCAAATATTGAAAATAACAAGGATCCAACTACAAAATATCCAAAGTATTTTAAATTACGATAAATATTTACATGACTAACTAGAAAACACAAAAAAGAGAGGGGCCTAAGGGAAGTTTACCCCTTATTAAGATGCGATCCAACATTTGTAGGCGGTCCACTTATGGATGAACGGTCGAGATGCGCTGGCACCCATTCAGCGATGGACGACAGAGAAGAGATCCTCAGATGGATTCGACGGTTGTGGGCCTCCCGATGGTGGATGGTGAAGATCAGAACTGGGGGAAACCTCGATCTGACGGCTGTGAGGCTATCTGGATGAATAGGGATGAATTCACTTCGACGGTCAATCAATGATGGAGCGTGTGTCCAGCATCCTCGCGAGCTGGTGGGATGTGGGAATCGACGTTGACGATGATCCACAACTGCTGGTTGGCTCAGAAGGGCCCATGACCAAGGAGAGGGTCCTGGGGAGGCATGACGGTCCTGGAGCTTCCTGGGAGTATCCGAAACCTCCAGATGAGGCTTGTTGGTGCGTGAACCATGCAGGAGAAGGTGTATGCTCGGAGAGGGTGGTCCGGTGAGGGTTACAGCACCAAAGGTATCAAAAACCAAGGAGATAAATGGATGGGACATGTCTTGCATGGAATGGGGGAATTGACCTACTAGGCGACTCCAATTTGGCGACTAGAGTCGATGGAAGGGTTGCAGAGCACACATAGAAGCAGAGTGAAGTTGAAGCGAGGTGTGTGAAGGTCGGAGTGCGGCTGAGATGTGAAATAGATAGGTGGTCTAAGGTGCTTTGTATGTTGGAGGAAAGATCGATTCAAATAGAAAATCAAAGGGGAAATGGAGTACCTAAGGATGGTCGGAGTCACCTAGGGTGGTGGACATCGTCCACAAGGGTTATGGCCTCAATATCCGGCATTGCTAGAGGCTGAGCTCCTCACGACGGAGCTGAGGAAGTCCTCGCCAGACCTGGGGGCCCTCAAGCTCCAAATGGTGCCCTCGTCGTCGCCCTCTCATGTTGTTACTCTAGAAAAGGAAGAACAGGTGCACATAAGGTGGTGGAGCAGCCGAATGTGGTGAAAAGGGATAAGGGGGTGCGGGATATATAGTGTTCCAGGTTTGAGAAGATGGTGGCGTGGCCAACGAACCAAGGCATGGATCGAGTAGGAGAAGATCGGGTGTGGATTAAGGATCCACGCCTCGCAATCGGAGCTGGGAATCAGAGGAAACGACGCTGCGGTCGAGTCATGAAAAATCGGTGAAAATAAGGCAAACCCGACTTGGGTGAAAGAGAAGGGCGGGACCAGTTGATCTTGGTCAACAAACCGAGGTGGATCAATCAGAGGCCGCCAAGGATAAGGACAAAATAGACTACATGACAAAATAAAGAAAAAATAAAGAAAATTAAATTTAAAACAATAAATGAATTTAAATTAAAAATTATATAAAATGAAAGTGTTTATTATTTTTAAAGAATTTTTTCTGTGATTTTTATTATTTTTATGAAAAATAAATTAGTGTATATACAATATTTTGTATTATATAAGTATAATATACCCATGTAATTTGTACAAGTATTTTTGTTATTTCATTTTTATATAAATACCCCAATTTTATATTTTATTTATTTTTAACATTATTTTAAAAATACAAAATAATTTTCATTTTCTTTTTACAAATTATTTACAGGTATATAGTAAATAGTGAATGTGATGTATATACATGTGTGTTTTGTACAATAGATGGAGACTTTTTATTTTTGTTAATGATTTATTTTGTTTTTATATTATTCTATAAATATTTACTAGGGGTATAAATAATAATTTAATTTAATTTTATCAAAAATAATTATTTATACATACAAGTAATATGTACAACACAAAGTAGAACCTATCTCTCTCTACTTATTTTATTTTACGATCAGGTCAAGGCTTGACCTTCTCTTGGGGTTCGGGTCACTCTGTATTTATTCTGCATACCTTCTTCTATTTTTCCTTTATTTTTTATTTGCACAAAAATATTCTAATTATGCAATATTAAAAAAATGCATGCATAAATACTATGTTATTGTATTTACAAGTATTTACATGTTATTTTGCTAAGATAAATAGCTAAAATAAAAGAATAAAGAGTGAGAATCGGGGATTCATAAATGGGTATACATAATGTATGAATATGAAGAGGAACGGATGCATTGATAACTACCCCAAATCTATATCATATACATGTTGATTGTGAAGGATATGGGGAGATCCTTAATCACATCACAAAAGCGTAAGGATCGCATCGTATGCGATCGGAAGTGACTAGTCGCACTAGTTGCTCGAGGCATTGGAAATAAAAATATTTTCATGCGACGAAACCACATGATCCAAGAACACTTATCAGATCATTTTGTCTAAACAACAAACAAGTAATAGGATTACCTCTTGAAGCGTGGTTGCGATCGAGTCTCTAAACGAAGAGGCCTCCTGTCTCAAATCCGACCCGACAAAGGAGACGCTTGCGAGCGTGTTGATGAAACACGTGCTCCTCGCAATCCATGTTGATGATCCAAGCGGTGAATTTTTAGATGTCGCCACATGAGATACGATGTATTCTTCATGAGCGAGGCACACCGAAGGAAACAGAGATCCACGAGCAATCGATCCGGCAGCATAACGACGACGCTGCGGTGATGGAGACTCTCTCTAGGGCATCCATGGTGGACAACCATATGAGAGAGAGAGAGAGGGGCATGTAGAGAGAATGAGAGAGAGTTTTTGTAGACTTGTAACCTTAGAAGAACAAGGGATGCCTCTCCTTTTATAATATTTTGGGATCCATGGATCTCAATTCATGGACAACACAAATCCAATGGCTCTCATTGATTTGTGTTTCTTTTAATGGCCATGATCTTGTTGCTAAAAACACAATAATAATTATTTTAATAAAATCAAATATATATATATATATATACTCAATATAATTTAACTTACATTAAATCAATCTCCATTGGAGAAATAGGAAGGAGGCAAGCCTCCTCCCATACGAGGAATAGACGGTTACCATATTCCATGATGGAATTGCAGCCGTCTACCCTCTACATGAGGACGGTGGCTTTCCATTCCTTATTACATGAGATTACATTATCGCATGATTCTCTCCAATATTTGCAACAACTTTTGTTGCAAAATTATTTCACAAAAATAAATCCAATTTATTTTGTGAGCATTGCAATCATGCCATTGGAAATTTGTGAATCACATTCACAATCCAAAATAAAATATAAATTACATTTTCAATTTAATGTCCAATGTGAATCCAATTCATATCAACATTTAATTAACAAATATAAATTACAAATAGCTCTCTCTTATATATCATAAATCCCATTCATAATATATGTTATTAATATAGATAGTGCTATCCACATTTTTTGTATCCATGATATTTAAATCACATTTAATCATCATGGATCTCTATTCTCATGTTCCCAAATAATATGAATCACTTTCACATTATTCACATCTTTGATAATTAAATCACATTTAATTATCTTAGATAACTTTCTTTAAAATATGAATCAAATTCATATTAATCATGATAATTAAATCACATTTAACTATCCATTTTCCCAGTGCTCGGATGCTTATATCAACAATGAAATTATCCCGAACCCTTTCAAGGATAATGCGCTTTCGCCGCGATACTTGGAGATAAGGATGTGGCGATTGTATTGTTCCATGTATAGTGACTTGGATATTGAGATCACATTTCAAATGCAGATCTCAGGCCTCCCATAGATGCTTGATTAAATCAAGACCGTAAATCTAATCTTCTCATTGCAACTAAATCACATTCAGATAAATGTTTAATATTTGTACCAAGATCAGATCACTTCTCTACTGAGAGGAGTCATTAAAATCCAAAACCGTTTCATCAATCCCTAGGAATGGAAGCGTCATAGCTATACAATCATTTATGATCACATAACCCTCAGGTATTCCCAATACCTATACATCTTGCATACTGGAAGACTCAGAATAAACCCGAAGTATAAGATCTATTTTACACTGTCTACTTCAGGGTTTTATTAGTAAGTTTCTTATTTGATCATTGGGAGTCGGTATCGATCATATACTTTCCAAAGGCATATATCATACCTAGGTCTTGATCATATACTTTCCATAGTATATATCAAACCTACAAATTTAGTCAAGCTTCCAAAGCAAGACGACCGTGCATAGAATTTGATTCATCCCAAAATCTCATGAGTGAGCTCGTATCTTCCGGTTCAGTAATTGAACCTGTATGATCCATTTGAGAGATCGTATTACTCATATGCCCTTGTATGGACATCAGTGTGCCAGTGTGTAGACCTTGATTAGGTCATCAACCTATTGGTCTGCCAAATGTACATACTTAGACATATAGTAATACATTTGTCTCCGGTCAGAGGATGCATGCCTATATCATGACAACATACGCCATAGGGCTTTTGTTATCTCGATCTCATTAAGTCAACTCTTTGATCTAACTTATCTAACACCTCTGAATCTCTATTCCTATGCAGAGGACCTGCATCAAGAGGTCGGATAGATATCCACCTTCAGAGAGAGGATTGCCATCTCCTTCTCAGGCTGGAGATCATCTTTTAGTAATCATTTAGCAGTGCTTAATGAGTCCTCAATATAACTCCTTTAGATATTCATCCAAGCACCAACATCTATGATTCAATTATGAATCAACAGTTGTATGATTACTAAGATGGCCATGGTATATAACCCTAATTGTACTAAGGGACCTATTATGCAAATCAGTTATTCTTCATTTCATATCAGGGAATGATATTCGAAATAACATTTATTGCATAATGGCTCGTCTGGGCTCGCATGTCCAAGAATCTCCCACTAGCCCAAAAGAGCCATTAATGGGCTAATCATTTTAACCCGTACTCATGTGACAATTGTAGGCTATTTAGAAAATAGCTAGGTAAGTTGATCGGTTACTCTGTTCCCGAGAGACTATGCCAAGTTATTTTACGAAACTTGCATATCCTTTAGTAATAGTGCTCGCATCCAATGCAAATGTTGCATCTTATGCAACTAATACTCAATCTTGTTAGTTATAGTGTCCTTGATATCATAGCGTAATAATTATCGTAATCAGTATTTCCATAATCCTTGTCAGAATACCCTTATTGTCGGAGATCTCTACTTCCTAAGGTATCTGCAGTTACGAACTTTTAGATCACAATTTATAAAGTCTTAATTTCTTTGATGATAAGACTTAGAGATCACTATCTCAAAAGTCTTGTCCTCTTTGAAGATATTGTAGTACTGCAACCAAGTGTTTTATCTCCATAGTTGGATTAGCAACAATTTACTACTCCCACTGCATGGTAGACATCTAGCATTCGTACACATCTAGCATACACTCGGCTTATAGCAACGGATGCATAAGGGAAAATAGTTCTAGCATTCACTTCCTCAACTCTTTGAGTTGCTATCCCTTTATATAGGTCAACACCATATCTTAAGGGATGGAAAACTTTCTTGGAATTGTCTAGAAAAATGGAACATGTCCAATGTGTACTACAAATGTAACGGTCCTAATACCCTCTTCTCTTTGCTTCTGAACAACTTCAGAATTAAGATCTAAGAGGTATCCTTGAGATCATATATCAAGATATGGAATAGACAGATTATAAAACACTTATTATTATCCTTATATCATTCCATTAGGATATTATTTACATTTAGCATGATGAACACAAAGGCACTCCCACTAAGCTTCACATGGTTCATCAAGATTCCATCTGAAATCATAACATTTATAATTTCATCAAATCTTATGTTCCAATTTCAAGAAGCTTATTTGAGTCCATAGATGGAGATCTCTGGCTTGAACACCTTGCTTTCCTTAACAATGAAGCCCTAGGGCTACCTCATGTGAATATCCTCATAAAGGAATTCATAGAGGAACGCAATCTTGACCTACATGTTGAAGATGTCATAGCCAAGTTATGTAGCTATAGTTAGCAATATTCTGATGGGTATAAGCATGGTTAATGAAGAGAAAGTCTCATCACAAGCGATGTCTTCTCTGCGGTGTGTAGCTCATGGCTATGAATCGTGCTTTGAAGATCTCTACCTTCTCATCAGGTTCTCTCTTTCTCTTGAAGATCCATTTATACCTTAATGGGTCTAACCCTTATATGTGGATCCTCGAGGGTTTATATACAACACTTGTATATGAAGTCTACTTTAGACTTTATTGCTAAAATCCATCTTTCTGTGTCATGTTCCTCAGGAGCTTCATTACATGAAGTCCGATTATTGTCATACTTAACTGATACATGAAATACATCCTCAAACTCATTTGGAGAGGTATTAGTATTTAATATTTAATTATTCTTTCACTTTTCGATTTCAAGAGCCTCATTATCTTTTCAAGATTAAATGAGTTCCTTTAATTCATTTTCATCTTGATTTTCAAGAGAGTCATCCTCTAAAAAACACATTCTCAGAGATGAGATCTTTTAAGAATCTCAAGGTCATAAAGTAGGTATCCAATACCATCTTATATTTTCCTAATGAGGTAACACTCTCCAGTGCCAGATTCCAGCTTACTTGCATGGAAACTTATTAGGGATATATATTATAGTCTCTACTACATATATACCTTGGAAACTAAGAGGTAATTATGCTAAGATTCATCATTGATTAAATCATGTCACACATGATCATTTATATCTCCCTACAACTCTTTTGAGTTTATGTTTATCAGGAGGAATGAGATAGGAATGATATCCCTTTCTTCATAAGGTATTCCATGAATTCATCTAATGGGTATTTGCTACCTAGGTTAGATCAAATTCATTTTATCTTCCTTCAAACTTTGATTCCAAACCAAAATTATGAAATCTTTGAATATTTCAAAGGTTTATTAGGTGAAGAGAAGAAATCTCATATCATAGATAATCATCAATAGATATCACATATCCATAATGTTTATTATGATATAGATGATCCACATACATCAATATGTATGAGATCTTGAATACCTCGACATCTCACACCATTCCCAAGAGAAGGGTGTATTGGACATTCTTTGAATACAATATTCACAAGTATGTAAGATTTGAAATTTTTAGACATTCTAAAGTTTCATATCTTACTAGTCTATTGATCTCATCAATAGACATATGTCCAAGGCTTGATGTCAGATCATTATCAAATGATCTTCATCCTCCTATTGATCTTTTAAAGGTTTTCATCTTCAATATTAGAAATCTCAATGAACCATTCATTAATTTTCTAATTTAGTAGAGTCCACTAGATGTTAGATTACTATCTGAAATATATCCATCATAACTCTCTATGATAGACTTATTCCAGAATTCATGTTTATTTCCAACATTTAGAAATAACTATGAGTGCATTCTAACATCTAGGTCATAGAGACATTCTCTAAGACTAAGGGATCCTACTGAAAATATGAAGTCTATTGATCCAATGGAAATTGTTGCAACCATTGCATCAATTCCAACACGGATGACCATTAAACCTTAAGATCAAAATTCTAATCATCTAATACATATGCAACAAATTGCAAGAGTTATTAGAAGATTGAGATATAATTAATAGACTTCAATCTTTTTAAATAAGAAAGTAAATTTCAATGATTATATGTAGATGTAGATTATTTCGATGCACTATCCGAGTCCTTCTCTAAAGATTCTAGATAGACTTGAGTCATACTATCAACACATCAGCTTATTGCAATATTGGCATTTATCCAACTCTTTGGATGTCATATGGAAGTCATAGAAGTAAAATCAACTCTTTGACTTTCCTTCTCAACTTGGGTCCGACCCATGCTTCCACTGCGCTCCTTTCATCTGTAAACAACCATTGCTTAAGACAAGGATCTCTTATGTTGAACTCAAAAGAATTCAGTGTAAGAGTATTTCAACATTTATAAATGCTTCATTCAATTCATACAATATGAATATTATGAAGCTTCATGAATGACTAGAGTATAGATAGTAGAATAATGACGCTCACCATATCTACACACATATTAACTCTTAAATAATTTGGTTCAGGTAGGTATTCGGACTTTTTATATACATTATCTCTTGTGGAGCCACCATTCTACATGATGTAGTGAACCATGTCATTCATGATAAAATGTCGAGAGCACATATGTATGCTAGACTATCTTCATATATTTTATAAGGATTATTTAACAATTACGATCATCATCGACATGTCACTTCCAAAGTACATTGGATGAGTGATCAAGACTATAGAGACATACAAACCCTAGGGTTGTAGTCCTATTATCTATTTAATTGTCATTCCTCATTATTACGAGGAAACTTGCACATTGCAACCACATACAATATGTTTCCAACTGCAAGTACAATATCTTGATCATGGATCCAATCGATGATATTATACTGGTTATTATTGAGTATTGTATTGAGTGGGTTTAATGAAGGATTATCTGAAATAAGAAATTTGCATAAGTGTATATATTTTATATATACATATTTTACTTTAATTTAGGAATTTTTATATTAAAGTTGTCTTACCTTGTCAACACTGAAAGTTCATTCCCCTAATCACTTTCAATGTAAGAGATATACTTACCATTATATCTCAAGAAAGATCTGGGATCTCCTTCCTTATCTTTGTTACATCCCAATAATATGAGAACATGTAACTCCGATAAAAAGAAGCGGGAACTCATTCCGCCTTGCAAGTCCAACTTGTATTTCCCAATTCGATCTTTAACACCCGGACCCACCACCCTTAAGGTGATGTTGATCTGTCATTAATTGAACCAACCGTCAACAGGAATACAACTCGCTATGCGCAATTCAATATCGCCCCAATAATATGAGGACCCAATATTGGGGTAACTACACATACGTCTTTACTCTTTCGAGAAGCGAAGAGTTCGATCCAGATGTGCTTGCATACAGGAGCTGTCACTTCGGACATGCGTCTTCGATATACAATCCCTGGCGACGGAACCCTTTGCCTTGATGGGAGACCACTGATGTAACTTATGTGATCCTCCAAATTATATTCAAATTATAATCAATCATAATGAATTATATTCATTACGATTAATTCTTCCAAGGGAAATAGCATATCTATTTATAATAGAGTGTCTTAATTTTAATTGGATTCCAATTAATCTAATCATATTAATTAATGATCCAATTAATATCCAACAAATGTTCTTAATTGTTACTTGAATTATGATATTATTTCAAATTTTAATAATTAGATGCATCATTATTTCTCAATTGAAACTATACCATATAATAATAATCAAAACCATTTTGATTAGCATTATAATGAGATTTGCTAAACAAATCCCAAATCCTATTCAGGTAACATGTTTGTTGGAAAGTGGATTGTGTAACCAATTATGATCTGGATCCTATCTAATCAATTATTGGTGAAGGCAATATCATTTAAGGAAATAATTTTCATCAAATATTTCACAAATAGGAAACTAATTTCCATCAGTGACCATCACTTACTAAAATTAGCATATCTCAATCAATTTAAATCCAAATTAAGCAAAATAAGTTTCGAAAGTTTGCTAATTTGATTTACAACAGAACCTAAGTGGTTTTCACGTATTTTAAGGCATTTCAAATCCGTAATTAACTCTGTAATTACATTAAGATTCGCATTTCCCGAAACAGCGGATAAATATTCACTAAAATGATCATAACTCAAGCAAAGGAATTCGAAACCACGCAAACTCAGTTCCTACAATTTTCTTATTTAATGGATAACATAATCCAAGTGTAATTTTTGTGTTTAAAAAATTAAACAGGGCCGAAAATATGCACTAAACAGAGATGCGAAAATGAAATGCGACAAAACTGTCGCAAACCCTAACGAACCCAAGTCGTCCTTGGTTTATGGATCGCATCCAAAACCTTTGACCTAAGGATCTGATACCACTTGAAGAATATGGGGAGATACTTAAGTGTATCACGGAAGCGTGAGGATTTCATCGTATGCCATCGGGAGCGACTAGTGGCACTAGTTGCTCGAGGCAACGGAAATTAAATTTTTTTCATGCAACGAAACCACATGATCCAAGAACACTTCTTGGATCATTTCATCCAAACCAAAAACAATTAATATGATTATCTCTTGAAGAGTGGTTGCGATCGAGTGTCTAAATGAAGAGACCTCCTGTCTCAAGTCCGATCCGACGGAGGAGACGCTTGCGAACGTGCTGATGAAACACGTGCTCCTCGCAATACATGTTGATGATCCAAGCGGCGAATCTTCAGATATCATCACATGAGATACAACGTATTCTTCATGAGCGAGGCACACCGAAGGAGACAGAGATCCACGAGCAATCGATCCGACAGCATAACGACGACGCTGCGGCGAAGGAGACTCTCTCTAGGGAATCCAAGGTGGACGACCATATGAGAGAGGGAGGCATGTAGAGAGAATGAGAGAGAGAGAGAGAGAGTTGTTCTAGACTTGTTACCTTAGAAGAGAAAGGGATGCCTCTCCTTTCATAATAATTTAGGATCCATGGATCTCAATCCATGCACAACACAAATCCAATGGCTCTCATTGATTTGTATTTCTTTTAAAGGACACGATCTTGTTGTTAAAAACACAAAAATAATTATTTTAATAAAATAAAATATATACCAAATATAATTTGATTTACATTAAATCAATCTCCATTGGAGAAATAGGAAGGAGGCAAGCCTCCTTCCATAAGAGGAGTGGACGACTACCATATTCCATGATGGAATTGTAGCCGTCCATCCTCTATATGAGGAAGGTGGCTTTCCTTTCCTTATTACATGAGATTACATTATCTCATGATTCTCTCCAATATTTACAACAACTTTTGTTGCAAAATTATTTCACAAAAATAAATCCAATTTATTTTGTGAACATGACAATCACGCCACTGGAAATTTGTGAATCACATTCACAACTCAAAATAAAATGTAAATTACATTTTCAATGTAATTTCCAATGTGAATCAAATTCATATCAACATTTAATTAACAAATGTAAATTACAAATATATCTCTCTTATATATTATAAATCACATTTATAATATATATGATTATATGGATAATGCTATCCACATTATTCGTATCCATGATATTTAAATCACATTTAATCATCTTGGATCTCTATTCTCATGTTCCCAAATAATATGAATCACATTCATATTATTCACATCTTTGATAATTAAATCACATTTAGTTACCTTAGATAACTCTCTTTATAATATGAATCAAATTCATATTAATCATGATAATTAAATCACATTTAATTGTCTATTTTCTCAGTGCTCGGATACATATATCAATAATGAAATTATCCTGAACCCTTTCAAGGATAATGAGCTTTCTCTGCGGATACTTGGAGATAAGTACATGACGATTGTATTGTTCCACATATAGTGACTTGGATATTGAGATCACATCTCAAATCCAGATCTCAGGCCTCCCATAGATGCTTGATTAAATCAAGACAGTAAATCTAATCTTCTCTTTGCATCTAAATCACATTCAGATCACTGTTTAATATTTGGACTAAGATCAGATCACTTCTCTACTAAGATGAGTCACTAAAATCCACACCCGTTTCATCACTCCCTAGGAATGGAAGCGTCAAGGCTATACAATCGTTTATGATCACATCACCCTCAGGCATTCCCAATACATGTGCATCCTGCATATTGAAATACTCGGAATAAACCCGAAGTATAAGATCTATTTTACACTGTCTACTGCAGGTTTTATCAGTAAGTTTCTCATTTGATCATTGGGAATCAGTATCGATCATATACTTTCCAAAAGCATATATCATACTTAGGTCTTGATCATATGCTTTCCAAAAGTATATATCAAACCTACAAATTCAGTCAAGCTTCCAAAGCGACGATCGTGCACAGAATTTGATTTTCCTAATATCTCATGAGTGAGCTCGTGTCTTCCGATTCAGTAACTGAACCTGTATGATCTCTTTGAGAGATTGTATAACTCATATGCCCTTGTATACACATCAACGCACCGGTGTGTAGACCTTGATTAGGTCATCAACCTATTGGTCTACCAAATGTACATACTTAGACATATAGTAACACATCTGTCTCCGATCAGAGGATGCGTGCCTATATCATGACAGCATATGACATGGGACTTTTGTTATCTCGATCTCATTAAGTCAACTCTTTGACCTAACTTATCTACCACCTCCGAATCTCTATTCCGATGCAGAGGGCCTGCATCAAGAGGTCGGATAGATATCAACCTTCAGAGAGAGGATTGCCATCTCCTTCTCAGACTGGAGATCATCTCTTAGTAATCATTTAGCAATGCTTAATGAGTCCTCAATCTAACTCCTTTAGATATTCATCCAAGCACTAGCCTCTATGATTCAATTATGAATTAATGGTTGTATGATTACTAAGATGGCCATGGTACATAACCCTAATTGTACTAAGGGTCCTATTATGCAAATCGGTTATTCTTCATTTCAGATTAGGGAATGATATTCTTAATAACATTTATTGTATAATGGCTCACTGTGAGCTCGCATGTCCAATAGATTGTAGAACTCTATTCGGGATGGTTAGCAAGAAAGATTTATTTCAACACTTCTAATTAACTAGGTAAGTGTACCCTAGGTCGAACATTACAAGAAAATGATATACTTACCACCACAACAATGCGACTACATGTGGTGGTAAGTGAACAATCACGTGAGATGGGGGTATTAGACCTCATCTCGACTGATTGGCTAAGTGCCAACAGACTATCCATCACCCAGAGCTTTTTTCCCAACCCACTACTCTGATCTTTAGATAGCCATGCATCTGCAGAAAGTTGGGCACACACCGATTCTGTTAGTCCTCATGGCTTGGTCATCTACCACCCTTGACAAAGAATCCTTTTGCCCACCATTTCAAAATGATCTGATTATTCAATACCTCATTTAGGTCATGATAAGTGTGATGTACATGAGTCTATACTAACAAATTATTTAAGAGTTAAACTTATAATGTGTGGCAATCTACTGAGACACAAATTGTCGAAGACCGATAAGCCAAGGACATGAAGTTTCTAAAACCCAATTTTGTAATAAAGTTCCTCTTAACTAAGTGGATTAAGATCATGTCAGGATTCCTTCTTGATTCTCATGACTCGATTTAGATTCTAATACCTTTTTAGAAAAATATTTATGCAAATGAATGAGATGGAAAAATGTGATGCAAATACGAATATTTTTGTGAAATAATTTTCTTTTTTGAAATTTCTATAGCATATTTTTTGAAACAATATTCACATTTTAAGGGTTTTGTAAATATGTAATTTTTCAAAAAAATGTGTTTTCTTTCACATGCAATACAAGTTTAGAAGTACAAAATCTCAAAAAATATGCAGGTTTGGAAAGATACAATTTTGAAAATATGCAAATTTTTTTAGAAAAAATGTAAATTTTACAATCATGGGTGTTAAAATATCAAATTTTAAAAATATGTTTTTTGAATTTTTGAAAATATGCATTTTATATTTTTTTGAAAATACATCTTTTGTTGGATTTTGAAGAAAATGTATTTTGATGGATTTTAAAAAATATCTTTTTTATTTTTGAAAAAAAATGAATTTCTAATAATTTTTGTTGGATTATTAAGAAAGTAAGATAAGGAGTTATTAATTACTTTTATACTCTCGAAAATAGTGAAAGTACGAGTTATGGGTAAAGTATATATAAAATATTTTTGACACTCTCCTATATTTAGTTTGAGCTATGTCTTCATAGATTAGAGAGAGAAAAGGCATAACTCGTACTAAGCATGGGTATGATGAAAGGAATAAGAAATGGAGTGACCTCCCTCCCATATACTTAGGGTTTAGAGCCCTAAGTCCAAGGGAGATCAGTCACAAAGAATGAATTTAATGAGGTAGTGGAGACATTAATTCCCCATACGTAGGCTTTGGCTAGCCTAAGTACGTAGGCTTTGTCTAGTCTAAGTACACGAATAAATAATGTAAAGAATTTCAAGTGAAGTTATGAATAACTCACGTCAGTTTCCCCTCTATATTTAGGATTAAGTCATTCTAGGTATAATGACATATACTAGGTAAGGAAAACCAACAAAGAATGCTGAAGAATATAACAGAAAAAATGTGATATATATAAAAGGTGAAGAGGGAATAATCCCAAGAGTTATGAATAAAAAATCGAGGAAGAGGGGAACTCAAAAAACGATAAACAATACACAAGATAAAACTGCCAGGGAGATCATAGACATCCAATTTGCGAATGCACCCCCTCATCTTTCTTGCTGCCACCTTAAAATCTTTTCTCTCATCTCATACCTAAAATAAATAAGGAAATTCTTTTTTGCACTGACTTAACCTCAATCATGTTTAAAATCCAATTTCGACTGGAGTATTGATGAATTCCTGTTGAATTATTTAGGATTCTTTTTATCCAATAAAAATCTCAAACAAAATAGTTGGTTTCTTTTGATTGATAAATTCGCTAAAAAATTGAGTGATGGAAGGCTTGTATGCTTGCAATGCTTGCATGGGCACTTGATTAAATTCTAGTTTATGAACTCACATCCCATTTACTATCAACTCTCGAGCTCCCAAAGTATGTCATAGAAAAAATAGTCAAAATAAGGAGAAATTTTCTTTGGAGTGGGAAGACAAACAATAAGCACAAACACCTGGTAGCATGGAAAAATATATGTAGACACAGGGACAATGATGGATGGGGCATTTTGGATATTGAAACTTTCAATAATTTCATGATTTCAAAAAATATGATAGCCATTATGGAAGCCTCTCTCAAGGGACATCATCAAAGCATCAAACTAGAGGAAAATCCATCCTCTTCAGATTGCGAACAATCGTAAAAACTCAAATGTTTGGCAATATCTCAAAAATGCTAAGAAAAAATCAGGGAAGCTTCACATAAAAGAAGTTAAGATTGGACTAAAATTTATTTTGTTGGATGGTATCAATGATGTAACCTCGCTTAGGGAAAAATTTAAAAAACTATGGGCATTTGGAGAAACAGGAATGCCACGTGGTTGAGTACCTTGAATAAACTAAGATCTCTATTGTCTTTCGAGCCTATAATACGAGGGAAGTTCTTAGACTCTAGTATCAATGTGATCATCTCTCTCAAATAATCCTGTAGGTAGAGGACTATGATTTCACAAACTTTCCTGTAAGGGGAGATACAAAAGAAGTTATGCAAGTAAACAAGCAACTTCACTACCTTCTTCAGCATGGAGGACTCTCCTCGAAGTTGATTTATTATGGAAACATCCCTTTTATCCTATGGCTTGTTCAACATAACAAACATTAGACCCAAAATCATCTTAATTAAAGAGGACTACCATGGGTTAGCAAATGTCACTTAAGAAAATTTGATAAAGATATGGTTGAAGTATTGTAATATAGCAACACTTTTAATTTTAGATCAACGAAACTTTGATCTTTTTCTAACCAAAAAAAGTGACTACTTAAAGTGTTCCCTTGTTACGTGCTTGAAACATTGTCCTAAATAATAAAACGGAATGCAAACTGACTCCTCCTCCTTACGATCTACTTTCAAGAACTAGAAAACTACAAATTAACATCAATAACCAATCATTTTTTCTGCAATATAACAAACCTTCGTTAAGCATCAAACTGTCAACTTCACAATATCTTATCCTTTGCTCTGAACATAATTCGACATTTGCTCTCAAGCAACCTATCCAATTAACAACAAAAGCCTCCATCAATAATTAAAATAAAACAACTATATCATTATTTTATCTTCATTGTTATTGAAAATGTTGATATAGCTGGTGGATTAAGATCCCGAGATGCCCTTATGTACATTCCCTTTGTCTCGTCTTCTCCTCCTCCTCTCCGCTCTCCAAATTCTCCACATTAGCCATTAGATATGGGCAATTGCGTGAGCTGCTTCAGCTGGGGATGCCAACTCAGCCTCAGCATCGATCAAGAAATTCGCTACATCCTCTGCCCTACCAAGGACTCGGAGAATCTGCGGCATGAGATGCTCTCTTTAAGAAGCACCAAAGAAGCCATCAATGCTGATGCAAAGGAGAAGGGATCCCAACCCGGGTTCGTCGTTAGGAGCGATGTCATCCAATGGATGGACCGAGTGGACTCGCTTGATGTCGTTGTGGCTGAAGTCCTAGACTCCCTCCACCGTCGTCGCCTTTGCTGCTGCATGTGCTCGAACTACGTTTATGGAGAGCGAATAAGGATCAATTTAGAGCTAGTCCGGCATCTGACCACCCAATGCGAGAAGTGGATGGGGGTCGATGGACTGGTCATGAAAGTCCGCCAATTGGCGATCTCAAGCGAGGATGCACTGATGGAGGAGATGAGGAGGCTCAAGGATGTGAGGGAGGATTTCGAGAGGAGAGTCGAGATGCTTGAGATGGAGCCTTTCATGGAGAGGAGCAACTTGGCGAAGAGTTGGATGGATGATGTCGATGCCATCGTCTCCGAGGTGATGATGGTGATGGAGGGTAGCATTATGCACGATGAAGAGATTGCCGGGATCAGAGGGAGGATCAAGGATTTGCGCGATGAGCAAGCGGGTTACTTAAGCAGCAATGATTTGGTGGTTAGGAGATGCTCCGTCGAGCTCCCGCGTTCATCTACTAGCTTCGTTGTTGGCCTTGACGAGATGCTGCTCCCCGAGGTTCTTGGCTACCTTCGAGATGTGCGGGTCCAGGTCATCGGAATCTACGGAATGGGCGGCGTGGGGAAGACCACTCTCATCAAGGAAGCTTCTAAGCGGCTAATTCCCGCCAAGTTTGAATTGGTAATCTGGGTGGAAGTGTCCCAAAGCTTGAACATCCTCAGCATCCAAGAGGACATCGCAATTCAAATGGGCTACTTTCGAGGCGGCGCGACGCTCCCGCAGAAGATGCGGGAGTGGGCCGATTTCTTGTTGCGACAACTCTCCAGGAGGAAGAACATTCTACTAGTACTGGATGATGCTTGGGAGGGGATTGATTTGGCTTTGATAGGGATCCCAAACAACTGTAAGATAGTGATCACTACTAGATTTAAGAGCGTATGCACAAGAATGGGATGCCAAAGAATGCTGAAGATGGGTTTCTTAGGAAGGGAGGATTCATGGCTCCTTTTCGAGAATATGGTTCAAAACGACCGACTTCTCCGGTCGGAAGCCATCCGTCCGCTTGCCGAGGAGATAGTGCGCAAGTGCGGCGGCTTGCCACTGCTGCTCGTGACCGTCGCTCGGGCCATGATGAACAAGCCCACCCTCCCGGAGTGGAGGAACGCCAAGGCAGCTCTGGATGACTTTCCAGATGATCTCGAAGGTATGGAAGAGCAAGTGCTCAAATTGCTCAAGTTCAGTTTTGATAATTTGAAGAGCGAAATGCATAGACGTTGCCTCCTCTACTGCGCATTGTTCCCCGATGATAGTGAGATAGTAATAGAAACACTCCTGGAGTACTGTATCGGTGTAGGATTGCTTGAAATCAACGGCTACTCCGGCATCGCTGCGCTTCGCGACCGGGGAAGATCTGTCGTCTCCGATCTAATACAAGCTTGCTTGCTGGAGAAGGGCCGCGACGACGATCACGTCAAGATGCACGATGCCATTCACGATATGGCGGTCTGGCTAGGACGAGGAGGAGGGGGTTACAATTACAAGCACAAGTTCTTGCCCCTCTCCAAGAAGAAGATAAGAGAAGTCGTCATCGACGAAGCATGGCGAGAAGCCGAGATGGTGTCCCTGACGGCGAACGACATTGAAGAAGTGATCATTCGTGATGGGATCCATGGTGATCTAGGAGTGACGACGCTGTTGTTGAACATGAACGGGCTCTCCGAGCACGTTCCCGCGAAGCTAGCCGCCTTCTTGCCGGGGCTCCTTGTCCTCGATCTGTCATATACTAGTATAAGATGTGTCCCGGAGTCTATTTGCTCCTTGGGATCACTTCAATACTTGAACCTCTCACACACATACATAGATGCGTTGCCAACTGAGATGGGGAAGCTAACCAACCTCATGCAATTGAAGCTCAGCTTCACATTGTCCCTTACCTACATACCCCTCAATGCGATCACAACCCTCTCCAAGTTGCAATTCTTGGATGTCTCTCACACAAAGTGCTTCAGATGCAAGAAGGAAGGCCACGCCGGTGTCAAAGATCTCGAGACGCTGCGGCGGTTAGAGGAAGTGAGCTTTACGGTCATCGGGGATCCCGACGTTGCCACCTTGGTAGCATTGCGCGACTCCTTCGCATTGTCGAGGTGCACCAAGCAACTTCTGATCACGTCCATGGCTAGCTTGACCACTTCTGAGCTATCGGAGATCGGTCTGCAGCTCACACGACTCGATAAGCTCCAGATCTCTAGATGCAAGAACGTAAGCAGAGAGTTGGTGCTCGGAAGGCATCATTTCCCAAGCTTAGAAGCCATGAGGCTGACCGATGTTCCGGTATCGTGCATCACACTGGAGAGCCAGTGGTGGCGCCTTCGCGAGCTCGAAGTCTCGTATTGCGACAGGCTGGAGCACCTTTCGTGGCTCCGGCAGCTACCGGAGCTGAGACGTGTTTGCGTAGATAGCTGTGAAGGGATTACTAGGCTACTGTTGCCGCCGGTGGGATCGACGGAGGATGCGCATGCACCATTACCATTGTCAAAGGTGGAGTATGTGGAGCTTTGGAACTTGCCTAATCTGGTGGCGATCTCAACGGATTTATTGGTTTTGGAATCGTTGACAGAGTTGAGATTATGGACATGTCCCCAACTTAAGAAGCTCTCGATTATGCCAAGTCGCGTGAAGGTTGCGAGCATTTGGTGCGAGAAAGAGTGGTGGGATGGGTTGGAGTGGGATGGTCCCCATGGATGCGCATTCGCAGCACATCTGAAGTAATATAGATAGTTATGTTTTTTGTTGCAGTTATTTATATAAAGGGTCATATGCCAACATGGCTGCCCCCGCTTTATTTGGGCAATTGTTTTTATTTTTTTTGAAAAATAACACCATGTACATTCATCCATATATCCCTCCTATATACCATTCGAATTTCGTCAGAAACAGAGACTCCTACGGCCTCCATCCGGACAGTAATTTTTTAACGGTAACAGGATTTTTTTAAATCGATATCATCGAGATGGAGGCCGTAGGAGTCTCTGTTTCTAACGAAATTCGAATGGCATATAGGAGGGATATATGGATGAATATACATGGTTTTATTTTTCAAAAAAATAAAAAAAAGGCCGAAAAATGGGGCGGGGGCAGCCATGTTGGCTGCCCCCATGGGGCAGCCCCATTTTTTCCTTATATAAATTGCCTCGTGTGTTGGAAGAGGATTCTCTAGTTTTTTTTCGTTTTCATCTCAAACTCAACCTTAAATATTGAATTTTAGATTAATGTTATACGTGTCCCCAAATTTCATTCAAATCCGAGTTTATTTGCTAGTTTATGTTATTGGTTTAAAGATTGGATCTTTTTTAAATAGAATTTAGGTTGTTTAGATCTTGGTCGAATGTTTGACTATTAAGATAAAGTAGCAAACAAGCTTGGATTTGAGCGAAATATTGAGGACATGTAGATCATTGATTTAAGATTCAATTCATAAGGTTGGATTTTGAGATCGAAATCGCAAAAAAAGAGAGATTACAACACCTCTGCTGTAACAATTTACAGTAGAGGATCCTCTTCCATGTGTGTTTTGATTATGAATGTCCATAGAAATCTTAGTTTATAACGATTTTGGCATTCATGTCACCGTTTACCAAATATATGTTGGATTTTGTCGATCTAAATACTTGTGGAAGGGAGTAGATTTTCGCGGGTTTACCCACATTGGGCATGTTGTGTCTGCCTTTCTTTTTTATTTTGTGAAATCACTTTTAGTGATCCAACCCTATGGATTTAATCTATGCATATTATTCTACGTATCTGTCAAATTCTTGATCCGATGTTCTTAGATACTAGAGAGACTAAACCCGCACTTTGTTGCGGGTCAGATCACTAATAATTGTTACTATGATTTAGATTAATTCAAAATTTAAACAGTCACCTATATTATAAGATACTTAGGAAACTCCAGAAAATGTAAGCACATGTTTACAGTATGCAAGTTTCACATTTATAAGAAAACAAAAAACCATGGAAAGATAGTTTTTTTACAAAATATTTATGAAAATATCATGTAGATATTTTCTGAACAAAAAATTAACAGCTTCCATTATATGTTAGAGGGTTTTTTTTATCGTTGCAGTCTGTTGAGAGTCATCATTGATCGATATTATTTACCTATAATATAACAGAAAATTACATATGTTAGTATGAAAGTAATATATATGTATGTTCAAATTAAGAAATTAGATGGTAAAACAAAATCCTTACATTTTTCTAGGCCTTTTTGATGGTGCATCGAATTCTTCTTCACTTATCTTTTCCTTCAATTTGGCATCACATATTTTATCCCTGCTTTTAAGAAAGGAAATTGCAGCTACGCATATAGAAGAAAACTATTTGTCACTAAAGAGAAACTTTAAATAAATTTGTACTAACCCTTCTTCCAATTTAACACATGTAAAACAGTCTTTGTCATCTTCACTTTCTTGTCCAATATCTTCGTTTTTTTCATTAGGGTTGGCGATACAATGTTTACATCTTTCATTACCTTAACAACTTTTAATTGTGTTTGCCTTTTAAAATCACGAAAGCCGAGCAAAACTTGAAAAAAGTAAGTTTGTCCAACCAAAATTCGTAAAACAGCAGGTAGTGTCAGCCTTTCATGATCAGATGTACCCGCAAGCGTGGCTGCTGAAATCCCAACTAAATCTGCAACTATTTTTCCAAACATGATAAAACTTATACTACCAGATGAGTCTTTTACAATGACATTCAATTTGTACCTACATCAATTTATGAATTGTATAAAGTCATTAAAATTATGAAAGCATGGGAATAGAATCAGTCATATGTATTATGTATATACCATGGTAATGCTGACTCCTTAAACTTATAAGTATGAGATGGAAAATATAATCTTTGTATAGATTATAGAATATCACTAATATGAAACCTATGTAAGATTCAATTAATACTATAGAGAGTTCATTCCTAAATATGTTTTCAAGCATCATCGAGTATGCATATGAATCATATGGTAAAACATACATCTAAAAATATAATCTTTTCTTATCATATCTTCTTTCTAACTAAAACTCGATCATTTCTAACACATGTTGCAATATCATCTAAAACAATGGTTTGGATGGTTGATATGCGTGATGTAAATTTGTTTATTCTTTTTAATCAAAAGAACGGAAAAAAGGTGTCTGTTTCAATTGTACACGTGAGATCCACTCTATTGTTTGTTGCAATGAAATTCTCGAACCGAACGCACCTTAAGAATGTTATTTGGATGGTTTAAAGATGCGTTGTATTTTATTATTTTAAAAAAAGAAGAGTAGTTGTTTGTAAAGAATAAATCGGTTTTATCTGTTGCTTTATTCTTTATTTTATCATTGAAGATGGCCTTTCGCCTCTATCGACTTTTCCTACGACTGGCCTGCAATGGTATTTGATATATTTATATGGTTTATATTACGATTTAGGTTATGAGTTGGAGCGTGGGGTTTTTCCTTTCTACTTCGATGGTATGCATGTTGCGCATGGAAATGGGTCTCTACTGTTTTTCATATTCAGGTCCGATTCAATATCAATGTTTAAATATGTGAGTTGATCCATGAATCCTTTTCTGGTTATTCTGGAGATTTTCGTCTCCAAGTTAGATATATGAACGAGTTTTCTTCTTCTTAGAATTAAACTTCCACCATTTGATGGTTTATAAAATAATAAACATGATATTATGAAATATAGAACTTATATTCATACCTTCAGTTATTTCATAAATATGATCTTCTGTCCATTGTCTTTTACCATTTATTCTGTTTGTGCATGCAAGATTTAATAAATGCATTGCTACGACAAAAAATCTCGAACATAGAAGAAAGGAGAGTCCAAGCCTACCCGTGAACATTGCATGTAACATCCAGAATTGTTAATATCAACAGAATACTTAACAACAAAACAACAGAATTATTTCGGCAAAACACTACAGAAAATTTCCCCCCAACATCTGCACTTAAACATTATTTTTATAAAATTATGGCAACTGTTGTTCTATACGCATAGTACTAAGGCAAAAAATATCACGAACTGAGAAGGGGGGGTCCAAACCCACCCGTGAACACCCAGAAAGAGGGATGTAAAAAAGAAAAAGGGAGATACCAGAGCAAATAAAAAGGGCTCGCCTCTACGACAGAATAAAAAACATCAAACATCAGCCATACCTTTGATGTTAAAGCTCTGACTTCTTGATGATATCAATGTCGGACCAGTGCCGGAGCAGGGACACCAAAGCAACAGTGTATAGAAAAGGATTTCACCTGTTTATTTTGCTAGAGAAAAGAAATGAGCAACAATAATCTGCGGATATAAGAAACCAAACCCATTTATATTGTATTGTGTAGAGAAGCAAACCCCTAGACGGGTGTCAACGACATAAGGAGAAGGAACGGCTTGGTGTCATTTGGAGAAGACAAATGTCCATTGAGGAGCGAATGTGTCAAGGTTTAAAGCGGTTTAGATGGAAGAGGAAAGATGGAAAAAAGAGGAAATTGGAAAGAGGGCGAAGCAAAAAAGGTAAGAATGTAAAGGGACGGCCACGTGTTGCAAAGATTCAACGAAGAGGAAAGAGGAAATAAAGACAGAATGGGAAAGAGGGGAATGGGAAAGGAATGTGACGGAAGAGAAAAGAGGGAATGAGAAAGAGGGGAAGGTGAAAAGGTAAAAAGGAAACGTGTTGAAGTGTGGGGAATGAGAAAAGGGACGGGAATAAAGATTGAGAAGGCAAAACACACAGTACAGGCAGCCACGTGTTAGCGAGAAGAAGAAAGTTGGAAAACATCCAGCTTTAGTTATTATTAAGATTTATCTTAAAAGGTCAAAGAAAATACAACATCTATGGGGCTTAGAAATCATTTTAAAATGGAGGGCATGCTATGAGTAAGCCATGCTATAAGTAAAGCCATAATAAAGGATTTGCTCTCCTTATAGAATGATTCATGTGAGCAATGATGCTCAAATATGAGAAGTTAAATTGCATGCCCAAGAAATAAACTCACATGACTATTTTTTTACGTGTGCACATATTTAAGGGTTTTATCGGTTGTGCTCTTCTAAGATATTGTGATATCAGTTACATCCTTCTTTTTGGAAATATCAGTTCTACCTATGACTTCTTCCACAATGATCATTTTTGCCACTCGGGTTAGTTGAAACCATCCCCAATGCAAACTGTAACGTCCTGGTCTTAGTTCCCCGGTCCATTATCGAGGAAAACTAGCGCTGACAACTTGCTGGGTCCGGGCCCAATTGGACCCGTTCTTTCCACTATCAGAGAGAACTACGTGATGGGCCATGTCGCAACGAGGACATTGGTTTATAAGTGGTGGAGACTACTACTTGACAACTTGGACTTGAGCATTTTGGGTGGTTGTGAACGGGTCCAATTAGGCCCGAACCCAACAAGCTGTCAGGGCTAGTTTTCCTCGATAATAGTCTGGAGACCTAAGCCAGGGACGCTACAAATGGTATCAGAGCCAAATTGTCTGTGATAGTGGAAAGGGCTACCCGAGAGGTGGAGCCGCCCCTACAAAGAAATAGGAGGAAATGACTACCCGGAGCGTGCAACCATCACTCTCACTGGGGATAAGTGATGAGCCATATCGCAACGAGGACGTTGGTTATAAGTGGTGGGGACTACTACTTGACAATTTGAACTTAAGCATTTTGGGTGGTTGTGAACGGGTCCAATTGGACCCGAACCCAACAAGTTGTTAGGGCCAGTTTTCCTCGATAACGGACTGGGGACTAAGCCCGAGACGTTACACAAACAATCATTAAAAGATCTTCCTCCTACTACAGCCCTTCCTCCTCCTCTTCCTTCGCCCCAACATCCACCTCCCTTCTAGCCCCTCCTTCTCCTCCTCCTTCGATGTCCACCCTCTTTTGGCCCTTCCTCCTCTTCCTTCGACCACCCCGTTCTCCTCTGATCATCCCTCCCCTTATAGGCCCTCCTCCTCCCCCTCTGCTCCATCCTCCTCCCCCAACATCCCCTACGCCTCCAACCCCACCTCATACGCCTCATCCCCCTCCTCCGACTGCCCTCCCCTTCCATCCCCCTCCTCCCCATCTAGTCTCTCATTCTCCCCCTCCGTCTCATACTCCTTGCCCCGACATCCCCTCCACCTCCAACCCCCCTCCCCCTCCACCCCATCCTCCTCCTTCGATCGCCATCCCCTTCTAGCCCCTCCATCCTCCCCTCCCCCCTTCTAGCCCCTTTTCCTCCCCCTCTAGATACTCTCTCAATCTTAGGTTTTTGGATATATCCCATAGAATTTGGCTACGATACAACACTTCTCTTCACTACTTTGTACACACGAGTAGCACAACAGCCTTAGGGAAAACCAATGTCCTCTGCAGGTTGTTGAATGAAACATTACCCGGTGAAGTAGGTGAACTGAAACCAATCTCCTGCACTAGAGTATCTGAGTACACATGTAGTAGACCTTTCTTACACATCACACAATCACTCAGCTTTATCACCTACCCTAATTGCAGACCTTGTTGTGGTGGTTGTGTCACCATCGAGAGGTGGTCAACGTTTAACACAACCCAACATGCTTGTCGTCACCATCTAGATGTAGTCCATCGAGCTTGCTGTCACTTTCGATGAGGAGGGGGCGGTGGAGGAGGAGGAGGGTGGGCCAGAAGAGGAGGTATGCATTTTATTCCTATTATGCTCCTCTTAACTACACCTTGGTTTGAATAAACCATGGTTTAGTTCAATTAATTGATAGATAGACTAACGGAAGGGCATAAGTGATCATTGTGAAAGAAGTCAGGGATATAATTGATATTTTCAAAAAAGTGAGGCATAACTATTGCAATATCTCAAAGTGGCACAACTGATAAAAACTCTATATTTAAATATAAATCCAGGATTCAGGTACAAGATAGTGTAGTTTCGTATTTGAAAAAAATGGAGCTACCCCGATCTTTTTATATTTTTATGATGATTTTTAATGACATTTAAAGGAATTTAGATCATATATTCTTATTCGAAATTCAACTAAATTTGAGAATCTAATCTTATACATCAAGGTTATGAAAATTTAACGGTCCCTGAATGACTGAAATTGCTGCTTTTCATATGGATGGGTTAGAAATGTTTGTTTTTCGTGAAATTTGAGATACATATTACTCTTATTACTTTAATGTTAATCGTCCCATGTGACTCTAAAAAAATAAACAAAAAATTAAAAATTAAAGATGACAGTAGCTAACTTGAATACCCACAAGAGGTAGCCCCATTGCATCCTTCGTATTTCCCTATTGATGTTCTTTGTAAAGGAGTCATTTGAAGCAAGGATGTCATGTTTGAACATCCAAGTAAAAACCTCACAAAACCTTATGTGTGCGCATGTTTAAATACAAATTTGGGAATTCAAGCATCCATTAGTGTAGTTTCATATTTCCCATGTCATAACATTATATTGGAAAATATTTGAATGCCTTTCTCTGTTCATATATAGAGATATAAAAGAAATACGAAAGGAAAAATTCAATAAGAAAAATGGAGAAATCAATGGCTACATGAACTCTCACCCGTTGGTGGCTACAAAAAGGAAGTACCCAATGTTCTGTAAACTCTTTCCATTAGCATCCCAATTCATATGTGATAGTGGTGGGATATTACAACCAATTGATCTGTAGAGGCATTTATTTTAAAACCATCGTTAACTTATCCATTGTTTTTTTAAATCAGAAAAAAGAGGGAAACACGTGTAGATGTCCGTCCCAATAAGATTAAAAAATGTAATTAAAACAACGAGGACTCGAGGAGAGTCCGGCATGATGGACAACATTTTCAATATAAAACATCTCTGAGCGGAAAATTACACCATTCCCGACAAGCCATAATGCCCAAAAACCTGCAATCAGTCCTAACTGCTCCACATTTGGACGGAATCGAGAGTTGAGGAGGGACTCCCAAAAAGACATCAAGTTGTTACGATCAATCCAAGCCACATCCAGCGCCCGCCAGAGATCCTTTGCCCTTTCACAATCAAGAAACACGTGTTCAACGTATTCTAACATCGCCCTGCAAAGAATGCAGGAGTTATCCTCTGAGTGAAAATTGTGAACCCGTCTCTCCCTTGTGATTAGCCTCCCATGTCTTAGAACCCATATGAAAACTCTAATGCATGACGGAACCTTTAACCCCCAAATCATCTTGTAAAGATTAACCGGTTTCTCTTCAAGAAGTTTCATTCCCCTGATCAATAGATTATAGGTCTTCTTGACGGTAAGATCGTCTTCTCTCCATACCCAGTGGTCAGTACCAAAAGTGGAGCCCTCGGTCCTAGACGAATAATCCATCAAATATAGAAAATCTTGCATACGTCGTTCAGACAAGCCACCTGTGAATGTGGGTGTCCAAACACCATTATCTTAGAAATCAGCGACATGAGCATTTTTGTCCTCTGCTAAAGCAAATAAATGCGGGAAGGTCCGTCTCTCATCAATCGTCAGTCCAGAAAAAATGCAGCCATCATCTAAACACAGGCGGAAGAGATGGGGAAAATCAGGGAGCACCACATGGATACCCTTCCACAATAACGATCCAAACTGTATGGGATAAAAACCACTAATAGAGTGCGCATCAATTCGATAAATACTGCATATCAATCTACAACATACATCCTCATTGTCGTCCCAAATTCTCATAGCCCACTTCAGCATAAGAGCACAGTTCATCAACTCCAATCTCGACACTGAGCCACCCAACCTCCTTAGGTAGAGTAACAGTCTCCCAATCTTTAACGTGTATAACCTTGCCATCCCTACATGTCCTTCTCTAAAAGAATCTCATCATAATCTTCTCACGCTGATCTCGAACTCCCATTGGAAGAATTCTTGCTGACATAAAGAAAATAGGGATTGCCATCAAGACTGCCTTCACTAAAACCATGCTACCACCATGCAAAAGTAAGGAGCCTTTTCATCCTACAAGCTTCCTTTCTAGCTTCTCCACTACTGGGAGACGGTTCGAAAGATGAAGGCGACCACGACCCAATGATAGCCTTAAGTACCTAATAGGCCTCATACTGCAAGAGCATCCCATCAGCAAACTACACGCATCCACCTCCTCCATTGATAAGCCAAAGGGGATGATGCTAGACTTTTCTCTGTTGAACTTAAGATCAGAGAGATCTCCAAATATCTCCAAAACCAATGACATTCCCCTCACCTCAGCAACCCCGCCTCAATAAAAATGATGGTATCATATGTATATTGGAGAATTGGTAGGGAGATGTCTCTCAAAGATAACCCACCGTAAAGCCATGCACCGCCACCTGTTTCACCATACGGGGCATGACATCCTCTGCCAACACAAAGAGGAGCGACACTAATGGACAACCCTGACGAACCCTTGCTGCAGCTGGAAGAACCCATCCTCAAGATGACCGTTCACCAAAAATGAATAAGAAACAGTTGTCACACACTTCTTCATCCAAGAGATCCACAAGTCTGAGAATCTTCTCTTGGGTACGACAGACCACAAGAAATGCCAATCAATACTATCATAAGATTCAGAGAAGTCCACTTTCCACAACACTCCCCGAACCTGCTGATGAATCTCAGATTCATCACTTTAAATCTCATTAATTAAGCTCAAATCCCCCCAAAATCATTATCATTTCTTCATTTATTCAGCATAATTAGCATTCATGCATGTTTTGATAAAAATTGCATTTTATCCCTTATTTTTGCACAAAATAAGAAGCCAAAAACCCCATCTAAAATTGACATGCGAATAGCCTAACTTCTCTGATTTTTAACTAATTCACGCTAACTCTGAATAATCCAAAACGACCTCCACTGTGTACATATCACTAACAACAATAGTGAAAAAATACAAAAAATTCACTAACCCAAATAAGTAGACCAAAAACCCAAACCCTAGTTTTAGGATTTTCGGAATAAAACCCTCATATCTTCCTCATCTAATGTCCGATTTGATCCTACTCACTTTTGAACTAATGTACATTCAATTACCTTCAAAACAAGACCAAGTTCAAGTGAATCAGAGCTCATATGTGAAAGTTGGGTTTTGAGCCTCTTTTGTACATTTTGTATTTTATCGGTTTTTGACCTATTATTTAATGTACATAATTAATCTATTTTATTTTATTTCTTTTTCATTTATCCTCTTTGATGAAAATTTTATTAAAATGCGCAAAAATCTAAATCCAAACTGAGTTTGAAATCAAAGAAACAAATTGAGTCCAAGTCTTCACTAACTATCTGTACAAAAAGTGTCTTTTTCGTCTTTTATTTTATTTCTTTATTTTTACTCAATACAAAAATTAGATTAATGTGTAAATATTTATCTTTGATTTTATCATAATTTTTTTGGATTTTTATCTTATTCAAAATGACAAATAATTATAAAATCAAAAAATCAAGGTATTCTATGTACATGGGATACCCCAAAAATATCACTTTGTGCAAATGACCGATTTTGGTTTTGATGTCTTCATGAAAGTTGTAGATCTCATCGAGAGAGAAATTTTGTATAGAAACTTTTTCGATCCAAGGTCATTTACTATTTTTTATGTATTTATTAAGGTATTTATTTTCTGATTTTTGTGGAGCTGACACATGGCAGCTCCTGGAGCCACCACGTGTCACCCATTTTTGGGCCTTATTTATTTTTTATATAAAAAACATAATTAATAATTAAAAAAATTAAAAAATAAAAATATCGCATGTGAGGGTCACATGCCTTTACCGCACGTGACCAGCACGTGCCACGCCCCCTTTGTTGCTGCCACGTGTCGCGACCTCGACCACCCGATCTCGGCCAATCGGACGGCCGAGGATCTTCGTCTTCATCCCCTTTTTTCCTAAATTGCTCTGTCGGTACCCCCAAATATTCACCGTCGGTGATTTCGTTGCCTCCCTCTCGTCGAATCCCTTATCCGATCGTCGTCAATCTACATCACGATCATTCACTGATTTCTCTCGCCTCCAATCCCTTCGACCTTCCTTCTTTGGCCCCCGTCACCAGCCCTATAAAAACTCACCGCCCACCTCCGTAAATGATATCCATCGATTGCATACGATAAGGACCCCGGTGGTGACAGCCCGGAGTCCTGTTTGTCTCCGGCGAGATCCGAGCTTCACGGCTCGTCGCAGCCCCACAGCCGAGATCCCTCGTTTGTTGCTGCTTCGCTCCGGCACTGCCGTCGAGCCAACTCCATCCTCATCGATCATCTCTGCCTCGACCATCGATGGCCTGAAGCTCCTTCTCCACTCGCGATCCAAAAGTCCCCTACAGTGTTGCTCCGTCATGAACCATCGGAGCACTGCCCTCGCCCAGAGCCCCTTGGCCGGAACCAACGCCTCCACCGCCACCAGCTATCGAGCTCCTTCACTGGCCACCTCCTCTGCATCAGAAGCCTACACTGTCGCTAACCCCCGTCATCGTGTTGTATTTAAAGTTGTATTTAGACTTTAATTGGAAAGTCTATGTAATTACAATTGGCATTCAATTTGGTTTCAATTGGGAAACCAAATGGTTTGGAGGGTAAGTTGGGAATTCCCAAATTTGAAATATGGGAGTTTGGTTGGAAGTTTAGTCCCACACCGGGGAGAACTAAACTTTTTGGTGGACTTAAATATGAGTCCACACCCCAAGCTCTTGTAGCAATAGTAGAGAGGAGGAATGGAGGACCACACACGCGCGCGCGCTCCGCTCCGCTCCGTCTCCGGCTCGGGCTCGGGATCGGGATCGGGAGAGTCAATTCGGATCTCGATACTTTTGTTGTAGATTTCATTTGGTAAGTCGATTAAATTAATCGTGTACGATTAATTTGGTAAGTCGACTTAAATGGGAATTCAACTCGCCATTACGGGCGCGTTTTTTGGGATCCGAAAGGATGCGTCTTCGGGACGCATCTTTTGGAAACCAAAGGACGCATCTTTTGGAAACCAAAGATCGCATTCTTTGGAAACCAAAGGTCGCGTCTTTAAGACGCGAGACCCTCTATTTATATCCCTCACCCGACTCAGTTTTTCTACACTCACTAGAAAAACCTCTCTCTCACGCCGTCTCTCTTGTTCTTCCTCTCGCGGACGAACGTCTTTCTCTTCACCTCTCTCGGCTGCAGTTCACTGAGGTACAATCGAGGACGATCCCGTTGGTGTGCGCTGACGACGATCGTGAACCGTCGTATCCTGGGAGCGGATCGCCAGTACCCTACGCACCGGTATTGTGGGGGCGATATCTTCTCTAAGGACAGTCCATTTTCATGGACGCTTCGGTGACTTCTAAACTAATCTCTATTTTATTTTGCTTGCCGCAATACGTTTATTGCTTTACCCTTTCTGGATCCTGCCCGTATTTGTGTTTCTGTTCTTTTAATCGGTTCCTGTTTACATTGAATAATCGGATAATGATTGGGAAACATATGATTAATATGATTTTAATCTATATCGTTTCTCTGTTAATTCATTTGGATCCGATTTTATACTGTTTAATGTATGAACTGGTAATCTTATTTACAACACATCGAGCTCCAGAGCAGCTCGCTCCGCCCACACCTTTTCCACCGGAGACACCAGCGGCCGGGCGCCAACCCGAGGCTCCCACGCACGTGCGAGGCACGTGCACTAAGGAGAACGTCAGTCATCCCCAAGGGTCACATGCATCGCACAACACCTGCTGGGTAAATTGCGAAGGGGGCCCTCCATCTTAGTCTAATTGCAACGTAGTCCAACTACTTCCAAAATCACGTGCATTGCACGCGACTGGTGGAAATTTTTGCACACCACCCCCCTGACGTTTAGGTATTCACATTTTCATCCCTACTCTACATTTTTATATTTATTTAAATATTGTAGTTGCATTTATATCCCTGTGTTCACCCTCCATTATGGACCTCTAGGTTGCTTATTTTATTATTCAAAAATAGCATGATGTTTGCCAATTAATTCTCTACATCTTGGCATATGATTTACATTTTTATGATCAGTAGTTTGTTATTAATAAATTATTTTATGAAAAATTGCATATTTTATCCACTTTGTGCTCTAAAATTCATAAGTAGTTAACCGTTGCTCTAAAAATTGCCAAAAAATCATGAATTGTAGAATTAATTGCATTTAACATTGTGCCCAAAAATAACTGCATTTGCATCATTTGCCTTCAAAAACTTATTTTGCATATTTTCAACATTTAATTTTTAATAGGTATTGAATCCTGTATTTTTGAGGTTTAGGATTTTTCTGAGATCCATCACCTAGTGATAGATCTTGGATAATTTTATCTCTTAAAACAAAGGTTTAATATTTATTATACTTAAATATTGAAATCTACATCATTTGCATTTGAAAATTCATAAAAAAATTCATCTT
Source organism: Ottelia alismoides (assembly GCA_037367405.1). Classification (NCBI taxonomy): domain Eukaryota; kingdom Viridiplantae; phylum Streptophyta; class Magnoliopsida; order Alismatales; family Hydrocharitaceae; genus Ottelia; species Ottelia alismoides. The sequence continues at coordinate 718,354 of JAZKJV010011368.1, forward strand.
GCATCCAAAAATTCCAAAAACATTATAGTGCATTCATTTCATCGTAATTATCATCTTGGCTCGGACATCGTTTGATTGCTCTTTACATTTTAGTCTCTAAAATAGGCTACAATTGCATTTGTGATCCCTAGTTGCATTAAAAAATTACAAAAAAAAGTTCACCTCGAAAACCGTGCACGAACTTTGATAGATAAAATTCTAGGTTGTTCATTTACCTCCTTGTGTTTGACCTTGGGACTTGCTCAAGTAAAATAAAAATAAAAGCACATTGATTAAATTTGACTAAAATTTTGTGTGGTTATTTCTTAACCGATTCCGATTGCCCGCCTACAATGAGACGACGCATTATTTTTTAGCGAACGATAATCCAATCAATCCATGCATTTTAAGCAGGGCAAATTAGGATCCGTCACCGACCGCCTCTGCCAGCCTGCTATAATCTCAAAGGCCATCATCAAGCTGCCATCAATCTATCTTCCTGAGATAACTTGTTCGCTGTTAAAAAAATAGTGACAAATTTTATCCATTACTAAATGATTTTTTATGCAAGAAATTAGCGAAGAAAGTTATAACCGTTGATGTATCATTAGAAACACTTTGTGTATCGGTGCTTACCTGCTCCTATTTTTTCAAAATGTGAGCTAATACTCGTTAATATTTAGTTCAAAACAAAAAATAGCAAATATTAGCTCAAATTTTGAAAATAGCAACAGATGAACATTGCCACCACTACTGGAATATGAGCATTTGTGTTGGTCCATTTACGGCAGCCACGTTTAGGCATTAGATAATTACGAAGACCAGGCGTGAAATGTTGTAAATAATGTAAAAAAAAAATTACGCGGTGACCATCTAACCGCCACAACTTAGCTTACTTTGTAAATAAGTTAGCGGTGATTGTTTTGACCGTCACGAATAATTTGTCCTAATTTCAGAATGAAATTTCCTTCCCCCTCCCCCTTCCTCTTTCCCTTCCCTCCTCCCACATGCAACTCCCCTGTCTCTAACCTCCTCTGAGCTCCATCTCGCTTCTCACACCTCCACCCCACATCACTCTCCTCCCACCTCCTCCGCCCAACGTCGTTCTTCGCTCACCTCCTCCCTCCTCATCCCTCCCTTTCTCTCGACTCCTCTTACCTCCCTCCCTCCCTCCACCTCCTCCCTCCGACACGCGTTGTCATCCAACTCCTCCCTTCGCAGGCTATCTTTCCATCCCTCCTAACCTCCTACCTCCGTCTTTATCGACTTCCACTCCCTCCCATCGCTCCACCTCATCTCCCCTCCTCCCTTTGCCTGCCACCTCCCCACCTTCGTCTCATCCTCGACCTTTAAGTCAACCTCCCCACCTCCAGCTCCTCCCACCGCCGCCACCTCCCTGCATGTTATCTCAGCCACATGGTCTTCCCCAAGATATATCCACCACCTCCTCACCTTATATTCAAAGGTCTAAGTTTAAACATATATATTTTTATGCAGTTTTTTTAATGTTAGTTACATTATATTTGATTTATGTAATTTTGATTGTATGATTATTGATGTTAATATTAATATTTAAATCTACTGTAACATTACATAAGAATGGATGCATGATGTCATATTTGTTACACAAGTTTCATATAATTATGAAAGAGAACAAATGAGGAAGAATTTGTAGTCAGATATGTGTTACATGAGTTCCACATTAATTTGTAGTCAGATATTGAATAACCCTAGAAATAATTTTAGTAGGAAATCATACAAAACTATTCACACACTGTGCGTCCCGCCACATGGGGTGGCATGTGGACCTACTCACCGGGAGGCGCGTGCAATGCATTGGAAGATTTCATCACTTTCAAAGTGTTATACTTTTTTTTATTTTACAAAACTATTGGACACACTTTGGGATGATATCTCCCGGTCCAATGATCGTGGATTTTGATGTGTGCAGGTGGAAGACTTTTTATTTTCGGATTCGCTCTCAATAGTATATATACAATATATACTTACACTTAATAAATAGATACAATTTTAGATTCACGTGATTCCTTTCTTCCTCTCAAACTAATTAAATACATGTAAATGCCCGATTAACATATATGATTAAATATTATACAGAATTTTGTAGATCCCATTTGCAGCATGTACAAATGAGGATACAAGGTGTCCGTATAATCTTACATATATATTGACTTTCCTTAGTTCGAAGGTCCCGAACTAAGGGGTCCATAAAGATACAAAGCATAGTACAATGTGATTGTTGCTACATGCAAAAGTTTATATTTTTGCATATTTTTTGGAGGCATAACTCCAATATTCTTTGTTAATAATATACAACTTTGCTCATAATATAGCAAAAGCTATGAATTTAATCGCTAATTTCTTGTATATAAATCAGTGGGAATGGATTATATTTCTCATTATATATATTTATCTAAGGCAGCAATTATTCATTGACCTTTCCTTGTAATTGTTGCTAAATTTAGTAACGAATAATACAAATTTTAACGAAAAAGTCAATGGTTAAACATTTAGCAATAAAATGACATTAGTTGCTAATCAAAATTACAAGAACAAGAGCTATTTTTGCAATGAATAATGTTTGTGATTGAATAACATAAGAGAATATGCCATTGAATATTCAAATTACTCATCTCCATACACTAAAATAGAACGCTCTTGGGGCAACTAAGTTACAATGATAGATTTCTCTAACAACCAATCTCTTTATTAATGAAAATTCTATCACCCAAACATTCACAGTAAAATCGTCATCACACATCACCATGAAATAATTTATTGCCTTAAATTTGTGATAACAAATTGTTAGTTGCAATAAAACTACGGCTACCGCCTTTTGACAACATGTACTAACGTTAATGTCTGAATCTGATGACAAAGTCAAATTTCTATCACTAAAGTTTGTTGCCACAATGTATTTTTGTTTAATAGCAGGTCAATTTTGGTGTAGTGGTTGTATATATTTATTTATATTAATTGCGTACATGTATATTATAATGATCATTTTCATTATAAGAAAATTATATATATGATGAATCCGTGATTCATTGTCTTTATTCTTTCATTTTGGTTAAAATCCTTAGTAGAATGCATGTAAATATCCATTAATTTCTACTAATTAACATTCTAACCACATTTATTAATATTATATAATTAACACTTATTTTATCCAAAATAAAATAATAAAGAGAAAAATAAAAATAAAGAAAAGAAATCTGTAGATATAAAATATATACAGATTGATCCTAATCCCGAGATCGGGTCAATATTGACTTGGTCGACAAAATAAATAAGTAGGGGGAGATAAGGATTATAATGTATAAAAATATCTAAAAATCGAGACAACAAAAATATCTTTATTCATTTTCCACATTATAAATATTTCAGCTATTTTATTTATCACTTAGAAAATTTCAAATCATAATAATTTCTTTATAAAAGTTGTTCATAAAAAAGTATTATTTTATAAAAATATCAGAAAAATATTCAACATAAACTTAAAATATTATAATAGATCGAAATAGCCGTAAAAGCTGATTTTCGAGGTTGATAATTATTTATAGAAAACTCCAAACTGACAAAACTCACTTTTAAACTTCATTTTATACTTAATACCATTTATTAAAAATATAAAAATATTAGAATAAAATGGGTGGGTTTTGGCGTTTGAGCCTTGTTGTCTATATGTACAATATGTAGAAACTTTCCTCATTTTTACTTAATTACCCGTAACTACGTTTAACTTAATTTCTTTTCTAAAATACTTCTAAAAATAGAGAGAAAAAAGAAAAATATAATTTAAGTCAAAATGCTGATAAATCCCGAGGCCACAAAATCGTTACCTAAATTTTACAGACCTCATAACTCACCCATATGGAATCCGAATTGGGCAAACCCAGTCTCAAAGTTCATTTTATTTAATTATCTACCAAATGACATTGATTTCGTTAATATGCAAAATGTGGATTTTGAGATCATATCTTCCTGCTACAACTCTTATACCTTTATAGTGTGACAACAAATCTGCTACATACAGTGCCACCAGTCACGTATTCCACGAGCGGGCTACATGCATTGAAGTTGATAGTCACTTCATTCGAGATGCAGTACGAGTAGGGAATATCACTGCTCCTCTTATCTCCACAGATCTTCAGCTTCCATATATATTTACAAAGGTGCTAACAAAGAAAATGCCTCTTATGGATGATTTTCAAGTTGACCATGATCGCTATGTATGCTCTAGTTTGAGGGGAATCGTTAGAGTTATTTTGTTATTGGATTATCTCCTTTATTCTATTTATTGAGTCTATAACTCCTTTCGGGGTCTTTATTTGGTCTTTTCCTTTTTTTGGCTCTTTAGGATTTCATCCTATATAAGAATCTTTAGACCCCTTGAATAAGAAAAGTCATTCCACGAATGTAATATTATGTATGTGGTATTACGGTGTCATTCTCCTTCCTTCTTAACAAGCAATGTATGGGGGATAAACATCACTATTGATAGGGTTCCTCCCCACCCATTAGAAGGCATCTACCATCTCATCTCAATCTTAATCGTCCTCTCTTAGAACCATCATCCTCTCCTTTAGCCATCAAGGAACCCGATGGGGAACCCATCTTATGATGTTTCAGACTTATTATGTGATTTGGAGTTTGTTATTTGCATGGATTTCAACCAATAATGTCTTGGTGCATCGCTCTTCTTGCGTAAAGATCAACAAGCACAAACTTTCAACAAAAAAGTTGGATAAAAACAATATTCTAAATAAATCAAATGTCAAAGATGAATTCAAAATCGAGTTTCTCAGATACCATGTTGAAGTTTAAGAAGCAAAACGAGAATGAAAACATCAAGATTTTACTTGGAACCATGTTCCATAAAGAGCAAGATGAAACCACGGGATAACATCAAAATAATAATTTTCTTCTGTTATGTTTCTCAATGAATACAATGGATTCATGGTTTTATATATAAATCCACCAACACATCACAGTCCCATCAATAGTCAACACGGAACTAAACATGAGAATCCTATAATTGCATTGCTTGAGTTTAATTTAGACGGGTGATTGGATCTCTCTAAGACCCAATTACCAAGATCCAATTACACAGTCTCCATGTTTAATCCCATATTGACTATTGATGGAACTTTAATGGGTTGGTGGATCGATATATACGTCCTCACACACATTGTACTCCTTAACATAATAGAAGACACTTTCTTTGGTGGCTTTTTCGCGCTCCCTAAGGTGTAGAGTTCGATGCCTTGGTCCGCATCAATTACCCTGGTTATACTTTAAATGAAGGGTCAAGAGTCCTCTTTATACATGCATGGACATAAGAGTATGTACAGTGCACGATGTCATGATTCCCATGGGAATAGTGCACTTCCATCCAAAAAGGTCATTGCTCTTCAACAAACTTTATAAGAAATCATGACCCTGTTGCAATTAAAAGACTAAACGATATTTTCCCGAGGATTGAGTTCCCACATTCAGGAATCATGTGTGCATTTATAATTATTTCGTCATCTTCTCTATTTTGAGCATCATGGAGCAAGGCAAAGCTAAATTTACCATATAGATAGATTAAAGGGCATGTGTGGTGGATTCGAACTCTCTGCAAGCAATCGGTTTGAATCATTCTGAGACAAATTTAGATCAACTACATTTCAGAATATTCTTGGAGTTGTTCAAGTTTGTCCATCATATATGGATAGAATAGATCTATTCTAAGAAGTCTCAACGATGGATGCACGAGAACAAAATGAATGATCCAAGTTAATTATATGATGGCAATTTCCTCTTTTGTGCATATGTATACATATGCGCATACATGCACATATATTATATGTATTGATGCGGATATATGTGCATGTATACCCACACATCTCTCTTTGTGTGTGTACGTATGGTGCATATGAGTGTGCACATGTGTGCATGCATGTGTTGCACCTTTGTTAAAGTAGTCAAACACAACAAATATATGATAATTCCCCAAAATGAGGAGTGATCTTATGAGAGCAAAAAATGTGAGAGCATGAGAGCATGCATTCTGGACCACAAGATTATATTTTCTCTCTCCTAATCTTCTCTCTCCTGGTTGGATAAAGTGGTCCAAAATGCATGCTCTCATGCTCTCACAGTTTTTTGCTCTCATAGTATCACTCCTCTTCCCAATATATATTATATTATGTGCACAAAAGTCCACCCACTTGATTTTCTATCACCACTCCATTATATTATGTGCACAAAAGTCCACCCACTTGATTTTCTATCACCACTCCATTATATTATGTGCACAAAAGTCCACCCACTTGATTTTCTATCACCACTCCACTAATTCAAATTCAGCTGCGGTTTCTTATCTCCATTGTACAAAAGTACATAACTCACGTTTGTTTGGAGAATAAGTACGGAATAAGCGGTTAACTCCTCATCCGACGTGGTTTCCAAAGAGTAAGACTATCCCCATCTATATCCTTTTATTTCATCTCATTCCACTCTTACTCCTATCTTTATTCCACCTTACCCACCTTTATTCCACCTTATTCTTCTTATTTCATCTTTCCAACCGAGCAAAAAATACATCCTTATTCCCATCGTTTATTCCTGATTATCTCCTAACCGAACACCCCCATAGGAGATACTCACCTAATGAGTATAAAATATTCTCTTCACATAACACTTCTTAAGTAGTGTCACATCATACTATATGTTGTCCGTCCATGTTATTCTCATGTTTGACATCTCCACATGGGCATTGCACATAGTGAATTATCTATGAACTGTGTATCCATATGCCACACATCTTTAGCATCCGGTTATTGTGCATCTCTTATGTTCGTAAATAATTCATGCCTTAATTTGGTTCAAAATTAATAAGAGTTTGATAATTAGGTAACGACCCTATATGGCTTCGTTTTAATATGTTTTTGTGTAAATATTCTATACATTTGATTAGTTTAAGACAGGTTCTATAGTGGATAAATGGATGTTAATAGGATATTCAGGTATCGGGTAAAAGCTATCCATCTAATAAATAGTCGGATTTGCACTTGGGTAGTGATTTTAAATTGATTATGGGTTTGGAAATACCTGGCCTCAAATCGGACTAGTTGACATCCCTATGTATATTAAATAAGCCCTCCTCTAGCACATATAGAAACTTGTCGACTTTATGGATATTGGAGTTGAAAATTATCTTTAAACGCTATTGTGATCATTTTAGACTTTGGAACCCAGTTAAATATTTAGTTTATATTCATTATTTCTAAAAAATCTCAAACAATCATTAATTTGCAAAAAAAGTCCGTCCAACCAAATATGTTTTCAAGTTTTCCAAGTTAAGAACTATTTCATTTTTTATTAAATGTATTATTGAAGTTGTCAATAGGTATTACATTTTATAAATCTGGAAAATATATAGATTTAAATCATCAAAATTGCATCATGTATACTATAAAAAATTCATGTTGGGGTGTTGACCTAATATTTACAAATTTCAAAGTAATAATGTCAATAGTTATTACATTTTATAAATCTGGAAAATATAGATTTAAATCATCAAAATTGCATCATGTATACTATAGAAAAAATCATGTTGAGGTGTTGACCTAATATTTACAAATTTCAAATTAATAAATTTAATTGTATAGATTAAATGCATATTTCGTTATAATATATATATATATATATATATATCTTTCGACTAATACACATAACTTATTTATATTTGTAGAAAATAATATTGTGGAAACAAATCAAATCAAGAACAAAATATAAGAAGACAATGATTTTACGTGAAACCCTACTCCATACGAAGCATGATGAAACCAACCACCTCATAAGATTGATTTTCTATTCACTTTCTCAATGGATACATGGGGGTGTGGGGCTACTTATAAGCCCTACCAATATGTCTAAGTCCTACCCCTCATCCATGCGAGACTAAACAGCTCCCTCACAGAGGCTCAACACTACAACTATCTCAACACTCTCCCTCAAGCTGGAGCATGAAATGCTCAGCTTGGACAATGCAATACACATGGGCCGAGAACAAATATATGTTCATCTTCTCACGCTTGTGATCTGGGGAATCTGTACCGTTTGTTGATGTTCTTTTGAATGCTCTAAATATTTAAGACTGGAAATGGATCTCTCCAGAGATCACTGTGAGCGCTGCCAACATATGACGATCTGAAAAGAACTTCAATCATGAAGCTGCTGCAATGGGTCTCTCACATCGAGAGCCTTGAATTGGGCCTCTCCCACACTGACTTTAGAGAATGGGAAATCTACTCTGGAGTCCTTATGGATCTCTTTGTATAAAGCATCTACCATGGGTCTCCATGGTCCACATGAAAACTCCGAGCCCAAATCAATAGTACGAGGGACTCTCAAATAAATGATCACATATGTGTACAACTCAACCAAAAAACAAGGAGGTAGTCATGAACCCTCCCTCTATCTCCCATATCCATATGGGAGATACAGACAAATACCCAAAATTTCTTGTCGCCCTTTTTTTCCATCGTACTTTTTGTTTTACTCCATCTCATTTTTCTGAACTTTCAATTTTTCATTGGCAATCATCTTCAATTTTCTGTACCTCCCCTTTTTTGAATCATCATTTTCCAGTCCATCCATTTTTTCGTGGACATTCATTTCTCTTCATTTATATTTTTTTCAAAGTTGTTTTTCTTCTCATTTTTCCATATCTCCTGGATAATCAAGTCTTCATTTTTTCTGCCCCCTCATTTTTAGTCCATTCATTTGTGGACTGCCTCGCAGACTTCATCTTTCGGTCTTTTTTTTGTTTTCTGCTAACACCATTTTCTTCTTCTTTGGCCCATTTTTTGTTTGGGCTCCTTTTTTTCCCGTTCAGTGTTCTCATAACAACTCTCTTCTCTCTTTTTTAAAAGTCAGCGCAAAAGAATGGGACTGTTGAGCCCAACGCAAACACAGAGCATAAGACAATAGAAGAATATAGGCTCTCCAATGGGGAGCAACTGCTGCCCTAATCTTCCCTTTTCAGTATCGGGGTTCCCTTTGGGCCTGTTTGGTTGGTGGGTTGGGTTGGGTACATCGGTGTACTCTTCCTTCCAACCCTCCCAATCCTCCTCACAGTTTACTATTCACAATGTTAACCAAACCCAACCCAATCCAATCCAACCCAGCAACCAAACAAGCCCAAATTGGGCCGGCCCGGTCCAGCCTAAAGCCTCCAAAAAGTCCAGCCCGACCTAGGCTCAAATGAACTCTAGGCCGGACTTGGGCCCAATATTTAGGCCCAAATTTTTTTGAGCCGGGCTTAGGCTTAGCTTAGCCCAATTGTACCTAGCCCAATGGACGACTCGAAGAGGGTCCCGACCCTTTCCCACATCCTACACACATGGAAACTCCCACCTATTTCATGTGCACACTCTTCTTATATCATGTCTTCATACAATGTTTATAAAAAAAGAGAAGTCGGACGTGTGACACATGAGTTGATGATCATTGTATTTCAATTTAAAATTAATTTTACTTAATTAGTCTTTGTTTTAGATTCTGTTGATTATTCTTGAATTTGTTACTATTTATTTTTTCAATCATAACATTTTCTGTTATTGAACCTTTATCCAATATGGGCCTTATGCTCATTTTTTAACATGTGGGGTCTCGTGCACCTGTTGTTGTTAACTAAGTAAGTTTCTTTCACTTTTTCAGTTCCTATACATGAGAGACATTCACGGTATCTAGCATTGAGTGCATGTGTGTAAAATGAGAACTCCTCGGATTTGGTACAATTGAATTTTAGTTGTTCCATAAGTATTATGGCACATGTTTTAAACATTTTTGGCTTGTGTAACTTTGATTGTTTTGTTCCAACTCAATACATTCTAAGAAGGGGTTGAACTGGATAGAATACGTTGATAGAAGAACTCCGGATCTCCGCTAGTGGAAGACGTGGAGGAAGTTCTTCTTCTTCGTTAGCATGGAACTGACATACTTGTGGCAATAAATCTGATGACTGCAAATGGTGTTTGCATGGAATAAATTCTCAGCTTCACATGAAATAGAATCACTAAGCTGAGGAAAAAATGGATTCTTTCTTTAATAAAATCAAACTACAAAATGGCAAAGAATGAGAACATATATCCAAGACTAGCGTGCTCTAATACCATGTAGAAAATAATATTATGGAAGAAAATCAAAGCAAGAACAAAGTAAAATAGAAGATTTTAATTTTTAAGCGGAACCCTATTTTACAGGAGTATGATTGAAATCATAGAAGAACTACTTCAAAAGGTTGATTTCCTATTCAATTTTCAAAGGATACATGAGATGTGAGACTGCTTATATAACCCCAAGCAATCCTCTCATTTGTGGCCCAACACCACAACTATCTCAACAATATTAAAAAGGGTAAAATGGGTCTGCCCCCATGCGGAGAGCTAACTTGGCTCCCCGCTCCATTTCGCCCGATTTTTTTTATTTTTTTAAATTTCTTCGTAGATTTTCATCAACATATCCTTATATTATGTCATTAAAAATTCGTGCGAAACAAAGACTCCTACACCCTCCATCAAGACGGGAGCGTTTTTAGCAATTCTGTTACCGTTAAAAAATGACTGTATGGATGGAGGCCGTTGGAGACTCTGTTTCGCACGAAATTTTAATGACATAATATATGGATATAGTGATGAAATTTCATGGAAGAAATTTTCAAAAAAAAAAACTTGACGAAATGAGACGGGGAGACAAATTAGCTCCCCAAGACAGCTCCATTGAACTCTATTAAAAAAGATCAATAATTAATAGCACTTCTATGGGCAACTTTGCAATTCTACCGAAATGTCCTCGCGGAGAAGACGAGGACACTGTAGCAAAGACCCTCAAGTGAAGAATCGAGGTGATCACGGATCCGATCCTTCACTGGTCTTTTTAGACAGCCGTCTCGGATCCAACGGTCAAGCCGTCTGGGATCCAGCCGTCTGGTCTTGGCAGTCCACTCCATCGAGCCCCTTGTGCCCTCCCTCGAAAAGAAACCCGCCCCTTCGGTGGAGCTCGGCGAGAGCAATGGAGAGCAGCGAGGAGGACGACGACTTCCCTGCGCACGTCTGGATCACGCCGCAGTCCAGCATCAACTCTATTTACCAGTCCGACACCGAGAAGGTCCGACCTTCTTCTTACTTCGGTTTTTCGACTCTGGTAAACCCATATGAACTGAATTGTGTGAGATAATCCCACGTTTTTTGGGCGATTCGTGACTAACATTTTTGTGGGTTTTCTGTTTGACGGTCCTTGCTTTCGATAGTCATGTGCAATTTTGCTCCTTTTCGTTGAAATAATTTTGCTCTGTTGTTAGTTTTCAATGTTTCCAGGTAATGGGTTATGGTAGTAACCTGTTTTTATATAGAGTGTTGATTCTTGTCCCTAATCTCGCGGACTGCTTGACGATTCGTGCGGATATATGTTCATTGGAAGAAGGCTCGATATGAATTTACGCGTGCCTTCATCTTTGTACCTGATGTAAATATCTATGCATAGTTATGTGGACGAGGCAGCGGCAATTATGTAGCTTTTGGCTGTTGTATTCTGTTTCTTTATCTCATTTCTTAACATCCATGTTTCTATGCCACGAAGTCCTTTAGCATCATGTATTACATTCTCTTCTTGGTCCTCCTATTCCAACACCAGCTCCTTCTATCTTGGAATATAACGGAGTCATTTTGGCTCGATTTTGAGTCATATATAGGGAGTAACCCAAAGGAGTTCCAACGTCTAGTTTCTTGAGCATGATCCATCCTAATATTAGAGGAAAATGGTCAGAGTTTTCATTTTTTCGTTGTTTTTCCAGATCAAGTTTAAACTTACAGGAAAGTGCCTACTGAAGGTCAAGAACGGTTTCATTTCCATGTTTGATGCTACTTATATTAATTATTGAGTGGCCAATTTCTGTGCACATTTTGCAGCTACGTGGATATGTTTTCAAGGCTGTTTTACAAAATGGTTCTTTGTTTATATTCTAGTACATTTTCTACCGGTCAACTGATAGCTACTTAAATCATGTTATCCTCATCTTGAGCTTTCCATACTTTTCACATGAGCGGACATCCCCTACTGTAAAGTTACAGAGTAATTTAATCTACGTCCATAATCTAGACCATGATAACATTAGTTAGATTTCAAATCACAGTAGCTAGTAGGAGATTAGTGTTAAATATGTCAACCCCAGCTCTTTCATGGTTGAGTTGTAAAAATAGTTGATCAGATTGTTGTTTTTACATAGAAATTTTGCATTTACATTTTTTCCCTGTGGACAGGTAATTCGAAAAGTATGTACTGATCTTCTTGATTTGAAGGAGGCAGTTGAAAATCTTTGTGCAAATACACACACAAAATACTTGTCATTCTTGAGGTACACTGCTATCATTAACTTTTTTTGTATGTATATATGTGTAATGCAATCGCTAGCCTTTAGTTTACTAATTGATTTTCTTGTGGAATACTACATACTTTGTTACCAGTGAGTTGCAAACATACAGTTCTCTAGATGGTCTCTTCTCCATCAGTTGACATATTGGTTAAGAATCGGTTTCCCCTTTTCACTCTCAACAGGAAATTTTGTTTGTTAAAGTTTATCAAAACAATAATCAAAGAAAATAAATGCAAAGAAATAAATAAAAAAGAGTTATTTCTGTACATAAAATAATAAGATCAAATTAGACAATATGTACAATATACAATAGGGGCCCAAAACCCAAGTTTCACATTTGAACTCTGATTCTTTTGAATTTGATCTATTTTGAAGGTAATTGAACATACATTAATTCAAAAGTGAGTAGGGTCCATCAGAGACTGTGTGGGAGGGATATTCACGTTTTACGGCTTTTAGTCTCGTAGGGTTTGGGTTTTATTGGGAAAATTTACAAGTTAATATTTTTTGATATTTTTTATTTATTAATGTTAGTATATATATATATATACTATAGAGTTGAATTTATTCAATTCCGAATTAGTGAAAAATAAATAAAAATAGAGAAAGATATGGTATTATATATTTAAATTTTTTAAGAGAATTTGGGCTTCTCATTTAATGCAAATACGCATGCTAAAATGCGTATATTATCTACAAGTACATGAATGATAATAATGCCGAATAACTGGAAATGCAGCTAATTACTCCGGAATGAAGCTCTATTTTTCATTATTAGAGTGATGAATCACATATTCATCAATGGGCACCCAACATTCTCCTTTCACCTTGCAAATCTGGATCCTCTCTTCCTCCCAACAATGACTTCGTCTATCTTCTCCCCTTCCTCAACCTTTTCCTCTCCCTAATCTATTCCACCTTTCTCTATTTTTTCCTCCAATCCCCCTTACCAATTATGCTCCTTTGAACGAGGAAAGACATAAAGGTGCCGACTTTTCCAAGGTGGATGCTTTATCGCATGAGATATTATTGGAATCGGCAACAAAGATTAGTTATTAGATTATAATGATAAACCCTAAACTATATATGCTTTTAATAGGGCACTTATTGGTTTTATCAAAGGTGATAACTAGGAAGCGACCATTCGATTGAATGATGTCCTTCCTTTGCTCGATTTATCATTGAATTCTTTCTCATTCTTGGGTGGTCCACTGCTCAATGATCGTTGGCAACTCCTCCTTGCCGCTATTGCATCGACGCCGACCACTGCCTCTTGCGAGCACCACCTTTCCACAAACCCCTCTGCTACATCGGGAGGAGAGGCCAAGGGAGAGGAGGGAGGGGAATATGAAATGGTCGAAGTAGGAATGGGTAGGAAATAGGGATAACTTTCAAAGGTTTATTTGTCTTTTTTTAATGGGAATCATCAAAAAGACGTTCGACAAGTATAAACACATGACTGTCAGTAGATGATCTAGTAACATCAAAAATCTGTGAGGTGGAAGGATGTCGGGGGAGCGAGGGAGAGCAAGGAGGAGAGGAGGATGCACGAGGGTGGAGAGGGAGAGAAAGGGCTTCATGGTGGGTGTGTAAGAGGAGAGAAGGTATGGGGTCGTGCCGGGCAGGAGAAGGTCTGTAGAGAGAGGGAGAGGGAAATGAGGTGATCATGGAGGGGTGATGGTGTTGTTTCCAGGGAGGTTGTGAGGGGCTAGTAGATTGTATCGCATCGTAAGCACGATCATCGGTTGCAGTAAACACGATCACCGTGCTTCGTATTGTACCCAAGTGCTAAGTTTTTTGGTTATGGAATGGAAGGTCAGGTTTTTCGGTTTTCATCTTCTAACACGTGATCAACTACATCATCAGGGAGCTTCTACCAGAAGATGGAGGAGTTGCAGGAGTCATCTTCAGGAGAAAACAAGACTCCCATCTTTGGTTAGAGAGGATTCGACCTTTGCAGAGGTGTATGAGGACATCTATTGGTGCGCTGAATACAGAGATGCTTGTAGGAGCGATTCAAGGCTCTGGAAGGTGTGAGGTGTCATTGGTGACCTCGTTTCTTGGTCCAACTTTTCAAGGAGATGTGGTTCCAATAGGGGAGGGGTTCCTATACGCAAGAGGTCTGATGCCACTGGAGTCGAAGACATTTCTCTCTCTTAGAGGACCAAATGAGAAGATTCTCAGGAGGAGACCAAGGTTCACTGATGGTGAACATAGAATGAATGTGAGCTCTGTTCTCAGGATGATCAGTCCCTTTTCTCTCCAGATCGGTAAGCGGTCTCCAACCTTTGTTAAGGGAGTGGGGATAGGTATTAAAGATACCGTCGGATGGTCGTCGGTCGGGAACAGATCCGATGCTGTGTTACTTTCATTCCTCGGAACCAAGTTGATGCCATCAAAGTTCTCTTGCAATTTGAAGGTGGGAAGGGTGGTGTCCCGCTATTTAGCGATGATTGTTCACCCTCCTCCGCCTCTGCTTCTTGCTGATGACGAAGAGAGGGTTGAGCTAGGCCCGAAGGTGTTGAAGTGCTGACTCCGACGTTGCTTTCGCCAATGTTCAAGTTCAGCTGTCGGAGACTTTTGCGGCAGATTCGTCGGCAATTCTTTTACGGTATTGAAAATTAAACTAGCTCAACTTCCTTTCTTGATGGGAGGTGGAGGTCTCGGGAGTCAGTGGTGGAGATTCCAGAGATCTTCAACTGGAGCGTTAGGGCTTTCTTTTGCTTCATCTCGAGACTCTTATACAACAGCTCTCGGGTCGTGGGTAACCCGACCTGAGTAGCCCTCTTTCGGGCTCCTTCCCCCTTGGTCGAAACGAGCCTTTTCAGATGTCTACAAGGTCCATCCAGCTTTCGGATCGTTCGGATCGAATCTACTCTCGGGTTTGGAGCTTGAAGTGAGGGATCTGATTAGTAGAAGCGTGTTAGACAAGGAGTCTGATGTAGAGCATAGTCCGACTTCACCAGAGGAAGGCCCTGTAATGCCTTTGGTCTTGCAGTTAGCGCTGTTGGAGGTTGGAGCTCTCATTTGGATCTCTCGAGTCTCGAGAACTCTTTGCGAACTCGTTTTAGCCTCCGCGAAAGTCGATATTTATGCTGGGTCTTCGAGTCAAGCTGTGTCTTCGGGTTCTTTTACGGGGGAGTTCCCTCGTTGGATGAAAGGAAAGAGGTATATGAAGAGGAAGAAGAAGTCGGGGAGGGGAAGAACTTCTTTTGGAGTTTCCCAAGGTGAGGAGAACACTACTGAGCAACTCGATGCGGAGTCAGTGGAGTCGAAGAGGGTACTACGGTCTTAGATTGTTGGATTTGCAGGGGTGGCTCCTATTCCTCGATGAAGGTGGTTTCTTAGAATGTAAGAGGGCTGGGGGATCCAGGGAAGAGAAGGTATGTGAGTCCTCTGATAAATGGGTGGTTTGTTGATATCTTTATGTCAGAGGAGATAAAATTGAATGAGTGGTCTATCGTTCTATGGGGCTCTCTAGGCCTCACTAGTATTCTAGAGAACAAAGCAGTGGGGGTCGTGGGCAGTGCTGGAGGCATGATCATTATGTGGAAAAGTGAGCTTTTGACCTTACTGGCTAAAGTTAAAAGATCTTTTACCATTTTACTTTTTCTTTGAGTTGTTCGCATCGAGACGTGTCTTTTGTTTTCTTGCATCTATGGTCCAACTAATGCTTCGAGCAGAGAGGATCTTTGGGCAGAACTTCGTGAAACGAGAGAGCTTATCGTGATGTGTTGTGGCTTGTTGGGGGAGATATTAATGCTTCTATGCTTTCTTCTGACCATCCTAGATCTCACAGGGACCATGATTTTGGGTTCGGAGATTTTGCATAGTTGATTGGCAAGCTTGAAATGGAAGTGATTGATGCGTGTGACACCAGATTCACTTGGAGAAATGCTGGGTCTTGCTCGAGGATTGATCGTTTTCTCGTTTCCACGGAGCTTTTGGAAGCCTTCACCCTGTCCAAGGTCTCCGTTTGAGCTCGGTCTTGATCATACCATACATCTCTTATTTGGGATTCAAGAGAGGGCACCTGATAGCCGAGGATGACGTTGAGTGAGCTCGATCTAGATCAAACCATATATCTTGCTCGAGGATTCCGTTGAGAGACTTGGCTTTTAGAAGATGGGTTCATAGGCTTGGTAGCCGAGCATTGGACCATGCATATTTCATCATGATCTGCAACGATTAGACTGACTTAGAAGCTGAACTCACCGCGAAAGAGATTATGTCAGTTTAAGAAAGATATTAAGGAGTCAAGAAGGGCATGTCGCTCATCAACGAAGATGTAGGGCTTGAGACTTGACGATAAAGAGGATGTTAGGGACTTGGAGGAGGAAGAACTAAAGTACAGAGTAGATTTTTTAGAAATAATTGCAGAGGAAGACAAGAAAGCTGTGACTGATTAGAGGCAAAGATCTAGGATGAAGTGGCTTAAGGAAGGTGACACTAACTCAAAGTTCTCCGCAGGGTGGCTAGTGGAAGACACATACATAACCCATTGCAGGCATTGGTTGTGGATGACAGATGAATTGATGGTGACATGTATATAGGTGGAGAACTAGCTTCTTTCTTCCGTAGACTCTCTCTCGTAGATCCGAGAGTCGTCATTGGAGATGGTTGGGAAATTGCTCTCCAACCATCAACATAGAGCATGCCAACATGCTTACACACACTTTTCCCCCTGTAGAATATAAGTCCGCTAGCATCGCTTGGACCCACATCATCTCTAAGCCCTATATTCTGATTCAGCACTTGACCTAGCAACCACAGTTTGCTTCTTATTCTTCCAGGATACTAGAGAGTCACCAATAAATACAACGAAGCCTGAGGTGGTCTTCCTGTCCTTAAGACATCCTACATAGTCTGCATCTGCATCATGGCCTTAAATTTCAGCGAAATTCAATCGAATTTCTGTCAAATATCGATATCCAGTCGAAATCGAAATTCGACCGAAACGACCGAAATATGGGGGTCCTAGTACAAAAAATGACCGAAATTTCGGTCAAAATTCCATCGAAATTCCACCGAAATTCTGTTTCGGTCCGTACCGAAATGGTGACCGAAACCGACATTTAGGGCCTTGATCTGCATAAACTATGATAGTAAGCATTTCTCCTTTCCTGAATAGCAATCCCGCACCTAGAGATGACTTTAGGTACCTCAAGATCATATATACTACATCATGTGCACCTGTCGGGGCTGTTCCGTGAACTGACTAACTCGACTAACAGTAAAGGAGATGTATGGCCTAGTGATAGTAACGTAGAGAAGCTTTCCCACCAATTCTCTATATCGTCTCTTGTCTACCTTATATGTATTATCATCGTATAGACTCATGCTGTGATCCATAAGAGTAGTAGCAGGTCGACACCCAATCATGCATGTCTCAACTAACATGTCTGTAACATACTTCTTTTGGGTCAACACAAGACCCTATTGATTCCTGGCAAACTCTAACCTCAAGAAATACCGTAGGGTGCCAAGATCCTTGTTAACAAACTGTCAGCCCAAAAATTCCTTTGCCCTCTTGATCTCCTGCGCATCATTTCCTGTAACAAATATGCCATCAATATAGACCATGATAACAACTATACCTCTGAGGGTACTCTGTACCAACAATGAATAACCATTGACCACTTCTTCTTTGATTGTGATAGGGCAAAAGCTATATGGCTGAACCTCGAGATCGATTGGGTAGACAACAATGCTTTTGTAAACTTCTGAGACTCTATCTACGTTACTAGATCTCAAGATGGCTCGGTTATGCTTTGGCCCATAGCTATTGTTTGGGCACTTTGGTTTTCTAGAAGTGGAGTTGTTTTCTCATCTGATCATTTCTATTCTGAAAATGTAATCTTCCATGGTGAATCTTGGCTTTTGTGAGATTCAATTTGTACTTTTCCAATAATTTAATATACATGGGGCGGACACCTTCGCGTGTTTCTCCCCCTCTTTGGCGTCAAAAAAAGTATAAATGCAAGTTATCACAAATGTATGCCATGTACTGGTTTGTCACTATTCCGGGATCTGGGTGTAATTCACAATTATAGAGGGGTCATTATGTAATTATGAAAGTTTACATGTGTATATATGTAAAAATCCCTTTAAATAACATGTAGATTGTTAGGTATGAAGGATCCTTTTGTTAGATCTTATGGATAGTTCTTATATATATATATATATTAAAATGTCCCTCTGTGCTAGATTGCCGGATCGCTTAATTTTTATCTATAGTCAGATTGCGTGAATCCTCAGCTCATTGCTCTCTTGTAGGCAATTTGGCTAGCACTTAATGGTGTTATGTTTCATCACAAAGGATACTACGTGGAGAATTTGATTGAGCATGCAGAGGCTATTTTTAAGGCTTGATCTTTGTAACTTTCTTTGTGATGGGGTATCTACTTGATGAATTCATGATTCATTAACATTCTTTCTGCATTTTGTCTTAAAACCCTTAACAAATATATGTAAAAATCTATTAATTTCCATTTCTTAACAAAACTTCATCCATGAATAAAAATGTTATTTTATGCATTAAAAGCATGTAAATAAATAAAAGATTAAAAAGAAGGAAAATAAAAAGAGAGGCTTACTGTTAATATGCATATATGTACAATATGACTTATAAAATATAAATATAGCTGAAAGATATATTTATATAAACTAATCCCCGAGACCAAGTTAGCATTGATTGGTCGACAATCAAATAAGTAGGGGGGGGGGTAAGGAAGAAAACATAAAAAAGAATTAATTATGCATTCTACCCATTATTCACTATTTATCCAATAATTATCAAAACTTCATTGATTTTTAATTAATTCATTTGCATATGTTTTCACCAAACTCTTCTCCTATTTATTTCTAAAAATGTGTAGAAAGATATAAAAATAAATTAAAATATTATCTTGTATATATGCCAAGAAATCCATCTTTTAAATTTAGTTTCTCAACTTCCGAACATCATAGCTTTTTCATGCGAATTCCAATTTCACTTTACTCACCTTAGAACATACTATTTATAGTTTTACTAATTGTATAATATTTAATTATTTTCTTGATCTTGTATTTTATCCGTAAGTTATTTTAGAATTTTCAGAATCTATTTAATATTTTAAATAAATAAAAATCCTAATTTATAGATGAAATTGAACTGTAGACTATATATCTGTATATAGTAATATGTTTAAATTAATTTATTAAAATTCATAAAAATTCACACACACACCTTATTTATTATCCTAATAATTAATAAAATATAAAAATGTTATATTATTTATTAATCTATTAAATTAAAAATATCAAAAATCTTATTTATTAAGTATTCTATATACTTATTTATTAATATAATATTTAGATTTCATTATCAAAACAAATTATTCTATAATTTAGGTAATTTAATTATCTACATTTTTTGATATCTATTTAAAATAAAGTCATTTATTATTTATTAGCTATTTATTAATGTATTTTATCCATTTGGCCTACCACTCTACCAGATGCTGACACGTGTTAGCACCTGGAGCCTTCTCCTTCATCAAGAAGCTGTTAGAGCTTGTTCCAATGACCCTGCTTCTCACATTTGTTCCCGCCGTGCTTCAATCTTCGATCTCCACCTTCCAAACTACACCCTTAACAACCCTCATATTCGGCCACCATTAGATCCAACCTAATCCACCTCCGATCACCCTATAAAAATCATCTATCCTCCTTCATCACGACTAACTTCTCCAGAATCGGAATCATCTGACCGATCCTTCATTTTTCTAGCCATGCAACTTCGTCCTTGATGGTGACAACATTGAGGTCGAGACTCCGCGTGGAAGAGTGATCATGGGGAAGACATTCCAAGTCCCTCATTGGCCTTGCAACGCTGCCGTTGCGTGCGTAGAGCTCCGGGTAGCAGCCCTGTCGAACAGTGACCGGAGGGTCATACATACACCTTCCGATTCCCATATATTCATTCATTCATTCCGTGAATCTCTCGACTTCGTGCCTAAATTAGATTGATTAATCACTTCATTAAACCACTTAATCTTCATCTTTTAATCCACCCCTCAAATCCCCATTCAATTTCATATCAAATCCGTTCAATTTGAGTCAGATATTCCATTACTCTAGAAACAACTTAGAAATGCAAAACCCTTATAACTTGTGGTTGATTTCTTCGCAAATCGAGCACTATATCTTTGTCTGCAGGTCTTCACAAGATTCTGGAGCGCATCCACTACCAATCATCATTCTGGAGATCCATTCTTCTTAGCCAACCAATCGAGCTGCATCTCCAGGTTTCAAACCCTAGCTGCAGCCTTTCACCAGACTGCCGTCGCCTTCCTTGATCAAGCCCCACCGCAGGAGAGCTCAGAGGAGGAAGGTGACCTCCTCCTGGCCCTGCAGGAGCTCAGCTACTGTCAGCTGTATCTGCACCAGCGCCGGAGAAGAAGATCGAGTTTCAGCTGCCACACATTTGGGGAGGAACAACGGAAGAATGCGAGCAGCAGTCTAGCACAATGTGGCGTCTATGATCGACCACGATTTTCCGCTTGCGTTTTAATCACAACCACCCAATGATGAAGGGGTAGAAATTTTATAAGACTCCCTTGATAATTCCTGGAATCAGTCTTTCCCCGCCTCCAGAGATTTTGATAATTGCATTTAGGTCTCCGTGCGGGACCTAATTGCAAAGTGCCAGGATCTTTTCTTACAAATATGTCCCTGACTAGGGACCTGTTTGAAAGAAGCATTATTCTCTTTTATATCTTTTATTGCATTTCTTTCTCCATATTTCCTACATTGACTTTGGACAATTGTTGACATTCTGGACATTATTCTAGCATAGTTTATTTTCTTCATTTTATTTGTATCGAATTGACAATTTTCATCGTATTTTGTTTTGGGATTTCTTTCTCGATTTTTGGATCATTTTGATTTGTTTTCTCTTTTTCGAGCCATGCTCGAGGTCTTTTATCTACTATATAGTATCACCTATGTACTCTGTTTTTCACATACTATATTGTAGATAAATATTTTTGCAAAATATCAATTTGAAAATCAAATAAAAATTGGAAAAATAAAAATCTAATAAAAAATTTAAAAATAAAAAATAAAAAGTGCTTTCTCGCTTTAAAGAAGAAAAGAAAAGAAAGAACAAAAATTATCACAAAAATAATTTTCTCTCGTCGAAAATCTCGAGCACGATTTTCTGCCTTCTTGTGTTTCAACCAGGCACACTTACTTGGATAAATAAATAGTGAAACACCAATCTTTTCATTGGTGTTGAATTTTGTTTGATTAATCGAAATTTTGTTTCAAGCGGGTTTGTTTCTACATCGGCAACTCAATTTTACCGCTCGTAAGTTTCGGTTATCAAAATGGCTAGATCGGGCAGCTCAGATCTAAGCCACAACTTCGCCACACGTCAGTACGAGCTCGAAACCGCAACCCACCGCTCTAGCGAGGTCCCGCTTCTGAGTAGTGCACGTGAGCATTACGCACGCAACCATGTTTTTTTGGGCAGATTTGCGTTGTAGCCCTTGACCGTATTACATACTACAAAGAGGTACTATTGCAGGAGGAGCACACGAATCTCACGTGCATTTTATGGAATTTTTACAAGACACCCATTTGATTTCTATCTGATTTGCAAGCATTCGACGTGCACCCTTGGTGAAATTGCACACAGAACCCCCAGCTTCTGCCTATCATTACATGCCTCCTTATTTTCCAAATATTACAATAATGCCTCGTATCCAGTATATTAAATACCATGCATACTATATACGATACGTATTAAATAATATACATAATATAAAAATCAAATAAAAATATGTATACATACTTAGTATTATACTGTATTCAATATTAAATCAGTTTTGAAAAAAATAAAATGTTTTCCATTTTTTAAAAAAATCATTAAAATACCAACAAATATAACAAACAATAAAAATACATAAAAATAGAAAGACAACTCTAAAAAATATACAAAAATTGCCTACAATATATTGTATTATATTTTACACAGCCAAAAACAAAATAAAAATTGAATATAAAATCCATAAAAAATAAAAATACACAAAACTTCAAAAAAACACAACTAATTCAATATAAATCGTATAAATATGTACAATACCTTGTTGGAAATGTATTTTACCTACTTTTTGATAAAAGTAAAATGAAAATATTTTTTTCCTTTTTACTCTTTTAAAAAATAAAAATACATCCCTGTTTTCAATGAAACCCTAGTTTTTCACTTTAAAATAATTTAAAACCCATAGAAATTATAAAAAACCATTAAAAATACAAAAACAGTAAATAAAATAAAAAACATAAAAATAGCAAAATAAACAGTAAAAACCAATAAAAATATCAAACATAATACCTATATTTCTTTACTTATAGGTATATAAAATCACAAAAAATACAAAATTGATAAAATCAAATAAAAATCATGAAACCCATTTACCTTAGTTACTCTACCTATTTTACCTTAGTTTCCACAGTTTAGCTCTTTGAGTTCAACACTCCCGTGCTTATCGCTATACACATTAGTTTAGGAGTATAAATAATAGAAATAATTCTTTTTCTTTGAATATCAACCAATCATCACAACGACAATTGTCTATCTTTTTAGACAACCCGATCGGTTGACTTTTTCAGTACTACGTTGGGCGCACACCCCTTTCTTTAAAACTGGCTAACTAGTTACATCATTTCTGAATCTCATTCTCTAATCTCTTTAGCTGAGTCTTGGTCGCGGTAACTTTGGTCAAATGCAGAATATCTGAAGAGGTTAATGAAATGAAGCATGAGCTGATTGAACTACAGAAACATGCATCCGCTCAAGCAATTCTCATACAAGATCTTATAAATGGCGCTTGTCATGAATTAGAAGAATGGGCAAAAGCCAATAGTGAAGCAGTTGATGGTGACAGAGACTTTGAAGTTGGTGATGTCGAAGACTTTTTGCGTGATGAAACAGAGGATCCCAAGCTTGCATTTTTGGATACAATTGATGTGCTCTTGGCAGAGCATAACATAGAGGGAGCAGTTTCAGCTATTGAGCAAGAAGCAAGAACTTGCCCTGAGCTTAATGGTTCTGATAGTAGCTTGCAAACTGTAGATTCTTCTTACAAGGTGGCTTTTCTGAAAAGAAAGGAAATGCTTGTTGAGCAACTAGTTGAAATGACAGGGCAACCTTTCCTTGCAAGTGCTGAACTTAACCATATTTTGTCTAACTTACTTAAACTTGGGGAGGGCATTCTCGCACAAGACCTACTCTTGAGGGTATATAGCTCTCGTTTACATAAAAGAATCGAGGATTTTCTTCCTCTATGTGCAATATACTCGGAGACGTACACAACCACATTATCTCAACTTGTGTTCTCTACAATCTCAGTGGCAGCAAAAGAATCTTCTTCGGCATTTGGAGATGCACCTGCATATAGAAATAGATTCATTCAGTGGGCAGAAAGTGAGATGGAAGCTTTTGTCCGTACAGTAAAAGAACGGGCAGCTCCACCCGAGACTGTCCCTGCTCTTTGTTCTGCAAGCTTATGTTTTGAGGCTAGTCTTAGCTACTGTTACCAACTGGAGTCCCAAGGACTGAAGTTTTCAGAGGTTCTTATGGTTCTTTTGCAACCGTATATTGGAGAAGCTCTTGATGCGGATTTCAAAAGGGCAAGAAGAAAAATTATAGAACTCTCAACAAACGATGAAGGATCACTACTGTCACCTGAGCTATGCCAACCCCTTTCAGCTGCAGCAACTTCGAATTATATTCTTGCCAACAGTGGGGAAAAATTTATGTCTGTCGTAAATGTAAGTATTTTTGTATCCTTTCCTCTGATAAGTAGATAATCTTCTGTGCTTATTATCTATTTTCTAAGTGGCATAGTCCTGAAAATTTGTGTTTATGTTTGCCACTCTGCCCTTGTTGTTCTGGCGAGATGGCCGAGTAATTTAGGTTCAGATTGAAGAACTTTCTCTGTGTTGAATCACTTCAAGGTGATTGCTCCTCTTAGTTTAGCATTCTGTGCCATTCTTTCCTGCTTTGATCCGTGCCAGCTCGCGAGATCCTGATCACATGGTGGGTTTCAGGCTTCTATGGTTTGGATGTTGACTTTTTTACTCATAAGCCCGCTAATATGGGGTCCGGGTAATACATTTATTTTGCGAAAATTGAGAAGTTACATGTGGAGCCCTTCGAGGGGTATACATGCAAGAAAAGGGAAAGACAAAAGGAAGATACCAACAACGTGTCAAAAAGCAAAATTTAAGTAACTCTAGAACAACACTAATATGGTTATTTTTAGAAATCTTCATCGCAGCTTCAACAATCTAGTCATTTTAGCGTAATCACGTATGTAACTTGAATCTCCTCCAGAATAGAGCAATCTTTGCTTATTGGGGTTTTGAGCTTGAAATGACAGCAAACCAGCAAGGAGCATGATTTGCCTGGACAACAATCACTAGTTTTACTATTCAGAATCATGCAGCAAGAATCTTAAATAGCATTAGCTTCTTAAAACGGTAAATCCTTTTCCACTTCTAACAAAAATACAATATCTACTCCACAGCAAACAGAATACTGCACTGGTTAAATCCAATCTTGACTAATTGCATTAGTTTGAACTGATGAATCTCAACGAGGTACGCCTTTCTCTTTGGTCGCAAGAGAGAACAAGAGAGATGGAGAAGATGGGAGAGGGCTCCCTTGGCGAGGGTTGTTCTTCAATGATCGACTCCTCTCGATGGAGGTCATTATTTATAGGGCGTGAAAAGCCCCCTCGCAAAGTCCGCCCTCTCCCCACGCCCTACGGTTAGGTCTTCCGCAAGACCCGGTCGTCGTAACTGCCGGCCTCCGCAACGACCGGCGACGATTCTTGACCTACTTGGTCAAATTCGTTCTACATCCCCCACTTGACCAAAGTGGTCAAGGCAAAACCCACTCTCACTGTTCGGGTTGTGTATGAAGACGTTAGAAGTGAGGTCCATAAAACCTCTTCCTTGACTCATGTATTCCTGAGTCCCATTAAACCAACATGTTTAATGTATGTTCCTGTTGCTATTTCCTTGATTAGGGAATCAACCAACATGTCACTGGTAGGTATATAGGTTACCGTGATTTCTTGCTTCCCCACTATATCTTGTATATAGTGATATTGGATTTCAATGTGTTTTCCTTTAGAACTATTAGCCCCACTATTAATCAAGCTTATCGCAGCTTGATTGCCACAATACATTTCAATTGGTCCTTTGACCAATTCGAGACTTAAATTCTCTAGAAAACGTCTGATCCACACATCATGAGTGGTAGCCATGCTACATGCAATGTATTCAGCCTCCTGTGTTTGTCGAGATACACATCCTTGTTTTTGCTACCCCAAGAAATGGCGACACCGCCAAACATGAACATGTAACTTGATGTGGATTTTCTATCATCCACATCCCCTCCGAAATTGGCATCGGAGTATCCTACCACTTCAAGCGATTCTGCTTGATACACAAGTTTCAGATGTACTGTCCCTTTTAGATATCGAAGAATCCTCTTTACAACTTCCCAATGCGCTGGACTGGTATTGCTTTGATATCTATTAACTAAGCTTACTGGATAGGCTAAGTCAGGTCGAGTACACATCATTGCATACATTAGATTTCCCACCGCTTGTGCATATGGTACATGTAAAGGTTTCTTCCCATTGATTTTCGGGACACTAACTCTTACTGAGTCTCTTTCCCATCACAGGTGGTGTTGGAGCTGGAGTGTTGTTCTGCATTCCAAATCTCCATAATAAAATATGTAAATATGTTAGAAAATAAACATGTGGAAGCGAACATGGAAAAAGATATAGAAGAATAAGAAGAACGCTGTAATTTAACGTGGAACCCTATTCCGTGAGGAACGGGATGAAACCACAGGAGAAGCTCTCAAAGGGCCATATGCTTTACTGCTTTTCTCAATGGACTACAGGGGTGTGGGGCTCTATATATAGCACCCACGGAG
Source organism: Ottelia alismoides (assembly GCA_037367405.1). Classification (NCBI taxonomy): domain Eukaryota; kingdom Viridiplantae; phylum Streptophyta; class Magnoliopsida; order Alismatales; family Hydrocharitaceae; genus Ottelia; species Ottelia alismoides. The sequence continues at coordinate 744,780 of JAZKJV010011368.1, forward strand.
TCTCCACATCCCACAGGTGGTAGATGTGGTACTAAACCCTGGATGGGGTAAATGGATCCTTTCCAAGATCCATTTACCCATCTCCCATACATATGGCACACAACCAAATACTCCAACACTCCCCCTCAAGATAGAGCATGCAATGCTCAGCTTGGACAAACAGAAAGAAACTCAACTCACGCTACAAGACACTACGGACAATATCAACTCAATGTGCCAGTGTTGCAGATGACGGTATTCGGTATTCAGTCGGAGGGGTCACTGAATAGAGAATAATCGGTATTCGGGCGACTATTCAGAATTATTCGGTTTTGTATTTTTTAATATAAAAGTTATTTATAATACATATATTCTTATATTTTTTATACATATATGGTCATTATTTAACATGAATCCAAGATAAAAGTACCAATCAATATAATAGATATATAGAATTTGACATTTGTGGCGATACCGTGGTAAAATGTAACCCATAAAAATTGAAAATTGAAAATAAAAAAATAAAAATATGAAAAGTCAAACTCCAGTCGGGCCAGTCGGCCGAATAGTCGGCCGACTATTCGGTCGGGCCGACTATTGGCCGACTGGGGTCTATTCAGTCGGGGACCCCCCACACCGCATAGTCGGACCGACTATTCGGGATAGTCGGCCGACTATTGCAACACTGCAATGCGCACAACTGCTGCTTTCGAGGACGTTGCTTCTCATGCCATGTACGTGAGGAGGACGAATAGGTTGGAGTGTGAGTCTGCTGAACCTCCTCGTCGGAGAGCATGTGCTCTAAACTGCACCTGTCAGAATTACTGCAACTGGAAATGAGTCTCCTCGTCGGAGTACTCTGGCCCGCCACAACATGTGGACAACTGCTCCATCTCTGAAAAGGGCCCAACTGGAAAAGACCGTGGAAGTGTAATCCTCGTGCACGATGGACTTAGCCTCCTTTTGCGGTTCGTTGGTGTCCAACAGGAGCAGAGCGCGACGGGAGCTTTTTAGAACTATTGCCATTCTTTGGGCCCTTTGGCTTGGCAGAAATGCGGTCCTCTTTTCTAAGCAGAGATTCTACAAGGAAAATGTGGGGATAAACTCCGCGAGACTGGTAGACGAGTGGAATATGTAGTTTTTCTTGTCTTTATTTCTGTTTCCCTTTGTCTTTCCCCGTTTTTTCTTCCTAAGTAAATAATCTTTGGGACGAACACCATTGCGTGTATCCCCCTATTTTTGGCCTCAAAAAAGTGCAATACTCGTCGGAGTCCACGGTCACTGGAGAATGGAGTCTGAAAGAAGTCTCCTCGTCGGAGAACTGGGTCTCTCTCATCTGGCACAAAGAATGGTACACTACTCTGGTGTCCCTATGATATCACATGAAAACCCTTGCCAACATTGCATAGGGAATGGCCCTATACTCTGGAGTCCCTATGGCTCACATGAAAACTCTGGCCGACAAAACAAGAAGATGAGGACCACTACAAAAGATGGCAAACATGTGCTCATCTGAAATGAGAGCGCAAACATATGCGTGTCTGAAAATAAGTCTTTCTTTGGAGAACTCAAAAATGGGTCACTCAAACATGGAGTGCCTCGAACTTGGACTCAAGGGTTTAAATATCGGTTTCGGATATCGTAACGATACCCTGTCGATACGATATTTCGTCAAAATTATGACGACATTTCGCCCATATTGACCACCATTTATGAAGAAATGACTGAAAACTGTCCTCATATCGCCATTTCGCTCGAGATTTCGGTCTCTTGTCGAAACCGAAATTTCGCGAAATCTTCAACAATGTTTGGACTCTGACCAATCTGTTGAGTCTGAACAACTGCGCATCACACCTGTGGACACGGAATCTGAACGTCGAGTCTGACTTGCGCATGAAGAATCTTCATATGAAAACTGTAGAGTCTGAACATCTGGTTGGCCTGGAATCTGAATCTGGATCATGCAATAGACCTATGACTCTACATAATACTCCCCCTTTCTCCCATACTGGTAGGATAATCAACATCGACCAAGTTGGGAGAAGACAAAATAATGGGGAAAACAATAAGCCATTACATTTTCTCGGCTTTTCTTGCAAAATTTTTCCTCTCTCTCTTGTAATTTGCGTATGATTTTTTTTCTTGTACGCACCCTTTTTTTTTCCGAAAAACATTTTCTTTCTTTCTTTTCCCTCCTTTTTTATAAATCAACTCATTTTTTTAAATTTACGGCTCAATTTAGGGTTGTCACCTGGGTCTCCGCCTTGAGGTTGTGCCTCCGCCTGTGGAGGGTGCCACGCGAGGATCTCGTGTAGGAGGTTGATGCTGCCTGGATGTTGGCTTAGGGGTTTAAACACTGCTGTGCACGAGATCAGGAGTGGAGGGAGGCTGGAGATCTTGCCGTGAGAGGAGGAGCATGCATCGCTAGGGTTGGAGCCTCCAGAGAACCGCTCGGAGTCGCTGCCTAGATGTTGCGACAAGTATCGCGTTGCATGGAGAGGAACTTGCGTGCTTGGATGCTGGAGATTGGAGCGCAGGTCGAGCGGGAGGGCCCTCCGACTGGGCCGTCTGAAAATCGTACGCCGCCTTGCGCACTCGGAGTTGCGAAGGAGGAAGATCTCCGCATGCGCCTGGGATACTCGCGAGGATTGAGGGGCTCCTCTTGGAACTTGTGGAGGATTGACTGTTTCGGCCTGGATTGAAGCCCACGAGGGCGGGGGGGGGGGGGGGGGAGGGGACTGGAAGATGAGAGCTTCGACGACAGAAAATAGGGTTTCAAAAATGAAACCCTAGAACATAAATCCATTCCGTAGAACAAGAATGATATGAAAAGATCTCGAACACGAACAATAGATCTTCAACATAAAACGAATCTCGAACATATTACAAATGGACATAAAAGAAACCCCTCGAGAATCGACCCGCTCTGATACAATGTTAGAAAATAAACATGCAGAAGCGAACATGGAAGAAGATAAAGAAGAATAAGAAGAACAACAGGATTTAACGTGTAACCCTACTCCGTGAGGAGCGGGATGAAACCACAGGAGAAGCCCTCAAAGGGGCATATGCTTTATTGCTTTTCTCAATGGACTACAGGGGTGTGGGGCTCTATATATAGCACCCACGGAGTCCACATCCACAGGTGGTAGATGTGGTACTAAACCCTGGATGGGGTAAATGGATCCTCTCCAAGATTTATTTACCTATCTTCCACACATATGAACAACCAAATACTCCAACAAAATATCTTTCTTGACTAAGGCTCAATGTCCTTGAGTCTATATCTCTTGTTATTTGAATTCCAAGAACATAGGATGCTTCGCCTATGTCCTTTATCTCAAATTCATTGCTCACTTTTTGTTTAATTTCATTGAGTATTTGTATGTCATTACCTGCAAGTAGAATGTCATCCACATACAATGACATTATTGCAAACATGCTTCCACTCTTCATTACATACACACAATTATCCAACTTATTTGCAACAAATTCAAATTGCATAACTTTCTCATGAAATTTGAGATACCATTGCCGTGAAGACTATTTCAAGCCATATAATGACTTTCTTAACTTGTAAACCTTTTTCACCTGACCTTCAACCTGAGATCCATTAGGTTGTCGCATATAAATCTCCTCCTTTAATTCTCCATTAAGGAATGTCGTCTTCACATCCATTTGGAACAATTCCAAATCCTTATATGTGACCATGGCTAAGATCATCCGAATAGATGCAAATTTAGCCACTGGAGAGTAGGTTTCTTAGAAATCTATTCCAGCTTGTTGACTGAGTATAACCCTTGGCAACTAGTCTGGCTTTGTATTTGTCAACAACACCGTCAACTTGTAACTTTTTCTTTATACCCACTTACATCCTATGCATTGCCTACGTTTTGGCAAATCACATAATTTCCATACACCGTTTCGCTCGATTGAGTTCAACTCATCCCTCATGACGACCGACCATGATTCCGACTTAGACGAAGCCATAGCTTCATCTAAGGATATGTAATCTATACAATCTGTTACATCCTCGTCCACAATATAACACGATGCCTCGCATACTCGTATTTATGCCTATTTTAACTCCCAAACCCTAACTTTCCAAGCCACTGCATCAATTCGATGCTTAAACCTTATTTTAGTGGGAATCACAAAGCAACTCTTCAGACTTTTTTCAAAAATAACCAAAATTAGGGTTCTTCATAACAAAGATCCTAAAATCAAGAATTTCAATAATCTCGTATAAAAACCCAACAACAAAAGGAAGGATTTTGTTACCTAATCGAGCTCTCTCTCGCGTATGCAATGATTTATCGTGTTTCGTTTCAGAAAGGATGTTTTAAGGCTCCTGAAAAGATCGAATTTCATTTTCGTATCAAAACCACTAAGAATGTATCAAGAATGCGAAGAACGAACGAAAACATAAAGAAGACAAAGAACGCCAAGAACATATTTTCTCTTGAAATTTCGGCAGAGCTTCCCCTTATACAGGGTGATATTTCTAGGAAAATTTTGGCAAAGTTTCCCTTTATATCGGGATATATTTCTCGGAAAATTTCGGCAGAGTTTCTCCTTATATCGGAACATATTTCTCAGAAAATTTTGGCAGAGTTTTCCCTTATTTCGGGACGTATTTCAAAATAAAAACGAAAAGAGTTTCCTCTATAAAATCAATCGAGAGGAAAATAACAGCGAAACTGAAATAATATAATCAAACTACAAGCGATGGAGAATCGGTAGACACCACGCGTCTTAGGTGAGTGAATACGTGACGAATCACATGGTTCACTGACGTGCATAGCCACCCGCACCTAAGTAGGGTATTACACGGATTTCTCCAGCAAAATAACTAAGAAAACGGAAAAGAAAGAACAATAAGTATTGGAGAATCGGTAGACACCACGCATCTTAGGTGAGTGAATGTGTGACGAATAACAGGGTTCACTGACATGCATAGCCGCCCGCAACTAAGTAGGATGTTACACAGATTTCTCCTCGAACCACAACAGGAAACGAATCGAAAATAAAGATGAATCAAGAAGAAAACTTGAAAGAAAAGAGGATGAATTGAAAGTCTAGCTTACGAAGCAACTAAAAGAGGATCATACCTTTCTCCTCGTTCTCCCGGCAGCGCTTCGCTAGCGTCCTTTCCCTGCCTCCCACTCCTCCTCATGACCTCTCAACCCTAGCCCTTGGGTGGTGGTGGTAGTGGAAATCGTAGAGAATGAATGGGTAGGAGGGTATTTACAGGCTCCAGAAAACCGCTAACCATGGTTAGTAAACCATGGTTTAGCCCTTAACCGTGGTTAGCATCCCGTGATTTTGGCCAATACTTATCCGAAACTTAAGGTTCAAGTTATAACATTCCAGGGGATTTTAGATTCGCTAATGATGCCTGATTAACATTAATCGTGATTAACTTTCACTAATCGCGATTTAACTTTCACGACTTACGCTTATCTTTTGCTAACTATTGATTAATGTTTGCTAATGATCATTAGCGGTTTTCAATCCATCATTAGTTTCTTTAATCATGCTTAATTAGTCTTAATGACAGTCATTACAAGTTAATGACGTCTTAACCCTCCTTACTTCTCTTTCTTCCGAAAATCATAACAAATCGAAACGAAGTCCGATTCACACGAAACAAATTTCGTTGGTTTTCTCTTGACGAGTCAGATCTTATGATATAGGATCCGAGAGATGCCAAGTTCATGGTTTTACATTCCTATTGCCCTAAGGAAGCCTCGACGCAAGTTTCTTTGGATCATCTTTCAGATGAGTACATGAGGTTTGTAGTGGGACTCTCCGTAGTTACTATCCCACGTACATATATGGAGGCATTGCAAGACAACAGGTGCCACCATGCCATGGAAGAGGAGATGGCAGCTTTGAGGTCACGAGGGACGTGGAGTGTTGTCCCTGCACCACAAGGTACGCCGATTGTAGGTTGCAAATGGATATTTACTGTCAAGCAAAACGCAGATGGCAATGTGGATCGCTACAAGGCAAGGCTTGTGGCACGAGGATTCACCCAAACCTATGGGATGGACTATCAGGACACGTTTTCACCTGTGGCGAGACATTTGACACTGCGAATTCTATTTTCTATTGCAATCTCACAGGATTGGCCGTTATATCAGCTTGATGTGAAGAATGCCTTTCTATATGGGGATCTTCACGAGGAAGTTTACATGCAGCAACCACCTGGGTTTGCTGCTGAGGGGGAGTCCCAGAAGGTGTGCAGACTGCACAAGGCAATTTATGGCCTGAAGTAGAGTCCAAGAGCTTGGTACCAAAAGCTATCAGAGTTGATTGAACACTACGAGTTTGTGAGGTCTACTGCAGACCACTCACTTTTTGTTCAGAGGACACAGAAAGGTACGGTTGCCATTCTTGTTTATGTGGATGACATTATTGTTATAGGGGACGATGCCCAAGGCATTCAGATAGCCAAGGAGTTCCTAGGTCAACAATTTATGACGAAGGAGCTTGGTACTCTTCGTTACTTCCTGGGGTTAGAGTTTGCCAGGAACTAGTGTAGTCTTGTGATGACCCAGAGGAAGTTTGTGATGGATCTCCTTTCTGAGACAGGTATGATAGGATGCAAGCCTGCTACTACTCCTATGGATCCAAGTATGAAATTGTATGATAATGATATGAGGAAGTGGATCGTAGGAGATATAGAGAACTGGTTGGGAAGCTTTTATATGCCACCATCACCAGGTCAGATATTATGTTTGCAGTAAGCAAAGTTAGCCAGTTCATGGAGCAGCCCAGAAAGGTACACATGGATGCTGTCTGTATGATTTTGAGATATTTAAAGAACTCACCTAGTTCGGGTCTCTTATTTAGTAGGGATGCATCTCTTGAGTTGATAGCTTGTGCAGATGCTGACTATGCAGGTTGTCCCAGGGACAGAAAGTCCACTTCGGGCTTTGCTGTTTTTGTCGGGAACTCACTTGTATCATGGAAAAGCAAGAAGCAGACAATGGTAGCTAGATCAAGTACAGAGTCTGAATACAGAGCTATGACACAAGGGAGTGTGGAGATGATGTGGGTTAGATCAGTGTTAACTGATCTTACCATTGAAGTTCCTCTTCCTATGCAACTTTTATGTGATAATCAAGCTGCATTATTTATCGCCAATAATCCCTGCATTTCATGAACGAACGAAGCATTATTGATGTGGACTGTCATAACACTCGAGACATGATACAGAAAGGGCTCATATCTACCTCTCATATTTCAACCGGAGATCAGACAACTGACATCTTCACCGAGGCTCTATCTCAAAGTCCATTTCAAAAGTGTTGTTCCAAGCTGAGCATGATAGATATATATGCTCCAGCTTGAGGGCAGGAGTGTTGAATAAATATATTTCTCTGTCTATCTTATGTAGTCTTATTTTCTCTGGGTACTTATCATATAATTAACCCAAGGGCTTTTCTCCTATATAAGAGAGCCCTCAGTCTATTCTAATGCAATATTGATTTTTCTCCCAACATGGATGGGTTCCACGATCATGACAAGGGTGAAAAAGCGCTGTCGTCGCTCTCGATTGAATGCTCGTCATTGTTACCGACGAGGTTAGGAGGCTAGTGGGGTGCGCTCTCCTCTCTCCCTCCTGTGTTGGATGATTTGCAACATTGGCGATGAAGGCCCTTTTATGGGTGGTTGGAATTGTGCGCGAGGGAGACGGGATCGTGGTCGGAAGACGCGGCTGCGAGAGAGGATGGGGAGAGATGGGTCGGCGGTTACAAGAGATGGGGGAAGTGGTTTGGACAAGAGGGAAGGCGATCTGATCATGCGAACGATGTAGTGGATAGAGAGAGGGGAGTTGACCAAGAAAGGTGGAGGGGTTGTGGGGAAAGAGGGTCGTGCGTCGCAAGGCGGTGGGGGTGGAGGCGAGACCGCGTGCCCCCGCAGAAGGCGGGGCGGCGGTTGCGGGTGGCGGCACCGCGAGAAGAGGGCCCGGGTTGTGCGCGGGAAACGGGAGGAAAGGGAAGGTGGGTCATCACGTACGTCACACGTGATGAGGCTAGGTGGAGAATGCGCCACGTGGCGCGTCTTGGAACGGCCACATGACGTGTTATTTCCAATTATTTAATGGGATTTTTACCCGCATACCCTAATCTTTGTCAATTACCTCTACGACCTTTGAAACAACGTAATTCCTCCTTGGACCCCGTAAACTTGCTCCGTCTTACCCCACGAACCCTACCGTTAAATTGACACCTCTTGAGCTAACTCGAGTGGGTTAAAACTGAGTTAATCAAACCATATAAAATCTAATAGTTGGATTTTTTCTCTCTTCCCTGTTCCTTCTTCTATCCTCTTCTTCATCTTCCTTTCCGTTCTCCAATCCACTGAGACAGAACCTTAAAACACACAGGTCGAGGGCACTTTAACAGGGAGGAGGGACTGGGAGCAGTTCGATCGGCGCGCGGGGGGGGGGGGGTCGGGAGGAGGTTCATGGGGGTCGAGGGAGGAGGCGACCTGGGCTAGAGGGGAGGAGGTTCTCAGTCTGGGAGCAGTTCGATCGGTGGCGGCGACGCGCGGGGGGGGGGGGGTTGGTTGGGAGGCAGTGCGTGGAGGGGAGGAGGTTCGCGGGGGTCGAGGGAGGCGGTGACCTGGGCTGGAGGGAGGAGGCTCTCGACTTGGGAGCAGTTCGATCGGTGCGGCGGCGCCGGGGGTGGGGGGTCGATCTGGGCGGCGTGGGGGGGGGGGAGGCTTTCGATCGGGGCGGCCGGGGGCGGGGGGGTTGGTGTGCGGTGGGGGGGGGGGGTGGAGGGTGATCTGGGCGCGTAGGCGGGGAGGCTTCGAGCGGCTGGGGTGTTTCGTTGCCGGGTGTCCGTCCACAGATATGGCAGGGTGTTGCGTTGCCGGCTGGGCGATGCATGGTGCATGGGCGAAGAGCGAGGCCGGAGGTCAGGAATGAGGAGGTCGAGGGTGGAGGTGGGGGAGGAGGAGGGAGAGGGCAGTGGAGGTGGTGGGTGGTGGGGGAAAGGAAGGTGAGAGGGAGTGGCAATTGATGTAAATTAGATAAATAAAATAGGTATACTATAAAAGAATGTAACAGAATCTGGTTAGTTTTAACGAGTAGATGGATGTGGGTTAACCACAGGGTTTATAGGGTAAGAGTTAGCAAGTTTACGAGGTCCATGGAGGAGTTGCGTTGTTTTAAGGTCGTAGAGGTAATTGACAAAGATTATATGGTCTGCCGGGTAAAAATCCCTTATTTAAAATAATTAAAATGATGATAATAACAATTAATTAACATAATTAATTAAAATAAATTAATTAAAATAATTGAAATAATTAAAATAAAATAAGTAAAATAAAAATGGGTGACACGTCGCGGCTCCAAGAGCTGCCACGTGTCGCTCCCAGAAAAATCCAAATTTAAAACGAAAGAAAAATAAAAAAATATCAAAAGAGGTCAAATCAAAAAGTGGTCAACACGAAAGTTTATCGTCTTGACGAGATCCACAACTTCTGTGAAGGATCGAAAATCAAAGGAAGTCATATTTACAAAGTGTATTTTTGGGTGGTATCTTATACATTGTTTTTAAAAACGCGCCTCGAGGCGCTGAGGCGTACGCCTCGAGGCGTTTTTCTAGGAAAAACGCCTCGAGGCTATAGCCTCATGCAGTCTCAGTGAGGCTTAAGCCTCGAGGCTTATGAGGCGCGCCTCGAGGCGTAAGCCTCGAGGCGTTGCCTCGAGGCGTAGCCTCATTTATGTGCTGATTTTTTGAATTTTTTCTCCAATATTTTTTTCTTTTCTTTTTGATTGTGGGCTTTTCATCTTTCATAGACAAGTATGTTCAAGTCCTTAAGCTCACAATTCACTAAAATGCATTTTTTTAGTTTATTATAGTATTGAGCTTATTTTTACTTTGTTATGCATATTCTTTATATATCAACATGAACAAAAATTTGGATCTTGAGATATTAAATCTAATGCCTCTACTCTTAATATGCATCTTGTGTTACATCTAGCCCCTTTAGTAAATTTTATTCAAGACTTTAAATTTTGCAGAGAGTTACCTATTATTGCGCTTGCATATTTATATTTACTTGACTCCTTACTGATTTAGAGTCCAAAAAAGAGTGTTATATAACAACTTCGATGTTTAAACCATGATATTAGCCTTAAAATGTCATGGAGTTATGTATTTACTCATAACTATTAAATTTCTAGAACTTGAAAATTGTAATTATGGTTAATTATGATGTTTTATGAAAAAATTTCTTCCATGAATGAGGCTTACGCCTCAATACGCCTCGAGGCTTACGCCTCGAGGCAATACTGGGAAAACGCCTCGATACGCCTCACGCTTTTTAAAACCTTGATCTTATAGTTATAAAATACCGCATTTTTATATTTTATAATTTTTTATCATTTTTTAAAATAAGATAAAAATGAAAATAAGTTAAGAAAAATATGAAAGAAATGTTTACAACTTAATCTATTTTTTTATATTTAATAAAACAACAACAACAAAGCCTTTTCCCACAATTAAGTAGGGTCGGCTACATGGATTCTTCCCCTCCATTCAGATCTATCTTGGGTCAATCTCGGACTTATATCCAAAAAACTAAGATCCCTTCGTATAGTCTCTTTCCAACACTTCTTGGGCCGTCCTCGCCCTCTCTTAGCCGGCTCAACATCCCAACGCTCGCATCTCCTAACCGGTGCATCAGTTGACCTTCTTTGCAAATGACCAAACCATCTTAAGCGGTTTTCTCGCATCTTATCCTCGATCGGAGCTACACCAACTTTCTTTCTGATTGCATCATTCCGAATCCGATCTTTATGTGTATGTCCACACATCCATCTTAGCATTTTCATTTCTGCTACATCCATTCTCTGCACATGTCTATGGTTCACAGGCCAACATTCAGAACCATAAAGCATAGCAGGTCTCACGGCTGCTTTGTAAAACATTCCTTTAATTTTTAAAGGAATATTCTTATCATAGAGAATAGCGGAGGCTCCTCTCCACTTTAGCCAGCCTGCATTTATTCAATTAGTAACATCTCCATCGATTTCCCCATCATGTTGCAAAATAGATCCCAGATATCTAAAAGAATCTCTCTTCTGAATGTTATCGTCACCAATCTCCACCTCGATTCCTTCATCATTGCTTCCATCAAAGGTGTATTCCATATATTCCGTCTTAGCCCTACTTATACGAAAACCTTTAGTCTCCAATGCATGTCTCCAAACCTCAAGCTTCTCATTTACTCCATCTATAGTCTCGTCAATCAACACAATATCATCAGCAAATAACATACACCAAGGTAACTCATCCTGAATGTGACTTGTCAACTCGTCCATAATCAAAGTAAAAAGAAATGGACTCAAAGCTGAACCTTGATGTAAACCAATGTTGATATCAAAATAGTCAGTCTTCCCCGTCGGGGTCCTTACACAAGATAAAGCCCTATCATACATATCCTTTATGAGATTAATGTATAGGACAGGTACTTGTCTCTTCTCCAAAACTCTCCGTAGTTCTCTCGTGGGACGGAATCATAAGCCTTCTCCAAATCAATAAAGATCATATGGAGATTCTTCCTTTTAGCTCTATAAATCATTAAGAAAATAAAAAGATAAAAATGGAGCGTAATATGGTCAATATGTACAATATACAATAGGGGCTCAAAACCCAAGTTTCACATACAACCTTTGATTTTTATGAATTTAGTTTTGTTTTGAAGGTCTTTGAATGTATATTACTTTAAAAGTGAGTAGACCTAAATCGGACATCGTATGAGAGAGATATGTGCGTTTTAAGGCTCATAGTTTCAAACTTGGACTCGTGTTTTATTGGTCAATTTTACAAGTTAGTGTTTTGTATATTTTTCTTTAATTAGTGTTAGTAATATATACACTATAAAGTTAATTTTATTGGATTTGGAGTTAGTATAAAATATATACAAAAAGGTGATTTTACCTAATATACATGTGAATATTTACAAGTAAATTTGGCTCATTATTTAATGCAAATATGAATGCTAAAATGCAGATATTATTTACACGTGCATAAATGCTAATTATGCAATATAAGTGATTAAATGCATCTGATTACTCGGGAACAAAAGCTCTATTTTCAACTTTTAGAGTGATGAATCACAAATTCATCACATATATGCAACCACTCATATTAAATTCATCACCAACTTGTGGAGAAAATAATGATATCAATGAGCGCCCTAGTCAATTATTATAAATTAGTTGGGACAAAAATATCATATATCTTAACGGTAACATGCTAACAAGGTCTTTCTCAAAAGGTTATCAAAAACATTAGCAAGGTCGCATACAAAATTGTATTTATTCGCTTGTACAAAAGTGAGGAATATGAGATATTTATATAAATATCTATATTTAAAAACCCATGAATGACATTAGCATGTGGCATCTTCAAAAAATAACCAACAGAATAACTCTGCACTCGTTATCTAGATATGAGTCGTATCAGTGTTTCTCACCGCTGCTTTGGAGAAAGGTTGGGCGATGTCGGTGACCCAATGCCACAAGCAACAATGTCACGAGGTTGGGGCAAATCACCGAGGAGATGATGTTGCTGCATACAGTTGTACGAGGTGGCGTGTGGAGCTGAGGCTGTCGGGGATGATAAATAGGTCCGGAAGACTAACAACCTCCGAGCCAAGGAGAGGACGAGCAACTTAGGTGTTAGGGTAAATGGTTGTCCTTTGTCGAGTGGGGACTGAACAGTGGAAACAAGATTGGGCATTTGGGCTAATATGAAACAGAAACCTATTTCAATTTGGGTAGAAATTTGTCAAGTAGGGACCTATAGGCGGGAATACCATTTTGGGTTCATGTAGGCTTAAGTTTGGTTGGATAGGAAAATTATTTTAGTGGTAGGGTTAGTAATTTGGGTTTGGGCTTTAAAATGAGATGGGTTATAGGGCTTGCAGGTCTGGGCCTTCTTAGCCCAAACCTGGACCAATAATCAATACATGCTCATTTTAAGGTCACATCCCGGTCATTAAGTTTCGGGTTTGGGTTTGGGTTTGGGACGGGTTACGCAGGTCGGGTCGTCCTAGCCCAATGCCCAACCCTAACGAGTACCCTCCAATTTTCGGCAAATGTGACGGTAAAGGGAAGTGAGAGTACATGGGATGCTTATTCATATTTTTTAGAGATTCTACTCAGATACCATCTCAGTGCAGGCAATGAAGACTCCAGTGATCGTGAATTCTAGTATGAGATCTTTTTAAGGTTCCAAGAGAGAGAGCCCACTTTGAGGTCACAAGAGATTGACCCGCATTCAAAGATCTACTTATGGATATTCCCATAGCATGAAGAAACATGCAGTCAATGACAAATCCCCATACGCGACGAGCGAACTCCCATGGGTTTTTTGACAACAGAGAGACTCATTACATATGTCAGATCTCCAGTTCATCCTCACCAACATGGTATGCAAAGCACTGTTCTCATCAACAACCGACAGAGTATGCGTTGAGTCATTGTAGTCTGTAGTGTCATATATTCATTGAGTGAGTTCGTGTCTTCTTTTTGTTTGTCCAAGCTGAGCATTGCATGCTCCGGCTTGAGGGGAGTGTTGACGATCTAGGTGGGTAACTGGACCTTTCCAGGATACAATTACCACACTATGAGAATAGTCCTACATCATGTATAAGTAGGACTTTGGAGAGTCAATGGGGCTTCATAAAGAGCCACACACCCCTGTACTCATTGAGAGAATGAATATGAAATAGAGGAATCTCTCCTTTGAGGCATACTCCTGTGGTTTCATCATGCTTCTCACAGAATAGGGTTCCATGTAAATTCTCCAATGTTCTTCATGTTTATCTTTCTTGTTCTTGATTATTGCTTGTGATTTATTGTTTTCTACGAATATACTTTTTTTGTGAACACCTACCTAAGGTGCTCTTCCCTCTCTTGCAAAAAAAATCATGGAGGAGGATTGAATCCACAAACCATACCCCCCCCCCCACACACACACACAACCCAACACACCGACACAACATTCAGCTGCAAAAGTTAGAAAGTTTGTTGCCAATTCTATTGGCCTGGGAAAGACATCTTCTGATCTGTCCCTACCTAACCACATGCCTATCCATGATTAAAAAGGACCATTTCCAGCCTGTGTTTCGGAGACGACATATGGTATCATTTTAAACACATCCTTCATAAAAAGAAACGCAAAGCCCTGCCACGGTGATGTTTATACTTAAAAATATTAATGAAGAGATCTGATATTCCTGTGTCTCTCCTCTCGTTAATCAGGAAAAAATATTACGTTGTCATGAACCATGAAAATTTGTGGCCTCCCCGGTGTTATTTTTGGGGTTTGATATCTATTTATGCAGATTTTAGGATCTCCTTGTATCATTATTCTGCATGAGCTCACTTATAGAAAAGATGAGATAAAAACTCATAAAACTAGGTACCACACAAAGATGGTGACAAGCTTGCTTTTTTTAGAAGATAAAGGGTGGCATTCCAGAATTGGGACCCACCAAGCTTTTTTCAATTAAAACATAAAAGAGAGTATAGAGTCTACAAGATTCACACTATGCTATATGATTTTATGAGTCACACAACACCCTACAATGCTCAAAAACATTTTCATAATAGAACAATTGCCCACGAAAGATTGTATTGTTTCTACCACACCAGATTGCTCTCAAAATGGCGAACGGGTATGAACAATCAGCCTGACCATTGATATACACCGCTCTCATGCAACTCCAGAAGTTGAACCCACCGTACGCCCTAAGCCATGGAATATTTGCCCTGCTCCAGACCCGCGTTGAGTGCACACAAGAGAAGAGCACATTATCCAAGTCTTCCACCTCTTATCCGTACATGTCGCAATTGCGATCTTCGACACCCAAAAGCTGCCCCCGATGATTCTTGATAAGAACCCTGTCACGACCAACATCCACAAGAAAACCTTGATTCTGTTAGGCACTTTGCTCCTCCAGATGATTCCCGCTTCAAGCATGACATCTATGTGCACCTGTCCACCATCATCGGTGAAGAAACGATAGGCCTTCTTCACCGTGAATCTACCATCACCCCAAACGAAATGATCTCTGCCACATGATGGCTCTTCAACCTCCTCTAACTCCCTCTATAACCTAATGAAGTCATCCACCCTATCTTCAGATAGCCCTGAGGAGAACTGGAAGGCCCGTACACCATGTTCCCACATATGGCTAACCAACGCATCTCTACCACAAGCCGGACTGAAGAGTCTATGTAACCTCTCCCTCAAGACCCCATCTATCATCCATTCATCATGTCAAAATCTGAACTTCTCCCCATCTCCTAGCATAGGTTGCATTATCGCCATCTCAGGTAGGATCTTCATGATCGCCTTCCACATCAACGAGGGAGCAAAGCCTTAAATGTCGGATTTCAGTTTCGTTTCGGTGGCTGACCAAAACGAAATTTCGGCCATTTCGATCGTTTTTTGAGCTAAGGCCCCCAAATTTCGACCGATATATGGCATTTCGGTTGAATTTCGATTACCCACCGAAACCGAAATTCGATCGAATTTCAGCGAAATTTGAGGCCATGCGAGGGAGCACGTATCCGTGTGGTCTCCAAGGACAAAGAAAAGGCATATATTCTCCTCATGAGCCGACACACCAAGTCTTCGGAACTCCCCCAAAGCAAGACCACCCACTTTGCCACAATTGCCTTGTTCATCACCTCCAATCTCACTACCCCCAAACCGCCCTTCTTCACAGTTGTGACTTGTGACCTTACCCCAGTCAACCAAGTGGATCCCCTTCCTCACTTGCTTCCCATCGGACCAGAAGAATCGTCTCATCAACACCTCCATCTTTAAGCGAATTCATGTTGATAAAAGCCTCGTTGAACAGAAAAATATAGGGATGTCCAAGAGAATGTGCTTCAAAAGAATAATTTTGCCCCTTAGATAGCATAGTTGCCTTCCATCTCGCCAATTTTCCCTCAAGCCTTGCAATCAAGGGTCTTCAATCACAGGTTCGTAGCTGCCCTGCCACCAGCGGGAGCCCTAGATATGTGATAGGTATACTTTCGATTAGACATCCCGAAATAGTCACAACCGCCTACGCTTCCTGATTAGACACCCCAAAAAGTACCACGACCGATTTCTCTCTGTTGATTTGCTAACCCGGAATGTCCACAAAGATGTCTATACGCAATGTCTGCTGAATCTTTTTCAAAGCCGCTCCAGCAACATCATAGTGTCATCATCATACTAGATCAGAGGAATCAAGATATTTCAATTTCCATACCCGTCAAACCAATCTGCATCAGTCGCCCGCCACATCAATATTGTCAAAGCATCCTCCACTATGACGACCAGGCATTTCTGTTGGCCTTCGCTGTAATTGATTTTCATTTGTGCAGCATTGCATCTTTTAGACAAGTTCTGATGTAAGTTAATTTGATGGGATCCGTGTGTCACTTCTATATAACATTTTTTAGCAACATCTCCTGATTTTGCGAATTTTATGTTCTAAGCATATCCTCATCTATTTTCTTGGAAGAAAATATAAAATGTGCGAGGGACCGAGGGTCCAGGGTATGCCAGATGGTACCAAAGCACAAACACGAAGATCGGTATCCGAAACCGAGAATGGAAAGTATTATGTCCTATAAGTTACAACCATCTAGTAAGAATTAACTGATCTGCAGACTGTTTAATGATTTATTTCGTGATCTTATATATCCTTATTTTGTGAAATAAGAACAGATTATTTAGAAGATCTAACATTTTTTTCCTGTGTTTCTGTTGTAAGTGCCTTCTTTTGTTCATCCTGCTTGACATATTCTGGAGACATTCAAACACAGTGCAAAACCGTCTGGTGCAAATAATATTTTCTTGGAAAAGTTTTTGAGTTTATCTTACAAAATTCTAGTGTAGTTTGCAATTTCGCAGCATTTTTTCTTTGTTCTTTGATTGGTATCACATTTCATATTAAAGTTCTTTTCTCAGGATATATTGGAGTGCCTTACTCCAATGGTCTTTTCACATTTTGGGGGAGTAATTTTGGAGAAGCTCCTTCTACTTTTTGATAAATATGTAGAATCTCTAATAAAAGCTCTCCCTGGCCCTTCTGAAGATGACCACGTCATAGATCAGAAAGAAGATGCAGAATTTAGAGTTGAAACCGATGCTCAACAGATTGCACTATTGGGAACTGCATACACGGTCGCTGATGAACTGTTACCTTTTGCTGTATCTGAGCACCTGTTTCGACATCTGCAAAACAAAGAATCAGGGATCACACCTTCTGGAAGTGTCAGTTATGTTTCCATTTCCACTGCGGAATTTAAAGAATGGAGGCGCCAGCTCCAACTTAGGGTAGATAAGCTTCGGGATCATTTCTGTCGCCAATATGTGTTAACATTCATTTACTCCCGTGAAGATAAAACTCGGTTAGATGCACATATATATTTGAATTGCCGTGGAGATGATATATTCTGGGAATCTGATCCCCGACCTTCACTTCCCTTTCAGGTGATTCTATATTAATAAACTTCTGTTGAGATTTTGACTGCGGCTTTATGTAATATTAAGCACCTTTGTTGACCCATTTATAGTTGGAAAATTGGAACTGGAATACTCATCCTGCCGTAATCATGAAATTTTTTCAAGTAACTCTAATTGCCAATAATTCTATTTACTGAGAACCTTGGTTGACTCGGTTATATCTAGGAATTTTGAATCAGAATACTTATCCTTCTGTAATAATGATTTTTTTTCTTGTCACTCTAATTGCAGAAACTTCTGTTTATCAGCTATTTTTTTTCTGACTAGTTATTATTCTATTTGCTGTATTACTTTTCTTTCTTATTGATGGGGGTAATTTTTTTACACAGATACCGCTATAAAATTGTATAGTACATGCAAACTCCTACACTAAGCATTTAAGCAGTTGCCTCTGTAATGATTGCTCAGTTTGTCGGGGTACCCGATCATCAAATCTTCTCTATATCCATGTCAAATTAAAACATATTTGAGAAAATATGGGCCACAGTAAATCTTTATGCACCAATAATGCATCACACCGCTTCAGCTCATGACTCTCACATTCATGTGGCCTCCTTTCCACATCATCATCATTGCCTCGCAAACGTCCTCTCACCATCTCAGACATGTTGGAGGGTGTCATATGTAGAGATGGATAATTGGATCCCTCCAAGATCCAATTACCACATCCAATAGTTTAGTCCCACGGAACTTGGAGACTCAATGGAGGCTATATAAGAAGCCACACACCCATTATATCAGTTGAGAAACTTCAATAGAAGAATCAGTGTTGTAAAAGTCGCCCGACTGGTCCGATTAGTAGGTCCGACTAGTCTAGTCAGTAGGGTGGCCGACCAAGTACCGACTAATTCCGACTAAGTACACTAATCGACCAATTTTTGCTTGGAGATACCATATTTTTTAAATGTTTTGCTTTTTTTATAAGCAAACTTAGTAATATGCTTAATGTTTTATTTAAATTCAATTATTTCTTTTATTTTATTATGGTAGTATAAAAATGTACAAAATCTATGTAAATATATGTATAAAAATGAGTTATATATTTAAAATAATTATAAAATTCAAAACCGATTAAAGTTCGACTAAATCCGATTAGTCGCCCGACTGCCGATTAATCCTTAGTCAGTGACCCAACCGACCGAGTATCGACTACCGACTTTTACAATCTTCTGAAGATCAACCCTTTAAGGCGTTCTCTTGTGGTTTCATTCCGCTCCTTAGTGGATAGGATTCCACGTAAAAAATATCGATGTTCTTCCTTATTTATTGTTTATCTCTGATATTACGTTTCACATTCTCGATTTCTAACATGGTATCAGATAGGGTTCGATTGTCGAGGATTTATTCTTGAAGATTTATTTTTTATGTTTTGTTCGAGATTCGATCATCAGAACAGTTCAATTCTCATTCGTTCTTGAAGATTATTGTGCTATATTATTATTTATGTTTGTGGTCAAGTTCAAAATTTAGTTCTAGGGTTTTTTTTAACCCTAATTTTATGTCACCGACAAATTGGTCATCTCTTGAATCCATTCGGATTTCTAAAACCCTAATTATCCAGACGAGAGAAAAACTTCTAGACACCAATTTGCAATCTCGGTGATGGCTTCCTCGTAGTGCACATCTCCCAGGCAACAACGATGGATTCTTGTCAAAGGAACCATCTCCAAAGATCCCAGTAGTGCGGGTCTTCTGCACCTCTACATCGTGCCTAGTACACCTCTATACCTCGAGGGTACAAGTATCTCATCTAAGCATCAAGTCCAAGTGATAAGAAGATGAGAAGAAGGCGCATCGAACCCCTAGCGCGAAGAGGCCCCATCACTGTTGCAACTCTGAGTAGCGTGAGATGAAACTCGAATCGATGGTACCTAGGCGGCACACAACAACCATACTTGCATAACAACCTCCAGATGCCTTCCAGATGATGTGAATCGCATCTCTCTGCCCTACTTCCACAGGTGGCGGCACTGAAAGCAGTGACGATGGGTTTCTTCCTGGTCCCTATTCGATGGCGGCACAGATCTCTCCGGCAAAGCCCCTTCTCAAGCGTCACACCTCCGTCGATGGCGCTCTCCACGCGTGCTTATCACTCTGTGCGAAGCCCCTTCTCAAGCAGCGCTCCTTCCAGAGCTCCAGGTGGCGACAGGGAGTAGCGTTCTATGAAGGGAACCCATCTCGTGCGTGCAACCACCAAAAGAGGGCCCGATGCCTTTTACCCCCAGATGGGCCCGATTTTTAATAAAAATGAGAGGGGCCCAAAGCTGCAAAAAGAAGGGAACCCTATTCGCGAAGAGAAAAGGGCTTTAAAGGGCCCAATTTTTTTTAAGAAAAAATGTAGAGGCCCTCCTGGGCTGAAATGTGTAAAAAAGGTGAGAGAGAGAAAAGAGAGGATGACCAAATGAAAAAAGGAAAGGCACATGCTTATGTTAGCCCAACAGTGAGTTGTTTTATTAAAAAAGCGAGGGAGAGAATTTCTTTTGAAGAAGGTGCATACAAGAAAAAATCATACGCGGGAAAAAAGAGGGGTTGGCTAATAAAGAGAGAAAAACCAAAAAAAGGGAAGTTTGATTTTTTTAAAAAAAATGTGAGAAGAAAATTCAAAAAAAAATTGAGATCGGCTTATGTGATTTATTCGTTTCCCCTCATCTTGTTGTCTTCTCCCAACTTGGTCGATGTCGTCTATTCCGACCAGTATGGGAGAAAGGGGGAGTATTGTGTAGAGTTTTTTTTAGTAAAAAGATGGTGATATCCCGAGTTGGGACTCATTGTGCCAGACCTTTATATTAAAAAATAAAAAATGAGATACATTACCTTGTAGACCAGAAACGGTAAAGGGAAAGACAATAAGCGATTACATTTTCCGAATAAAACCTCTGATTTTTGAAAATTAGATCATTTCTTCTTCCCCAGATAGCCCAAAGAGATGTAAAAGGTAGTGCTCAATTATCCGTCAAGTTGCTCTCCACCAACCTCCAGAAATCAACCAATCCACCATGTGAGTCCCACGCTGCCCCAACCTCCTTGCATACTTGTTCCGACAACAGCCAACTAAAAAACAAATGTCCGGCATCCTCTGCATGTGTGCCAAATCTGTCGCACTGAGTATCCAGAATGCCAAAAATCATGCCCCTTCGCGCTTTGCCACACAAGCTGCCCCTTCTGAGGCACCAAAGGAAAACCTTCACTCTGCACGGGATCTTACTAACCCAAATTATCTTCATATCTTGCTTCAGGTCTGGATCCGGGTCATCCATGATCCCTCCCTGAATTCCGAATAAGCCTTCTTCGTCGAGGCGCTGTCCCCATCCCAAACGAAATGATCTCTTCCCTGAGAGATACAGTCAAGAGAAGGCAACTCATATTGTAATCTAACCAACTCATCCAGTCGCTGGTTCGAAAGGTCAGCCAAAAACTATGGGACCCACGAACCAGACTCACAAGCCTCTGATACGGAACACCCCTTGGTTGTCGCCAACACGAAGAGCCTTGGAAACCTGTTGCAGAGCACCCCATCCCCCGTCCAGTTATCACGCCAAAACCAAAAGACATCCCCACCCCCCACCTTCAGTTTCAATCTCGGCCTCAGTTGTGGTAAAATATCACGAACACCGATCCAAAGAGAAGACTCAAACCGTGTTCTTCCTACCTCAAGCGAGCCCTTGACTCCATAAATGTTGCTTTAAAGTCTGACAACCAATCTATATGTGTAGAGTTATGTGGCTCATATTCAGATTCTCTAATCTAGATGCTAGGCCAGTTGTCAGACTCTACAATTCAGATTCAGACGCGACACTTAGATTGGTTCTGAGTCTACAGTTTGATGCGTACATGTATGCGATCATTATTTATGTGGTCCCCATCTTTGTTTTTGGTCTCAGAGTTCTCATGTGATTCATAGGGACTCTAGAGTAGAGATCTCATTCTCTATGCCATTGTGGGTTAGGGTTTTTATGTGATTTCATGAGGCCTCCAGAGTAGATATCCCATTCTCTGAGCCAAAATGGGAGAGACCCAGTTCTCCGAATGAGGAGATTCAGACTCCATTCTCTGGCAATTGTGGACTCTGACGAGGATGTTTCCATGGATTTTTTAGTTCAGCCCTTCAGAGATGGAGTAGTTGTCCATATGATGCATAGTCTTCTACATGTGACAACCTAGAGTTTTCTAACATGGATACTCATTTCAGTTTCAGTGACTCTGACAGATGCAGTACAGAGAACATGTTCTATGACGAAGAGACCCAATTCGACTCACACTCCAGCCCTTTTGTTCCTTCTCACCTGCACGTTATGAGAAGCAACGTCCTCGACAACGATCGAGAGTAGAATATGCATTGAGTTGATATTGTATGTAGTGCCTTGTATTGTGAGTTTGAGATTTCTTTCTGTTTGTCCAAGCTGAGCATTGCATGCTCCAGCTTGAGGGGGAGTGTTGGAGCATATGGATCATATGTAGAGATAGATAATTGGACAGGGTCCAATTACCACATCTAGTGTTTTAGTCTCACATCTATTATTTGTAGGACTTGGAGACTCAGTGGATGCTATATAAGAAGGTCCACACCCATCGTATCAGTTGAGAAACTTCTATAGGAATCAACCCTTTGAGGCATTCTCCCGTGGTTTCATCCCACTCCTTACATGGGTAGGGTTCCACGTAAATATCCCAGTGTTCTTCCTTGTTTATTCTTTATCTTTGATATTACGCTTCTACGTTCTCGATTTCTACAAGACACAACAAAAGGGAGTGTCTCTAAAGGGTCATATGGTGAAACACATGGTTTTGTCTCCATCTATGACATGTATTGGATGAATGGGATGCCAAGAGGGTAATATATACCAAGTGGGTGAACCTGTCATTGTCGGCGGTGGCGATGAGAATGGATTGATAACCAAGAGGCAACACAAAGGATACATTTGGTAGTGCATAGAAAGATGGGAATGGACACTTCGGTGTTGACGATGAACGCTAGGGTTAGATGGCAAAAATTAATGTTCATATTTTCTATGAAATGTTGTAGAACTATGAAAGGTCCTTGATAGACCCCTGATCGCCCTATGTTAAATGTGTCGAGTTGTTATAGTCGGGTAATCAGGATCGATAAAAAATTAACTACATGAATTTACAAATCAATGAATTAATTAATGTGAAGTTTTATGTATTTTTAACCTAGGCAAGCCCTAGGGTCGGCTCAAGGAGGCAAAGAAACAATGTCGAATCAAATTAAATGAATTAGCTCACGGTTTTCCAAGTAGAATTTTTTTGTAATTTTTTATGCAATAAGAATGCAAATACAAAAATGCAGATGAATTAGGTTATTAAGAAAACAAGCAAATTAGCTAAATTAATTTTGATATGAAATTAATCCAAATTAGCCACGTTATATTTTTCCTGGAAACGTAATCCAATGATGAATGCAAAATGTATTTTTTTGGATTTTTTGGGGTTAAAATGCAACAATGAAAAATAAAAACTTTTTAGGGATTTTATGCAATTTTTCACACACACAGAATGGGAAATTAATGAAAATTTTACTGGAAGTGAAATATGATAAAATGAAGCTACAATATTTTTTTTGAATTTTCTGATAATATATGATTTTTATGAATTTTTAAATGGAAACAGAATGACAGAATGACTGTAAGTTTTTAATTCTTAATAAATATACTAAATCAAATTATTCAGAAAGCGATTTATCTCAAACAGATGTTTATATTAGCAATCCAAGAGAGTTGAAATTTCACAAAAATAATCTGTGGATTTAATTAAAAAGCATTTACTAAAATCAGTCACCAATTTATTTCAGGAAGAAGACACATCGATTTTTTATGAAATTTGGGCAGTAATTAAAACACAACAAGAGGCATTACTTATGATTTTTACACAATTTTTGGAGCAATATTTATTAAATACAAATTTTAGACCATGAATTGGGTAAAATAAGAAATTTTTTACAAAAACAAATTAAGTTAATTGCCCAATGCTCATAAAATTCTAATTAAATAGCCAAGAGATAGAAAATACAACATGCAATTTTTTATTAAAAAAATAATGCAAAATTAATATCCAGAATAATGCATAAATGCATAGGTGTCTTTGCAATATAGAATGTAAAACTCAACAAACAGATTGTGTCTAAGGGCACCAATTTTAAAAACATGCAGGATGAAAATGCAAATTTCACAAAAATTAAAATAGACCTTGAACGTGGGTTCCAAAAAGTGAACTAGCTCTTCCCATGCTAGGGCACTGTAGGCACATGGAGGTCATGGGCAGCTACGACGCTTGCTGGCGGGTGAAGAGCGACTGGACCTGGTGGAGGCATGCAACCAGGGGGCGGCGTCGGGCACGCGACAACCGCGCAAGGGAGGCGGTGGGCCCAAGGGCCTCGACTGACGCTCGAGGAGGGGGGCTGGTGGACCGTGCAAGGAGGGCTGCACTTGCGCAGGAGGGCTGTGGGTGCCTTGGTGGGTGGCCGATGGAGATAGGCGTGCGGGCGGCGAGGGGCACATACATAGGGGAAAGGATCGTGCGAGGAGGGACGTGACCTGCAACTGGAGGCACGCACGTGGGGCCGGCGAGCCGTGCGAGGAGGGACGTGCCTGCGCAGGCGGGCAATGGCGCCAAGCTGCTGCTGGTCGTGGAAGATGCACGAGGGATGGAGGGCTGGAAGGCCTCCACGACGGCAATAGCCAGATGGTTGATTAGCAGCCGATGGAGCGGCTAGGAGGAAGGAGCAGAGCCACACGACGTTCGTGCTGGATGCGGTTGCAGGAGGTATGGTCGCATGACATCGGCCGCTCAGGTTGGTCGGTCGCGGTTGTCAGCTGGAGGCGGCTGGCTGCAGGAGAGGGGGAGGCGACGGGTCGTGCGCATGCTGCTTACTATTATTCCTTTTTTTAATTATTTTATTATTTTATTATTTTTTTACGGGAAAAAAATTAGGAATGAAGAAATAGTGATCGTGATGATTGGTGGTGATCTACAAGAAAAATAAACAGATGATGTTAGATAAAAAATGAGAAAAAGTAGAGGGATACTTACATATGGTGGTTTCGCCTGAAGGTGGGGCTGTGATGCGCGTCTCCCGTCGAGTGCACATGTGTGCTAGGAGGTCGCGGGCGGCTGGAGCTAGGCTGGTGAGAGGCGCAGGGTCGCGTAACAGTTGCAACAGATGGGCTCTGCGTGCAGGTGGTTGGGAGCTCGCGTCGAGGGATGATGCCGATGGGAGGCGCAGGGGCGCACAGTAGGTGCAATAGAAGGGCTCTGCGCACGGGTGGCTGGGAGCTCGCGTCGAGGGTTGTGGCCGGTGGGCACGTGTGGGGGAGCGACCTGCAGTTGATAGGAGATGCGCATGGCACAGGGGCAGGAGCTGACCTGCTATTTTATTTTTTTGTTTGATTTGAGTTTTGTTTTATTTTTTTGTTGTTTTCAAGGAAATGATAATGAGTGGCGGTGAAGGAAGATGAGATGATGGTGGTAATGGTGTGAGGTTATAAAAAAACTAATGTGGTGATGAAAATGTGATGAAGATGAGCAAGACAAACAAATGTCGTTAGATAAATAAAAAAATGACAAAGTAAAGATAGAGGATTTATCTGTCGTTCGCCGGATTTCGGACGAGCTATGCTGCAACTCCGATCGTCGCCTCAAGAAGGTTGGCAGAGATGGATCTTCGAAGCGGCGCAGTGGCGTGGAAGGGACTGCAACACGAAGCGGAGCTCCACAGATCTTGCCTAAAGGAGGCCGTCGCTTGAGGAGGATGTTAGGCCACTATCAATGACAGAACACTCCAAGCTCGCTCCCTTTCTTGTTGAAACATAGAATGACGAATGAAGAAAAATGAAATAATGAGGGGAATAAAAGGTGGAGGAAGATGAAGGAGTAGTGGAAAAAGTGGCTTGGGTGGGAAGTTGGAGTAGAGAACAAATAAAGGGAGAAGGGAAAAATAAATAAATAATATAAAATAAGCAGGCTACTAAAAATAATGAAGAGAAAAGAAAATAAAAGAAAAATTAAATTGAAAATTGAAAAATAAATAAATAAATAAATAAATTACGAAAATAATAAAAAATGTGGTGACACGTGGTGGCTCCAAGAGCTGTCACGTGTCGCACCTAGAAAAATCAAAATTTAAATGTAAAAAAACAAAAAAACAAAAGGGGACAAATCAAAAAGTGGTCAACATGAAAGTTACGTGTTTCGATGATCTACAACTTTTGTGAAGGACCGAAAATCAAAAGAAGCCATCTGTAGGAAAAGTATTTTTTGGGGGTACCTTATTAGTATATAATACTTCATTTTTTATTTTTTGCAGATTTTTTTGTTATTTTTAAACAAGACAAAATTCAAAAGAAGCCATCTTTTGTTATTTGGGGGGAGGGGTATTAATACGATTCATGCTAAGTTGCTCAACTATTGAAGCCATCCATTTGTTGAGGAGAACTATGGAGATTTATAGAGCTAAAAGGAAGATCCTCCATATGATCTTTATTGATTAGGAGAAAGCTTATGATTTTGTCCCGCGAGAGATATTGTGGAGAGTTTTGGAGAAGAGACAAGTACATGTCCTATACATTTACCTCATAAAGGATATGTATGATAGGGCTTTATCTTGTGTAAGGACCCAGTCTGGGAAGACTGACTATTTTGACATCAACATTGGTTTACATCAAGGTTCAGCTTTGAGTATATTTCTTTTTACTTTGATTATGGACGAGTTGACAAATCACATTCAGGATGAGTTACCTTGGTGTATGTTATTTGCTGATGATATTTCGTTGATTTACGAGACTAGAGATGGAGTAAATGAGAAGCTTGAGGTATGGAGACATGGATTGGAGACCAAAGGATTCGTATAAGTTGGGCTAAGACGGAATATATAGAGTGCACCTTTGATGGAAGCAATGGTGAAGGAATCGAGGTGAAGATTGGTGACAGTAACATTTGGAAGAGAGATTCTTTTAGATATCGGGGATCTATTTTGCAACTTGATAGGGAAATTGATGGAGATGTTACTAATAGAATAAATGCAGGCTAGTTAAAGTGGAGAGGAGACTCTATTGTTTTCCGTGATAAGAAAATTCCTTTAAAAATTAAAGGAAAGTTTTACAAAGCAGCGTGAGACCTGCTATGCTCTTCGGATCTAAATGTTGGCATGTGAACCACAGACATGTGCAGAGAATGGTTGTAGCAGAAATGAAAATGCTAAGGTGGATGTGTGGATACACACGTAAAGATCAGATTCGGAATGATGCAATCATGAATAAAGTTGATGTAGCTCTGATCAAGGATAAAATGCGAGAAAACCGCTTAAGATGGTTTGGTCATTTGCAAAAAAGGTCAACTGATGCACCAGTTAGGAGATGCGAGTGTTGTGATGTTGAGCCGGCTAAGAGAGGACGAGGACGGCCCAAGAAGTGTTGGAAAGAGACAATACGAAGGGATCTTAATTTTATGAATATAAGCCCGAGATTGATCAAAGATAGATCTGAATGGAGGCGAAGAATCCATGTAGCCGACCTACTTAATTGTGGGAAAAGGCTTTGTTGTTGTTGTTGTTTTAAATAAGAGAAAAATCAAAATAAAAATAGAGAAAATATGACAGGAATATTTACAACATAATCTTTTCTGGATTTTTAATAATTACGAAAATAAAAAGATAAAATAAGGGATAGTTTGGTTAATATGTACAATATACAATAGGAGCCCAAAACCCAAGTTTCACATACGAACTACATTTTTTATGAAATTAGTCTTGTTTTGAAGGGCTTTGAATGTATATTATTTTAAAAGTGAGTAGACCTAAATCGGACACTGTATTAGAGAGATGTGCGCGTTTTAAGGTTCTTAGTCTCTATCTAGGGCTCGAGTTTTACAATTTTACAAGTTAGTATTTTTTGATAATTTTTCTTTATTAATGTTAGTAATATATATTATAGAGTTGATTTTATTGGATTTGGAGTTAGTATAAAATAGATACAAATAGGTGAAGTTAGTTAATATACAGGTGAATATGTACAAGTGAATTTGTCTCCTTATTTAATGCAAATATGCATGCTAAAATGCGAACATTAATTCTGAATGCACGAATGCGAATAATTCATAATAAATGGAGATATGCATCTAATTACTCGAGAACTGAGCTTTATTTAGAGCGATGAATCACAGATTCCTCAGTCCTCCCACTCAACTTCTCCCTCCATCTACTTCCCACAAACACCCTTATTGGTTTCCAAAAAAACTTTTCTGATTTCTTTTGTCGATCTCGTTCTTTCTCAATACTTTTCAAAATCCCCTTGCTCATCCACCTTCTCCTTCGTGTTGCCTTGTTTTCCTTTGTCAACCCACCCAATACCATATTGCTTCATGTGCTTACCCACCACTTGCTCACTCACCTTCCTACATATCATCCCCCTTGTGCTACAAACTAATTCATCCACTCCTTATGCTCAGTTTGCCGATTCTTAATAGCCACCCTCGTGGTTGCTGCCAAGGATGCCCAATAACATGTCCTCCCCCTCATCGTGATTTGCTCGAGGACCTTTCTTCTAACATCAACTAAATGGGCATTAAGGGTGATGCTAATGACAAAGTTTCCTTGCTGTTGGATAGATGCTTACCGATGTCAACCCCACCTCTCTATGATGTCTAAAGTGTAAAAGGGAGGAGGGGAGTGATCGAGGGAGGAAGGAGGCTTAAGTGCGAGATGTAAAAAAGGGAGAAAGAGAAAGAAGCTTAGATGGTTTCTTCGTAATTTTTTAATTTTTTAAGTTAGATTTATTTGTATCAGTAATGCATAGTTTAATTAGGTGTGGGTTCTCTTCTTTCATACAAGCAGGGTTGCAGGGTCGAGGTGGGGGGAGTAGCGATGAGCATTAAGCGGGGTTGGTTCGACCCATCTCACTAGCTTGATCCATGGGCCGGACCTGAACTGAAGCTTGAATAATTACTGGGCATGCTTCAGTCATAAAATTTGTCCCATTAAATAAATGGACAAGGCTTGTGCTGACCTTGGCTAAAACCCATTAGCGCACTGGCCAAATCCAAAGAAGGCCATATAAGATGCCCCTATAACAAACCATGATCTCATATCATCATATTTTAGTTCTACGATTTTCTAACCAATCTTTACTATCAACGCACAAATAATGTTCTCTCTCCATTTACAACATCCAAATGCCTAATCTTTTTCTATCACCTTTATTGCAAAATCACTTCTCTCATCACGTGGCAATTGTTACTCTTCTTGTTATTCATCTTATGCATATCTTGCGTTATATATTTTTTATCTATGAATCATCAGTTTCTAATCACTTCTTTCTATGCGCATAGTCGTCATGATGTTCATTTTCCTCATTATTCCACTCATGGCCTTAAGTTTCAGATTTCAATTTCATTTCATCAAGTCCATAAAGAGAAACTTATGAGAATTTCGTTGAAATTTCACTGAAATTGTTGGAAATCATGAAGATGACTCTAAAAGATGCTTTTCACGTAAATTAAGGTTTTCAATGTTCTTAAATCAATAATAAGATAACAATGCGTAGTTGTTTGTAAAATTGATGTATACCTATAAGTTTTAAAATAGTATTATCACCACAATAGTCGCACATGATGATACGTAATAGTAGATGCTGCTCAAAGTTAGAGCTAGTTTATTAGCAGTAAGCAAAAGTCATGATATTCACCTCTTAAATAAGAATGTGGTGACGCATGCAATATCAATATAATAAAACACATATATCCAAACAAAAAAATAAAAATACGATATTGGTTAAAATTTGAATTTAACTTTTGGAGCTTGAGTACAACTAATTTAATTTGGGTCTAGACCTAAAATTTCGGATCTAAGTAAACAAGTTCATTTACGAAATATAAAGTTATCTAAAAACTAGGCACATCAATATAGATTTGGGCAAAAAATTGTTCAGATCGACAAATTTCGTTGAAAGTAAAGGCTAGATTCATTTATTTTTGTCCTTTCAACAAATTGGTGCATAAATTCCATGAGATTTTGCTGACATTTCATTTAACTACGGGAAAAAACAAGGTAGCATTTCAGTTTCACTAACTTGGATAAATGGAAATTTTAATTATATTTGATCAAATTTCACCTAAATTTGAGGCCAAGATTCTACTAGCATATGTGCCTTCAATTACTCTTTTCTCATTTCTGACACCCACCTTAAAAACATTAATGGGTTGGTCCGATCTGACCTCGAGCCATGTTAATTGGTTTACCAGGACGTTGGTTGAGTAGGAGAAAAAGTCATTCGTCATGGTTCGACCCATGACCCAGCAAATTAAATAGGTTTTGGGCTGAGTTACCTTGGACCCGATGTGTCGAACCCAATGCTCATCCGTAAGGAGGAGAGATGTTGAGAAACGAGAATGACAATCCATTACTTTTGTCGGGGGACAAGTGTCTAGTATGGTTTTTGTTAGAGTGTTTGGTTGTGCGCCCATTGAGTTGTATTAGGGTAAATGGATCCTGGAGAAGATCCATTTACCCCATCCAGTGTTTAGTCCCACATCGTCCAGTGGTGGAACTTGGAGGCTCTGGGAAGGCTATATAAGGAGCGCCAGACCTCTTGTATCTCTTGAGAAAGTCAATAGACAAACACGCCCCATTTGAGGGCTTCTCCCGTGGTTTCATCCCGCTCCTCACGGAGTAGGGTTCAACGTAAATCCCGCTGTTCTTGTTTGATGTTTATTCTTTTTCCATGTTTTCGCTTCCGCTTTCTATTTCTTAACATGGTATCAGAGCGGGTTCGATTCTTGAGGAATCATGTTTTATTTATTTTTGTCGAGATTCGATTTGAATTCTCATCTTGAGTATTTATGTTCAAGTTGTAAGATCATTGTGTAAGATCATTGTCTGTTCCAGAGATTTTCTCTTATTCAGTTCCGATTATCATGTTGTTCGAAAGGGATTAGGGTTTTCTTCACGAAACCCTAATCTTGGCCGTCATGCTTCCTAGCATACATCTCCAGATCCCAGGTGGTTGTGAACCGTACTGGCAGCGCAATAGCAAGGGTTCCCACGAACCCTACTCCCTCCGGCTACTGCATCTTCTGCCTTTGGCGGTGCCACCATGAAAACTCCAGGCCGCATCTCCTGGAACGGCATCCTGCAACGCAAGAATATTGTCCAGGCCATCGTCCAACTGCTTCTCCTTCCTCGAGCAGGCAACGCGAGGGTTCTCCCTCTGTTGGAGGCCTATCCTTCTCCTTCGACTGGTGGCGCATCTCCTATCAAGGCGCACCTCCTCCAAGAGAGGCCCTCACACAGGCGGTGATCGAAAAAAAACCCTTGGCGGGCGATGCTCCCTGCGCACGCTCATCTCCTCCTTGCGCGCGATGCTCCAGAGATTACGAGCCCCAACTGCGCGACTTTCAGACGACGATCTTCCCGCCGGCACCAACTTCAGGCGTACGGCAGCACACCTCCACGTGCAGGCGCCTCTACCCAGGCGCGTTGGCGGCATCTCCCGCAACTTCAGAAGGAGGCATCGCCTTTCTCTTTGTGCGCGCAGAGGCACGCACTCAATCTTTCCCAAGCACCCAGCGACGCAAATGCGCCAAGGCGGAGGCTCCTTCGCGAGCCCAGGCGCGCACCCCACCCGCCTCTCCCTTCCGTGCATCTTTCCAGGCGGCGGTAACCCCTGTTGGGGTCGAAGGTTAATGACGAGGGTTGCCTTAATAGGAACCTTAGGCTGCGGGAAAAAGGGCCCCGATGGCCCTTCGATTATTAAAAAAAATGTTTCTGTTGGAAGCAGCTAAGTGGGCCGTAAAAGGAAAATTTTGTTTTCTGAGCCAGATAGGATCGACCAGTTCAAAAAAATGAAAAAAAAAGGTGCGTACAAATTTACAACAAAAAAACCGTACGTAATTTAAAAAAATGAAAAATTAAAAAAAAGAGGCGCGTACAACAAAAGCCGTACGCAAAATTAAAAAGGGGAAAAGGAGAGCCGTAAAAGAAAAAAATGAAACGGCCAAACGTTATCCATATTTTGAGAAGCCGAGAAAAATGTAATTGACTTATTGATGCTTTATACCCTTTTTTATTGTCTTCTCCCAACTTGGTCGATGTCATGTTTTCCGACCAGTATGGGAGAAAGGGGGAGTATATGTAGAGTCACAGGTCTTCTCCATATTGCAGATTCTTCAGATTTCGGTTTAGATCCAGATTCTCCATGCCTGGCATATTTCCAGACTCTACAGTTCAGATTCAGATTTTCCATGCGCAATTCCAGGCTCGACTTTCAGATTCCGAGTCCCAGTTGGATGCGCAGATTCAGACTCGACATTCAGATTGGTCAGAGTCCAAGATCGAGGCATTCCATGATGAGAGGCCCATTTTTCGAGATCTCCAGAGAGAGACTCATGTTCAGACATGCATATGTTTGCGGTCATTTCAGATGAGCACATGTTGCCATCATTTGTTCGTGGTCCCCATCATTATTCTTGTTTTGTGGCGGGCCAGAGTTCTCCAAGTGGAGACTCAATTTCAGTTGCAGTGACTCTGACAGGCGCAGTTCAGAGCACATGCTCTCCGACGAGGAGATTCAAAAGATACACACTCCAGCCCGTTCGTCCTCCTTACCTGCACGACATGAGAAGCAACTTCCTCGACTGCAGCAATGTACGCATTGGGTTTATATTGTCCGTAGTGTCCTGTAGCGTTGAGTTGAGTTTCATTCTGTTTGTCCAAGCTGGGCATTGCATGCTCTAGCTTGAGGAGGAGTGTTAGAGTGTTTGGTTGTGCGTCCATTGAGTTGTAGCAGGGTAAATGGATCCTGGAGAAGATCCATTTACCCCATCCAGTGTTTAGTCCCACATCGTCCAGTGGTGGGACTTGGAGGCTCTGTGAAGGCTATATAAGGAGCCTCTGACCTCTTGTATCTCTTGAGAAAGTCAATAGACAAACACGCCCCATTTGAGGGCTTCTCCCGTGGTTTTATCCCGCTCCTCACGGAGTAGGGTTCCACGTAAATCCCGCTGTTCTTGTTTGATGTTTATTCTTTTTCCATGTTTTCGCTTCCCCTTTCTATTTCTTAACAGTTTTAAACACCGATGCCATTTCGACAAGTCTAAAAAGGGCATGCCTAGGCATGTTGTTGGTTGGCTGACGAAATCTCACATTGTTCGTGTAAGGAACTCAATTATCGAGCTATATTTGATGCTTTCTATGTGGTTTTAAGGGCATCTTGACTATGTGGACTATTGGTGTGGGCTGTGTAAAAGGGGGCATTTACCAGTGTTATTGCTCGCTCTGGGACTCTGTTCTCCACTTTCTTTAAGGTCCATGGCACTAGATTTTTAGGTCATCATTCCCTTTAGAAACTTCATCGAGTTCTCCCCTGACTTTCTTCTATTGTCAACCTAGAGTGTGAGGCTTGTCAATCATAAAAGCATCACTGAAGTTCCTTTCCTAATTCTAGTGATGTTCACTTCACTATTTCGCATATACTTCCATCTATCCGCTAACTCTCTTTAGACCGACTTTGACCAAATGAATACCACACACCGACTTTATGGACCTTGGAAATGCTTTTGGTACATGACATATGATTGCTTCTTACATATCTTGTACTTCAATTGGTGAGCCCATTGTGCGCATCTATGGATTGGGTCCGATGGTGGAAAGGTCGAAGAGAAGGCTACAAGACCAGCAAGAAAAGTTCTTGACTAGAGGTGGTTAGGGTGGTTTTGGTGTAGTTAGTGATTTTAGCCTCTTCTCGTTTCTATGTGTGTTGAAGTTGATCGTGAAGGTGGAGAACATATTGATAAGGTTCGATAGAGAATCGTTTAAAATGGGGTTAAGGAGGGATGGAGAGGGGGGTTTGTTACATTAGGTGAAGCAAGGGATGTATAGACTGAGGCGGACAGTGGTTTGGGTATGAGAGGCTAGAGGACCTTTAATGGGGCTTTATTGATTGAGTGGGTGCTCAATTTGTTAGGTGCGAGAGGAGATTTGTGTAGCATTGTTTGAAGGCCTCGTATGGCATGGATTTGTGTTTGGAGGATAGAGTGGGCTTAACGTGGAATGCCTTAATGTTTCTTAGGAAGTGGTTGTGCACTATGTCTACATCACATTAGACTTGTGCTTCGGCAGGATGGAGAATTTTAGATTTTCGCTTGAAGATTAGTCTGGTTTGAGGGTGTTAGTAAGGAGGTTTTTAAGACTGCTTTAGAGGACAAAAGGAGGCGGTGGTGCGATGGTGGGATGAAGTTTGTCTCCTTCGTTTCCGTTGAAAGAAATAATCGATGTGTTTATTCCGAGGTACCGTAGGCTCTTATATAGAGGAGAGACCAATGGGTAAATTACATAAGATATACATAAAGAAATAAAATAACCGAAAAGGTGCATAGGAACATAGAAATATCTCTACACTCCCCCTCGATATGGAGCATAGATGTCGATCATGCTTAGCTTGGACGAACACTTCTGAAATGCCCCCCTGAGTAATGCCTTGGTAAAGACATCTGTTGTTTACTCTCTTGAACTAACATGAGAGGTAGAAATCAAACCCTTCCGAATCATGTCTCTACTATAATGGCAGTCTTCCTCAATATGTTTCGTTCTCTTATGGAATGGAGGGTTGTTTGCAATGAATAAGGCAACTTGATTATCGCATTGTAACTGCATTGGTAGAGGAACATCTGTTTGTTTATCTCATGGAACACTGCTCGAACCTACATCATTTACGTACTTGCCTACGCCATAGCCCTATACTCAGATTCGGCACTTGACCTAGCCACAACTGTTTGTTTCTTGCTTTTCCAAGAAATAAGAGAGCTGCAAACAAATATAACAAAGTCCGAAGTAGACTTCCTATCCTTAGGGCATCCTGCATAGTCAACATCAGCACACACATATATAGAGAGTTGATCCTTTCCTGAAAAGTAATTCTTCACCTGGAGATGATTTTAGATATCTCAATATCATGTATATAGCGTCCATATGTACTTGTCGAGGCTATTCCATGAATTGACTCACTCTACTCACTGTAAAAGAGATATCCGGTCTAGTAATAGTAACATAAAGGGGCTTTACCACCATCTCTCTATATCTCCTCATCAACCTTATCTGTATTATCATCGTATAACTTCATGCTAGGATCCATAGGAGTAGTAGAGGGTCGACACCCTATTATACCTGTCTCAACAAGCATGTCAGTAACATATTTTCTTTGGGTCATTACAAGACCCTGCACATTCCTAGTAAATTTCAACCCTAAGAAATACCTTAGGGTGCCCATATCCTTAGTAACAAATTGACGACCTCGGAACTCTTTTGTCGTCTTTATCCCCTGCATATCATCTCTTGTAACAAGAATATCATCAACATAGACCATTATGACAACAGTACCTCTAGGTGTCCTATGCACAAAGAGTTAATGGTCTGCATTAGACCTCTTGAACCCTTGCTTCTCAATCAGGTCCGAGAGCTTCTGAAACCATGCCCTTGGACTTTGCTTAAGGCCATATATCGCCTTATGGAGTCGACAAACCTGTATGTAAACTTCTTCCTGTAGATCTCCATACAGAAATGAATTTTTAACATCTAATTGAAAGAAGGATCAATCACATACCACTACTATTGAAAGTAGGACACAGTGTAGAGTGACAAGCCACTGGAGAAAACATGTCCATGTAATCCACATCGTAGGTCTGAGTGAAGCCCCGTGCCACTAATCTTTCCTTGTAGCGATCAAGACTTCCATCTGCATGATGTTTTACAATAAACACCCATTTGCAACTAACCACAGACGCCCCAGGAGGAGCAGATACCAAATTCCATGTACCACATGACTGCAACGCAACCATTTCTTCCTCCATAGCCAAGTGCCATCAGCTATCCTTCAATGCTTCCTGATAATTCCGTGGAATTGCAATGGCAGATAGAGCCACTGGAAGTCTCTGAAAGTCCCCTGTTAGACGATGAAAGGAGACCTGAGAAGCAAGAGGGTAGGAAGCAGAAGACCGCTTCTTCTTGCGAACTGTAATAGGTATATGCAGGTCATTGGTAACCTCCTCCAATTATGGGCTATTCTCCAGCAATAATTCCTATTGAGATAGTTGTATCTCACGGTGTCATTTATTTTTCACGTTTTGTTCATGTATCTCTTGTGTAATTAACCCAGGGCTTTCTTATTATGTAAGAAGCCCTAGGGTCTCATTTTAGACTATGAACTTATTTTCCCACAACATGGTATCGGGGCAACGGTCCTAGACCGGGGTTCCCGTATCCCACCCTATGTTAGCAATGTGAGCCCCGGGCGAACCATTTCTACAATAAATGTTATTGTAATGAATAAATTATCAATGAAAATTATTGATTATTTTTCACTCCCCTTTCTGAGATTAATGAATGAATGCACTATAGGGTCCCTCTGTACAATAAGGGTTATGTAGCATGGCCAACTTGATGATCATACAGCTGTTGATTCATTGGATGGATCATAGAAGCTGATGCTTGGATGAATATCTAAGGAGTTACATAGAGGACTCATCAAGCATCATCAAATGATCATTAAAGTGATGATCTCCAGTCTGAGTAGGAGATGGCAATCCTATCTCTTATGACTGATATCTGACTGACCTCTTGATGCAGGTCCTCTGCATTGGGAATAGTTATTCAGAGGTGTCAGGTTAGTCAAGTCAATGGGTTGACTTGACGAGATCGAGATAACCAAAGACCTACGTTGAATACTGTCACAACATAGGCATGCATCCTCTGACTAGAGACAGATGTATTGCTATATGTCTGAGTATGTACATTTGGCAGACCAATAGGTTGATGACCTAATCAAGGTCTATATACCGGCGAGCTGGTGTGCATGTAAGGACATATGAGTAATGCGATCTCTCAAAGGGATCATACAGGTTCACTTGTGAACCGGGAGACATGAGCTCACTCATGAGGTATTGGGACTGAACAAATTCCATGCATGGTCGTCGTGCTTTGGAAGCATGACATGAATTTGAGGGTAAGATATATGCTTTGTGAAAGCATATGATCTATACCAAATCCCGATGACCAAGATTGAGAAACTTAATGATCTAACCCTGAAGATGACAGTGTAAAAGTGATCTTTATCTTCAGGATGATCATGAGTCTTCCAGTATGTAGGATGTGCAGGTATTAGGAATACCTGAAGGGTGATTTGATCATATACGATTGTATAACCATGACGCTTCCATTCCGAGGGAGTGATGAAACATGATTGGATTTTAGTGACTCCTCTCATT
This sequence comes from Ottelia alismoides, assembly GCA_037367405.1. Lineage (NCBI taxonomy): Eukaryota > Viridiplantae > Streptophyta > Magnoliopsida > Alismatales > Hydrocharitaceae > Ottelia > Ottelia alismoides. Next base: position 781,586 of record JAZKJV010011368.1, read on the forward strand.
AGAGAAGTGACCTAATCTTAGTCCATGAATTGGACATTGATCTGAATGAGATTCAGATGCAATGAGAAGATTAAGTCTACGGTCTTGATTTGATCAAGCATCAGTGGGAGGTCCATAGGATCTGGATTTGAGATATGATCTCAACATCCAAGTCACTATACGTGGAACAATACAATCGCCCTGTCCTTATCTCCAAGTATCTGAGGAGAAATAGCATTGTTCTTAAATGGTTTAAAAAAAATTCCATAAGATCTAAGCAAAGAGAATTTGATAATTTAAAGTGTTTTAATTATCATGATGTATGAGAAGTTGTCCAATATGATTAAATGAGATTTAATTATTTTGGATAAGAATAATGTGGATAGAAATATCCAATTATTCATAATATATTATAAATATGATTTATAATGTATTAGAGAGAGTTAATTATAATTTATATGTGTTGATTAATTATAATGTGTATTGGATACACATTGTGTAATTAATTAACAATATGAATTACATGTTGTTTTGGGTTGTGAATATGATTCACAATTTTTCCATGGCAAGATTGCAATATTCTCAAAGATAATTGTGAATTATTTTTGAGAAATAAATCCCAAATAAATTTGTTGCAAATAAATAAGAGAGATTACATGGAGATATGCAATCTCATGGATTTCCATGAGATTGCAATCTCCATGCAATCCATGGACGGCACACCACTCCTAATTGGAGTGGGTGTGCGCCTACATGGAAGGCACATGGAGATGAAATCTCCATGTGTCTTCTCTCCTTATTTGTTGGGATGATTTAGGAGTGAATTATATTTGATTTTGTCAAATATATTTTAACCTAAATTTGTTGCTTTTGACAACAACAATCTCAGCCATTGGATGAACATAAATCAATCTCATCCATTGATTTTATGTGTCCCATGGATTGAGATCCATGGATCCCAAAACCCTATAAATAGAGAGGCATACTTGGCTCTCTCTTTACACATGCTATTGTAGCACAAACTCTCTCTCTCTTTCTCATATACACGACAGCCCTTCTCTCCCTCTCTTCTTGGTGGCCGTCCACCTTGGTGGAGAGAAACGTCGACGCCCGCGCCATCGTGCTGCCGCTTCGACTCTTTGCGGTTCTTTGTCTTCTTGGAGTGCTTCACTCACGAAGGAGACGTTTGATCTCGTGCGACGAGATCAGGAGCAACCGCGCTTGGATCAACTTGGATTGCGAGGACACCGCGACTCATCTCCGCGCTCGCAAGCCGTTACTCCGACGATCGGACTTGAGACAGGAGGTCTCTTTTCGTAGAGACTCGATCAACCACGTTTCAAGAGGTATTGCATTATACTTGCTGTGGTTATAGATGAAACGATTTGAGAATGGTTCTCGGATCATGTGGTTTCATCGGTTTAAAAAATTTAAAATTCCGCTGCTCCGAACAACTAGTACGACTAGTCGTTCTTCGTCGTATTCGATACGACGATCACGCTTCCGTGATGCGCTTGAGGATTTCCCCATATCCTTCACCCTAACCCTACACCTCTAAGCCCCCCTGCCGATGGACCCCTCCAGGGCCTCCAGGCCTCGCACACCGCCCCCTCCCAGGGCCTCCAGCTCTCCCCTGCGGCTTCGCTAGGGCATCTAGACCCTACGCGTGCACCTTAGGCGCTGCCTAGTACTCCACACGCCACCTATCCCGGGTGCCCATCCACAGCGTCGCGCGAGCAGGGCGTTCCAGCCCAGTCGCGTCGCTGCTGGCTTCTTCCAACCGAAGCCGCTGGTAGGCGCATCTAGTCCCGTCTCTTTTTTCTTGCCGTTGTGCGTTCCGTGCGCTGGGTTGCTTCTGTCCGACTACTTTTGTGACGTTTCGAGGTCTGATTTGAGTGTAAAAACGTGATTTTGTTCATCTAAATCATGTTCTAAGACTCTAAACTTCACAAAGAGGCTCTAAGGATGGTTGTATGAGTCTACAGATACAACCATTCCTCCTTATGATTGTGTAGACATTATATAATCAATCCACTCCTCCACTTATCCGTGGTTCGACTCATTGATATCATGTCAGACGCCAAGAGTGACGTTTTTTCTTCTTCGGGGGCCTTCAAGGGCCCGGCTCCCATAGTAAAGATGGATGGGACCAACTACAAGTTATGGTCCATGTAGTTTTGTACTCTTATGCAATGTCATAATAAGGAGCACATTCTGACGGAATCAGAGCCAATGAACAAGACTGGGATGAATGCATCTTGGAAGCAAGATGATGCCTATGCCCGCATCTGGTTCTCTGGGGCACTTACCACAGAGATTGCCAACGATATTGTCAATCAGCCTACGACCAAGGCTATGTGGGACATATTAGCAAACACCTATGGGCAGGCAAAGAATGAAAGTAAGATCCTTCAACTGCAGTTTGACTTTTTTTGAATGGTCGACCACTCCACACGCACTTCTCCCATCTGAGAGGCATGTTTGAGCGACACACAGCTTTATGCCCATCACCACCAGCATTGAGCAGCAGCAATAGTATCTGAACGCTACAATGATGGGAGTCTTCCTATCGTTCCTTGACTCTGAGCACGATGCAGCACGTGCTCAAATTCTGACCGGAGAGACGATACCACCGATGGAGGAGGTCTACAAACGACTGAGCAGGATTACTGCCATGCCTATCACTATGCCACAGACGACTTCCTCAGCTATGGCAGTTTCTCGTGGACACGGAGGTTCTATCCACCTTCATGGTCGTGGACCTCGTGGTCGAGGTGGAGAATGTCAGCGTGGTCCATGTTCCTATTGCCATCGTCCTGGTCATTCGGAGGAGACTTGATTTCAGAAGCATGGATATCCAGTATATGCACGTGTTGCTGAGCAGACTGAGTCTTCTTCTGCACCTACTACAGATGCACGCTTTGATGATCTTGTCTCAAGACTTAGAGAGATGATGACCACCCCGATGACTCCAACTGCAGGTCCTTCAGATGCATCGGCTACCGCCAGAGCATCGCCCGGTTCATCATGTATTCCCTATGCGTTTACCAGTTGTAGCAATTCTGATGCGACAGATTGGATTATGGGCTCTGGAGCATCCCATCATATACGTGGAGATCGGACGTTGTTTACCTCTTACAGGTCTACCCCCCCTAGGCGATATGTGGTCATTGCCAATGGGATTCGGCTACCCATTGTTGGCTAGGGGGAGATAGTTTTAGCACCTTCTATGCATCTTCAGAACATCTTATATGCTCCTGATTTTCATACGAATCTTTTGTCTATTAGTCAAATTACAAAAGATTTACATTGTCGTGCCATCTTTGATCCCTCTTCTCTTATGTTTCAGGACATACTGACTGGCAGGGTTATTGGTCATGACCGTGAGCAGAGAGGATTGTATAAGCTTGCCATTCCATCCTATGTTGGGGTGGCCTCTATTCCCTTCAGATATGTTTCTCCTTTTATATGCCATCTTTGATTTGGTCACCTTCCTCTTCAAAAGATGATTCATATGCTTCCGCAGATATCTACTCGTACAGCTTTGGATTGTGAAGCCTGTCAACTTGGGAAACATCAACGCTCCTCGTTTCCAGGTCGTCATAGTAGTCGGTCTTTCGAGTTGTTTCGTTTTGATGTTTGGGGTCCGAGTCGTGTTCCTGATTATCAGGGGCATCGTTTTTATATAGTTGTTGTGGATGATTATTCTAGACTATCTTGGGTATTCGTGTTAAAACATAAGTCTGAAGCAGGTGTTATTATTAAAACCTTTCTTATTGAAGTCAAAAATATCTTCTATGCGAATGTCAAATTCATTCATACAGATAATGCTTTGAAATTTTTCCACATTACATTTAGACATTTAGCAGAATTTCTCAGGTCTCTTGGTATAGTTCATCAATCTTCTTGCAATTGTACATCACAGCAAAATGGTGTGGCAGAACGTAAACATCGTCACCTTCTTGATGTCACAAGGACTTTGTTGATTCAGAATCGTACACCTCATTCTTTCTAGGGGGATGCGGTTCTCACCGCCTGCTACTTGGTGAACTGCATACCATCCACTATTCTTGGAGAGAAGATTCCCTTCTTGATCGTGTTTCCCGAGAAGGAATTATTCTCTCTCACTCCTCGAGTCTTCGGATCGGTGACCTTTGTCCACAACTTCACCCCTGACCGTGACAAGCTCTCACCTAGAGATGTCAAATGTGTCTTTGTTGGTTATTCATGTACCCATAAAAGGGTATAGGTATTTTGATCATGTTGGGAGAAAATACTATGTGAGTGGTGACGTCACATTTTTTGAGTCTATTATGTATTTTTCTCCTATAGGTGACGAGTTGTCTAATACTGGCTCTGTAGAGGATGTTGTGGTTCCTCCACCACCATCTTCTTCGTCTTATGCCCCTCGTGATGCTACTCGATCTTCACCACCTCCACCACCGTCACTACCTTCACCACCGCCACTTCCTGCAATCAAGTCCATGTTTTTATCCCATGTTTATACTCACAGGTCTTCTACTCGCACCTCTGCTCGTGCGCCATCAACATCATCCATCACACCTATGGTATGTCATGAACATATTATTTCTACCGATGGCACTGGAGCTTTGAATGATACACAGGAAGAATTGGTTAGAGGACAGAGAGGCTGATGATATGGAGATAGCTATTTCCCTAAGGAAGCCTCGTCGTCGATGTGCTACGTATCCTCTTGTTGTGCATGTTTCCTTAGTCATCTTTCAGAGGACTATAAGAAGTTTGTAGTGGGACTATCTGATGTTACTATCCCACGTACATATCAGGAGACGCTTCAGGACAGTAGGTGACGACTTGCAATGGAGGAGATGACAGCCTTACGATCACGTGGTACCTAGAGTATTGTCTATGCTCCGCCTGGTGCCTCGGTTGTGAGCTGCAAATGGATATTTACGGTAAAACAGAGGGCAGATGGTAGTGTGGACCGTTATAAGGCAAGGCTTGTGGCTTAGGGTTCACCCAAACCTATGGGGTGGACTATCAGGATACCTTCTCTCCAGTAGCAAGACACTCGACACTACACGTTCATCTATCAGTTACCATTTCATATGACTGGCCTCTTTACCGGCTTGATGTGAAGAATGCATTTCTCTACGAGGATCTACAGGAGGAAGTATATATGCAATAGTCACCAGGGTTTGCTACTGAGGAGGAGTCCCGGAAGGTGTGCAAACTCTATAAGGCGATTTATGGCCTGAAGCAGAGTCTGAGAGCTTGGTACCAGAAGCTATCGGAGTTGATAGAGCAACACGGGTTTGTGTGATCTACTGCGGATCACTCACTGTTTGTTCAGAGGACGCAGAAAGGTACGGTGGCTATTCTTGTTTATGTGGATGATATTGTCATTACATTAGATGCTGAGCAGGGCATTCATAATGCCAAGGAGTTCCTAGGTCAACAATTTGTGAGTAAGAACCTTGGCAATCTTCCTTACTTCCTAGGGTAAGAGTTTGCCAGGAACCAACGTGGTCTTGTGATGACTAAGAGGAAGTTTGTTATGGATCTTCTTTCTGAGACAGGTATGACAGGGTGCAAACCTGCTACTACTCCTATGGATGCAAGTATGAGATTGTATGACGAGGACACTGAGGAAGTTGACAGGAGGAGATATAGAGAGCTTGTTGGGAAGCTCTTATACGCCATCATCACCAGGCCAGTTATTGCTTTGCAGTAAGCAAAGTCAGTCAATTCATGGAGCAGCCCAGGAAGGTGCATATGGATGTCGTTCATATGATCTTGAGATACTTGAAGAATTTTTTTTTGACACTCAAAAAAGGGGGATACACTCAGAGGTGTTCGCCCCAATTTATTTAAAATTTAAAATTAAGGTGGAATATACTTACAGCGGGGAAACAACACAAAAGTCAAGGTAGATGGTACAAGAGATACCATCCGCCACCCAAAATAAAAACGTTACATGGATAGCCAATCCGAACAGAAATTATTTGCAGCGATACATATATTTTCCTTATAGAAATGCTGCCCTGCAAAAATCATTTTGTTTCTTCCCAGCCAAATGCTCCAAATACGCGCAATGGGAACAATTCTGTCCGATCTAGGGCGAGAAGATGCAGCAGCAAGGCTCTCCCAGAATTCAAGCAAAGAGGATCGATTCACCCATCCCACGCCATCCCAGATGGCCTGCACGAAGGGGCATAGCAAGAAGAGGTGGTCGGAGGTTTCAATGTCGATGCCGCACAAAGCACAGGTTGGAGAGATGTTCGGAATAATGGAGGTGCAGCGGGCACGCGTAAGTATTCTTTCACGTCTGAGAAGCCAAAGGAAGACGCCGATCCTCTCCGGAATCTTGAGATTCCAGATGAGCTTGCAGTGGCGAAGAAGAGATGCATCCGCAATCAAAACAGGGGGGAGAACGGAGAGATAAGCCTTTCGAGTGGAGAAGGTCCCGTCCAACCAAGCAAAGTGATCACGGCCCGAAGAAGGCGAAGGAGCGTCCGCAAGAAGAGTCATCAAATTTGTGTAGTCAGTGAGTCGCTGGTCGGAGAGCGTGCCCAAAAAAATAGGGCACCAGACGCCATCGGCCCAGCAAGAGGCCACCGAAGCCATTTTATCCCCGGCCATCGCATAAAGACGAGGAAAAAAATTCATGAGAATGCCCTTCCCAGACCAATCCACAGTCCAAAAGCGAAAAGATCTCCCATCGCCAATAGCCGGAGCAACCAGCGAGTGGTTAGAATTGAAGACATACAAGATATCGCGCCAGAAAGAGTGGGAGGGACCCGGGGAATGGTCGCCAAAAACAGATGCAAATGCATTACCAGCTGCCACGCGAAGGCATTGCAGCAAGAAACTCTCTTCCCGGCCAAGAAGCCTCATCGCCCACTTGAGGAGCCAAGCATCACGAACCACCTCCAAGCGCCTAGAGAAGCAAGAAGCAGACAGTGGTGGCTAGATGAAGTGCAGAGTTTGAATACAGGGCAATGGCATAGGGAGGTGCAGAAATGATGTGGGTTAGATCGGTGTTGACTGGTCTTACTATTGAGGTTCCTCTACCTATGCAGCTTTTATGTGATAATCAAGCAGCTCTATTTATTGCCAATAATCCTGTCTTTCATGAACGGACAAAGCATATAGAGGTGGATTGCCATTACACTAGAGACATGATCCAGAAAGGTCTCATATCCACCTCTCATGTGTCTACTGGAGATCAGACGACCGACATCTTCACCAAAGCCCTAGCTAGAGGTTCCTTTCAGAGGTGTTGTTCCAAGCTGAGCATGATAGACATATATGCTCCAGCTTGAGGGGGAGTGTTGAGACAGTTGTATCTCACGATGCCTTTTATGTTTCACGTTTTCTTCATGTATCTCTTGTGTAATTAACCCAGGGCTTTTCTCCTATATAAGAGAGCCCTTGGGTCTCATTTTAGTCTATGAACTTATTTTCCCACGCAATTCCTACACAGATATATCTCCAGATCCGTTGCTAGAAACCATGCTATCAAAACAAACCTGGGGCATACTAGATGATGGACGATGTCCATGAGCAGAAGTCGTTCGACGGGTAGAGAATTTAGGTAATGGTGGAACAATGGGCATATGCGATTCGATAGTAGGAGGGGGTGGAAGAAGTGGTGGTGGTGGAGGTGGTGGCAGTGGTGGAACCACAGGCACAGGAGGAGGCGATTGACTCGTAGGAGGGGTGACATGTAAACCTCATCAAATGAGTCTGATGAAGCTAACCTGTCACCTGTAGGAGAGAAATACATCACATACTCAAAAAAGGTAACATCAACACTGATATGGTACTTTCTATGCAAAGGATCACAACATCGGTATGTCTTATAGGTCCTGGAGTTCCCAACGAATACACATTTGACAGTTATAGGAGAGAGCTTGTCAAGACTTGGAACCAACTAGTGAACAAAGGCAACATAGTCGAACACACGATGGGTGAGCGAGAATAACTCCTTCTCAGGGAAAGCTATAGAGAAAGGAATCTTCTCACCCAAGACAGACGATGACATACGGTTCGCCAAATAGCATGTTGTAAGAACCGCATTACCCCAAAACGAATGTGGGGCACGACTCTGATGAGAAGAGTCTGAGTAACATCGAGTAGATGACAATGCTTTCTCTCCGCAATGCCATTTTGTTGAGAAGTGTAAGCACAAAATGTTTGATGAATAATCCCACATGATGAAAGGAAATGAGATAGAGCACAAGTACAGAATTCCAAAGCATTATCAGTTTGCACAAATTTCACAGAGGTAGATAAAATATTCTACACTTCATTAATAAAAGTTTTGATCACATCCCCTTCTTCTGACTTATTTTTCAAAAGAAACACCCAAGACAACCGAAAAAAATCATCCACAGCCATAAGATAAAACATGTGTCCTTGGTGATCAGGAACACGACTCGGACCCCAAATGTCAACATGAAAAGCTCAAAAAGGGAGCTACTGCTCCGACTCTGACAACTAGGAAAAGCAGGCCAATGATGCTTTCCCAACTAACATGCCTCACACTTGAAGGAAGACCCTGGTGGACTCTGCGGTAACATGTGACACATCTTCTAAAGGTGTAGACGACCAAACCGAAGGTGCCAAGTGAACGGAGAGACAGGTCCAGATGAATGAGAGGAAACGCCTGCATAGGAAGTTCGAACCAGGTGATAGAGGCCACCCGACTCATGACCACTCCCAATCACTCTGCCTGTAACAATGTCCTGAAAAACAAGAGACGATGGATCAAAAATAGCTCAGCAGTGCAAATCCTTTGTAATCTGACTAATAGAAAGCAAATTCATAGAGAAACCAGGAGCATGTAGCACATTCTGCAAATGCATCGAGGGCGTCAAAGTGATCTCCCCTTGTCCTGTGATTGGCGAATGAGTCCCATTGACTATCACAACTGTAGAGATATATATTTATGTTTTTATGTGTATTCCCTATTTCTTTGTTCTTATATATGTCTTTTGTAATTTACCCATAGGACTCTCCTCTATATAAGAGAACCTAGGGTTTCATGGAGTAAACAATTGACTCGTTTTTCCCAACATGGTATCAGAGCAGCGGTCCGAGACCGGAGCTCTCATACCCGAAACCCTAGCCCCTCCTCCGGCCCTTCTCTACGCGTCGCCTCCTCTGTGTGTCACCGCACGACGCAACTCCATCCCTCGCCGCCACAACCCTCACCGCTCCAGCCCTTACGCGTTGCCTCCTCTGTGTACCATTGCGCGTCATGGCTCCAGTCCTCGTCGCCACTACAGTTGCCCTTTGCGGCTCCAGCCCTCGTCGCCCTTCGTGAGTCGCTGCCCCTGCAACCTCTGTCATCCCTGTGACCCCTGTCGTACCTGCGGTTGCCGTCCCTGCGGCACTTGTCACACCTGCGGTCTCCGCAGTCTCCTCTCGCAGCACCCTCCAAGTTTTTTTAGGGGGTTGATTGTGATCTAAGTCTACACATGCAATCACCCTCCCTTATACTTGTGTAGACCATTTTTTAAGTCGACGATCCTCGTCTTCTTCGAGCGACAATATGTCAGAGAACAAGATTGATATTCCCACCACGAGCGCCTTCAGAGGTCCAGCGCCCGTAGTTAAGATGGGTGAGGCGAATTACGAGTTATGGACCATGCAATTCATGAACCTAATGAAGTCGATGGGTAAGAAGCATATTCTTACCGATGAAGAGGCCGATGGAGAAGACGGGTTTGTTTGCCTCATGGGAAGCCGACGATGATTATCCATAGGTCTGGTTGTCGGGTACCTTGATACCTGATATTGCAAATGATGCCCTACACCAGCCTACAGCCCAAGCTATGTGGGACATTCTTGCTGCCATATATTCGCAGCCCAAGAATGAAACAAAAATCCTACAACTGCATCATGACATCTTCACCATTAAACAGAATGGTCGATCACTACATGCATACTATACTGCCCTTCGTGGGATGTTTGAGAAGCTTCATATCTTCGTACCTCTCACGACTACTCTAGAGCAGATGAAGACGTTTCGGAATGCTGCGATGGTGAGAGTGTTTTTGACCTCTCTTGACCCCCATTATGAGGCTGCATCCTCCCAGATACTGGTCGATGCTACTATCTCTCCAGTAGAGGAGGTCTTCCAAAGATTGAAGATGATCACTGTTCCAACTCCAGCACCAAATTCATCTGCCATGGCTGCCTCTCGTTGAAGAGGTGGTTCGTCTCAGTTTCGAGGATGTGGACCACGTGGTAGAGGAGGTCGTGATCGATCATCATTATCTAACACCTTCTACCATCGGTCTGGACACACAGAGAAAACATGCTACTACAACCATGGGTTTCCAGCATCTGCACGTGTTGCAGAATAGGGTTCATCTTCAGCATACGTGCCTTCTTCTGAGCACCGATATGATGATCTTTTCTCCCGTCCGAGGGTTATAATGCCTCCTGCTAACTCATGTGACACATCTACCCAAGACAGCGCAACCTCTGCTGGAGCCAGCACCTCAGGTAGCATTATAGCATCTACTTCTTGTTGTGGTTCTCCTATAACATTGTGGATTTTGGATTCCATGGCAACACACCATTTATGTGGAAATAGAGATATGCTGACTGCCTATAGGCAGATTCCTCCAGGACTAACTGTCATCATAGCTGATGGGACTCATTCCCCTATCATAAGCCAGAAGGAGAGTAGTTTGACACCATCCATACGTTTGCAGAATGTGTTACATGCCCCAGAATTTTCTGTGAACTTATTATCCATCAGTCAGATAACTAGAGATTTGAATTGTCGGGCTATATTTGACCCATCGTCTCTTATTTTTCAGGACATTCTGACGGGCATGGTGATTGGCTGTGGCCGTGGCCCGTGAGCAGGGAGGTCTTTACAGATTGGTCCAATAATCTTGTGCTGGTTTATCATTTCAGTCCAATACCTCTGTATCTCCATTCATATGGCATCCGCGTTTTGGTCATCTTCCCTTCCAGAAGTTACGGCATGTCCTTCCCCAGATTTTACCTCGAGCTTCTTTTGATTGTGAGGCATGTCAGCTGGGAAAACATCATCGGTCTGTCTTTCCAAGTCGTCAGAGTTGAAGTAGTCGTTCTCCTTTTGAGCTGTTCCATGTAGACATTTGGGGTCCGAGTTGAGTTCCTGATAATCAGGGACACCGTTTTTATTTAGTGGTTGTGGATGATTTTTCTCATTTATCTTGTGTGTTTCTGATGAAAAATAAATCCGAAGCTGGGAATTTGATTCAAACCTTTCTAAATGAAGTGCATAATGTATTTTCCTTCAATGTAAAGATTGTGAGGATTGATAATGCTTTAGAATATTGCACCCATGATCTAGCTCGGTATTTCTCTTCTCATGGGATAATTCATCAAAGATCATGTGCTTATACATCCCAACAAAATGGGGTTGCTGAAAGAAAACATCGTCATATTCTGGATGTTGCTCGTACACTTCTTATACAATGTCATACCCCTCATTCGTTCTGGGGTGATGCTATTCTTACAACATGCTACCCTATTAATCGAATGTCGTCCTCTGTCTTGGGAGAAAAAAATTCCATTCTCAATTGTGTTTTCAGATAAGGAATTGTTTACTATTGATCCTCGTGTATTTGGGTCTGTTGCCTTTATTCACAACTTCTCCCTTAAGATGGACAAGCTCTCTCATAGAGCTATCAAGTGTGTATTTGTGGGGTATTCTAGGACTCATAAGGGATGTAAATGTTATGATCTTGTGAATAGGAATTACTATATCATCGCAGATGTCACATTTGTGGAATCCATAATGTATTTCTCTCCAACAGGTAATCGCTTAACTCCCTCAGACTCCGATACTGAAATATACGTCCCTCCTCTATCCTCCTCATCGTTACCACCACCATCTCCTATCATTCAACCTATTATTCCAATCCCACTGTTACCACTTCACTACAGTCGTCGGCCTCCTCCTGCTCATGCTCATAGCACGTCATCCAGCATGCCTAAGGTATGTCCTGAATTTGATATTTCTAACGATGGGTCTGGAGATGTGTCTCAACAGGGAGAGGTGCAGGAGAATAGTGGAGATACAACTAATGATCTTAATGTGCCCATTGCTATTCGGAAGCGAAAGTATTCTTGTGCATCCTATTCTATAACCTCACAGGTGTCGTTCGATCGTCTTACAGGAGAATTCAGGTGATTTGCTATTGCTTTGTCTACGGTGCACATCCCACGAAATTATCATAAGGCCTTGCGAGATAGTTAGTGGCGCAAAGCTATGGAGGAAGAGATGGCTACTTTACAATCTCGTGGTACTTGGACCTTGGTACCCCCCTAGTGGGTCGTCTGTTGTGAGCTGCAAATGGGTATTCACGGTAAAATATCATGCCTATGGGAGTCTTGATAGATACAAGGCTAGACTTGTTGCACGAGGTTTACTCAGGCATATGAGGTAGATTATCTGGACACCTTCTCTCTTGTTGCGCGACATTCTACCCTACGGTTGATCCTAGTCATTTTTGTGGTACGTGATTGTCCTTTATTCCAACTTGATGTTAAAAATGCTTTCTTGTATGGTGATCTTCAGGAAGAGGTCCACGTGCAGCAGCCTCCGGGGTTTGCTGCTGAGGGGGAGTGTCAGTAGGTGACTCCATAAGGCTATATATGATCTTAAACAGGACCCAAGATCTTGGTTTCAGAAGCTCTCATATTTATTTGAGAAACATGATTTCAGAAGGTTGAATGCAGACCATTCTCTCTTTGTACAGAAGACCTCCAGAGGTTCAGTAGTTGTTATGTTGTATGTTAATGACATAATGGTTACAGGAGATGATATCCAAGGGATAAAAAGGATGAAAGAATTTTTAGGCAGTCAATTCACCACCAAAGATCTTGGCACCCTAAGATACTTTCTGTGGGGTTAGAGTTTGCTAGGAATCAGCAGGGCATTGTGATGACTCAAAGAAAATATCACTGATATGCTAAGTGAGACAAGCATGTTTGGATGTCGACCTGCTACTACACCTATGGATCCAAGCATGAAACTGTATGATGATGATACATATGAGGTCGATAAGAGAAGATATAGAGAGGTAGTGGGAAAGCTTCTCGATGTAACCATTACCAACCCGACATCCCCTTTGTTGTCAGTCGTGTTAGTCAATTCATGGAACAACCACGTCAAGTACATATGGATGCTATACACATGATATTAAGATACCTAAAATCATCTTCAGGTGCAGGATTTCTATTCAGAAAAAGGGGGAGATATCACTATTTCAGCCTATGCAGATGCAAACTATGCAGGATGCCCCAAGGACAGAAAGTCCACGCCAGGTTTACATGTATTTGTGGGAGATTCAACTGTTTCCTGAAAAAGCAAGAAACAGACCGTAGGGGCCAGATCTAGTACAGAACCAGAATAGAGGGTTATGGCACAAGCAAGTACGGAAATGATGTGGGTTCGGGCTGTACTAGCAGATCTACACATAGATGTGCCCCTTCCTATGTCACTGAAATGTGACAATCAGGTTGCTTTATTTATAGCAAACAATCATGCATTTCATGAAAGAACGAAACTTATTAAAGTTTACTGCCACTATATACGTGACATGATTCAAAAAGGGTTCATTTCTACTTCTCATGTCAGCTCTGGAGATCAAACGACAGATATTTTCAACAAGTCATTGCTTAGAGGATCATTCCAGAAGTGTTCATCCAAGTTGAGCATGATTGATATTTATGCTCCATCTTGAGGGGGAGTATAGAGATATAATTATGTTTTTATGTGTATTCCCTATTTATTTGTTCTTACGTCTGTCTTTTATAATTTACCCATAGGACTCTCTATATAAGAGAGCCTAGAGTTTCATGGAATAAACAATTGACTCGTTTTTCCCAACAACTGTTTTCCCTGGGGGTAAGGCCCTAAATGTTGGTTTCGGTTATCATTTCAGTGACCGACCGAAACAGAATTTTGGACAAATTTCGGTCGAAATTTGACAGAAATGTCGATCATTTCGGTCATTTTTTGTACTAGGGTTCCTATAGTTAGGTCATTTCGGCCATTTCGGTCGAATTTTCGATTTCGACTAGATATCGATATTCGACAGAAATCCGACCAAATTTTGCTGAGGCCATGCTTGGGGGAACCTATCTATAGGATGCAAGTTGTTGTTTGTCTCCACATAAATGATGTGTCGCCTCGGAGTCCATAATCAACTCTGTAATCTCAGATCCATGACAAGATGTAAAAACAAAAGTACTACCTGAGGTGCTAGTTGTAGCAGAGGTACTAACAGAAGCAGAAGCTATCATATCTGAATGACCCCCTGAGACCAATGAAGAAGTAATGGGACTGTCAAGAGGTATAATGCCCCATGTTGAGAAATTAAAAAGAGAGGTTTATTCCTTAAGCCCTAGACTCTCTTATATAGGGAGAGACCTATGGGAAAATTACATAAAGTAGACAGATAGAAAAGAAAATAATAAAAAGATATGTAAACATGAAATATATCTCGGACAAGGTGGATGGCGATGGGAGCGAGTGGGTGCGGGTCTCTGGGGGGCGGTGCTCGTGCGAGTCTCTCGAAGGCATCTTCGGATGGGTCGAGGGCGGTGCATGTGGGCTCGGAGGTTCATATCAATGGTGCGAGGGTGGCGACCAGTTCTTCGGAGGGTGCGGCTGACGTCTCGGTCGACATGGATGGCGTCTCCACTCATGCAGTCACGGCGGCGGCGGGTTGGAGGACGGTTACCCGCCGGAAAGCTGGGAAACGGTGCTTCAGGTGCGGGGAGCGAGGTCATATTGCCTCTGCTTGCCCTCAACCTCCTCGCTGTTTTGCTTGCGGGGATCCTGGTCATCGTCGTGCTTCGTGTGGGTGGATTCGACAGCGCGATATCCTAAGGACGGGGAGTCATTCAATCTCGATGCGGGCGGTGGAGGCGCGTCCGTTCCCTTCCTCTATCCGGGGACGGTCTTCCGCCCCCGCGGTGGCTCCTTCTCCGCCCCCGCCTTCACTCTCTGTCCGTGCGGTGATGGATCGTCCTTCTCGTCCTTCCTTCCAGGGGCGGTCGTTCGCTCAGGTGGTGGCCTCTTCTCCGCGCGCTCTTGGGGAGGTGGCGGAGAGCTCTGGCCCCTTGGTTGGCGCCCCTGTTGTTGTCGGTGAGTGCTCGGCGGCGCCAAATGTCAGCGGTGGGTGCTTGGCGGCGGCTTCGGGCGGTGGTCCCTCCTCTGTCCTTATCGGGGTCGCGCGCCACCCAGTTGTTGGCTGGGCGACGGTGAAGGAGATGGTTCTGCGCGTGCTTGGCGACTCCTTTCTTGGGGACTTCTGCTTGTTGGACGCCTCTCGCTGTTGCCTTCGTGGCCTCTCGCCACAGCTTCGGGACTTCATGCTCCGTCATGGCTCTAATGAAGCGGTTTTCTGGCGTCTTCCTCGGGTGGCTGATGGTGCTTCGATCTCGACCGAGGTGTGTTTGGCCTCCATCTCGGGGGTGCCGTTTCTCTCGAGGTCCATTCCTGTGCTCAACAAGGCTTTCCATCGGTGGGGCTCGATTCTCTCCATCTTCGACGACGGCCTCTCCCCCGGAGCTGATTGGCAGTCTGTGAAGGTGCTCTTCGAGTGCTCTCCGGCCTTTCTCCGCGAGTCCGGCGAGCGCTCCGTCTTTGGCTCTCTCGAGATTGGCTCCTGGTTCTTTCGTCCGGTTCTCACGGTCCTTCCGCCTCCTTCGTCGGACTCGGATTCTCCGTCGCTGCATGGCGACACTCTTCCGCCTCCTGCGGCGGAAGTCGCCCTGCCGGATTCTGCCGCCGCTCCGTCTTCTGCGCTCCACGTGGCACTTGACGCTTCATCTTCTGGTGGCCACGTGGATCTGCAGCCGGTTCTCTCCGTGGTGACGACGCCCTCTAATGATGTTGGTGCTTGTTCCGAGACGCCCCTTCGGTTTTCTCGTCTGACGCGCGAATCTTCGTTTTTGGCGGAAAGGGAGGGGATCGAGATCGATTCGCCTTCTTTTTTTATTAGATTCGGTTCGTCGCCTGTGGTTCGGGTCGGTTGTTCGGACCCTTCCGCGGATCTCTCGCGGTTTCGGGGCGAGAACTCGTCCTTGTGCGGATCCTGGCCGCGGTTGTCGGATTCGGGGACTCGCTTGCCCCGCCAGCCCCCCTTGATGGTTCATCTTGAGCCCCTTCAGGTGCATGCTTCGTCCACGGTGTTCGTCTCGTCTCCGCCTCGCTCCCCCCCTATCCCCCCTCTGGCTCTCTCTCCTCAGATATCGGGAGCCCTTCTTTCAGACTCAGGGACGGCTTCCTCCTTCAGACGCTACGGGTCCATGTACTCTAGGCGATGCTGCGCCTCCAACCTTCCCTTGATGGTTCCTTCTTCTTGTGCGACTCTTCGCCAGGCGGTGGCGGATGCTGCGGGCGTGCGTGCCATTCCGGCTGGCACGGATTCTTCGGACGAACAGGGGCAGGGGGCGTCTCCCACGGGTTCGGGTGCTTCCGATTGACGTTGGTGGTCTACGCGTGGAGTCTTCTTCTCGGGCCGTTATACTGTGTTTTTAATGAAGCTTTTGTCATGGAATGTTCGTGGATTGGGTGACGTGGTTAAACGACGAACTCTGGGCTCCCGGCTCGTGGAATGGGAGTGTGATGTTGCGTGTATTCAAGAAACTAAGCTCGCAACTCTTGATGATTATTCTTGGCGTTCCTTTGGTGCTGGTTCCTTCTCTGATTACCGTACGATTAATGCGGTTGGTTCTGCGGGAGGTTTGTTGATTACGTGGCAGACTCGGTTATTCTCTTTTACCTCCATGCTTGCTGGACGTCATGTTCTCTCCGTTGTTCTGGAAAACGTCCGCTCGGGATCCCCTCTCGCTATCTCTTGTGTATACGCTCCTTCGTGCCACCTTCTGCGTCGGGAAGTTTGGGATGATCTTCGTGCTGCGGACGAAGCTTTCTCTAGGATACCTTGGATTATTGGCGGGGACTTCAACGTCACCATTGACGCCTCTGATCGTCCTCGTGGTCGGGGTGGTCGCGATCCGGACTCTCAAGCTCTTCGGGATCTAATTCACGATTTGGCGCTTACAAGTTTGGTTCCGGATGATATCTCCTTCACGTGGCGGAACAATTCTTCTAGGTCCAGGATAGACCGCTTCCTTGGTAATGGTTTGGCTATGGATTCGTTCCCTTTATGCTCTGTTGGTTCTCGTCCTCGTGCCTTCTCCGACCATTCTCCTATCCTTTGGGATGACGGCTCTGGCCTTACTCCTCGTGGACTTTTTCGATACGAAAGAAGCTGGCTTTTGGAACCATCATTTAAAGACATTGTCGCTAACCACTGGAACCACTTCCCGGCCTCGGGTTCGGCGGCGGCAATTTTATCTCAAAAGCTCAGCTCCCTCCGTCGGGTGCTTGCGGATTTCAAAGCTATCATTAGGCATTCGCGCAAGGCTACTCGCTTCGAGGCTGAGAATATTATCGTACACCTGGATTCCTTGGAGAACGATCGTGATCTGTCTATGGGTGAGCTTCTTGACCGCTCGAATGCTATTGCTCGGGTCCAGGCTGAGGACAAAAACGCTGTATTGAATGGCGCCAAAGGTCTAAGGTTAAATGGCTCAAGGAGGGCGACGCCAACACGGCCTTCTTTCATCGGGCGGCTAGCAACCGGCGTCGGCTAAATTTTATCCGTTCTATCTCCATCAATGAGCAGGTCCTCTCGGATGATCGTGCGATGGGTAATGCCATCTCTGCGCAATTCCGCCATTCTTCTTCCGCCATCTCCCCTCGGCGATGGCGCTGGCTCGGGGAGGGGGTCCCCCGGATCTCGGATGCCGACTGCTCTCTTCTCACCCGGCCTATTACCTTGGCTGAGCTTAAATCCGCTGTATGGAGCCTTAATGGGGACTCTTCCCCGGGACCGGACGGCTTTCCCATTTCCTTCTACAAGGATTTTTGGGAGGTGGTCTCGGGGGACGTCCTCGCGGTGGCTTCTGAATTCTGCTTGGGTAACCATGGTTTTGATCGTATCAACAGGGCTCACATTGTCCTTATTCCGAAGAAATCTCCTGCTCTTCACCTCGACGATTTCCGCCCCATCGCCGTATCTAACGCTATCTATCTCATTATCGCTAAAACGCTTGCCAACCGTTTATCGCCGATTCTCGACAGCCTCATCTCGCCGGTTCAGGGCGCGTTTATTAAGGGTCGCAATATTGCGGATTGTCTCCTGGTGGCGTCGGAAATTGTGGCTTATTAGAAGAGAGAGAGAAAGAAAGGAATCCTTTGGAAAATCGACTTCTCCAAAGCTTATGATTCTATTGAATGGCGGTTCCTATGGTCTGTTCTTCATCGGCGGGGCTTCCCAAATGCTTGGATCTCTTGGATGCGCAGATGTATCTCCACGGTCTCTCTCTCCGTGCTTGTCAACGGTCGGCCGGTGGGCGGTCTCTTTCAGCCTCGCCGGGGGGTGCGTCAGGGCTGCCCCCTGGCCCCTTTGCTCTTTGTGCTTGCCTCGGATGTCTTGCCTCGGATGGTGCAAGGCGTCATTGACGCTGGTCTCACTTCGGGTTTTCGGACGGGGGGATTATGTGTGCCTATTATTCAATTCGCGGACGACACCATGTGCTTCATTGAAGGGGATTCCGACGCGGTGGCTGGGATGGCACATACGATCTCCCTGTTCGGTGAGTTTTCGGGATTGACGATTAATCGCGACAAATGCTGTATGGTGCCTTTTGGGTTGTCGGCGCTTGAGGAGGCTGACTGCAGCCGTATCCTCGGCTCGCGGATTGGGGGCTCCCTCTCCCTTATCTCGGTGTCCCTCTCTCGATGGGCCGGAACCGTGTTAATGATTGGCGATTGTTCGTGGAGCGGGTGGAGTCGCGCTTGGCGGGATGGAAGGCCTCCTTGCTTTCCCGTGGCGGTCGTCTCATTCTCCTTAAATCGGTTCTCTCTGCAATTCCCATCTATTTCCTTTCAGTTCGGAAGTTGCCGGTGGGTGTTCGGGAGCGGTTGGAAAAGTGTATGCGAAGATTCTTGTGGGGGCGGGCGGACGGCAGCGGCCGTGGGATCCACTTGGTTGCCTGGGATGTGGTTACTCGGCCCAAGAAATTGGGCGGCCTTGGCGTTCGCTCCTTGGCTCGGGTCAATGAGGCCCTGCTTCTGAAATGGGTGCTTAAGATTTGGGGCAAGGATGGCTCTTTCTTTGGCAACGTGCTGCGTGCGATTTTGGGTGAGGACTGGAACTCCTTCATGCGCGGGAGTTGCCCTGTTCACTCTTCCCCTTTTTGGCGCTACGTCTTCGATATTTATCAGAAAAACCGCTCTTTGTTCTCCCCGGTCCTGGGATCGGGTGCTGCCTTCAAATTTTGGATCGACGACTGGACGGGGAGGGGCGCATTCCGGACTCGCTTCCCGCGGCTTTTCTCCTTGGCGTCTAACCACCAGGCCACCATTGCTGACTACTGGCTCAACGACGGCTGGTGCCCCGCTTTCTCGGGGTTCCTTTCGGACCAGCGCGCCAACGATTTGGCCTCTCTGCTGGAGGCTCTTGCCTCTTCCTCCTCCCCCTCTGATGGGAGGGATCACTGGGCTTGGACGGATGCTCCGTTCTCCTCTCGCAAGGCCTTCTATGCCTTGCGTCCGCTTGCCCCCCCCCTGGATGCCTCCTTGGTTCGTGACTGTGCGCTCCTGTGGGGGCTCCGCTTGCCCGCTAGGATCACTTTCTTCTTTTGGGTTCTTCGACATAGGAGGCTGATGACTCGTGACCGGTGTGCCTCCTTCCTCCACACTCCCAGCATCTTGTGCCAGCTTTGTGGGGTGTCCAACGAATCGGCTGACCATCTGTTCTTCCTTTGTGCGTCGGTGTCTCGGATTTGGGATGAGATTGCTTGGGCTCGTGCGGCCGATTTGGAAGACTTCTGCAATATCCTTTGGGCCAACAGAAGGCGTCCCCGTGTGCATTTGCTGGGACCCTTGGCGCGCGTTTGGTCGATCTGGAGGGCTCGCAACGACCTCATCTTCGCGGGCGCGCGCTTCTACGAGGAGAATGTATCTGCCGCGGCTACCTCCCTAATTGCTGATTGGTCTACCTAATTTGTCCTCGGGGCCGGTTGTTGGATTCCTTGTTCTTGTGTTGGTCCCTTTCTCTTCTTTCCCTCCTTCCCTCCTCACGATGTAAGTATCTTGTTCATTTAATATAAAATATACTGGGGTGAACACCATCGCGTGTCTCCCCCTTTTTTGAGCTTTCAAAAAAAACATGAAATATATCTCTACACTCCCCCTCAAGATGGAGCATAAATATCTATCATACTCAGCTTGTAAGAACACTTCTCAAAGGACCCTCTAAGTAAGGCTTTGGTGAAAATGTCTACCGTATGTTCCCCTGAGCTGACATGGGATGTAGGAATGAAGCTCTTTTGGATCATCTCACGTATATAATGGCAGTCAACCTCAATGTGCTTTGTCCTCTCGTGAAATGCATGATTATTAGCAATGAATAAGGTAGCATGATTGTTGCATTTCAGCGACATGGGAAGACGAACATCTATATGTAGATCTGTCAAGGCTGCTCGGACCCACATCACTTCTGTACATGCTTGGGCCATAGCTTTATACTCAGATTCAGCACTAGATCTAGCAACAACTTTGCTTCTTACATTTTCATGAGACAAGTGACTCTAACAAATATAGCGAATCATGATGTAGACTTCCTATCCTTGGGGCACCCTGCATAGTCTGCGTCTACGCATGCTAAGATAGTAATAGTGTCACCCTTTTAAATGGTATCCTTACACATGGAGATGATTTAAAGATACCTTAGTATCATTTGTATAGCAATAAAACTCTGTTGGGGAGGGTACCACCAAGTACTACCCCCTAATTGGAAGACTTTCAAAAAAATCATTTGTATAGCATCCATATTACCTGACGAGGTTGTTCCATGAACTGGCTCACTCGACTGACTGCAAATGAAATATCAGGTATGGTAATGGTAACACAAAGAAGCTTTCCAACCAGTTCCATGTATCTTCTCCTGTCAACCTCATTACTATCGTCATCATACATCTTCATGCTCGGATCCATGAGTGTAGTAGATGGTCGACATCCATGCATACCCATGTCACTTAGCACGTCAGTGACATATTTTCTCCGAGTCATCACAAGCCCTTGTTGATTTTTGGCAAACTCCAATCCCAGAAAGTATCTAAGGGCTTCTATATCCTTGGTAACAAATTCACGGCCCAAAATTCTTTTGCTCTTTTTATTCCCTGCATATCATCTCCTGTAATAAATATATCATAAACATACATCATAATAGCAGTCGTACCTCTGGAGGTCCTCTGTACGAAAAGAGAATGATTTGCATTCGACGTTTAAACCCTTGCTTCTCAAACAAATCTGAGAGCTTCTGGAACTAAGTTCTCAAGCTTTACTTAAGGCCATAGATTTCCTTATGAAGTCTACATAACTGTGAACACTCCTCCTCAGCAGCAAACCCTGGAGGTTGTTGCATGTAGACTTCTTTCTGAAGATCACCATACAAAAAGGCATTTTTGACATCCAACTGAAACAGATGCCAATTTCGAACCATGACAACAGATAAAAGAATCCGTAAGGTAGAATGACGAGCAACTGAAGAAAATGTATCAAGATAATCCACCATGTACGTCTGAGTAAACCTACGGGCAATTAGTCGAGCCTTGTACCTATCAATGCTACCATCTGCATTTTGCTTCATCGTAAATACCCACTTGCAACTTACTGTAGATGCCCCAGTGGGGGTTGGAACAAGGCTCCAAGTATCTCTCGACTGAAGAGCCGTCATCTCTTCCTCCATTGCCAGATGCCATCTACTATCAGTCAATGCCTCCTGATACGTCTATGGTATGTCCACAGTGGACAAAGAAACTGCAAACCTTATGAAGTCACCCGTCAGACGCTCAAAGGTGACATGAGAAGCAATCGGATATGAAGCACATGAACGCTTCTGCTTCCTCAGAGCAATAGGCAAATCAAGTTCTGCATCATTTATGCCACCTACCTGATCATCCCCTACCTGAAATAACCCTTGCTAGGAAACACCATCAGACCCATCATTAGAAGTAATGTTGTCAGAACAAACATGTGGTATATTGGATGATTGACGATGATCATGAGCAGGGGTTGGCCATCGACTGTAGTGATGTGGTAGAGGAGGAACCAAAACAATGGGAGGAGGTAATGCCGGTGGAGGAGGTGGTGGCGGTGGAGGTGGTGGAGGTGATGGTGGGTTACATGGGTGGAGGAGGAATATAGATATCATCATCTGAATCTGATGGTGCTAACTTGTCTCCTGTAGGAGAAAAGAACAAGACTGGCTCAAAAAATGTGACATGCACTAACATAATACCTCATGCGTAATGGATCATAGCAACGATAACTCTTTTAAGTCCTGGAATACCCGACAAAGACGCATTTGACAAACCTAGTAGAGAGCTTGTCAATCCCTAGAGACAACCGGTGGGAGAACGCAAATGGACCCAAAAACACGAAGGGTAAGAGAGAACAACTCCTTGTCAGGGAAAACAAGAGAGAAAGGTATCTTTTCCCCCAACATCGATGAGGGCATACGGTTGATGAGGTAATAATTAATATGCTGTGAGAACCGCATCACCCCAGAATGATGTGGTGCACAACTCTGGACAAGAAGAGTGTGAGTGACATCAAGAAGGTGACGGTGCTTTCTTTCTGCGACACCGTTCTGTTGGGACATGTAAGCACAAGATGTTTGATGAAGGTTGCCATGAGAGGAAAAGAATTGAGATGATATATGAGTACAAAATTCAATAGCATTATCAGTTCACACAATTTTAACAGAGGTGGGAAGACATTATTTACTTCTTTAATAAAATTCATAATAGCATTACCCGCTTCTGATTTATTCTTCAACAAGAAAGCCCAAGACAGATGACTGAAATCACCATAGCAACTAAATAGAACTTATGTCCCTGATGATTGGGAACACGGCTTGGACCCCAAAAGTCTACATGGATAAACTCAAAAAAGGAGCTACTGCTCCGACTTTGACTATTAGGGAAGACAGACCGATGATACTTCCCTAACTGACATGCTTCACAATTGAACGACGAACAAGGTGAGATGTGGGGAAGGATTTGACGCAGTTTCTGAAGTGGAAGATGACCAAAGCGCAGATGCCATAGGTAAGGAGAGACATGCCCAGTAGAATGAGAGGATGCTCCAGCATATGGTGTTTGGACCAATCGATACAACTCACCCTGCTCACGGCCACACCCAATCACTCTGCCTGTAAGAATGTCCTGAAACACAAGAGATGATTGGTCAAATATTGCTCGACAATGTAAATCCTTAGTAATATGACTAATCGACAGTAAATTCATTGAGAAATTAGGGCCATGCAACACATTTTGCAACTGCATAGACGGTGTCAAGGTAATTTCCCCCTGTCTTGTGATGGGAGAATGAGTCCCATCTTCTATGACAACTGTCTTTCCTGGAGAAGCCTGCTTGTAAATTATGAGCTGATTTCTGTCTCCACACAAATGATGTGTTGCACCTGAATCTATAATCCCTTCCGAGATACCTGAATCATGATGAGAAGTAGAGGTATGAGTACTATCTGAGGTGCTAGTCCCTGCAGTAGCAGCAACATCCAAGGTGCTCTCTGAAACAGGTGAAGGAGTATTAATTTGGGGCATGATATCTCGCAGTCGAGACACAAGTTCATCGTACCACTGATCTGATGTGGGTGGAGCACCACAATGTTGAATTTGTTCTACTACTTGGGAAACCATGCTTGGAGTAGCATGTATCTTCGATATGACCATATCGATGATAGTAGGTACAAGGTGGTCCACGACCACATCCACCTCGACCACGTGGTCCCCATCCACGGAATTGAGATGGGACACCTCTTCCATGAGTGGCCTCCATAGCAGAAGAATTTGGCACTGGAGTAGGGCTTGAAATATTGATTATGCTTAATCTACAAAAGGCCTCCTCCATGGAAGGAATGGTAGCATCTGCCAGAATCTGAGAAGAAGCAGCCTCATACCGTGAGTCTAGAGAGGCTAGAAAGACACCCACCATCGTGGCATTCCGGTATGTCTTCATCTGCTATGGAGTAGCTGTGAGGGGTATGAAGCTATGAAGCTTCTCAAACATTCCCCGCAAGGCAGTGTAGTGAGCATGTATGGGTCGATCATTCTACTTTATAGTAAAGATGTCATGCTGAAGTTGTAGAATCTTTGTCTCATTCTTGGCCTGTGAATACGTGGTGGCAAGAATGTCCCACATGACTTTGACAGTGGGCTGACGCGAGACATCATTTGCAATGTTTGGAATCAAGGTACCAGACAACCAGACCCGAGCATAGGCGTCATTAGCCTCCCATGAGGCATACAACCATGTCTTCTCTGTCGATTCTTCCTCGGTAAGAATATGTTTCTTACCCATCCACATCATTAGGCTCATGAATTGCATAGACCATAATTCGTAGTTCGACCTATCCATCTTCACAATAGGCGCATGACCTCTAAAGCCGCCTGTGGTGGGGATATCTACCTTGCTTTCTGACATGATGAGTAAAAAAGACTAGGTTTGTAGACTAGATAAACTTTTGTCTACAAGGACATATAAAGGTTTGGTTGCATGTGTAGACTCAAGCAACCAAACCCATCAACACAGAGATGCGGTGTTGGTAGCCGAAGGATGACAGAGCCGCGGAAGGGAGCCCCTAGAGGTAGCCGAACGGCAACACCTCTAAAGATAAGAGATGCGGCGGTAGGAGCCCAAGGCAGCGGGGTTGCGAGGCAGCGGGGATGCGGGGGCCCGAGGTGGCGGAGGGCCCTGGACGACAAGGGGTTGGGAAGGCCTGAGGCAGCAAGGGCCTGGGTGGCGGGAGCCCTAGGAGGCAAGCCAGGGTTGGCGAGGCCCGAGGTGGTGGCACTCACGAGAGGTTTGGGTGGAGATTAGGATTAGGGTTTCGGTACAGGATCTCCAGTCGAGAACCACGCTCTGATACCATGTTGGGAAAATAGAAAAAAGATGATTTATTCCTTGAGCCTTAGGCTCTCTTATATAGGGAAAGACCTATGGGTAAATTATATAAACTAGACAGAGAGAAAAGGAAATAGACAAAAAGATACATAAATATCAAATATTGGCTAGAAGGTCATCAAATCACTGATCTAAAAAAGTAGCAGTCGGGGGCTTAATCCGTTAAACTACTTAAGCAGAAGCAGGAAATCCATGCTTGAAGTAGCATGCATCCTTTGTATGTCTAGGACGATGGCAGTAAGTAAAGGGTTGACGAATAGGACCTCCTCTGCCATGAAGTCCACGTCCACAGAAAGTAAAAGTGCCCCCTCTGCCTCGGGAGGATGCCATCGTCGAAGTAGTCTGGCTACTAGTAGTGGACGGAACAGTAATCCTGTTAAGCATACGGAAAGCTTCCTCTATGGGAGGAATTGTAGCATCTGGGAGGATCTGTGAGCGAGAAGCATCATATTCAGGATCAAGAGCAGCTAGACATACACCAACCATGGTAGCTCCTATATGTCTTCTGTTGCTCAGGGGTGGCAGTGAGAGGCATGGAGCTGTGTAGCTTCTCAAACAGCCCTCTCAAAGATGTATACAACAAATGTAGGAGTTGTCTCAGGGGTGGCAGTGAGAGGTATTGTCAATTCTGCTTGACAATGAATATATCATGCTAGAGTTGGAGGATCTTTGTCTCATTCCTCGCCTTAGAATATGTTGCTACGAGGATATCCCACATCGCCTTAGCAGTAGGCTGGTGTAACACGTCATTGGCGATTTCAATCGTCAATGTACCAGAGAGTCAAACTTTGGCATAGGCGTCGTCCGCCTCCCGATTTACCCCAGTCTTCTCCACCGGTTTCTCCTCAGTAAGAATATGTTTATTAACGTTTGACTTCATAAGGCTCATGAACTGAATAGCCCAGAGTTTATAGTTTGTCCTGTCCATTTTGACAATATGTGCTGAACCTCTGAAAGCACCTGTGGCGGGTACATCTACTTTGTTCTCAGGTATGATGTCGGAAGCAGAGGACTAGGACTTGTAAAGATCAAAAAATGAATGTCTATACAAACATATGTGGATTTGAATGCATATTCAGACTTATGCACTCAAATCCATCAACCAGACGAGGGAACCGACGCCAACATGCATGGAATGACGCGCATGCAGATAATGCTTGTGAGGTTGCACGCGTGAGCGACGCAGAGGGTGCGAGGGCGAGAAGGTGGAGTCTAGGGTTTGTGATATCCGAGCTCCGATCTAGGACCGCCGCTCTAATACCATGTTGGAAGAATAATCGATATGTTTATTCCAAGGAACCAGAGGCTGTCTTATATAGAGAGACCTATGAGTAAATTACATAAGATAGACAAAAAAATAAATAATCGAAAAAGCACATAGAAATATCTCTATAGTTTCGTCATGCCACTTTCCGAAGTTAGGCATGCTGATTTCTCTTCTCTCATCAACTTGATTCATGGAGATGGGTTGGTGGGGAATAAAGTGGACATGCGGTTAGAAATGAGTATTGGGTTGGTCTCTTGGGAGCCATCCACGCCTAGGCCTAAGTCCATTTAACATAGTGGGCCTTGGGTCGGGTCAAGGCTGAAAAAATATACCGAATTTCAGCCCAAGCCCAATCTCGACTCGAAATTAATGGGTTGGGGGTGCGTGGGGTCAATCGAAACTATTTATTCATCTAACATCAACAACAAACATTAATCTCCTAAGTTCATCATTCATCGTCATCAACACATATTCTTATAATTTGTTATTGGAAAGGATTAAGCTCTAGTATCATCATATAATCTCTTTTCAAGGATCTTATAAAAGTATACTTCACAGTTTTTATTTCTCATATGAGGCCCATATGGGCCTATATATTGACCCAAGCTTGATCAATTCAATTTCAGGTTGTTAGAGTAATTGATACTCTGATGTGTTATTCCATAGAGCCCTCGGGTCTCTTATATAGAGAGAAAACCCTTGGGTAAATTACAGAGCCTTACACTATATAAATAGAAAATACGAAACAGTAAACAGTACAACACAACATATATAAGTCTCTACACTCCCCCTCAAGATGGAGCATAGATATCTATCATGCTCAGCTTGGAAGAACATCTCTGGAATGGTCCTCTGAGCAATGGCTTGGTGAATATGTCGGCAGTCTGGTCCTCTGAACTGACATGAGAAGTGGAGATGAAGCCCTTCTGAATCATGTCTCTAGTATAATGACAATCCACCTCGATGTGCTTTGTTCTCTCATGAAACGCTGGATTATTGGCAATAAACAAAGTTGTCTGATTGTCACATTGGAGATTCATAGGCAAGGGGACATCTCCATTCAAATCTTCTAAGACTGCTCTAACCCACATCATTTCTGCACTTGCTTGTGCCATGGCTCTGTACTCGGATTCAGCACTGGATCTCGCCACAACAGTCTGTTTCTTGCTTTTCCAAGAAACTAAAGAGCTTCCTATGAAGATAGCAAATCCAGAAGTAGATTTACGATCCCTTGGACATCCTGCATAATCTGCATCTGCACAAGCTGAAATAGACAGATCTGTATCTTTCCTGAATAGCAACCCTGTGCCTGGGAAAGACTTCAGATATCTCAATATCATATACAAGGCATCCATATGAACTTGCCTCGGCTGCTCCACAAATTGACTCACCCGGTTTACTGCAAATGCAATATCCGGTCGAGTTATGGTAATATATAAGAGCTTACCCACCATCTCTCTGTACCTTCTTTTGTCCACCTCCTCGGTATCATCGTCGTACAGCTTCATGCTTGGGTCCATAGGTGTACTTGAAGGTCTACATCCAGTCATTCCTGTTTCAACTAGCAAGTCTGTTACATATTTTCTTTGAGTCATCACCATTCCTTGTGCATTTCGTGCAAACTCTATCCCCAGAAAATATCGTATCGTGCCCAGATCCTTCGTAATGAACTGGTTTCCCAACAGGGACTTGGTTATCTCAATCTCTGAACATCATCTCCTGTAACCAAGATGTCATCAACATATATCATAACCACAACTGTACCTCTAGGGGTCTTCTGGATGAACAGTGAATGGTCCGCATTTGATCACCTGAACCCTTGTTGTTCAATTAGCTGAGAAAGCTTCTGAAACCATGCTCGGGGACTCTGTTTGAGGCCATAGATAGCCTTATGAAGTCTGCACACCATCTGAGTCTCCCCCTCAGCAGCAAACCCTGGTGGTTGCTGCATGTAGACTTCCTCCTGTAGGTCACCATACAAGAAAGCATTCTTGACGTCAAGCTGAAAAATAGTCCAGTTACGTACCACAACAACAGATAGGAGGATGCGAAGAGTGGAGTATCTAGCCACTGGTGAAAAAGTATCCAAATAATCTACCCCATATGTCTGGGTAAATCCCCATGCTACAAGTCTTGCCTTGTATCTATCAAGACGTCCATCCGCATGATATTTCACCGTAAAGATCCACTTGCAACTCACCACGGAGGCACCTGGAGGAATGGGGACAAGAGACCAAGTCCCTCGAGACTGTAGAGCACGCATCTCCTCTTCCATGGCTAGACGCCAGCAATCAATCTTCATGGCATCTTGATAGGTCCGTGGGATCTCAACTGACGAGACAACAACTACAAACTTCTGGAAGTCCCCATTTAGACGATGAAATGAGACTTGAGAGGCAAGAGGATATGAAGCACATTGTCTGCGCTGCTTCCTGTGAGCAATGGGCCGATCCAGATCATCCATCATTGTGTCGACCGGTTGATCCTCTTCCTGTAGTAAAGGCTCCTGCACTGGTGCATTGTCTAACCCATCATTAGTGAGAACATCAGAACATACCTGAGGCGTGTTGGATGGTTGACATGTAGCTTGAGCTGGTCCTGTACGCCTTGTATAGAACTTAGGAAAAGGTTCAATTGGAGGTGGTGGTGGTGGTGGTGGTGGAGTAGAGGATTGACCCAGGCTTGGAGGTGGAGGCACATAGACACTGGAATCTGTGGATGTGGAGGAGACCAATCTGTCACCTGCAGGGGAGAAGTACATGACGGGGTCGAAAAATGTAACATCAGCGCTCACATAGTACTTGTCATGAACGGGGTCATAGCAACGATATCCTTTCTGTGTCCTGGAGTAGCCCACAAAAATACACTTGATAGCCCTAGGAGATAGCTTATCAAGTCCTGGAGACAAGCGGTGGACAAACGCAACAGTGCCAAAGACTCGAGGTGTAAGAGTAAACAAATCTTTGTCAGGAAAAAGAACAGATATAGGAGACTTTTCCCCAAGAACAGTTGTAGGCATGCGGTTGACCAGATAGCATGTTGTAAGTATAGAATCCCCCCAAAAGGATAATGGGGCACAACTCTGAATAAGTAATATGCGAGCAATATCAAGGAAATGGCGATGTTTCCGTTCTGCAACCCCATTTTGTTGAGATGTGTATGCGCATGTGGTTTGGTGGATAATGCCTTTGGAAGAAAGAAAACTAGCAAGGGAACGAGTGCAGAACTCCAATGTATTGTCAGTACGCACATACTTAACAGTAGACGAAAAAACATTTTGAACTTCATTGATAAGATTTTGAATAACACTTCCTGCTTCGGATTTATTTTTAAGAAGAAAGGTCCAGGACACTCTAGAAAAATCATCAACCACAACTAAATAGAACCTGTGCCCTTGATGATCTGGGACACGACTGGGACCCCATATATCTATGTGAAATAACTCAAATGGGGAGCGACTGCTCCGACTCTGACGACTGGGGAAGCTGGACCGATGGTGCTTCCCTAACTGACAAGCTTCACAACGAAAGGATGAACTCGGAGAAATCTGAGGCAGGAGGTGACGCATTTTCTGTAGTGGCAGGTGACCGAACCGAAGATGCCAGGTATACGGAGACACGGAGCCCTGGGAATGTAGTGAGACGCCAGCATAAGAGTTCCGTACAAGACGATAGAGGCCATTGTGCTCAGAACCACAGCCAATCACCCTGCCCGTTAGTATGTCCTGAAAAATAACAGACGATGGGTCAAAAATAGCACGACAGTGCAAATCTCGTGTAATCTGACTAATGGATAAGAGATTCATAGAGAATTCTGGTGCATGTAAAACATTCTGTAAGTGCATAGAGGGCAACAAAGCCATCTCTCCCTGACCGATGATAGGGGAATGAGTACCATCAGCAATGAGTACAGAGCGACCAGGCTGGACAGCTCTATAGGACTGCAGAATATCTTTCTCACGACAGAGATGATGGGTGGCTCCAGAATCAACAATCCATCCTGTGAGATCATGGTTATGATATGAGATGGAAGGACTACCTGAGGCACTGGCTGAGGCAGATGTACTAGCTGATGCCGAAGCCGCAACATCAGACGCATCAGCACCCTCTGATGATGACTGTGGCATGATATCACGAAGCCGTGCCACTAGCTCCTCGAACCTGTGATCGGGAGTAGATGCTGGTGGACCCTGAACATGATCAGCGACACGTGCAGAAGGAGGGAAGCCATGCTTGGAATAACATGTATCCTCCGAATGACCAGTACGACGACAGAATGAGCACGTAGAGCGTATGCGACCTCCACGGCCACGTCCACCACTTCGTCTGCCACGAAATGAGGAGGAACTACCTCGTCCTCTGGAGACAGCCATTGCCGAGGGAGGTGTAGTCGTTGTATTCGATGGAACTGGTACACGACTGAGCCGTCTGTAGACTTCTTCCATCGGTGGAATGGTGGCATCGGCAAGGATCTGAGAGCGTGCTGCCTCATATTCAGGATCGAGGGTAGCAAGTAAGACGGCAACCATAGTGGCATTGCGGAACGTCTTCTGCTGTTCCGGTGTGGCTGTGAGTGGAATTGTGCTATAAAGTTTCTCGAACATTCCACGAAGAGACGTGTACAGAGAATGAAGAGGCCTCCCATTTTGCTTCGTGGTAAAGATATCATGCTGCAACTGCAGCATCTTGGTTCGTTCCGTACCTGAGAGTACGTCGTGGCCAGAATATCCCACATCGCCTTGGCGGTGGGCTGATGGAGGACATCATTTGCTATCTCCGTCGTGAGCGTACCTGACAGCCAAACTTTGGCGTACGCGTCATCAACCTCCCATGAGGCATATATTCCCGTCTTCTCCCGGCGGCGGGGGGGAAGTCCCGGCGGCGGAGCTTGAGGGCTGGCGGGGCCGGGGACGGCGGAGGAGGGGCCCCGGCGAGGTTGGAAGCCTGGCTGGGGTAGCGCGGGGGCCCGCTGGAGGGCTGGACTGGACGGCTGGGGCGGCTGGAGGGCCCGGCGGCGGGGGGGGGGGGTGGAGAAAACCCTAGGGTTAGGGTTTTGGCTCTGATACCATGTTAGAGTAATCGATACTCTGATGCGTTATTCCATAGAGCCCTCGGGTCTCTTATATAGAGAGAGAAAACCCTTGGGTAAATTACAGAGCCTTACACTATATAAATAGAAAATACGAAACAATAAACAGTACAACGCAACATATATAAGTCTCTACACAGGTTTGGCTACACCAGGTTAAGAGGATTAAGTTTGGGTTGGGCTAGACCAGTCAAACCCACTGCTCATCCCTACACGTGGGATTGGGCAGGGAGAGACTTCTTCATGTCTCAAGTCTACTAGGCATGAGAGGTCTTCCTATCATGATGGGTTTTGCTTTGGACATCTGTTCCTTGAAGGTGGGTGTCCTGCTCGATTTGTGAGGAGAAAGAGGCTAGTCATGCTACTCAGAAGATTCCTTTTTTGAATCGAAAAAGGGAAAACACGATTATGTGTCCGCCCCATGTAGGTTAATTAAAAAGGGAAGCACACATAGTCAAAAAATGGAGAAACATGCTGCTAAGTAGATGGGGATTGGTGATGATAGCTCCTGCCTCCTAATTTGTAATATGGGAGAGAAAGATGTGGATCACCTTTTCTTGATTTGTCAGTATGGGAGTTCGGTTTGGGAGATGATGGAGATAGGATGGACTGATGCAGGAGACTCAGATTCCTTCAGGAGGAACTTTAGATTTGACAAGGCTGATGGGGGTGATCAAGCGTACATGCGGTGCCTAGGAAGAAGTAAATCCTTAGCAATTCTATATGCCATTAGGAACGAAAAATATACGAAGGTCTTCCATGGTAAAAGACACTACACAGCACATAGCCAGCAACGTGAATGTTTTGCATGTGTCATGTGTGACCTTGCACCTTTAATGATAAAACTGTACTCGTTTTTTTCCTGTGGGTCAAACTTTACAAGGAGTACCCCATGTAACACACTGGTTACATAGGTATGTGTGCAATATTCAAATCTAAACCCCTATGCAAAATCTCCTTCTATGTGCACGATTGCCTTTCTCAAGATTATTTTATATTCTAGAAAGTTGGTAAATGCTGCAATAGTGGTATGCATAGTCAATGTCGCTGAGATGCGTTTGATGGTACTCCTTTCCAACTTATTAAGATGAGGTTAATGATTGTTAATGAATGTTATCATTAGGGGTCTTCTTTCCTTGCATAGGCACTGAGATGGCGTCTGAAATTTTGAATGTGATGCATGGTTCAATATGTTATACATCTGTTTCCCATTTTATAAATCGAGGAGACACATTATTTCAGTCAGTGAAAAATGAAGCTGATAAAAGAATCAGATTGATGGTTTATGTTAGAGTTACTTGACATTTTACTGTCAACATCTCAGGCATTATTTGCACGGCTTCAGCAGCTGGCAAGTGTGGCTACAGATGTCCTTCTTGGGAAAGAGAAACTGCAGAAGAGCTTACTTGCGAGGTTGATGGAGACGGTTGTTATGTGGCTGGCAGAAGAACATGAATTTTATGCTGTGTTTGAGGAATCTGCTCAGCTTCCACCAGCTGGTTTACAACAGGTATTCTACTGGGAACATTTTTCTTTGTGCGGTTTATTCATTATTTAACACTTTTGGGTAACAAGAACTATGAGTTCATCATGAAAGGCCATCCCATCTTTATATTGGGAGAGGTGAAAATTTATCTTTTGGGAACGAAAAAGGGCGTTCACTGATAATGTGCATGCTCAAAATTTTTTCATTAATTCAAACGATTACAAGCACATGGCTAACTAAACATATATAATTACAAGGATCAAGAATCAAACAACAACATAGCATACTCCTATGCATTCTCCATATATAATCTATCCTACCGAAACACCTGCTAGAAAATAAACATGCGGAAGCGAACATGGAAAAAGATAAACAAGGAAGAACGCGGGATTTAACGTGGAACCCTGCTCCGTGAGGAGCGGGATGAAACCACGGGCGAAGTCCTCAAAGGGGCACGTTATGCATTGCACTTTCTCAATGGATACAGGAGGTCTGAGGCTCCTTATATAGCCTCTCTAGAGCCTCCAAGTCCCACCACTGGACAATGTGAGACTAAACAACTGGGTGGGGTAAATGGATCTTCTCCAGGATCCATTTACCCTTTACAACTCATATGGCGCATACAACGAATACTCCAGCACTCCCCCTCAAGCTGGAGCATGCAATGCTCAACTTGGACAAATAGAAAGATACTCAACCTACGCTACAGGACACTACAGACAATATCAACCCAACGCGCACAATTGTTGCTGTCGATGACGTTGCTTCTCATGCCATGCAGGTGAGGAGGACGAACGGGCTGGAGTGTGAATCTGCTGAATCTCCTCGTCGGAGAGCATCTGCTCTAAACTGCGTCTGTCAGAGTCACTGCAACTGAAAATGAGTCTCCTCGTCGGAGTACTTTGGCCTGCCATAATAATGTGGACAAATGCTCCATCTCTGAAAAGGGCCGAACTGAAAAGGGTCGTGGTTGTGCAATCCTCGTCGGAGTTCACAGTCACTAGAGAATGGAGTATGAAAAAGTCTCCTCATCGGAGAACTGCTCTCTCCCATCTGGCTCAGAGAGTGGTACACTACTCTGGTGTCCCTATCAAGGTTCAGGAAAGTGGTATGCGTATGCATTCAGACTGGTCACCGAATACTGATTAAGCGGTATGCGGGGGCATATGCGGGGTATATGCGGTTGTAAGCAGTTTTCTAATTTTAAGTTAAAAATAAAAAAATATCTATTAATAACATTACCACTGAAGTTATGTATCTAAGTGGAGTTAAAGAAGATCTAAGAAAAATGGTTCATGTTAGATGGGTGTGCATATATACTTTTAATTGCCTCATATTTAATCACAAAAAATATTTACCATAAAAACTTTACATTATATGATTCGTAATAACAAAACTTCAATATACATACATGCACTACATGAGCAAAACCTCAATCGGCATATATAGAAAATATTCGACGATACATTACATATACTCGTGAAAATAATACTTGAGAAAAAGATAAAACATTACATATACATAATGGTATAATGCATTGCAATTGTATAGAAATGCATGTCATATTCTAACAATTGAATGAAGAGGCAGAGTTACAGAATTAAGGACATGAATGAGAATATTAAAAAGTTGGAGCTGTTGGAGCAGTATGCGGGATATGCGGGGCATATGCAAGGCATATGCAGGCCGCATATGCGGGGAGGGCGCATAATGCACTGATTCAAGTAATCGGTGCGGTCTGCACGCCGCACGGGCATATGCGGCCGCATATGCTGCCCGTGCGGCCGATTTAGTGAACATTGGTCCCTATGATACCACATGAAAACCCTTGCCAACATGGCATTGGGAATGGTCGTCTACTCTGGAGTGGAGTCCCTATGGCTCACATGAAAACTCTAGCATACAAAACAAGAAAGGATGGGGACCTCTGAACTGATGGCATACATGTGCACTTCTGAAAAGACCGCATACATGTGTGAGTCTGAAATTGAGTCTCTCTCTGGAGAACTCGAAAAATGGGTTACTCAAATATGGAGTGCCTCGAACATGGAATCTGACCAATCTGAATGTCGAGTCTGAATAATCTGAAAAACTGTAGAGTCTGAAAGTTGATCGGGCATCTAGAATATGAAATCTGTCTCTGAACCGGAACTGAAACTGAAATCTGAATCGTCATTTGAAATATCTGAATAGACCTGTAACTCTACATAATACTTCCCCTTTCTCCCATACTTGTCGAAAAATAGAGACATCGACAAAGTTGGGAGAAAACAACAAAGATGTATAAATATGGGGAGAAAAAAACAACGCAATAATTTTTTTCCGTCTTCTCAAATCATTTCATTTTTTTAAATCATTTTTTTAATAACCGTATCTCTCTCTCTCTTTTTAATCTTGCGTACGGCTTTTTCTTGTACGTGCCTCTTTTCTTCTTCTCTTTCTTTTCCTTTTTTTAACACCTTACATCCCAACGGGCCCATAGATATACTCATCCCCTCGCCCTTTTTTTTAACACGTTGGCCCCCCCTCCAGTTTCTTCCATCCACACTTTTTTTTCTCATCGGCCTATTTGGGCCTTTACATCAGTGGGCCCACTTGGGATGTTTACAATAGAAACATTTTCTCCTCTTTTTTTATGTCGATTGAACTCCTAGGGTTCCCAACGGGAACCCCTTGAACTTTGACCCTGCCACCTGCCGTAGGGTTTGATGAAAGGGCACCGCGGATCTGGGGGCGCCGCTTAAGGAGATTGGCAGCAAGGGCCCGTCGCCTAGGGCTTGGAGCATCATCGCCTGCGAAGGCGATCTGGAGAGGAGGGCGCGAGAGGTGCCCGGGGGTCGAGGGCTTGGGGGCTTGAGCGCGGGGGCGCTTGGGCACAGGAGGCTTGGGCGTAGGGGCGGGACCTCCGCTTGGAGGTTGCACCGCTCGGGGCACCATTGCTTTAGGTGTAGCCGTGCCTGGGGGAGGGGCGGCACCAAAGGGTTTGCACCAAAGGGAAAGACTTGCTCCGCCTGGGCTTGTCGCAGATGGAGCGCCCGAGGGATCGCAGGAGGGGGGGAGACCTCGATACTCCAGAGGGGAGGCATTGGCTGGGGATCGCGCACCTGGGGTTGCGAGCAAAGGCACGAAGGGCTCAGTGCCTTACGCAGTGCATCGCCTTCTGGGTATGCTATTGCCTGGAGTGCGCCTCCTGCGCTCGATGAAGATAGGGCCTCGCGCACTGCTGCTGGCTTGGAGTATGCAGCCCACGCCGCTTGAGATGCGATGCCGCCTGGAGCGACCTGGAGAACTAAGATGCGATGCCGCCTTGAATGCCGTCGGGAGCAAAACGGGAATCTGACAATCAGGAACCCTAGGGATAGGGATGATCTCGATCAGACTAGAATCAATCTAACAAATCTTCAAGATCATAAAACCAAAACTCGAATCTCGAACAGAATATATATCATGAAAACCTCAAGAATCGAACCCGCTTTGATACCATGTTAGAAAATAAACATGCGGAAGCGAGTATGAAAAAAGATAAAGAATAACGAAGAACGCGGGATTTAACGTGGAACCCTACTTCGTGAGGAGTGGGATGAAACCACGGGAGAAGCCCTCAAAGGGGCATGTTATGCATTGCACTTTCTCAATGGATACGGGAGGTCTAGGGCTCCTTATATAGACTCTCCAGAGGCTCCAAGTTCCACCACTGGACAATGTGGGACAAAACAACTGGGTGGGGTAAATGGATCTTCTCCAGGATCCATTTACCCTCTACAACTCATATGACGCGTCCAACGAATACTCCAACAACACCACTTCCATCCAAGCCAACCAAAGAGTCCGTGCCACAGCTACAACTTTGGATCTAATCTCCTCAAAGCCATGCAATCTTGACCCAAGGAACTCTCAAAAGTTGGCAGTGCAATCAATTGCAACCTTGGAATATGTGAATCTCCCGAACACCTTGGAAATCTTACACCCGAAGAAAAGGTGGTCTACATCTTCACTGGATTCCTTGGAAAAACCGTGTACGCTTATTCTAGTCATCATCCTTTTGCACCTCAACAGCCAAAGAAATATCTTGATCCATTCTGGAACGTTGCAATTCCATAATTGCTTGCAATCTACCACACATCCCTTTGGATCAAAACCCACCAGACCAAATAACGCTTTGCATGCCTTCCGAATCGAGAACCTCACATCAACCCAACATCTGTGATCCCGATCAACGCTTTGTATGCCTTCCGAATCGAGAACCTCACATCAACCCAACATCTGTGATCCCGATCAAACGATGGACCTTCCATCACATCCAGTGACTGTCAATGTCATTAGGTCTATCAATCTCTGATACGAAAGATCGGAATGGAAGAACATGGAAAAAAGGATTCCCCATCCCATGCTTTAGCCACTGAGACCTCAAGATCAGACGATAGAGCAAACAAACGGGGGAAATTCTCACTAAGAGCCTCATCCTCTATCCAGTCTTCATGTCAGAAACATAATCCACCACCATCCCTCAAAACTGGCTGCATCATGGCTTCACCTGTGGCAGCAATAAGCAAATCCATTTTCAAAACGGCAATGGCTTAGATACCATTCTGTCGAGGTTTGGGAAATTGAGAGGAAATCCCATATATCTTTTGAACAGTTGTGCAGACCAAGTCATCAATATTTCCCTCTATGCCGAAAACCACTTAGATAAAAGAGCCTTATTTATCTCTTTTGGGCTGAGAACACCAAGCTCACCGTTATCTTTACAGAACCAATTTCCGATCCACATCGACAAACCAGACGAGTTGTCCAAATAGAATCAGAAAAGGCACCTCATGATAGATTTAAGTCTACGCCTCGCCCCAACAAAGAGGAGCTTGGATGGGAGGAAAAAAATAAGAATTAGCCAAAAGGACGAACTTGTGCAATACCAGTCTCCCACTTGTGGACAAGCATGTGAACTTCCACCCCAGCCAGCCTCTTCTCCAACTTATAAATCAAAGGCAACTAATCTGCCAACTGTAACCTCCCACTTACTGGAGGAAATCCAAGTAATGCAAAGGCATACAGGTCTAAGGGGACCTTAACTAGATCTTTCTCTACGAAATCTCCCCCACTCATGCCAAAAGTGTACAATGTCAATTTGGTTAAATTTAACTTTAATCCAGATATTCTTCTAAAAAAAGCCTTTAATCCAGATACATTGCCAAACACAACAAACACCATTGACATCCCTTGACAGCTGTCAGTCTCACCCTCAACGAAGAGAATCGCATCATTTTCATACAATCGATAGAGACAATTCCTCCATGGAGTAGCCAAAGCGGAAGCCCCTAACCATAAACGATTAATCATTATCACTAGTGGGATCAACCACCAAAACGAACATGAGCGGGGCCGGAGGACAACCTGCCACACATGCCATTTTTAGCTTGCAGAAGCCACCCCTTGGCATCCCATTGACCGAAATAGACAAGATGAAATCGTAATACAACGTTTCGTCTATGAAATCCAAGTATCCAGGGAAACCTCTTCGATGCAGTGATGCCCAAAGGCAGTCATACACCTTCGAGTAGTCCACCTTCCAAAGAGCTCTCAAACACCACTTCTCTTCTGATCCATAGCAATCTCCAAAGCCATAACTACTCTATCCATTATTTATCTTCCAGGAAAGTGAGTACTCTAAGCATCTAACAGAATTTGGCCCAACAGTCTTCTCAACCGCTTCATCAACAATTTCGCAACAATCAAATATACCTCACTAGACAATGCAATGGGATAAAAATCTTCCATTCTGGTCATGACTACGGAACGATTCAGGCAGTGAAATCAGAGCAGGAAAAAGTCTAAACAAAAAGCAGGAAAAAGTCATTCCTCGACCTGGATGAGGAGCTCCGCCGTGTGTATTTACTATTGGGCACATCCAAGACCTCCATAGCCAGGCCTTACACCTCCTAAGCAATCATCCTAGTACACAGATCCTACATACTTCTCCCACCAAGCTTATCCTTGGTCTCAAAAAAAACCAAGCTTATCCTCAAATTACAATGTCATGTTAAAGCCCCCTACCATCCATGCTGGCCCAGGAAACCTGGCACACGCCTTTATAAGCTTTATCCAGAGTTCATTATTTAAGGGTATCCCAGATACACCATAAACGGATGATACCACCGGCCTGGTGTTATGTATCCTATTGTCCAAGAACATTGAGATACAATGAATCATTACCATCTCCACCAAACTGAAAAGCTTCCCATTCCAAGCAACAATACTTCCCCAAAGCTTATGATTGGCATTGAATGATGGAAAGAGGAAGCTTGGAAAGTTGGAACAAAGAGAGAAGGAAGCATGCCATTTGCACTTCCTGGTGTTGTCATCTTTTGGGAAGAGATTTTACATAAAGATGCAAAAGTTGGTAGCGAAGAATTAATCGACAAGCGGGCGACTAATCAAATTTAGTTGGACTTTAGTAACTTTTGTATTTTTTAATTATTTTAACTATATAAATCATTTTTATACATATATTCTTATATATTTACATTTTTTTGAATAAGATAACGGGGGAGCCCTCCCGAGGTGGGAGTTACCACACCAAAGCATTCATTAATAAAGCATAGGGTACATGATGCAGAAACGATTCGGCGCGTCGACGATAAATAAAATTATTTGGGCGGTGGAGTTTCGGTGGAGAAAAGGACAGGTTGAGAAGAAGAAAACTCGTCGGGAACGAGGGGTTGAAGAAGAAGAACCGTGAAGACCACGTGGAGAGAGGAGAGAAAATAGAGAGGGAGATAAAATCTCAACTTTTCATTAATACTTGACTGATTAAAAACACTGGACCCTCATCCCTT
The DNA here is from genome assembly GCA_037367405.1 of Ottelia alismoides. Classification (NCBI taxonomy): domain Eukaryota; kingdom Viridiplantae; phylum Streptophyta; class Magnoliopsida; order Alismatales; family Hydrocharitaceae; genus Ottelia; species Ottelia alismoides. The sequence goes on from JAZKJV010011368.1 coordinate 821,308, forward strand.
CATATAGGAGGGATGGCATTACAAAAATAGAAACTAATTTAATTTGACCACTAATTATCCTAATTGGACTCAACTAATTAACCGATAAATTTAAAATCAAATCTACGAATAATTGTTGGAGATCACAGGTGATCTCAATTATTTAATTAAAGATCTGACAACTTAAATAAACGTAAATGAAATTGACCATTAAAATTAACTAAAAATTCGGCCCTATCCGTTGGGTCCACGCTGCATCAACTCTCCGCCGCTTTAAAAATTCGTCTCCCGACGAATTACTTGATGTAGATGCGTGCTAGAGAATTCATCCTTGAACTGTAGCTTCAAATGCCTTCAATTAGGTCTTTTTCAATGTTACGTTTGTAGTCCTTTTCAATAGAAGGTTGTCCCTGCAATTTTCGTACCCCTTCAATTAAACTCATATTGAGAGAGTGGCCTTTAACTTTTCCCTTTAAATAAAAACTCATGTCAGGGGGGGCTCTTTGGTAATTTTTCCAAATCAGTTTCCACATTCCCAGGAATTCGTGTTCCGCCAATCTCGGTCCTGTTAGGGTTCGAGCCTTCTTTTTATGTGCAGGAGGGCGGCAGGGGATCTCCGACAGTCTGGCGGCGGCGGCGACTTGGGGCCTCGGGGATGGCGTCAACAGGGAGAGGGGCTGGTGCGCGCGGAGGTGGTTACGCGCGAGGCGGAGAAGCGCATCGAGGGCGGAGCTGCGATCTGCTACAGCGCCGTGGCGGTGGAAGGCGCTCAGCTGGCGGGTGGCGAAGGGCGGTGCGGCTAGGAGAACGGCATGCGGAGGGCTGGGAGCGTTGGGTGCGCACAGGTGGGGGAGGGTAGGGCGCGGGCCGCTGGGAGGGAAACGCAGGCGCGCTTGCCGACATCGAAGGGGCATGCGCAGGTTGCGCATGAGGCGGTGCACAGATGATTTGCAGGTCACGGGCGAGTCCTGGGTTCGGATTGATCGTCGGTTGGTCGAGCCGCATCGTCAGATGGTGGCGTGGTGCGGGGCCAGCGGGGGTGCGTGCCGTGGAGGATGGGGACCTACTTGGACCACAGTTTCAATTACTGGAAGATCGATGAGTTTGTGGCCTTCTTTGTAGAGACTTTCATCAAAAACAGGACCTGAATCTCCGTCTTCTTCTTGTATAGCAGTTGTAACAACTGAATCTCCATTTGGAATGATAATACCTTCTTTTTTTGGACTTAAATCTGGTTGAACAGCAGCAAAAATAGTCTGAATTCTGTCGTTGACGGCGAGATTTTTTTCATCAAAAATCTGGACAGCAGCCGGTTCGTCTTCCACAACGATGTTTTCTTCGTCAAAGTTCGCGGCAGCGGCTTCGGTGGTTGGAGGCTTCGATTGGGCGTCACGGAAGGCCTCAAAGTTAGCCATTAGATCTCGAAACATGGAATGGAAGTTGGTTTGCAAATCACGTAGCATGTGCTCCGTCTCCTTGTTGTAGGCGTCGATGGTGGAGATGGCTCGTCGTGTTTGTTCGGATGAACGATGATGTGTCGGCGCGTGTCGGCGCACATGTCGGTACAGATCGTCAGATCGTAAGGACGATATGTAGGCCGTGCTCTGATACCAAATGATGCAGAAACGATTCGGCGCGTCGACGATAAATAAAATTATTTGGGCGGTGGAATTTCGGTGGAGAAAAGGAGAGGTTGAGAAGAAGAAAACTCGTCGGGAACGAGGGGTTGAAGAAGAAGAACCGTGAAGACCACGTGGAGAGAGGAGAGAAAATAGAGAGGGAGATAAAATCTCAACTTTTCATTAATACTTGACTGATTAAAAACACTGGACCCTCATCCCTTTATATAGGAGGGATGGCATTACAAAAATAGAAACTAATTTAATTTGACCACTAATTATCCTAATTGGACTCAACTAATTAACCGATCAAATTTAAAATCAAATCTACGAATAATTGTTGGAGATCAGGCGATCTCAATTATTTAATTAAAGATCCGACAACTTAAATAAACGTAAATGAAATTGACCGTTAAAATTAACTAAAAATTCGGCCCTATCCGTTGGGTCCACGCTGCATCAGTACATCAGTTTGATAACCAGAAATTGCACAAAGCATTACAGTGGGCAATAACATTTTCAAAGTAAAACCGCTGCCGCTTGAAAATTGCATCATTCCTACCAAGCCAAATAGCCCATAGCGCGGCAAGAAGCTTGGAGACATCATCGGAAGACCCAAGGCCGACCCCACGAATCGACCTCCAAAATTGTTCCGCATCGGATGCCCGGACTTCCAAAATTGTTCCACATCTTATATATTTACATATATTTGTATATTGTCTCATAACGAAATTTAATGAATTAATTGAATTAAAAAAACATTAAGCATCTTTGATTAAGTTTGCTTTTATAAAAAAACGAAAAAAGCAAAGTCAGTCCAAGCATTTTAGTGTGGAAATGTGAAGACTTCTCTAAGGTTGTGGCTCTAATAGATGTTCATAAACTGTAGTGATATACTGCGTGAAGAATATGAGTGTTTGATGTTCAATAGAGGGCAGTTGATCCTTGATGACGCTAATGTCTGAATGATATGCATTTAAGATTTTTGTCTCAATTACATTTAATGTGAGACTTGCATTTGGATGTCAATTCGAGATGATTTTGAGCCTTAATTAACTCACAAACGGAGCTAGATCAATGTCATGTGCATGTTATCATACAAATTGAGTTCAATTGAAAGTGAGCAAAAGTTAAAAGTTAAGATTCATATTTTAGAACTATTTCATGTGCCTTCCCTTTGTCTTTGCGATTATTTGAATTGGTACATGAATGAACTATGCTTTGTGATTAGACTTAATATTGATTGTTAGAGTATTTGGAGCACGTGTCACTTATGTAATAGGTGGGTAAATAGATCCCTCCAGGATCCATTTACCCCGTCTCTGAGTTTAGTCCCACATCTACCAATGGTGGGACTAGAGGCTCTGTGGAGGCTATATAAGGAGCTCCAGACCTCGTGTATCCTTTGAGAAAAAGGAATGCAACATATGGCCCTTTGAGGTCTTCTCCCATGATTTCATCCCGCTCCTTAGGGAGTAGCGTTCCATGTAAAATCCTGTGTGTTATTCCATGTTTTATTTCTTTATTCTGATATGCTTCCGCATTCTCTATTTTCTAACATGGTATCAGAGCGGGTCAATTCTCGAGGATTTCAAGATCTTTATTTATATTCGAGATTCTTTTTGGGGGTCTATGTTCTTAAAATTTTATTAGTTGAAGAATATTATTTGTTCAAGTTTTGGTTCAAGATTTCTAGGGTTTTATGAAACCCTAGATCCACGGCGTCGTTCTCAATAGTAGAATAAAAAATAAAAATAATCATTGAATTCTAATATAACATCAAGGATCTTACTTTTAGTTCGCAATTAGAAAAATCAGGAAATAGAATCATGACTCTACTTAAAAAATCATCACACTGGATTCACTTATAAGGCTAACTAAGCGAGAGGTTGATAATTGACCAACAAGCTCTATTTGTAGTAGGCATGGATTTAGCTGTTGTGGCATTGCTTGTGGTACATGCTGTAACTTTTTCGACATCAGCACAAGATGAGGGCCTCCATTTGCAGATGCCGACGACATAACCAACGGTTAAAAAATAAAAATAATCATTGAATTCTAATATAACATCAAGGATCTTACTTTTAGTTCGCAGTTAGAAAAATCAGGAAATAGAATCATGACTCTACTTAAAAAATCATTACACTGGATTCACTTATAAGGCTAACTAAGCAAGAGGTTGATAATTGACCAACAAGCTCTATTTGTAGTAGGCATGGATTTAGCTGTTGTGGCATTGCTTGTGGTACATGCTGTAACTTTTTCGACATCAGCACAAGATGAGGGCCTCCATTTGCAGATGCTGACGACATAACCAACGGTATGTCGACCATTTCAACGAATAGGCAACAAAATTGGGGGACTATCTTCGTAGATCCTCTGAATATCGACTAATATAGTTGATACACGGGATGTTCGGGCGTTCTTTTTCAGCATGGATTTAAGCAAACATTTGAATTCCATCGGGACATTCCCTACTAGTGACATGTTGCATCATTTGAATGCAATGAGAAATTGGCAAAACCTTCTATATCACTGCTCGGATGTAGTTCAAATTTTGCAAGGATTCTCGTATGAGGAACACATGGGAGTAAATAAGCTAGTTCCATTGGCCGCCCTGATGCAGTCCAAAATTTGCAAGGTTTCTCGCATGATGGAGGTATGCGAGTAAAGAAGCTAATCCAAAAGAGGGTGCAAGGAAGTTGAGGATATGTAGTTGGAATATTGGCACTTTTACTGGCAAATTGATGGAGATAGTAGATACGATGAAAAGAAGGAAGATTCATATAATATGTCTCCACGAGACAAAATGAGTAGGAGATAAAGCAAGGAGGATCGAGAAAACATGCTTTAAATTATAGTATTCAGGTAAAGAGAGGGATAGAAATGGTGTTGGAGCGGTTGTTCGTAAGAATTTGAAGGTGAGGTGCAAAGATTTAGGGATTGGATTATTTTGCTAAAATTGCTGATGGAAGAAGAAGTTATGAATATAGTCTCAGTTTATGTGTGGTAAGTTGGTTTGGAGGAAAGGATTAAACATGCTTTTTGGGAGGATTTGGATAAGATTATGTAATGAATCCCACAAAGAGAGATGGTTTGCATAGGTTGAGATCTTAATGAACATGTAGGAAAGGATGCTTCAGGGTATAATAGTGTTCATAGAGACCATGGCTTCGGGGAAAGAAGTGAAGAGGGAAAAGTCAATCTGGATTTTGTAACAACTTGTGACCTTTTCATAACAAACACTCTCTTCAAGAAGATGGAGGAGCATTTAATTACTTATAAGAGTGGTTTGACTAAAACACAGATAGATTACTTTGCGATGAGGAAAAGAGATACGTTGTCTTGCAAAGACTGCAAAGTAATCCCGAGAGAGAGCTTGACATCTCAACACCGTTTGCTAGTCATGGATGTGCAAATAAAAGGATTGGCAAAGAAGATGATGGTTCCCAAGATCATTAAAACTAAATGGCGGAACCTTCAATTGAAGCAATCAAGCTTCAAAGAGAAGTCCTAAGAAGACTTATCTTGGAATTGTAACGAAAATACAAACAAGATGTGGGAGGCAGTATCATCTTGTATCCAAATGGTAGCCAAAGAGATGTCAGGCGAGTTTAAGGGAGGAGTTCCATGCCAAAAGGAGGCTTGGTGCAAGAGAAGCTTAAAATTAAAAGAGCTTGCTTTAAAGCTATGTATATGGATAGAATCAATGAAATTGTCACAAGCTACAAAATAGCAAAGAAGGAAGCAAATAAGGTTGTAAGTGAAGCTAAGTCAAAAGCTTAGGAAGTTTTGTATAAAAGCTAGACTCGAAGGACGGTCAAAAGGATATATTCAGATTGGCCAGAGTAAGAGAGAAAGACTAGAGATCTTTCTCAAGTGAGATGCATCAAGGATGAGGAAGGACATGTGCTTGTTATTCAAAAGGATATAGGGACTAGATGGAAGCAGTATTTCTATAATTTTTTCATTGGAGAAGGGAACAAAGACATTATTTTGGGAGATCTTGCTAGTAGCAATGTTTTTAAACAATGTGAGGAGTATCGAGGTGTTTTACTGGTATCACCTCGAGGTGTAAGCCTCACCGTAGAAAGAAAAAATCGTAAAACATGTTAAATAATCATAATTACATTTGCAAGTTCTAGAAATTAAATAGCTTTGATAAAAAACATAACTTTGAGACATTTCAAGGCTAATTTCGTATTGCAAACATCTAGGTTGGCACTGCCTGGGAGCTAAACTATCTTAAATCCCAATCAAAACATAAATAATTTGACCATCAAAATGCATGAATGCAAATAAAGCAAATTCAAATATAAACAAGTTATCATTGCATATCTAAACATCGATGTCACATCTCTAAACAATAGGAAAATATTAAAGTTAAGTATAAGCTGTTGTAAGTTGTTAAATAACTCTCTTCTTTTGGACTCTCAAATTATAAAGAGTTAAACAAATATAGATTTGCAAACACAACAATGTGTTAGTCTCAGTAATAATAAAGTTCTGAATAAAATTTAACTAAAGGACATGGATGTCCATACCTTTTTTAAAAGTTGGTTGATGTATGCATGCTAATCAATTGAGAAAGACAAAAGAGTAATCAATTATCACTTTTTACTTTACCCCAAGAATTGGGTAATAAAATACTTGAATATTGCATGTAATGACCATCCTTGTACGTGCATGCTTTGATGTGTATTATTTTGGTCCCGACTGATTAGAAGTAAAGATGAGACATCACTCTTCCAAATTTAGGTTCAAGTAGGGGGCTCAGTTTGTTGATCACTTTGAGTAGGAAGGTGGGAGAATCTCTACTAAGAGAGCTTATGATGAACTAAGGAGAGTAGCAGAGGTATGGGATGTGGAGTTTTGCCCTGACATGAAGTTGGTATAGGTAGCTAAGATTCCATGTAGAGTCAAGATTTTTCTTTGGTGCCTGAGAAGGGACCGCTTGTGCGACAAGGCAAGGAGGGGGGTTATTTGACTTGGAGGATACACAATGTGACAGGTGTGAGGGGCAGATTGAGGACGCGGACCATTTATACTTCAAATGTGCGACGTCTGCACAGGTATGGAGGGAGGCCGGTCTCCCTTGGGTGGGAGACTGGTGGGGCAGTTGCTTTCTGGATGTCGCTTCATGCGATGGGGAACAACTCCATGGATGACTACTCCAAACCATTTGCAGTTCTTTGGGCCATCTGGACTGGACAGAATGACATGATCTTTAACAACCGAAGGTTTTATTCGAAAAATGTTGTTTCTCATTGTAAAGTGCTTTTTAACTTTTGGGCCCCATGGTAATGTACTCTAATCTCTTTTAAAGAAATCATTTTTGCGGTGACTCCCTGATGAACGCGAAACTCACCTCTTTAATAATCGATAATTGTAGTATAGGAGGCAAAAATCGGTCGATCAAAATACCACAATCTTTGAATGTTGTGGAGTATTTTTACTTGGCAAGTGTACCAAGGTCGAACACAGGGAACGGTGATTCTTAGTTGCGTGGTTTTAAATCAAATTAAATAACTAACTTAATGCTTGATTAATTTATGCATTTAGAAAATATACAATCTAATGAGATGCAAATGCAAGGAAAACCATTCAGCACAGGATCTGGGATTTAGAATTATGTTCCAAAAGATGTTAATTGATAACCTCGAAATTTATCACAGATCAAAAGCTATAATTCAAGAGAAATAATCATAGTGTCAATAAATAATCTCGTATGTTCTGAGCTCTGATAAAAATTTCTTCTAAATTCCCTGTAGATTAATCCTCAATCGATAAACATTAACTTTGGGAAATAATTTCTCAATCTTCCTTTCCGAAGCCCCTGCTGCACAGAATCAATCCTCAATAAATAATTATTAAATAATGTATGAGGATTTATTTCACACATTTTTCTCAATGGAGTCATTGCATAAATATCATTGATTCCTCAAAATGAGCCTGCATATACCAACAGAGATTCTCAAATAATAATTAACAATAAACCACCTTAGATATGTTCACAAGCTATGCTAAATGATAGAGCATGAAAATAGCTTCAAAATGACATATTATATGTTAAAAACAGAGTTCGGATGAAAAAGATATGATAAAAATGAAATTTCAGGGACTGAACTGTAAATAAAATAAAAGTTTTCTTTCAAAAAGGTCCCTGGAGGGGCTTATCTGTAATTTATAAATGTTGGAGGGGCCCAGATGTAATTTACCCCTGGCGGGAGTATTTCTGCAAATTCTGAAAACGCCAGGGGTCTTGACGCAATTTTCACCAAGCGCACATGCGTAGCACGTGCGCCAGGAGGCTCGGAGGCGGGCTAAGGTTCGGGCGGCCTGAAGCTGAGGTTCGGGGACCCGGCGCGCAGGCTCGGGGAACTGAAGCAGAGGCTCGGATGCGGAGCTCAGGCTCGGATGCCCCGAGCCTCAAGGCTTGGAGATGGCTCGGGGACGCGCCACGTGTTAGCACCGTGGCCGTTGGATCAAGACCTGCTCCTGATCCAACGACACCTGTACAAAGATGCACAACCCTATCAGGGGCGGCGCAGCCCAGGCGTGGGGGCGAGCGGGGCGGAGGCGTCGCGATGCAGCCGAGGCGCAGGGTGGTGGCCGCTCGGAGGCAGGACGCGGGCCGGTGGAGGCGATGCCACACCTCGACCGATACACGGCGTGAGGGCGGTCGACGCTGTGGTGTGCGGCGGGGAAGCGGGGGCAACGCTTGCTCGGAGTTGATGCTGGCGAACCGCAGCGGGCGGAGGGTGGAGCGTTGTTCCTGCAAAAGATTTAGCCAAACAAAGGGGTAGGGGGTTGACGCCGTTGCGCGGGGGCGCGCGGGGGCGGCGAAGCTCCACCAACGGCGAAGCGCGGGGGACGAACGAAAGGGGAGGGCTTCCAACCAATGTGAGGCTGGGGTCGTTGGTGGAACAGCGGGGCGCGAGGGGGCAGATTTGAAGCAGGGGGAGGAATGGAAGGGTGAATACCTGGGATAAATATGGTATGCTCGACGGTCACTCGACCGGAACTAGGGAGCAGCTTCGAAGGGGAAGATTGCACAAGGCGCAGGCCTTGGATCACACTGCTAAGTGGGTTGCCGCTGTCACCGGTCAAGCTGGAGGAAGGACGGATGGCGGCGAATGGTGGCTCTCCATGGGTTTTGTAGGAGCTGGAGGCGTAACGGCCGGAGGGTGTGGGCGGCCGGAGGTGGAGCGGCGGCGGTTATGGTGGAGGTGGAGTGGAAGGGGCGAGCAGCTGGAGGGAAAGGGAGAGGTTGATCACGTGCCGCGCACGTGCGCGCGGGAGGAGAAGGCGGCACGTGCGTGGCACGTGCGCCAGGAGAGAAGACGGGGGTCACGTGCCTAGCACGTGACCCGGGGGAGGGGGCTGAAGTGAGAAGAAGTGGGTGCCACGTGGTACGCCCTGGAGCTGTCACGTGGCACCAAAAAAATTTCGAACTTTAACGATGGAGAAGAAGTAGAAGGAGACCTCGGATCGAAAAAATTTCTTCACAAAAGTTGTTCGTCTCGATGAGATCTACAACTTTCATGAAGGACTCATGAGCAAAAGAGGTCATCTGTATGAAGTGGTATTTTTGGTGGTTTTCTATGTGTATAGAAAATCGTATTTTGGGGGTTTTATAATTTTTTGTGGTTTTAGAGTGGATAAAAAATCTAGAAAAAATACGATAAAATACAAGAAAATCATCTTGCTTGAATTGGCGCTTGACCATATGGCCTCGGATGAGCAGATGGAAGCTGGGCTCGGAAGATTACACACTAATCTATTTTTTGGATTTTTAATAAATAAGAAAATAGGAAAATAAAATAGAAGTAAGAAAGACACCACTTTTGTACAGACTCACAACGAACGCTTGGACTCGGTTAGTTTCTTTGATTTCAGTTTTGATCTGAATTTGGATTTTTGTGTCGTTTAATAAAACTTTCATCAAAGAATAATAATTAAGAAGAAATGAAATTAAAAGGGTTAATTATGTACATAAAAACTCAAGTCAAAAATAGCAAAAAGTTAAAATACGCAAAAGAGGCCCAAAACCCAACTTTCACATATGAGCTCCGAATTTTACGAAATTGGTCTTGTTTTGAAGGTATTTGAAAATGGAGTACCTTAAAAGTGAGTAGATCATCGGACACTGTATGTGGGAGATATGCACATTTTAGTCTGTCAGATGTGAAATTAGACTTTGGAATTATTTGACACTTATTTGGGTTAGTAATTTTTTGTATTTTTTATTTAATAAGGTTAGTAAAATCTACACAATGGAGGTGGTTTGGGGTCAATTGGAGTTAGGAGGAATTATTTACAAATGTGAGAAGTTAGCGGCTTTTTGGGCTAATTTACACTTGGGATTTTTAATGCAATTATGCATGATGAAATGCAAATATTATTTTTTTTAAAGCCCCAAAAAAGGGGAGACACTCAACGGTGTTCACCCCAATATATTAAAAAAAGAAAGAAAAAAAATGTACAAGACAGTCTGAAGCTATACAGAGAGGCACGACAACCACCAATAAACGAAAAGAAACTCAGGCCCTAGCTGATGCCCCAGTCCTCCACGAACCTTGCACTGCGAATAAGCACGTTTTCCTTGTAAAAGCGCTGGCTCGAGAACAATGCCTCATTCCGTCCTAGCCAGATCGACCACAACCTCGCCACCGGAATCAATTAAGTGTCTTCTATCTCTATTCCTGTTCAGGAACATCGAATCACAGAAGGCCATCAAGTCGACTGTTCTCACCCAATCCACAATCGGATCCTCCCACAGCCCTCTTACCTTCGGGCACTCGAAGAAAATGTGCTCAAGAGATTCCACTGCCACCTCGCACAGCACACAGAGATTGGACACATTTAGCAAGAACCTAGAGCATCGGTCTCTCGTCAAAAGCCTCCTCCTGCGGAAGAGCCATAAGAAGAAGCCAATGCGCAAAGGTAATCTTAGCTTCCAGAAAAAGCAGCAATCCCGCACCAATGAGTCAGAGCGCACCAGCGGTGCGAAAGCCAACGCCCCATAGGCCTTGCGCGTGGAGAAGATGCCGTCCCTCCAGACCCAATGGTCCTGCCCATCGGAAGGTCCATCAGCAACACCAAGGACGTCATGAAGGGCAAGAAAGTCATCTAGTGTCTGATCCGAGAAGTTCGTCCCGAAACGAGGGCACCAACACCCATTCTCCCAACAAGAGGCGACGGAGGCCTCCTTGTCAGCTGCCATCGCAAAAAACCGCGGGAAACAAGCATTCAAAGGATTACACATGTATGAATGCTAATGATGCTTTGTTAATGATTAAATGCATGTGAATATTGGGGAACAGAGCCTAAATGACCAATTTTAGCATGATGAATCCGAGATTCATCACTCCCACCTTGGAAGTTCACCCTCTTTTATATTCGAAAAAAAAGTAGGGAGCTTGCATCCAAACATTTCAATAAAGAAATCATTTATGCTTGATTCATACTTAAAAGTAGATGTATTAGATTCAAGGAATCAAGACTCAATTTTTTGTTCATGTTGATTTATAAAGAACATAGAGAATAAAGTAAAAATAAGCTTAATAGGTTAATAAAATGCACAATAAATAAATTTTTTGTTCATATTAATTAAAAAATAATCAGGTAAAAATGATATTAATATGTTGATAGACTGTCAAATAAATGCATTATATACACCAGCTTCTTGGTGCTAGAGTGTTAGTTAAATGCTTTTAGTTAATTGCGAGCTCAAGGAATTGAAACTACTTGTCTATTAAAGACGAAAAGCTCACAATCAAAGAAAAAAGAAGAATATATAGCAGAAAACAAATGAAAAATCAGATGAAGTCTGAAGCAGCGCCTCGAAGCTTGCCTCGAGGCACGTTTTTAAAAACAATGGCTGATAATGAATGTTACCATGCCAGCTATAGACGAATACAAATGAAGTAGAGGATGTTTTAAAGGTTATGAAACCTAGGAAACGGGTAGGACCTGATGACATTCCTATAGAAGTTTGGAGAGTTCTAGGTGAACGAGATTTGACTTGGCTCACATATTTATTCAATGTTATTTGATGAATCAAGAAAATGTCAGAAGAATTGAGGAGAAGCATTGTGTCGCCTCTTTATAAGAATAAAGGGAATATTCAAAATTGTTCGAATTACAGAGGTATCAAACTGATGAGTCATACTATGAAAATTTGGGAACGTATGATCGAAAGAAGATTGATGCTTGTTTCCAAAGTAACTGAAAATCAATTCAGGTTCATGCCAGGTCGCTCACTAATGAAGGTATGCACTTGTTGTGGAGAACAATGGAGATTTATTGAGTTAAAAAGAATAACCTCCATATGATTTGTCTTGACTTGGAGAAGGCTTGTACCCACATAAATGGTATGGTAGTAGTGCAGTGTGTCTACCACCCAAACGACCAAGGTTCAAATCGCCCTTGTGTGGGTTGTGTTAGGTGGTCGACAACCAGCATAAAAATTAGTCGAATCTTTCAACATAGATTTGAAATCCATGACCCTCCTTATAGCGGGAGAAGGCTTTGCCATTTTGTTGAAGAAAGCTTATGATTTAATCCCACGGAAGATATTATGGAGAGTTTTGGAGAAGAGACAAGTACATGTCCTATACATTAACCTTATAAAGGATATGTATGATGGTGCTTTATCTTGTGTAAGGATCTAGTATAGGAAGACTGACTATTTTAACATCAGCATCGATTTGCATCAAGAGTCTGCTTCGAGTCCATTCCTTTTTACGTTGATTACAAGTGAGTTGAATAATCACATTCAGGATGAGATACCTTGGTGCATGTTTTTCGTCGATGATATTGTGTTGATTAATGAGACAAGAAATAGAGTAAATGAGAAGCTAGAGGTTTGGAGACATGCCTTAGAGACTAAAGGATTACGTATAAGTAGGGTAAGACGGAATATATGGAGTGCACATTGGATTAGTGAAGGACTCTAGGTGAAGATTGGAGACGATACCATTCAGAGGAAAGATTATATAGATACTTGGGATCTATTTTGCAAAAAAAATGAGGAAATTGATTGAGATGTTACTCAGAGTAAATGCAGGTTGGTTAAAGTGGAGAGGGGCCTCTACTGTTCTTTTTAATAAGAAAATCCTTTGAAAATCAAAGTAAAGTATTACAAAGCTGCCGTGAGACCTACTATGCTATATGGATCATAATGTTGGCCTGTGAACCATAAGCACATGTGTATAGAATGACAATAGCGGAAATGAAAATGCTAAGGTTGATGTGTGGTCATACACGAAAAGATTAGATTTGGAATGAAGTTGATGTGGTTTCGATAGAGGATAAGATGAAAGAAAATCGCTTAAGATGGTTTGGTCATTTACAAAGGAGGACGATTGAAACGCCAGTTAGAAGATGCGAGATTTGGGATGTTGAGTCGGTTAAGAGAGGGCGAGAAAGGCCCAAGAAGTATTGGAATGAGATTATCTGAAGGGATCTTAGTTATTTGGATTTAAACTCGAGAATGATCCAAAACAGTTCTGAATAGATGCAAATAATCTATATAGCCAACCCTACTTGATTATGGAATAGGCTTTGATGTTGTATAGGTGAAATAAAGTGCAACAACTTTGTAAGGAGGGGTTTTTTACTGCCGCTATTATTTCTTTTTTGTTTTTTTCTGTCTTCAAAATTAGATGAATACTTATTTTTTTACTTTCATTAAGTAACCTTCTTTTATTACCATTATTTCTTGATAAATAATGTAATAACCTACTATCAATTTTAATATACAAAATTTACATAATTATTTAGGAACTTCTACTTCTGAGCTTTTCCAACAACACTTGTGCTCCTAACTGTTTTGCAATTCCACGTGTGCCCATATATTCTTACAAAACTCGCAATATTGCTCTTATGTATTGTATTATAGGGGCGTAAGTGTAATTATAGAGGGCACTACTGTGATTTTTTTACGAAATAAGGTAATTGCAAATGAGTTAGGGGATCCGTGTTATTGAAAGAACTCGGGGAAGCACGTGTAGATCTCCGTTAATTAATATAATTTCTTATATAATAGAGGTGCATGATTTTATGTATTAACTTCTTTTGAACCCCCAAATGTTAGATGACTGAGAAATACATTATTAACACATTTAAGAATTAATAAAAACTCGATTAAATGAAACTTATTAATTTTAATCAGTTTTGACATGATCCAGAATTTCGCCGGCATGCTGGTGGCTTGCCCTTGGTATGTCATGCATCGATTTCATCACTTAACACCTTAATGATGGGCACCCACTATTCCGTTTAGTTAAACCGACTAGTCGGCCTAGTCGTCCTACTTTTACAACCTTGGGGCGTGCGATAGAGTATAGAGTTGGATAATATGGTTGTAGCCCAAGGTAACATTGAGTTGATGTGGGTACATTCAGTCGTCAGCGACATATATCTCGTTAATTGACATGTAGAGGTGAAAAAAATGGTGAAGCCTTCTCCTACTTTAAATAGGGTCGGTTACATGTATTCTTGCTCAAATCCTGTTGGAAGATCCGAATAGTTTTTACGATGGTTGTTGGGCCGGCTACCTAACGCAACCCTACAAGGGGGGATTTGAACCTTGATCTTTTGGGTGGTAAACACACTTCACTACCACCCAAACATATAGAGCTGAGACATGATAATAAAATTGTCATGTTCTTAGCCAACAAGTAATCATTTAATGAATGAACAAAACTTGTTAAAATTTATCATTATATGTGGGACTTGATTAAAAATGGATTTATATATACCAAGTTAGTTTGTTAAAAAAACCCAGTGGCTGACCTCTTAACAAAGCTCTTCTCGGAACCAATTCAAGAGTGTTTCTCCATGCTTGAGCTTAACTGACATCCATGCTTTAGCTTGGGAGAGAGTGTTAAAGTTCTCCCTTTCAGTTTGGTTATTTTTAGTTTCGTTGTTTTCTTGTTCTGATTAAGATTTTGCTTGTAATTTTTTTCACTATCCTCTCTATAGAGGACAAGGGTTCTTAATGAGATTAACTCATTCCCGATTTTCAACTTTATTACGGATTTTTTTAAAAAGAAACACAAAAATTTTAGGGCTACTTTCCCTTTAAGGAGTTAAAAATGTTTGCACTTGAGATTGGTTTGCACTTTCTACCCCTTTCGGATGAAGGATAACAGGTAAGGTTAAGTGGAGATTATCTCTCTTTTGTGTTGGGTTGGAAGAATAGAGTTTGGAAGAATAATGTGGGATAAGAGTTATTGTTTGTTCTCAATCATTGATATTTTTAATGATCATTGGTAGTTTTATTAAAATTGACAATACTAGAGAGTAGTTTGGTAGAAGTACATCAAGTAGATAAAGTCCATACACATACACCATTATTAGTGACTACTGCATATTTAATCTTCATTTTAAGCGATTCATTATTTCATCCATTTGATGTAATGATTGGAAATGTTTATTCTTTTAGTTCATGTATCTCCAAGCTACACTCTACCAAATGCAATTGTTTAGCTAAAATATATAATTTATATTTTATATGTGCATTATTTCACACACACGTAGGAAGATCTTAAAGCCAGCCGGTTAAACGATCACGGGGACTATCCATTCTTGCCATTCTTGTAGAATATTGCCAGCCAGTGGACTGGAATTCGCATATATGTGTAAATGGCAGTTCTCTGGCTGGGAGGCAACCATGTCCAGCAAAGAGTGTGAGAGCTGAGGGTCATGGCGATGATGGGAGGTAGTGTTTAGCCATTCAGAATACAAGTCTAAGGAGTTCGAAGAATGTATAACTCATACTACTATTTTGTTCCTGTATAAGCCTCGATATGACCCTGGAGCGATTTAATCTGCGGCGACGATGCCATGTAACTAGACCCATCTAATATGAGCATAAGCATCGTTTTGGTATACATATTGCTGAACAAGAGATTGATAATGAAAGTAACTTGATATGTGTATAATATATCATATAAGTGCTGGATGGGATATATGTAGCAAGTTTTAATACTAAACCCTTTCAAATTCTGACTTCTTAACCAGTCGGTAAAATATATATATCGTATGACGTTTCCTCTTTCTCATGGCAGCTGATTCTGGACATGCACTTCATTGTTGAGATCACTGTATGTGGTGGCTATCCATCAAAAATTGTGCAGAGAATCGTACCAGCTATAATAACGCGTGCGATAGAGATCTTCTCTAAAAAGGGTATTGACCCGCAAAGGTACACATCTTGGCCAAATTTGGTTTGTGTTTTGGCATTGCTCTATCAACTGAGGTGAGCCAATTGATTTTGTAGCGCCCTTCCCGAGGATGAATGGTTCGTAGATGCTGCAAAAACTTCCATACACAAACTTCAGCAAGGGCTCTCTGAGTTGGAGATATCAGATATAGACGAAGGGCATATAGTTTTGCACGATGATATCTCGGATTCGGAAGGAACAACTTCCAGTGTCTTGACTGCGCATTCTGGCGAGTCTTTTGCTTCAGCTAACATGGGTGAGACCGAAAGTCCAGTTTACACAGATTCAGAGCCTTAGATTGTTAGTTGGGTTGTTTAAACGTGCAGTGTGCAAGTGACTGTAATCATACAACTGTGAAGGCTGCGTGGTTCCTCATTGCTCATAATGATGAATGTTTTACGAAACTTTACAGTTGATGGAGGGGAACATTGTATACAATTGTTGTATTTGTAGATGGCCCAAGTAGCAACAGCTCTGCAACTTCCCTTTTCGCACAACAGGGGCAATGGAGATGCGGCGGATAGCATTTCCAAAGTGCAGTGAGGAAGTTGATAGATTAATTGGTAGTTCTTTCTTCATTCATGGGCTTAGAGAAGCTAGTGTAATTTAGTAACTCGTTATATCTCTAATGTAAAAGCCAACCAGCCGTGGTTCATGTTAGATCATGTCGAGTATCATCGTTTGTTTGCGTGTGATGTTATCATGATCCTGAGCATTGATTCATACATATGTTTCTTTCTCTTGTTATCATGTGTGTTGTAGCTTGGCTGCAATATTGGTCAGTTGTTTAAGAAGAAAGAAAAGGTATTGACAAGGTTTAACTGCGTGTAAAAGGCAAAAAAAATCACATAAATCATTGGCGTCGTAAGCCTAATGATCCCGACCTGCATCCATGTCATTATTGAGAAAAGTCAATCTTATTAATAAGTAAAATTTGTATCTAACTTGGTTTCATGCTACTATCAGAGGAGCTTAAGCTTTAAGTTGTTGAACAGTCATTCGATATTCTTCTAAATCTTTTGAGATTAGTTACATAGGGTTCATCAAAATTAATTGTCAAAATATTTCCATTCAGACGAGGATAAGAAATAAGTAGGAATAAAAAATATGTATGATTTATTTTGACAAATAAGGAGAGAATAACTACTGTAGAAAGAGTTCCAATGAACGTTATGGTTGTGAAACCTCGTACTTTGAAATATCATTCTCGGTTCTTAAATAGGGCAAATGGACAGTCCATTGAGTAGGGCTCTCAATCTTTCCAACGAGCTCAAGAACATAAAAATTTGAGTTCCAAAGCTCAAGTTACGACTATTTTAGTGAGTTCAGGTTTAGATCCATTGGATATCTGAATCGAGATCCAAATCAAGATCTAGATATGGGGTTTCTGCACTATAAAAGAACTTTTTGGCTGCACCAAACCCTAATCTCACTAGAGACTTCGTTGGATCATTGTGTCAGATTGACAATCCAAAGTTGTCGATGCGTCGAGAAGGTCAAGCTCATCCCATATGCATGTACTCGTCACCAATGGGCATCGTATGTACCATTTTCTCACAACGTAAGTTCCAAGGTGGTTTTTGGAGGTAATGATACCTCCTTCCCTCTTGTTGTTAGATTCCCACATTTTAATTGTTCCTATATGCACGCATGCTCTTAAATAGGAGAGATCCATGTAACAAGTTAAATGATTCATGAGTTTTTTTATAGCCATGTTTTGAAAGAGAATGTCGTAAATATAATATATGAGGGATGGGCGATGTGTTGTACTCATCAAATGGGAATGTAAATATTGTTATTATGGTTGTTTAAGGGTTTTAGATAAAAAAATTTAGAGTCCCATGTGACTGTTTTACGAAATAGAATGCATTGTGAGAAAGAAAGAGATCCAAATAAGCTTTCCAATTCACCCAAGAACGCCTCAATCGGAGTTGTGTAGCTCTTGAAATCAATTTCAGAAATTGGGGTTAAAATCATGCAAATACTGTGAAACCCTATAGCAGGTCACCATAACAGGTCGCCTTAGTAGGTCACCATAGCTGATCACCCATACTACGTCACCTCTGTCGAGTCACGATAATGGGTCACTCAAAGCAGGTCACCTAATGGCAGGTCACCATAGTAGGCTACCCATACAAGGTCACTTCAAGGCAAATCACCTTAGCAGTCACCCTATAGATATACTGGAAACGTTACGAATGTTACGGTGGAAATGTTACAAACATTGTGGAAATGTTGCAAACTTCAGATCATTGCATGGCATGTCATCATAACAGGTCACCCATGCTTTGTCACATCATGCAGGCAGGGCCGTCCCTGACATTTTGTGGGCCTTGGGCAAAAGGAAAAACATGGGCCCTTATAAAAAAATTATAATACAATTTTATAAAATTAGTAAACTTCTTATAAAAAAATCTTAAAATTTACAAAGACACGTGGATGGTTATGGCCACCGAGCATCAAACAATAAGATATGAACTAAAATTAAATCCTTGTCGAGCTACAGTGGACATGACTAAGATCTGTTCTGCGTTGGAGGGCAAAAGGCCCACAAACAACCTATGATTCGTGAGAGAAAGTGGGGTTTGCTGGTTTGGAATCCGGTCGTTGGATGATGATTGCAATGGTAGGATGGATTGGGGACTTGGATCTCGGCTTGGTCCATTTAGAATCAGAGGTTTGATGATTCGTGAGAGAGAGAGAGAGAGAATTTGATGATATGACTTGAGAATGACCGAACAAGAAATGTCATTACCTATTGAGATAATATGGAAGGGGAATCATCGATTGTTGGGAATTTAAGAGTGGGAAAATTGGTAGAGTATGGATATTAAAATGAGCCCCTAAAGTTGATGGGCCCTAGGCCTATGCACCTCGAGACAACCCTCAGGGCCGGCCCTGCATGCAGGTCATCCTCTGAACATATTGAAACATCAAAACGTTGTGGGAAAACAATATGAAAAATGTTATGTACGTTAGGTCACATGTCTTCGCATTAGGTGGGCACCCATTGATTTCGTGACACCCACCCTATAAGAATGAGTATGCAAGTAATTAATCCCATGATAATAAATAATCCATGTGTCCTAAGAATCTAAGATCAAAATCTTGAAAATGCCAATGATACAAAATACTAACATATTTTCGAGATGCATTTGCTAAAATGATTGGGTATATGATCAGTCATGTTTAGTATGTGAGATTTCACGATGATAAAGTAGCATGGAGCTAGGCACCACAAAGAATGAACATACACCCTTGGGTCTCAGGTAGAAACCTACGTGATCGTAACAACAATTGCACTGACAGGTTGACACATAGTACTTGGCATCTGATGTAACATTCATGTGCCTACTTGACGGAGTTTGATGTCAAGTTGCGTGGCTGATAGTTTATGTTTCGCTTCATACATGGAGTTAGTACTTAGATGCTAGTTAGTGTTAGAGTATACTAATTAGAATGGATGAGTGTTAGTGTTACAATGGCAGTCACTACTGGAAAAAGTGGATATTTGTGTTGCATCATTTTACGGTCGGAAAAAGTGAATATTTGTGTTGCATCATTTTACGGCCGCCATTACTACCTTTTGTTGATGGCCTTTTATTGATGACAGTCAGAATGCAACCGTCGTATATGAGGTCTTTTATAATTTAATTGGTAAAGTTATTATTGACGATGGCTAGAGAACCGTCGCTAATAATAAATCGATGTAAAAGCATATCGTGATGGACTACCAACCACCGCGGAAAAGTTGCCCTAATTCCAGAAATAAAGTTTCAATCCCTCCTCTCTCATAGGTTTCTCCTTTCATTCGCCAAGTGGATTGCAGCAGACTCTGCTGCAATCCACGGATGGCTGACACGTGGCGCGGATTTGATCCAACGGTCCGCCCCCACTCCTCCTCTCTCCTGAATCCCTCTCGCCCCCACCCCTCCCGAATCCCTCTCGCCCCCGATCATCTCTCCCTCGCCGCCCTCTCCGCCTACCCCGACTCTCTCTCGCCCATCCCCGAGCATCGCCGCCTCTCGCCGCCTCTCGTCCCCCTCGCCGCCCACCCGTCGCCTCTCGCCCTCTCTCGACCATCGCCGCCTCGTCCCCCTCGCCCGAGACCCCCCTCGCCACCCACCCACCGCCTCTCGCCTTCTCTCGACCATTCACTATCCTCTCCCACTGTTGTTCTCACTGCCCAACAATGGATCCCTCCGGCGACATCTTAACGTACGTCGTCAAGAAGGTCGGAGATGGACAGAGAGCAAGAGCATACCAAAACATGCACATATATACAAAAATACGCACATATATACCAAAGGACCATTTATCCAATTCGAGCCTCTTCCATACCAAAACAAGCACAAATACACCAAAGGGAACAGTTCCATACAACAGAGATCACAATCATACCAAAACTTGCACATATATACAAAAACACGCACATATATACCAAAGGACCATTTATCCAATTCGAGCCTCTTCTATACCAAAACGAGCACAAATACACCAAAGGGAACACTTCCATACAACAGAGATCACGACCATACCAAAACTTGCACATATCTACAAAAACACGCAAATATATACCAAAGGACTATTTATCCAATTCGAGCCTCTTCCATACCAAAACGAGTACAAATATACCAAAGGGAACACTTCCATACAACAGAGAGCAAAAGCATACAAAAACTTGCACGTATATAAAAAACACGCACATATATACCAAAGGACCATTTATCCTAGTAGAGCCTCTTCCATACCAAAACGAACAAATATATACCAAAGGAGTCACTTCCATACAACAGAGAGCAAGAGCATACCAAAACTTGCACATATATACAAAAACACGCACATATATACCAAAGGACCATTTATCCAATTCAAGCCTCTTTCATACCAAAACGAGCATACATATACAAAAATACGCTTCTTCCTATGAAGTGCATTTACATATATCTTTGAGTTCATACATATATTTTTGAGTTCATACAAAAATACGCTTCTTCCTATGAAGTGCGTTTACATAACCTAGACAAAGATGGGTGGTGTTTTCCTCAATATTATCGGAAGTATATGAGAGGCATCACATTAGAGCCCCGGGACTCTTCTCATGAGCACTCCTCCAAACATCTAGGAATTGAATCTTCTTAGCCTCCTTAACTGCCAACTCAAGAATCAAGTCATGGACACGACATTTTCTTTCATACTTCAAGTGCAAATATCCTTCAACAACTTGAATCAAGCAACAACCCAGGCAGTATATTCAAAGCTTGAAGATGATCGAAGTAGCTTATAAACCTTCTTGGCGAGAGTGGTTTTACCAAGGCCGCCCATCCCCACGATGGACACAATCGATTTCCTGCTTCCCTCACGAACAAGCAGTTTGGTCACTGCCTCCACATGGTGCTTCAAACCCACATCCGCTCAACGGTGTCGGCGCTCCTTGTGTTGAGAAACTTGATGTCATAGGTTTCCTTCCACCTCTTGAAATCGGCAACATCCTCCTTCAGTTATGCAATTTGCGTACCGAAGTCGTGGCGCCATTCAGAAAGAAAGTCAGGGAGGAAGGATTCCGGTGTAGCATCACCAACGTGGAGAGACAAGGTGTCGACGATGTCCTCGGCATGGAAAGCCATCTCCCTTACTTCGTTGATCTATGTTTCCACTATGGCTTCCTTCGGTTGGACGTTGGCAGCATCCTCAAGGAAGGCCAGCATTGCCCCGAGCTCGTTTTGCACCCACTCGAGATACCAAAAGCACCAAAACGAGCACATATATACCAAGGTGGACACTTGCATACAACAGTGACCACATCCATACCAAAACTCGCACATATATACAAAAACATGCACATATATACCAAGAGACCATTTTATTCAAGTAGAGCCTCTTCTATACCAAAACGAGCACATATATACCAAAGTGGACACTTGCATACAACAATGACCACATCCATACCAAAACTCGCACATATATACAAAAACACACACATATATATACCAAGAGACCATTTATCCAAGTAGAGCCTCTTCCATACCAAAACGAGCACATATATACAAAAGAGGACACTTGCATACAACTGTGAGCACATCCATACCAAAACTCGCACATATATACAAAAACTCGCACATATATACCAATAGACCATTTATCCAAGTAGAGCCTCTTCCATATCAAAACGAGCACATATATATCAAAGTGGACACTTGCATACAACAGTGAGCACATCTATACCAAAACTCGCATAAATATACAAAAACACGCACATATATACCAAGGTATTTATCGAAGTAGAGCCTCTTCCATACCAAAACGAGCACTAACATACAAGAGAGGACACTTGCATACAACAATGAGCACATCCAAACCAAAACTCGTACATATATACAAAAATACGCACATATATATCAAGAGACCATTTATCCAAGTAGAGCCTCTTTCATACCAAAACGAGCACATATATACAAAGTGGACACTTCATACAACAACAATTACATTCATACTAAAACTCACACATATATACAATAACACGCACATATATACTAAGAGACCATTTATCGAAGTAGAGCTTCTTCCATACCAAAACGAGCACCGATATACAAAAGTGGACACTTGCATATAATAGTGAACAGATTCATACCAAAACTCGCACATATATACAAAAACACGCATAGATATACAAAAATACGCTTCTTCCTATGAAGTGAGTACATATATGTTTGAGTTAATACAGAAGTTCATATCTAAAGTCCAAAAAATGTGAATTCTCATGTTCTCATATACCAATCTTTCTTTCCATACAAAAAAATTCCAAAAAATTTGGCTTGGCAGCGATGGTCGGGGGCGAGAGAGGGTCGAGGGCAAGAGGCGACGATGGTCGGGGTGATCGGCGAGAGAGGGCTTGGCGGCGAGGTCGTGGGCGGGCGAGAGAGGGTCGGGGAGGCAGCGATGGTCGGGGGCGAGAGGGTCGGGGCGATGGTCGACAAGATGCTCGGGGCTTGGTGGCGAGGTCGTGGGCGGGTGAGAGAGGGTCGGGGAGGCGGCGATGGTCGGGGGTGAGAGGGTAGGGGCGATGGTCGACAAGTGTGCTTGAGGGGCGGCGATGCTGGGGGGCGGGCGAGAGAGGTTCGGGGAGGCGGTGATGGTCGGGGGCGAGAGGAGAGGGTCGGGGACGAGGGTAGGGATTCAGAGAGGAGGGAGCTGGGGGCGGGATCCTTAGCCGTTGGATTGTTCAGCGCTACGTGTCAGCCATCCGTGGATTGCAGCAGAGTCTGCTGCAATCCACTTACGGCAGAGGATCCTCTCCCTGCCATCGAACCTCCCCCTCCTCTTCCCTACCTCATCGCGATGCCACAGTCCACCTCCGCTCCCCCATCTTACCGGTGTGCACCTCCTCATCCTCTCCCTCATCCTTGCTCCTCCCCCTCCTCCCCCAGCTTGTTACCGAACCAATGTCCACCTCCTCTCCCTCCATCTCGCCGTTGTCCACAGATCATCGTCAGGTCGACGTTGCCAACAAGTTTCACCTCCTCCTATCTCTAGTTTGTTGCTATCATCACGTACCACCTCCAACTCTGCCCTCCGTACTGCCTCCACAGTATAAAGCACTTTGAGTTGATTTCTTACTATTAGTTTGGTTTTTTTCATGAATGCTTATTTAGTATTGATGCATCGATGTTGTTTATTATCTTGAGCATTGTTGGTTATTGTTTATGTCATTTGTTGTAAAATATAGATGTTATTCAATATGTTTTCTAAGCGTGGATTATTGCTTAAATGATGAGTACGCTATATTTTTAAGTTGTCCACTAGTTTAGGTGTTTATGTGCTTCCTTTTTTGAGTGTGAACTGTGAATTTATGACTCCATTGCATGCCTTATGTGTATTTTAGTTTAAACCTGATCAGCCATTGTTTTGTAGTTTCAAATGATGAGTAATGAGATATACTAATTGATAATTAAAATATAAATCTGTTCATAATGTGATACTTGCATGATGTTATATTGATGCTACCCATATAAGAAAAATGGTTTTGAATGATTAATGAATTATAAGATTAATAATGAATAACCTAAGAAGAAGGCCCTAACCATGTGGTGGGAGGATTTCATGTGAATCCCTCTTTATATTGCTAGTGGCAGGGATCCCTTAATGCCTTTACTAGGAGTTCCTTCAATGAAGCTCTCTTATCCCAGTGAATCTTGTTGTTTATTTTCATTGATATGAGTTTGTTGTTCATTTTTCAATACATGTGAACATATGTATATTATGTGTTACATTAGAAAAAACTCTTGTGATAATTTCACATTAGAATTTGATTAATGTGGCAATATGTTCACATTAATTTTAGTTAGATGTACAATAACATTAAAATTAGGAGGAAATCACACACAAAATCACACACAATGTATCCCTACATCAGGAGGCATACGCAACTCATTGAGATATTTCATCACTTTCGATTGTGTTATAATTTTTTCACAAAAATGTTGAACGCACTTCGAGATGAGATATCTCGGTCCAATGGTCGTATTGTTGATGTGTGCGGGTGGACGATTTATTCTTTTACAAGTTCATTCTCAATAAGTGATATATACTTACTCTTTAATTAGACACAATCTTAGGTTCACATAGCTCCATTTTCTATCATAAACCAACCGCATACATGTAAATACCTTGTCAATTTACAAACATTTTGCATATCACATTTCTAGCACAAACAAATGAGGATACAAAGTGTCCACATAATATTACATATATATTGACTTTCCTTAGTTGTCTTGTACTGAGGAGGTCCATAAAGACACAAACCACAACACAAGACAATTGTTGTTGCATGCAAAGGTTTACATTTTAGCATACTTTTCAATGGCATAACTCCAATCCTATTTAGAATATCAATTCATGAATAATCATCTTTAATTATTGTCACTTAAGTTAAAAGATGATAATGATTGATTTATGGGTATACTGAAAGGGTGCAGGGTTATGCTGCCGAAATTTACTCAAACATAAACTTTTGCATGTAACAACAATTGTATTGTACTGTGGCTTGCATCTTTATGAACTTGCTCGAGTAAAATATTAAGAAAAACAATTCTCTTCTCATCTTCTAGATCTAGTCTTCTAAGTTTTAGACCAATGACATGTGACTAGGGATGCAGACAGTTAAGGATATATTTGTATCCGATCCGTCACCCATATTCGTTTTATACAATTTCGACATTCATGGTTGTATCTATTTTTAAATGGATACAGATATCGTTTTGATATTTGCAAACAACTGTATATGTTTCTGTATATCCATTTCGTATAGAAATATAGTTATATATTTATTTTTAACCATATCTAACATAATTATATACCTTTTTTTACTATATTTGTATAATTTTAATGGTACATCACATTTAGTAAATTTATATCATGGATTTTCCATCTAATTCATATATATTTAAGTCGATTCTATATAGTATTTCTAATATTACTTTTATGCGATTAATATCCGTTTTACATCCGTATCCGTTTTCTAAGGATATGGCAAGATAGTTTTTAATATCTATCAATATCTATATCCGCATTCATATTCGTATTCAAAAATGGGTAAGGATATGGTAATACCTATATCTGTATCTGTATCTGTCTGTTTGCATCCCTACATGTGACAAAGGGTGTTGGGGTAAGGTTGGCTGAGCTGAACTGGTTAGCATGGGCTAAGTTCAAGACTTTGATGAGTATGATTCTCTCGAGCTGATATACTCTATTGAATGAATGTTAGGGTATTAGGGATGGATAAGTCATGGTAATGGAGTAATGTGTTGGACATGTGAGCCCAGCCATTATGCAATAAATGTTATCGTAAATATTTTTCTCTGATCTTAATTGAAGAACTACTAATTTGTATAATAGGTCCCTTAGTACAATTAGGGATAAGTACCATGACCATCTTAATGATCATACAAATGTTGATTCAATCGTTGAATCATAAAGTCTGGTGCTTGGATGAATATCTAAAGAGTTATATTGAGGACTCATCAAGTACCTTCAAATTATCGTTAGGAGAGGATCTCCAACTTCAGAAGAAAACAACAATTCTTCTCTAAAGGCTAATATTTAACCGAACTCTTGATGCAGGCCGTATGTATAGGATTAGAGATTCGGAAGAGTTAGATAAGTTAGCTTAAAGAGTTCACTTAATGAGATCGAGATATCCAAGACCTATGTCGTAAGCTATCATGAAATAGGCACGCATCCTCTGATTGGAGACATATGTGTTACTATATGTTTGAGCATGCACATTTGGCAGATCGATAGGTTGATAGCCTAATCAAGGTCTGTACATTGGTACGTTGATGTGCATAGAAGGGCATATGAGTAATACGATCTCTCAAAGGGATCATACATGTTCATTTACTGAACCGGGAGAAACGAGCTCACTCATGAGATATTGGGAATCAAATTCCATGCATGGTTGTCTCTCTTTGGAAGTTTGACTGAATTTGTAGGTTTTCTATATGCTTTTGAAAAGTATATCATCAATACCTAGGTACGATATATGCATTTGGAAGGCATATGATTCATACCGAATCCCATAATCAAATGGGAAACTTATGATAAAATCCTGAAGTAGACAGTATAATATTGATCTAATACTTCATGTTTATTGTAGGTCTTTCAATGTGTAGGATGTACATGTATTAGGAATACCTGAAGGTGATGTGATTATAAATGATTGTATAACCATAACGCTTCCATTCCTAGGGAATAATGAAACAGGTCTGGATTTTAGTAACTCCTCTCAGTAGAGAAGTAATCTGATCTTGGTCCAAATGTTGGACAGTGATCTGAATGTGATTTAGATACAATAAGAAGATTAGATTTACAGTTTTGATTTAATCAAACATCTGTAGGAGGTCTTCGAGATCTAGATTTGAGATATGATCTCAATATCCAAGTTACTATACATGGAACAATACAATCGCCACGTCCTTATCTCCAAGTATCCGTGGAGAAAGCACATTATTGTTGAAAGAGTTCAATGATAATTTCATTGTTGATAATGTATCTGAGCATTGTGGAAAACTGATAGTTAAATATGATTTATTTATATATGAATTTGATTCATATTATTTGGTAATAGAAGGAGAGTTATCTAAGATGATTAAACATGATATAATTATCAAAGATGCGAGTAATTTGAATGTGATTCATGTATTTTGGGCACATGAGAATAGAGATCAAGATGATTAAATGTAATTTAATTATCATGAATATGAATAAATTGGACAAGGCTACCATATTAATAATATATATTATAAATGTGATTTATAATATATTAGAGAGATCCTATTGTAATTTATATTTGTTGATAAATTATTGATATGAATTGGGTTCACAATGGATAATTAATTGAAAATGTAATTTATATTTTATTTTGGTTTGTGAATGTGATTCAGAAATTTCCAATGGCATCATTGCAATGTTCTCAAGATAATTAAAAATTATTATTGTGAGTTAATGTTGGAATGAGATAATGTAGTCTCATTGGAAGGAAGTTATCATCCACCAACAAAGGTGGTGGACGGCCATCAACTCCTAATTGGAGTGGGCGGTTGTCCCCCTTGTTGTGGTTGGATAATTATTCAAGTCCCAATTATCTCCAATGATAATTGATTTGATTGAAATTAATTTATATTTATTATTCAATATATATTTAATTAAATTAAATAATTGTTATTGTATTTTTTACAATAGATCATGGCCATTGAAATAAACACAAATCAATCTCATCCATTAATTGATGTTGTCCATGGATTGGGATCCATGTACTCCCAAAATATTATATAAGAAGAGATAACCCTAGCTCTTCAAAGTGACAATGGAAATTTGCTCTATCCCCCTCTCTCTACATGACAAGTCTCTCTCCCTCTCTCTTTGTGGTCGTCCACCTTGATGCCCTAGAGAGTGATCGTCGTCATCGCATCATCATTATGTTGCCGGAATGACTGCTCGTGCATCTCCATCTCCTTTGGTGTACCTCGCTCATGAAGAAGACGCCAGATCTCATGTGATAAGATCAGGAAATTTGCCGCTTAGATCATCAACATGGATTGCGAGGATCACACATTTCATCAATGCATTCTCAAGCGTCTCCTCCATCAGATCGAACTTAAGACAGGAGATTTCTTTGTTTAGAGACTCGATCGCAACCATGCTTCAAGAGGTAAATCTAAATACTTGTTTGTAGTTTAGATGAAACAATTCGAGAAGTGTTCTTGGATCATGTGGTTTCATCGGATTAAATTTTTTAAATTCCGTTGTCTCGAGCAACTAGTGCGACTAGTCACTCCTGATTGCATATGATGCGATCCTCACGCTTCCATGATACGCATAAGTATCTTCCAATATCCTTCACAATGAACTAATATCTTGCATACAAAGTTGATTTGCTAAATTGATTAGAATGGTCATTTCACAAAGATTAGATTACCTTTCGGAAAGGGTCAAATTAAGATATGATCCCTTTCCGTGAAGAATTGTTTGAATTGGAAGTTGAGAGATAGACCGATCATTTTTGAGCATGCAAATTTAAATGGATGTGGGATTTTTACATCAAATGGTTCTCACGATGAGGATCTTGTAGGAACCGCATCCTCGATGAATGCAGATTATGTGGTTAATGAGTAATAAGAGTAATGAACCGGTTTTCTATATCCGGAGAAAAATAGAGATACTAGGATGATGTTAACCGAAAGTGTTATACCATGGTGGAAGACGATTGAGAGTCCGGACTTGTGCTATACAATTGAGTATTCTTGCCAACATATAGTGAACTTGGATGATTTCTACAAAATTCTATATGATGTTAAAAAATACATAAACCACAAAAAATTCCTTGTGCTATACACCCGATTTAAGTGCCATACATGAATTTTAGAAGCTAACAACGTGGTACCCAAACTTTAAGATTTATCTCAATGTCACTACAACATAACACTATTTTAGAAATGAGAATATGTGATAGTCAATGTAAGCCCGCCTCGTCTGAGAACATATTCAACAATCAAAATGATGTCGTCCCATCTATCTTTGGAAGGGACAATCAACTTACCACCGTCTCATAAAAATAAAATACACGAGACAATAGAAAGAAGGACCGTCCCATCTAAGAGTAGATGGGACGGTGGCATGTTCACCATCCCTTTTTAATATGAGTGGAGGGGACAATCATTCTCAAACCCATCCCATTCAGCCCCCTTCCTCTTTCAGTTTGGGAAAAAGGGTCCTTTTGGGGTTTAGAGAACATTTGTGACCGTCCCATACAGCTTTTTGTGTCTGTCCCGTCAAAAAAATAAGTGTTTTACGGGTGGGACCAGGGGACGGTCGTGTTGCCCGTCCCGTCTGGTTCTTCCGACTTTCTATTTGAGAGAGGAGGTTCACTTGGAGTTGGCAGAATGGGCAGCCGCAACAACAACAACAACCATGTTGTTCGAGGTTCTACCAACTGATTTGCACCGGACATGGTGTGTGGTTTTTTATTTATTTTACTTTTGTTGAGAAACATTGTAAAGAGATATAGCTTTGAGGGCATATCGTGTCAGGTTTCATATCTATGCGTGATGTATCTCTTGTGGACAAGAAGTGTATATTTGGAAGTGAGTAAAGAAAACAAATGCAATGTTTTCTTTACTTATCCTTAAGCCTTATTCTCTTGTCAATTATATATTTCGAATGTTGTTAAATGTACATGAGATAAGTTTGCTGAGTATCATATATCTTGATGGTGGCGGACATTGACGTCTGACGTCCCGAAAGGGCATGGCATTGTAGTGATCATGATGCTTATATGAATTGTTTTATTTCAGGAGCCAGATGCTTATCTTGCATGTACTCATGGATCAAATGAGGACATCGGATTGTGCATAATTTACATGAAGGTGCTTTATTTGCAGACTTGCTCTCTACTCTACCAAATGCGGATCCAATTCCCACTAATATTCATTACTGTATCCTACACGCAAACTTTAGATAAAGCAATTGCATTGTGAAAGTTCAATGCCATACGAATATTAAGTCAACCAAACTAGATCTTGAGTCTTTAATATGCTTAAGGCAGGTTAA
Organism: Ottelia alismoides; assembly: GCA_037367405.1. Classification (NCBI taxonomy): domain Eukaryota; kingdom Viridiplantae; phylum Streptophyta; class Magnoliopsida; order Alismatales; family Hydrocharitaceae; genus Ottelia; species Ottelia alismoides. Next base: position 851,249 of record JAZKJV010011368.1, read on the forward strand.
TTGCTAGATTTCTAAGATCACATGGGGAGTGAATAACCTAGTGTGAACGGTCTCACATATGGAGATGATGATCTCAAATCTTCAAATGCGATCAAACGATAATGATCAAAATTGCTTAAAGTCGAAACCGCTTGTACGAAAAATTGTTTAAGGAAAAAACCATCTATTCGCAACCATGGGATTGCTTAAAGTCGAAACCACTTCTATGAAAAATCATTTAAGGAAAAATCCTTCTATTTCCAACCATGTGATCATCCTTAATTGACTGTAATCACCACATTATCTGCTGTTGTCAACCACTCTCAACACAATCGTGGGCTGAAGCAGGAATTTTATCAAGGAGGAGTCAATTATACAACTAGTATGCTCACAAATGAAAAAAAAACGCTTGCATTTTCAAATGACATTTTTAAATAGAGTTAATATTTTTAAAATGAACCGCTTTCAATTTTAATTAACTTCCAATTTAAATATAGCATTAAAGTTAGATTTTCAAATAGATTATTAAATTTAATGGTGCTTTTTAAAATCTGATAACTTTAATAATTTAAACCTCTCAAAATCCATCCGAAAAGGCTAAATTATCAAGTGAACTTTTGAAACAAAAAAATTCATGGCTAAAAGGATACAATAAAATCTATTTTATTTACAATGAGTATTAGAAACACTGGGAGAGACAAAATGAGCTCAAATACAAATTTATATCAAATTGTATTTATAAATTTGATACTTTGAAAGCGATTCGATAAATTACATGAATGAAAGTAAAATTGAGGGATATAAAAATTGAACCCTAATCTCCAAAATAATAACCATTTACAATCATTCTTTAACAACTCCACTTATTATACAATTAAGGAGAGGGCCATATTAAAAATTCAATACACTACACAAGTGACATATTATAATCAAAGAAGGGCTATGCACCCCCTCAACACATTAACCACAAGTTCCTTATGATTTGAAGGACGATGATAAGATGATGACTAACAAGGAAAACGCCCCCGTGAGGATTTTGCACCTTATATAAAAAGACACTTCAATAACATACACAACCTTTATAGCACGCTTAGGAAGGGAAAGCTAGAGGTAGCACATTGCCTTGGCAAAAATTCTACTTTAAAAAACTAATATTGATATAGGTGTCTTTTTTAATAATTATCTAATTATTTTTAATTATATAAATATGTTTAAGCCTTTATACAAAAGAATTTCTGATAAAGCAAAAATATGAAAGTGTAGTTTTTTTAAAAGATTAATGTAACCAATATCATTGCTATCCTGTCATGTATTTCTCATATAATTTTGATGTATTCTTATTGTAGATATGTTTAGATACATCCGTAGTGTTGGATTTTATAGTTTTTATTGTAAGTATTTTTAAATTGGGAAAAATGGGACTGCCCCCTAGGGGTAGCAAACATGGCTGCCCCCACCTTATTTTTCGCAAAATATTTTTATTTTTTTGGAAAAATATCACCATTTATATTCATCCTTATATCCCTCCTATATGTCATTCGAATTTCGTCAGAAACAAAGACTTCTACGGCCTCCATCCAGACGTCATTTTTTAAACGGTCGCGTGATTTTTTAAATCAACCATGTCTAGATGGAGGCCGTAGGAGTCTCTGTTTCTGACGAAATTCGAATGGCATATAGGAGGGATATAAGGATGAATTTACATGACGATATTTTTCATAAAAAAAGTTGCCCAAAAATAGGGCGGGATCCCCTTTTAAATTTTGACATGAATATATTTCACCCATACAATTGTATTATGTGAAATAATGAAAGGCTTCGTAGTAAGATGGGGAATAAAAATATAGGGATTTTTTGTTTTGTGCTTTTTGAGTTTGCCAATAACACGTATTCTATTAACCTTTTTGCAATTATACCCATGCACAGAGATGAAAACGGACAGGTTGGATATGCCTATTTTCATATATGCATTCCCTTCATCTCCATCGAACAGGAATACAAATACGGATATGATTAGGATATGCATTATGGAAACGATATCTTTGAAAATACGATACAAATTTGTATCGGATATTTATCGAATCCGAACACATATCAAATAAAAGAATGGACCCGAATACGAATCGAATAAAGAGCTAATCCAAATATGAATCGAATAAATAGTGAAATCCAAATATGAATTCCAATAAATATGGAACCCGAATACATATCGAATAAAGACCTAGACGAATATGAATTGATTTTCTAATCAATGTTCAAAATAATTTTTAAAATGATAATGAAATATAAATAAATTGCATCATGACAAAAGGAAGTGTCGAGGTAACCTACATTCTTGATCGGAAACAAAAAGAGGATAATATTTCACAAGTTTTGTTCATGCCCATCATCCTAAAGAAACACGAATTTATTAATATTATTATGTATTGTATTATATAATGTATAATCATAATATAATAGCATAGAGTCGTGTCTTATATTATATTAACTAATATATAAAATAATATTAATATATTTTATTCGAATATCCGGATCTGAATCTGGATATTCAAGCTATTACCATATCCTTATCCGTATCCGAAATTTTTTTACAATCCATATCTATATTAGATCCGTATTCGATTATTATTCGGATACGGATATCCATATCCGGTAAATTTTCGAATATGGTAAGCGGATATTCGGCCATGCCCTTATATTTTCTTTAGAACTCACATTATCACCCTTCTTCATTTAGTGTAGTATTGGGCACATGTGTAATAATCAAAGGACATTACTCTTAATTTTGTAAGAATAAAATATATGAGCATAAGTATAATAATAAAATGACATTAATATGAATTTTGTAAGAATATAAGAGCACACACGTAGTTACAATAAAGTCAGAGGTATTAAGTAATACGGGAAAAAGCTTTGAAGCACATGCATGTGATATTACCCAGAAATATTCTAAACTAAGAGGAGGAGAAAGATAGAATGAATGGACATGGATTGGAATAAACTGATGGAGATGTCTCGGTTTGAAATGGAATCCAATTCTAAGCAAGTTCGGTACATAAAGTCAAGTATCAATTAATACATACACTGGGAATTTCTTGAAATTCTTACCTATTTATTTAATTAGAAGAAAATAGACAATTATTTTTTTGGCAGAGGTCGTAGCGCGGGAAAGAGGACGGGTAAATAGGCGCGAACTATGAAAGGAGCAGGGAGAGGAGACGGTGATTGAGGCTGTTGTTGTTAGGGTTCCGCGGCATTCCCGCTCTCTCTCCCGCGTCGTCTAATCTCGCACGATGGAAGCCTCGGCCGGGGCCGCCGGTACCGTGGATCTCCGCAGCGTGGAGGCGGATCTGACCGGCGGAGTGCACCTCCTCCCCTGCTGCATCCGCCAGGACGGGCCCTGCCCCGTCTCCCACTACTTCAAGCCCAAACCCACAGGTGACAGCTCCCTCCTAAACTGGGGAGACGAGATGATCGCATTTACAGATGCTAAGTAGATGATCTACGCAATATTATGCAGATGGACATATTCTAAATGTGCATTTATCTTTGGAGGATGATTTCTGCATTAATTTTGACACGCCGATAAGAGAAGATGGGGGATCTATTAAGTAGATGGTAGATCGTTGTAGCTTTCCTTCAGGAGACGAAGATGGGGGTGCGATGCTGATCGGGTTAGATTGGCTTTCTCCTGTGTATATGGGCCTGTGGAAGCTGTGCGGAGGGAGGAGATGTGGGAGGATATCATATTGGTCTGAGATGTGTTTCCATTGGTTTCTTGGCTGGTTGAGGGCGACGTTAACCCTTTTCTTTTGTGTTATGCCGCGACTTCATGGTGGTCTCGAGTTCCGTGGATTTTCACCTCATTGCCCAGTGAGCTCCAGTTAGAAGTGCGTGATGCTTTTGACTGCAGGTACATTTGGCGGAACTCGGGTTCCCATTTTAAGTTGGTTTGTTTCCTGGAATCTGTGTAGTTTTGAAACACTTTCTAGTTGGATTGGAATTAGAATGAGAGTTCACGTTTTGGGTCTTTCTTCACATGTGAGCGCTTATGGTTGTTGGAGAGTTTCGGGGATCTGGTAGTTGAACACTAGATGACTCTCCAGTGTAGTGGTCTGACCACTTTGTGGGTTGTTCTGAAACTGAGATGCTTAGAAAACAAGTGACTGAGTACAAGAAAGAGCTTCAGGTTCTTCGAGATCAGAAGTGTGTGTGGGTGCTTGGGATAATATCTCCAGAGTGGACAGAGCTGAGGATGCCTGTGACCTTAGTGTTATGGAGCAATTGGATTGACTAGAGCACCGGAAGGAAGTGGTGAATGAGGATGAGAAGTGAGGACAAGAAGCCCGAGGTAAAGTGGAGGCAGAGCTGGCTTAAATAAGGTGATGTGAATACTAATTCTAGGATGTTGTTAGTGAGAGGCAGAGGAGGAACCCTATACACTCCATTATGCTTGATGGTGTCAAGATCAAGCGAGATAATGATGCAAACAGAAATATTCCAACGGTAACGGATAAATTTTATGGTGCCGATATCGGTACCCAACGAGGGGGTATCGGCTACAGCCAGGGGACGACGTCGCGATTGGAGTAGGCAATGGTGGAAAGGGCGATCGCCCTTGCTGTTGCTGTGATGCTGGGTTGTTCGGATCAAAGCCCTAAATGTCGGTTTCGGTCACCATTTCGGTATCGTCCAAAACAGAATTTCGGTGGAATTTCGACCGGAATTTCGGTCATTTCGGTCATTTTTTTTGTACTAGGACCCAGTGTTGTTAAAAGCCCTCCGGGCGCTCGCCTAGGCTCCCAAGCGAGGCGAGGCCCTAGCGCCTTGCCTCCCTCCAGTCGAGGCGTTTTGCCTCAGGCGCCCCTCATGCGAGCGCTTGGCTTGAGGCTCTAGGCACTCGCCTTGAGCGCCTAAGGCAAGAGTAAGGCTTTTTGCCGATTTTGTGTGATTTTTATCCATGTTTAGATTTTTATATTAGATGTATATTAGTTCTAAGTATTATTAACACACATACTTATACATATGCACACACATGTATATGTAATTTGCACATACTTCTATTTCATATAAGTATAGATGTACATTCATGTTTTAGTTCTGAATATTATATATACTTTTGACTAAAAAGTATATATTCTTCTCTACGTATATTAGCTTGAAGTACTATAAATATATATATATATATACACACACATATAAATAAACAAAACACACATGTATACATAGGCATGCACGTGCACTTATACTTAAACACATACACATGTATGCAAATATATACGCATACAGATACACATACATACAAATACACACATAAACACAAATAATTAATATGTATACATACATATGCAAGTACATGCATACATTATACATACACATTAATACATAATGGATTGATCATAAAATATAATTTGATGATAGCATATACATCTACATACACATACATATACATATAGACATGTATATGCACACATTTATATACATGTTTGTAAACACACCCACAAATATATCGATTGGTTTTAGATTGAAATATAAGCTATACATACATATATTTACAATTACACATACATACACATGTTTGTATGTGCATATACGTAGACTCGTACATAATTTATTTATTTTTATATATGATGCCTTGCTTTTCTCATGTGAGCGCATAGGGGAACGCCTCGTGCCTCGGGCATTTTGCACCCCCAGCGCCTTGAAGCGCCTCTTGTTTTTAATAACACTGCTAGGACCCCCATATTTTGGTCATTTCGGTTGAATTTCGATTTCTACTGGATATCGATATTTGATAGAAATTCGACCAAATTTCGCTGAAATTTGAGGCCATGGTTCGGATAGGAGGGTCTTCATTGGCGGGGATGGGGCCTCCCGCGAGGGTAGACATTGCTGCGTGTGAGCTGGTGGTTGTTGTATGTTGGAAAAGGCTCCCGAAGTGTTGGATGCGGGTTTGAAAGTTCTTGAACAGCAGCATGAAACCTGACCAAAGTGTCGTTGCCGACGTCCTTTTCTATTTCTTCTCCTTTGTTTCCTATATAGAACAGATCTACAACTTGTATTCTTCGTCCGTGAGTTTTTCGTCGAATATAGGCCCTGAGTCTTCCTTTTTTTCATTTTTTGATTCCTGGACAACAACTTTGACCTCGAATTCATATTCTTCATCCGCACTTTCATCAAAAATTGGCCCTATATCTTCATAGTTTTGTTGCACAAGAGTTGCATCAATAAAATATTATTCAGGATTGAAAATACCTTCATTTTCTTGGCCGAAATTGGCTGGAACAGCAGGTACGACATTCTAATTTTTGTTGTCGTCATGCCCGATTTTCGCATCCAACCATGCATGGACTTTGAAGCTAGATATAAGGTGTTTCTTGAACTTCCTCGAGCGCGAGTGCAAATGCGAGCCATGGGAGAGACGACTTAAATCGAACTGCAAACGCCAATATGCGATAGGATCGTCGATTCATAGGTACGATTCAGTTGCCATGCTTTGATACCACTTGATGTAAACAAAAAATTCGATGACGGAATAATTGATTTTGATGGTGGAATTATCGATGGAGAAGAAATTATAGGATGAGGGAAGAGAAGAACACGCCATGTGCTTGGGATGTTGGAGAGAAATCGCATAATCGCATCGAGGAAAGAGAGAGAAATCAGAGATAAATCTCAATTTAAATATATCATGAACTTACTTCCCTTACAATAGACTATCGATCCCTTTATATAAGAGGGGTGGAATTACAAAAATAGAAAGAAAATCAAATTTAAATTCAAATTAAAATCCCAATTGCTCCTAATTGACTCTAATTGATTTAAATCAAAATTCAAATCTACCTTATCCTAATCAACTCTAATTAAATTCAAAATTCAAATTGAAAATTGAATAACTAATTGGAGATCACACACAATCTCTTTTATTTAAATAAAAATTTTAACGACTCGAATAAACGTAAATAAAATTAGACTCTAATTAATAAAAAAACTGCGTCCCTATTTATCAATTTTGTGCTGCATCAGATAAGGAGGTGGATCACAGAGTGGTGGAGAATTTCTGAATGTTGAGCAGAAGAGTCAAAACTAATGGCTGAAGATAGCTGCGTATTGGCGTTACCAAATTACGATAAGGTATACACGGTGTTGCTGAAGTTGGTATTTAGTACTGAACTAGACATGTAATTTAATAAAGAATAAAGTATCTTTAGGCATCTATTAGAATTATCTAATTATGTATTTTTAAATAATTTTATATAAAAGTTATGCCTAATATATTTTATCATGTATTTAAATAATTAGGTTTAAATATATGGTCATCAATTTAAAGGATAAAAAGTGCCAATTGTATTTCAGTTAAATTTTGCATAGAATAGTTCAAGGGCTTCAATAGAAGATGAAACTTAACGATGAAAATAACATGTGACATGAAAGATAATGTTGATAAATTATTTTCATTCATATTAAACTATTAATTTTGGTTTCAATTGAGTATGACAACAAATGTTTCACAAGACATGCATGACTTATATTCGATTAATGTCTCAAGTATTATTAAGACAAATTTAGGATGTACAAATTAGAGTGTCTAATTCAAAAAAAAGATAAAGCATCATAATTTTCACTTAATCATGATAGTTGAAGCTATTAAAAGAAGAGATCATGGAGAAGCTGGGTCATAGCTTTGGCATTTTTTGAGGATATTGGAAATGTCGAACCAAAACCCTCGAAAATTAATGAAAACATTATTTTCAGCAGTTGTTCGACTAGTTGGTTTGTCAAATCACCTATTGGTCGAATAGCCATTATTTAGTTAGTTACCCCTACATTGAGTAGCCGGATCATACTGATTAGTCAATTGACAATTGCAATAACTAGAGCTTCGGAGTGGGGATGTGATATTATCCTTATTCAAGAATCGAAATTGAGGGGAATTGACAACTTGCTGTGGCGCTCCTTTGGGGCAGGCGCTTTGGATGAGTTTAGAGCGGTGGATGCGGACGGGGCGGCAGGGGGGTTCTTTATTGCGTGGCGATCGACGATGTTTTCCTTCAACTCTCTGCTTGTGGGGAGACATATGATATCTGTTGTGCTGGTTTGTGAGTCCGATGCTTTGTCGATAGCCATCTCCTGTGTGTACGGTCCTTGTTGTCACCTGAAGAGGATTGAGCTTTGGGAGGATTTGGGTAATGCTAGCTCGGTTTTTGAGGGGGTCCCTTGGCTAATTGGGGGTGACTTCAACATTACGCTTCATATGTCCGATCGTCCTCGCTTAAGGGGGGGTAGAGACCCAGGCTCTCTTTTGTTTACGGATGTGGTGGACTCTCTCGCCTTGGAGAATCTTGTGGCTTCGGATACTATTTACACTTGGAGAAATAACTCCTCGCGCTCCAGGCTTGATCGTTTTTTGGCCTCCGGGAAGATGATGGAGTTGTTCCCTTCTTGCTGGGTGTCCTCGCGCCCCTGCTCTTTCTCGGACCACACCCCTATCCTTTGGGATTCGGGTGAGGCCCCTTCGTTGGGGGGCATCTTCAGATATTAGAAGTGCTGGACTCTTGAGGCCGGCTTCAAGGATATGGTGTCGGAGCACTGGGCTCAGTTCAGTTGCTTGGGGTCTGCGGCCTACATGGTTGAATCAAAAGCTTATCTCTTTGCGGCGGAGGCTGGCTCTTTTCAAGAGGGAGTCGAGGCGGGAGCGGGTTGTGATCAAGACTGAGGCTGAGGCTGTTATTGCTCGTCTAGATCTGTTGGAGAACGACCGTGAGCTTCTGGCTGACGAGCTTGGTACGCGTGATCTTGCACAGAGGCGTATTGCGGAGGAGGGCAGGAAGAGGGCTTCGGAATGGAGGCAGCGCTCGAGGTTGAATTGGATCAAGGAAGGTGATGCTAACACGACTTTCTTTCACCGTGTGGCTAGCGGAGGAAGCGTAAGAATGCGCTTCGCTCGATTTCCATTAATGGGGCGCCTTTTGAGGGGGACAAAGAAATGGGTAAAGTAATTGCTGACTACTTCAAGAGCTTCATGGCGAGGCGATCCCTGCGATCGTGGCATTGGCAGGGGAGTGGGGCTCCATCGGTCTCTGGGTCGGATTGTGAGATGTTGACTAGATCGATTTCCATGGAAGAAACTAAAGCGGCCGCGTGGTACTTAAATGCTGATGGCTCCCCGGGGCCTGATGGTTTCTCCGTGGCCTTCTACCGCGACTTCTGGGAGATTGTGGGCGCGAATGTTTTTGCGGTCGTGACTGAGTTCTGCAATGGGAATGAGGGGTTTGATCAGATTAATAGGGCCATCTTGATGCTTATCCCTAAGTTCCCCGCGACTGTGAATATTGGGGACTTTCGGCCAATCTCGATTTCAAACGCCATTTATCTTATTGTGGCCAAGGTGTTGGCTAGGAGGCTAGCGCTAGTCCTCCATTTGATAGTATCTCCGTTTCAGGCAGCTTTTATTCGTGGGAGACAAATCTCTGATTGCGTTGCGATGGCTGCTGAACTGGTGGCGGATTGGAAGAGCTCGGGGAAACAGGGGGTGCTTTGGAAGATCGACTTTGCAAAGGCTTATGACAGCCTTGACTGGAGCTTTTTGTGAGCGGTCCTGCGTAGGTGTGGTTTCCCTGCGCTTTGGATTTCTTGGATGCGGCGATGCGTCACTACTGTGTCTTTCTCGGTCTTGATTAATGGGCGGTTGAAGGGGGGATCCTTCCAGCCAAGGAGGGGGCCGCGACAGGGGTGTCCCCTGGCCCCTCTACTCTTTGTAGTGACGGCTGACGTCTTGGCCCGTTTGGCCGTCAGTGTCATTGAGGCTGGTCTTCCGAAGGGCTTCTCGAAGGGGAACCTTTCCGTGCCCTTGATTCAATTTGCTGATGACACCATTTGCTTCATTGAGGGTGGTGCTTACGAGGTCTCTGGTATGGCGATGACCCTTGATCTGTTCAGTGAGATGTCGGGCTTGGCTGTGAATGTGGACAAATCCAAGGTTGTTCCCTTTGGGTTGTCAGAGATGGCGGCGGCTGACTGCGACAGGATTTTGGTTTCCCCCCCGGCGAGCTTCCTATTGATTACCTTGGTCTTCCACTGGTGCTTGGGAGGGTCAGGCTTCGGGATTGGCTTCCGCTCGTCGAGCGGGTGGAGGCGCGCCTTGCTGGGTGGCGTGCGGTGCTTTTGTCGAGGGGGGAGCGGTTGGTCCTCCTCAAAGCGGTGCTTTCTTCTATCCCAATTTTTTTCCTTTCGAATCGCCGTATGCCGGTTGGGATCCGAAAGCGTATTGAGGGTTGTATGCGTAGATTTTTGTGGGGAAGAAGCGGGCGATGGGGGGTGGAATCCACCTTGTGGCGTGGGATGCGGTGGTCAGGAGGAAGCATGAGGGAGGTTTGGGCGTGAGACGTTTGGATCTTGTTAATGAGGCCTTTTCCCTCAAGTGGGTTAACAGGATTTGGGGAAAGGGTGGGACCTTCTTTACGGATGTGCTTCGGGAGATCCATGGAGTGGGCAGTTGGGGGGAGGAGAGGGTGGTTGGTGCTGATACCCATTTCTAGCGTGGGGTGCCGGAGACGTTTGAAAGACATAGATCGTTATTTAAACCAGTGCTGGAGAATGGGGACTCGTTTTGCTTTTGGAATGACAAGTGGTTGGGAGGGGATCCTCTGTGTGTTCGATACCCGCGGTTGTTTGCTTTGGCGGCTGACAAGGATGCCTCTGTCGCCTCTTGTTGGGCGGAGCGGTCTTGGTGTCCGCGTTTTGTGGCGAGCTTCTTGGACCAAAGGCTTGAGGACTTTATCTCTCTTCTCAACATCCTCGATGCTGCTGGTAGGCCCTCTGAAGTGCGTGACCATTGGGAGTGGAAGGACGGCATTTTCTCCACACACAAGGCCTATGGTGCGTTGGCCTTGCCTTCGAGCGGGGGCCCGGATTTGTTGGTGAGGGACTGCAGGTTCATCTGGGGGCTAAGGCTTCCTGAGCGCCTCAGCTTCTTCTTATGGCTCTTTCGCAAGGGGAGGCTTTTGACGCGAGATCGGTGCTCGAATTTTATTGCCAATGTTTCCAATCTCTGTGGCCTTTGTACATCCGCGGTGGAATCCTTACATCACTTGTTCTTTGATTGCCCCACGGTAAGAGGGGTGTGGGATGATGCTATATTGGATTGGGTGAATACAGAGGGCATGGACGCCTTCTGTGACTCCATGGTTCGTAACAGGAACAGGGCGAGGAAAGATCTTTTGCTGCCAGTGGCGAGATTATGGGCGATTTGGCGGGGTCGTAATGAGGCCGTCTTCTCGAGCTAGAGATTCTACAAGGAGAACGTGATTTTACAAAGCGCAAGATTGGTGGAGGACTGGGACGTGTTTTAGGACTTGGCGTTGCTTTTTGGTTGTGGGCGTGTTGGAGGTGTTGTTTCCTCTCTGTACAGTTTTTTCCCCTTGTTTTTGTACTCTCGTTTTCTTTTCATTTACTTTAATATATTGGGGTGAACACCAAAGAGTGTCTCCCCCTTCCTTTGGACTTCAAAAAAAAAAATAATGTCTTACATCAGGAATACAGTTTTTCAGAGGAGAAGATGCGGACATGATTTTATGTGCTTTGATTTGTACTAAATTTTGAGCTAATGAATCTCCTTCCTTTTGCCATTGAACTTCCCCAGGTATCTGGGAGCATACCAATAGAATGAACGAAATATGAAGAGAAAATAATATGGTCTTATATCTTAGGTTGTAATGTGATCATGAGTGACTTCGTTGATGTTATACCCTTCAAATTGGACCTCCTGAGCTCCTACTACTAAGCTCTTTCATATGAGTATGTCATGATGAAATGTGAGAAGAACATGGGTAAGTAGAGCATGCCTGATCAATATTACCTGACTTGGCAAAAAAATTGACTTATGATTACATCTTCTTAGATTAATGGGTCATGGATGAGCATTCACTCAACCTTTTGAGTTTTTATATGTACCTCGTCCCATTTTGACGAGAAACTCCTAACCTTGAATTATGTCTAGGGATTCGTGTGGCTCCTTGGATTTTTTATCTAGAAGGTTTTCATATTAGTCCTCGTTTTCCATAGAGAAATGAACTCATTAACATTAGTTTATGTTGTGCGAAAATAATGAATTGTTCATTCGTAAGGCCCTAGAGTTCTCTTTTATAGAGGAGAAACCTGTTGGAAAAATTACATAAAGAAGACAAAATTAACAAAGAATGCATGCATAAAAGAAATAAAAGATAACTAATATCTCAACACTCCTCAAGCTAGAGCATAGATATCTGTTATGCTCAGCTTGGAACAACATATATAGAATGGCCCTCTAGTTAGGGCCTTGGTGAACACATTTGTTATCTGATCTCTTGAGCTAACATGAGTGATGGAGATAAAGCCATTTTGAATCATGTCTCGAGTGTAATAACAACCTACCTCGATATGCTTGGTCCTCTCATGAAAGGCTGGGTTGTTGGCAATGAATAGAGCAACTTGGTTGTCGCATTGGAGGTGCATGGGGGGAGGTACCTCAACTACTAGGTCAGTAAGAACAGAACTGACCCACATTATCTCCGTAGTCTGTACTCACCTGTCCCATGTCTCTGTACTCTGATTCTACATTGGATCTGGTGACCACTGTCTGCTTCTTGCTTTTTCATAACACCAACGAACTCCCTATGAATATTGCAAAGCCATAGGCCAACTTCTTATCCTTGGGACACCTCGCATAATCAACATCTGCGCAAGCTGTAACAGTAACGGATGCGCCTCTTCTAAATAGAAGATTAGTGCCAAGTTAGGTCTTCAGATACCTCAGAATCATATGAACTGCATCCATATATGCCTGTGCTCCATGAACTGACTCACTTTGCTTACTACAAAGGATGTATATGGCATGGTGATGGTTACATACATGAGCTTCCCAATAAGCTCCATGTACCTCATCTTTTCTACCTTAATGTCGTCATCATACATCTTCATGCTCGAGTCCATGAGAGTAGTGGCATGCATGTAATCTACCATACATGTCTCAGAGAGAAGATCTGTAACATACTTCCTCTGGGTCATCACAAGACCTTGCTGGTTCCTGACAAACTCCATTCTAATAAAGTAATGTAGACTGCCAAGGTCATTGGTTACATACTGCCACCTAAGAAATCATCAGTAGCTTGAATGCATTGCTTGTCATCCCTTATAACAATGATATCATCAACATAAACAAGTATGTCAAATGTACCTCTCTCTGAGACCTCTGAACAAATAGTGAATGATCATCAATCGATCTCACGAACCCCTATTGCTCTATCAAATTCGAGAGCTTCTGGAACCATGCTCTTAGACTCTGCTTAAGGCTATAGATCACCTTGTTAAGCCTGCAAACCTTCTGACACCCCCTTAACAACGAACCCAAGTGGTTGCTGCCTATAAACCTCCTTCTGTAGGTCACCATAGAGAAATACCTTCTTTACATCAAGATGATACATGGGCCATTCCCATGTCATTGCAAAAGAAAGAAGAATCCACTCTGGCTTTGGTGATTTCTTTTGTCCGGTGCTGGGGTCTGGTGCGGGTTTCCTCTTTTGGCGGGATAATTGGACAGACCAGGGAGTTCTTGCTTCTCGTTTCCCTCGTCTGTTTGCTCTTGCCTCGAACTCGGATGAGCATGTTGCTGCAGTATGGGAGTGCGGGAACTGGATGCCTCAGTTCCGCTTGAATTTTTCTGACCAGCGCCTGGAGGATTTCATGTGCCTCCTGGATGTCCTGCGGGGTGCCTCATTCCCCATACCCCTCTGTTGGGCGCGATCATTGGGTTTGGTGTGACAAAGACTTCTCCGTCCGGCGGGCTTACTTGGCGATCTCTAGGCCCCCTCCCTCCCTCTTGCCCGATCTGATACGGGACTGCGCCTTCCTTTTGCGTCTTCACCTCCCTGAGAAGATTGGATTCTTTTTGTGGCTGTTCAGACGAAAGAGGTTGATGACTAGGGACAGATGTCACAGGCTGCTTGGCGTGATCTCCGACCGGTGCCTGCTTTGTGGCATGGAGATTGAAACTGTTGAGCACCTTTTTTTCTCCTGTTTTCGGGTAGCCTCCCTTTGGGAAAATCGGTCTCTACGGTGGCTCAACCTCTCTGACGTGGATGCTTTTGCGGTAACTTGGTGGCAGCCTCCAGTGTTGATAGACTTGTTTTGCTGTGGTCGTTGGCTACACTTTAGGCTATTTGGCTTGCCAGGAATGCGCTTCTTTTTTCGGGGCAAAGGTTCTATTTGGAGAATGTAGGTTCACATGTTTCGAGCCTCTTAAGCTCCTGGTGCGCATAGCACTCTGGGTGCTTCCATGTATCTCGCCCCCTTTTTTCTCTCTTTCCCTTCTCAACAAAATTTTGGGGCGAACACCTTTGAGTGTATCCCCCTTTCTTGGATTCAAAAAAAAACCCTATAGCTTCTATATATTTGATATAGCTTGTTCTTTACATTCGTTTGTCATTTATCATCGTAAATAGATGCATCTTTATTGTAAGTATGTAATTAATTCTGTAATTCATTCGAACTTTGTCCATGATGATTATTTCTATGAACAAAATATTGTTTAATTAATTATTATCTACATTTAAGAATAAAAAATGCTCGTCTACTTTTATAAACAAAAGATGTCTTTTAAGTGTTGTTAGCTTAGTTATTTTGATTTCCATTTCGAGTACCTATCAGTCAGCTCAATAATATGTCTGATATGATCGATATGGTGTGATATAAGATGCACAGTGCATTTGTAAGCTATTGTTGTTTTAAGATCTTGGATTGAATGATATTAATTTCCAATATGTATCAGTCAAGAATCAACATTAACATCGACTTGGCCGATATGATCGATATGATCGACATGTGCGATATAAGGGCATATATAAGCAATATGCATGATATAATTGTGTATTTGTAAGCTATTGTTTGTTGTAATAACTCAAAAGATCTTAATTTGCAAAAAAAAGATCGAAAAATGGCTTTTTTGAGTCATTTTGACATTTCCACCAAAACGGTCGAAATTTCTTGAAATTTCACTGAAATTTCGGTTTTAGAGTTGATCGAAACGAAATCGAAATCGAGATTTTGAACCTTGAGTCTACAATAGAGGTAGTGGCATTGGGTTGCTATAGAGAGGTGGTAGCGATGCGGAGCAGTGGAGATGTCGTGCCGGCGACAGATATGTGTGGCATATGAGAGCAAGGTTGCAAAAGTTGGTAGTCAGTACTCGATCGATTGGGTTACTGTTTAAGGATTAATCGGCAGTCATGCGACTAATCGGATTTAGTTGGACTTTAATCGGCTTTGAATCTTACAATTATTTTAAATACCTAACTTATTTTTATACATATATTTACATAGATTTTGTATATTTTTATACTATCATAATAAAATAAAAGAAATGATTGAATTTAAATAAAACATTAAGCATATTATAATAAATTTGCTTATAAAAAAAATAAAACATAAAAAATGGTCTCTCCAAGCAAAAATTGGTCGATTAGTGTACCTAGTCAGAATTAATCGGTACTCGGTCGACCACCCCACTGACTAGACTAATCGGACCTACTAGTCGGGCCAGTCGGGAGACTTTTACAACATTGCGTTAGAGGGTGGTGGGTGGGGGTTAGGGTATGGCTAAGGAATGAGAACTTCGATCTAGGACCGTCGCTCCGGTTGAGTTTCTTGTATATGGGTAAATGGATTATCGATGAGGATCCATTGACCTTCTTAGAAACTTATATGTAACTTTCCCACCTTTTGTTTCAAGTTGATGGAAAACAAAAAAAGAAAGGCCCTTGTTGCTGTGAGCATCAGGGATCGTTTACCCCGTGGTTTTTCCTTTCGATCCGAAGGGTTTTCACGTAAATCTCGTGTCTCTATTCTTGGTGCTTATTTAATTTCTTTTCTAATGGTATCAGATTATTGTTGAGGTGTTGCATTGAAGTCTTGATTCGTGGGGCTGTTCAAGATTGGCGTTGGGTTCTTTGCCCTTGACCGGAGCCCTTGCGTGATCCTAAGATTGGTGGGCTGCTGCTGCTACATTTTTGACCGTTTGAATTTTGTTCCTTGATGATTTTAAACATTGCTAAAAAATTTGAATGACATTTTTTTCTCCACTGCAGAGATGAACTGAATAGAAGATTCAGAAAATGTCCATGGCTAAGAAGTAGATACATCCTATCTTTCTTCCCCGTATCCAATTGAACAACTTAAACCTTTCTCAGTGTAATTCAATTGTGAACTCTCTATCTTAAGGGAGTGGAGTGACCAATATGCATTCTCTTATCTTCTATGCTTTGCTGGTCTTCCATATGAAACGACTTTTAAAAGTGTTGTTATAGTTGAGCAGTTGTGTCAGCTTTTCAAAACTTCGTATGTAAAGAAACGGGGTAGCTCCCATCTAGGGCAAGGATCTATATATGTTGGAAAATCCCCAATGGGGTCCCGACCTTCCAACATTTATCGAATATGCCAATGGGTGATGATGACCAAGCTTCTAAGAGATGAAAAAAGTTTTGTTGAACTGTCTAAGTTCATAAGCTCCCTCCATAGCTAAAATGTTGATATATTAGTTACATTTTGTTTTTTTATGTATTATCTATTCTTTTTGTCTTCGTGTAATCTATATAAGAGAATTCTATAACCTCATGAATAAACAATTCATTGTTTTCTCATAGCATAGTATCCGAGCTGTAGAAAAAGAAATCAAACAAGCACCAAGAATTGAGACACAAGATTTACGTGGAAACCCTCCAGATCGGAAGGAAAAATCACGGGGTAAATGATCCATATTGCTCACAGCAAGCAGGGCCTTTCTCTCTTTGCTTTCTATCAACTTGAAACAAAAGGTGGGGCGAGTTACATATAAGTTTATAAGTGGGTATATGGATCACACCTATGATCCATTTACCCATATACAAGCAACTCAACACTCCCCCTCAAGCTGGGCATAGAGATTGTGCATGCCCAACTTGCCCACATTCTTCTCAAAGCTAGTCATGAGAAGTCCCTTGGTGAAGACATCAACCACTTGATCTTCAATTTTTATGTATGGTAGAATAAGCTCCTTAGAGTCAATTTTTTCTCTGATAAAATGACGATCGATCTCCACATGCTTGGTTCTATCATGTTGGATAGGATTGTTGGATAAATTTATAGCGACCTTGTTGTCACAGAACTTCATAGGCAGCTCAAAAATTATTCCAATGTCTATCAAAAATAGTCTTGACCCATATCATCTCAGCATCACCCATGGCAACAACTCTGTATTCAGCTTCAACACTAGACCTAGCACAAACTGATTGTCATTTGCTTCTCGAAATCACCAAGTTGCAACCCAGAATACGCATTAGCCAGTTATAGATCTCCTTGTATCAGTACATCCAATCCAATCCGCATCTGTGTATCCTTCAATTTCAATTTTTGCATCCTTGGTAAAGATAAGTCCTTTTCCAGGGTCCCTTTTCACGTAACAGAGTATATGCTCTACCGCCTTCATGTAAATATCGGTCGATGTATGCATGAATTGACTCATTGCATTGACAGCACAAGTAATTTCGGGTTTGGTAAGAGTAAGACAAATCAACTTCCCCACAAGTCTCTGGTACCGAATCTTGAAACTTCATCAAGTTGCTTCGAATCTTTGATGCTCAACTCATGACTCCCCTCAATAGGCGTAGGGGCAGGTTTACATCCCAACTTTTCAGTCTCCTTCAACAGATTTAAAGCATATTTTCATTGACAAAGAACAAGACCTTCATTCGACCTTGCCAATTCAATACCAGAAAATATTTCAGATTTCCAAGATCCTTTAAGTCAAAAACTACAACAAGCTCTCTTTTTAGATAAGATATCTCCTCTTCATCATCTCCCGTGATAATCATTTCATCAACATAAACAAGAAAAAGAGCCGTTCTATTTCCACTCATCTTGACAAAGAGAGTGTGATCAATATTGCCTTGATGATAGCCCAATCTAATCATCACCACTCTAAGATTCTCGAACCAGGCTCTGTGAGATTGCTTCAGTCCATATAATGCTTTCTTCAATTTACAACATTTCCATGTCTTCTCTTGGCCAGGTGGCAAGTGCATATAAACATCTTCCAAGAGTTCTCTATTCAAGAAGGCATTCTTTACCCGTATTGTATTCATTTTTGCGATAGGAGCAAAAGTCTCTAGGTAATCAATGCCATATTTTTTTACTAAAATCCCTTGCAACAAATCTGGCCTTACATCTTTCTATTTGACCATTTGGTTTTTATTTTATGGTATAGACCACTTTGATCCAATCAAATGCACACCACCTAGAATATCTACAATGTCCCATGTACAGTTTCTTTCAAGGGCTTCCGTCTCCTCATGCATATCCTGAATCCATCTAGGATTTGAACCAGCTTCAGCAACATTCTTGGGAATCACAGAGGCAGAAAGTGAAAAAATAAAGCATTTAGATTTTTTGCTAAGTTTAGAATAATCAACATATCTATCAATTGGGTATCTTGTACATTCAGCATATCTCGATGGAGGCTTTATCTCCCTTCGCCCTCGTCTCTGTGCGATCGAGTCTTCTTCAAAAATGATTAACTCATACTCACACGCATCTTTATTGTTGTCATTAACCGCCTCTTCCTGAACACTTTGAAGATTAGAACTTGAATTAGCAATGATAGTGGATGAACTTTGATCTTGTATACTTTCAATATGGTTGGGGTTGGTCTCTCTTTGCAAGGTTTGCACCATATTTTCTTGCTGATAATTCTTTCTATAAGTTTTTCATACCAATCTCAAATAGATACTTCAACGAGCAATCCAGGAGACTTGAAATTTCGTAAAAATATTATGTGTGAATTTAAATAAAAATCAATTACAAAAATCACTCTACAATTTATTTTAGGTGCAAGACACATCCATTTTCAATGAAATTGGATATAAATTAATGCACATAAAAAATAAATTAATGCATATTTAGATGCATCATTTGAATTTTGCATAATTTTTGGAGCAACCGTTAATTTAATATGAATTTCAGACCATGAATTGGGTAAAATATGCAATATTTCACAGAAATAATTTTAATTAATTAACCGTTGTTCACAGAGACTTCCACTCATAGTTTTTTGCATCAGTTTGGTTGGAGTTGCCTACAAGAGAGTCGCCACACACATCCATGATAAGAACATCTTGAACATTTCCTTCACCAGTACTTATATTCTCTCCCTGAAGGGAATGCTCAGGAAAGTAAGATTCATGCTCAATAAAGGTGACATCTTTAGTCACATACATTTTCCCATCTTTAGGATGGAAGCATTTATACCCATTCTGAGTAGGAGAGTATCCCAAAAAAATATCTTTGATTGCATGTGGATCAAGCTTCTTTGCATCAGGTGCGGGATTATGGAAATAACAAATACAACCAAAAGTCTTTGGAGGAAGAGCAAACGGCTTGCTGTCGGGTTGAATGATAGAAAAAGGGGTTGCCATGTTCAACATTCTTGAGGGCATCCTGTTTATAAGGAAGGCACTTGTGAGAACAGTTTCTCCCTAGAATCTTTTGGGGAGATTTCTTTGAAATGAAAGTGCCCTACTAACTTCAAGTAGGTGTCTGTTCTTTCGTTCTGTTACACTGTTCTGTTGCGAAGTACAGCTACAAGAAGTCTTGTGAAGAGTTCCTTTAACAGTAAATAGTTTTTGCAATTCCTTAGATAAATATTCGCAAACATTATCAGACCAAAAATGCTTTATCACTTTCCCACATTGCGTCTCAATAAGGTTAAAAAACTTTATCACAGTACTGACAACTTCTCTACGATCATGAAGTAAATAAACAAATGTGCTTCTGGAGTAATCATCAATGAATGTAATGAAGTACTTATAGTCATTAAGAGTAGCAACATTGGAGGGACCCCAAACATCAGAGTGAATCAACTCAAAAATTTCACTTGTTTTACTCTCACAAACAAGATAAG
Source organism: Ottelia alismoides (assembly GCA_037367405.1). Taxonomy (NCBI): domain Eukaryota; kingdom Viridiplantae; phylum Streptophyta; class Magnoliopsida; order Alismatales; family Hydrocharitaceae; genus Ottelia; species Ottelia alismoides. The sequence continues at coordinate 871,191 of JAZKJV010011368.1, forward strand.
TTGCCCGAGTTTGCTTTGCCTTTAAGCAAACATGACACACTAAGTTCGTAGAATTCAGTTCTTTGAATAATATGGGAAATAATCCTTTAAGATAACCAAATGAAAGATGGTTGAGATGTGTTAACGTATACAATAATAGTAGTATCTGTACTTTTCTTTATTTTGTTTTCTTCTTAGTATGCTTTATGTAATTTACCCATAGGCTACTCTCCTATATAAGAGAGCCTAGGGTTCATGGAATAAACAGGTCATTCATTTTTCCCAACATGGTATCAGAGCGACGGTCCTAGACCGGAGTTCTTGAAACCCTAACCCTAATCCCACCCCCACCCGCCAGCCCCTTCCTCGTCGATCGGTGCCTCTCCTCTCTGATCGGCGCCGCCTCTCCTCTCCGATCGACGCCGCCCCTCTCTCTTCTTCTCGGGCTGCACGCACTGCGCCATCTTCGTGCCTGCGTGCGGTAGCGAGCACACGAGAGTGCGGTGCTGTGCATCGCCTGTGTGCGGTGCATTGTCATCGCCAGCGCACACTGCGCACCTGTGCACCTTGCGCCCCTGCCCCTTCTCTCGTGCGCACATAGCGCACTAGCGCATATTCCAGGGGCATCCGTGGTACCCTAGCGTGCATCCCAACACGCCAAACAGTGCGTGTATTGCGCATACTCATCCAGCGCACCAGTAGGTCGTACGGGGGCACGCATCAGCCCTAGAGCGCACACCTTAGTCTACATGGGTTTAGTTGCTTGAGGTCTACACGAGCAACTAAACCCGTCTATGTCTTTGTAGACAAATCATATTCTCTATCAATCGTTCCAATCTTCAGTATCAAGTATGTCCGAAAGCAAGGCAGATATCCCATCTAGTGGCGCGTTCCGTGGTCCAGCGCCGATTGTCAAGATGGACGGTACCAACTATGAACTGTGGGCAATGCAGTTCATGAGTATGATGAAGTCTACGGGTAAGAAGCACATTCTTACCGAACCGGAGCCTGCTGAGAAGACTGGAACCTATGCCTCCTGGGAGGTTGATGACGCATACGCCAAAGTTTGGCTATCTGGCACGTTGGCAATTGAGATTGCCAATGACATCCTCCATTAACCCACAACGAAGGATATGTGGGACATTCTGGCGGCTACATATTCCCAGGCAAAGAACGAGACAAAGATTCTGCAACTCCAGCATGATATCTTCACCATCAAGCAGAATGGTCGCCCCCTACATTCTCTCTATACATCACTGAGAGGGATGTTTGAGAAGCTATATAGCTTCATGCCCTTGACAACCACGCCAGAACAACAGAAGACATATAGGAACGCCACTATGGTGGGAGTGTTCCTAGCTGCACTTGATCCTGAGTACGAGGCAGCACGATCACAGATTTTGGCCGACTCTACAATTCCTCCAATGGAGGAAGCCTTCCATAGACTGAGTCGGATTACAGTTCCCTCAACTGCCGCAAGTCAGAATTCTTCAGCCATGGCAGCAACCAGAGGTCGTGGCTCTCATTACCAGGGTCGTGGACGTGGACCCCGTGGGAGGAGTGGCCGCACTAGGCCAACATGCACCTATTGCCACCGAGTTGGACATAATGAAGATACATGCTATTTAAAGCATGGATTTCCTGCATCTGCACGAGCTGCTGAGCAGATAGAGCCCCCATCTGCTGCTACCTTAGATCAGCGATTTGAAGATCTAGTTGCCCGTCTGAGGGGCATTATCCCACCATCGGGTCCAGCACCGACTACAGAGAGTCATTCTGATGCGGCTGCTTCTGCCTCCACTTCTACCAGTGCCTCAGGTAGTATACTTGCACTTCACAGTAGTAGTGCCGATACATTGCCATGGATTATGGACTCAGGCGCTACACACCACCTATGTGGCGACCAGAGTCTACTTGTTATACCCAGATCCCTCCGGGACGGACAGTTGTCATTGCAAATGGCACACATTCCCCCATCACTGGTCAGGGGGAGATTAGATTGACACCGTCTATGCAGCTCAAGAATGTGCTACATGCACCTGATTTTTCTATGAATCTATTGTCAATTAGTCAGATTACGAAGGATCTTCATTGTCGGGCAATTTTTGATTCATCTTCTTTGATTTTTTAGGACATCCATACGGGCAACGTGATTGGTCGTGGCTATGAGCAAGGAGGCCTTTACCGCCTGAATCAGACCCCATTTGCTGGAACCACATCCTCTTCTTCTGGCCAAGTATCCCCTTTACTGTGGCATCTGCGTTTAGGTCATTTACCACTTCAGAAGTTGCGTCGAGTAGTGCCATATAGTCTTCCTCACACATCTGTTCAGTGTGAGGCATGTCAGTTGCGAAAGCATCACAGGTCGTCCTTTCCCACTCGTCCTGGTCGGAGTAGTACCTCCAAGTTTGAGTTATTTCATGTTGATGTCTGGGGTCCGAGTCGTGTACCTGATCATCAGGGACACATATATTATATTGTATTTGTGGATGATTTTTCTAGAGTGTCGTGGGTATTTCTGATGAAAAATAAATCTGAAGCCGGAAATATAATTATTCACTTTCTGAATGAAATCCAAAATGTTTTTTCTACGTCCGTGAAAAGTGTAAGAAGTGACAATGCTTTAGAGTTGTGCACTAATTTTCTTGCTAATTACTACTCATCAAAAGGAATTGTTCACCAAACATCTTGTACCCATACATCTCAACAGAATGGGATTGCTGAAAGAAAACACCGTCACCTCCTTGATGTCACTAGATCTCTACTTATACAGAGTCATGTTCCATATTCCTACTGGGGTGATGCAGTTCTTACTGCATGTTACCTAATCAATCGGATGCCTTCGTCCGTCTTGAATGAACAGATTCCGTTCTCACTCATTTATCCTGACAAGGATCTGTTTACTCTCACTCCTCGTGTGTTTGGGTCGGTTGCGTTTGTCCATCAGTTGTCACCAGGTACTGACAAGCTCTCTCCTAGGGCTGTCAAGTGTGTCTTTGTCGGGTACTCCAGAACTCAAAAGGGGTACAAGTGCTTTGATCCTTTGCGTCGGCGGTATATGATTAGTGCATATGTTACATTTTTTGAATCTAGTATGTATTTTTCAGCATCTGGAGACAATCAGCTTCCACCTACACCACCTGATGCCATATACATGACACCACTACCACCTCAGATGCCATCATCAATACCTCCACCACCACCACCACCACTACCACAACAACCCATCTCACCATTCCCGTTCCATTATACCCGCAGGCCTCCTCCACTAGCTCATGGTCATGACTCGTCTACTAGCTTGCCTATGGTATGTAATGAGAATATTAATGTTGATGGATCTGACGACATTTCTGAGCAGGATGTGTTGCAGGGGCCAGATGAGCCTACAACTGATTTGGATGTTCCCATTGCTTTACGGAAGTCGACGAGGAGTTGTGCCAAATATCCATTATCAGCCTCTGTGTCTTTTGAGCGGCTATCTGGAGATTTCAGGTCGTTTGCTATGGCACTTTCAGCCATAGATATTCCACGGAATCATCATGAAGCTCTGCAGGATAGTAGATGGCGGCTTGCAATGGAAGAAGAAATGGCCGCACTTCAGTCCAGAGGAACTTGGACTTTGGTTTCTATACCTCCAGATGTGAATCCAGTGAGCTGCAAGTGGGTGTTCACAGTGAAGCAAAATGCAGATGGATCCATTGACAGGTACAAGGCACGTCTGGTGGCACGTGGCTTCACACAAACATATGGGGTGGATTATCTTGACACCTTCTCGCCAGTGGCACGTCATTCCACCCTAAGGATCTTGTTGTCAGTTGCAGTTGCTCGAGACTAGCCGCTCCATCAGTTGGACGTGAAGAATGCATTTCTATATGGAGATTTGCAGGAGGAAGTATATATGCAACAACCACCTGGTTTTGCTGTTGAGGGGGAGTGCTCCAAGGTATGCAGGTTGCATAAGGCTATATATGGCCTTAAGCAGAGTCCCAGAGCATGGTTCCAGAAGCTCTCGGATCTCTTCGAGAAACAAGGATACAAACGCTCCAATGCTGATCATTCCTTGTTTGTACAGAAAACAGTGAGAGGTATCATTGTCATTATGGTTTATGTTGATGACATCTTGATTACAGGAGATGATGAGCAGGGCATAAGGCAGGCGAAAGAAATGCTGGGTAGTGAGTTTGTCACTAAGGATCTTGGGGTCCTTAGATACTTTCTGGGGCTTGAATTCGCCAGAAATTCCTATGGGCTAGTCATGTCACAAAGGAAATATGTTACTGATCTGTTGAGTGAAACAGGTATGCTCGAGTGTCGACCTGCTACGACACCAATGGACCCCAGCATGAAGCTTTATGAAGATAACACAGAGGAGGTGGACAGGAGAAGATATAGAGAACTGGTAGGCAAATTGTTATATGTCACGATCACTAGGCCAGATATATTATTTGCAGTGAGCCAGTTCATGGAGCAACCACGCCAGGTGCATATGGATGCAATACATATGATACTTAGATATCTCAAATCTTCTCCAGGTGCAGGTCTGCTATTCAAGAAAAAAAAGGGGATTTCTATCACAGCATGCGCAGATGCAGACTATGCAGGATGCCCCAAGGATAGGAAGTCCACCTCAGGGTATGCTGTCTATGTTGGAGATGCCCTAGTCTCATGGAGGAGCAAGAAACAAACTGTGGTAGCTAGATCTAGTGCTGAATCTGAATATAGGGCTATGGCCCAGGCTACTATAGAGATGATGTGGGTGAAAGCTGTGCTGACAGATCTATGTTTAGATGTACCACTTCTTATGAACTTGGAATGTGATAATCAGGCTGCATTGTTTATTGCAAACAATCCTGCATTCCATGAGCGGACCAAGCATATTGAGGTGGATTGTCACTTCATACGTGATATGATTCAGAAAGGATTCATTGCTACATCTCATGTTACTTCAGAGAATCAGACTGCAGACATATTCACCAAGGCATTGCTACGAGGTCCATTTCAGAAGTGTGCTTCCAAGCTGAGCATGATTGATATCTATGCTCCATCTTGAGGGGGAGTGTTAACGTATACAATAATAGTAGTATCTGTACTTTTCTTTATTTTGTTTTCTTCTTAGTATAAACAGGTCATTCATTTTTCCCAACAAGATGTATGTGCCATTGTAAGGCCAAACGAAGACAATCCTCCTTGTTTTTCTTTCTATGAATTGCAGTTGTTAATGCTTCTACCACTTTAATGGGTAGACGATACAAACCTCTAGAAACAACACCAATCTCAATTCTCTTGCATGATCAGAAGAAAAAAAACTATTTCACAGTTCAGTTCTTTTGTTATCTTACTAATAGAAAGGAGATTTAGAGGTATATCAGGAACATGAAGCGCATTGTGGATAGCAAATTTGTCAATGAAGAATCAACAAGGAGATCCTCTAAGCGTTACAGACGGAGGTCCAAGCTGCGGTTGAGGTCGACGGAGACGCAGACTTGCCTCACCTTCAATGAGGCAGTGGCAGCGGCTGCAGGAGTTGTTAGACCAAGGGATTTCAGCTTTGTTTCCAAATGAAGGTCTTGTCTTGGAATGTCAGGGGTTTGGGGGACACTGACAAGAGGAAGTTGTTGGGTACCAGGTTCAAAGAATGGGGTTGTGATGTGGTGCTTCTTCAGGAAACCAAACTTCGTCAGATGGATGAAGATCTTTGGCGTTCTTTTGGCTGGGGGAGTCTAGATGAATTTCGTGCCTTAGACACCGAGGGCTCTGCTGGAGGGGTGCTCATTGCTTGGAGGTCGGCGGCATTCTCTCTTAACTCGGTCTCGAAGGGTTGCTATTCTATCATCGTTTCTCTCACAAGACGGAGGATTTTTCTACCTTGGTCTTCTCCTGCGCTTACGGGCCGTCCTGTCATATGAAGAGAAGGGACCTTTGGGAAGAGCTTCGTCGGGCCAGCGAGCCTTTTGCGGGCTTACCGTGGCTGATAGGGGGCGATTTTAATGTAACTTTGCGTGCTTCAGATCGACCCCGGTCAAGGGGGGGTGCGAATCCGGGATCGGGAGACTTTTCTGATTTCATTGACTCTCTTGCGATGGATGATTTGTGTGCTACAGACATAGCTTACACTTGGAGGAACTCTTTGTCGAGATCTTGCATTGACAGATTTATTGCTTCTGAAGCCCTAATGTCGGCGTTTCCTCTGGCGCTTGTTCACTCTTATCCGCGTTCTTACTCCAACCACACAACTATCGTGTGGGACTCGGGTATGTCGCCTCCCTCTGCGGGCTTCTTTAGGTATGAAAGATGTTGGCTACAGGAGGACGGTTTCAGGGATTTGGTGGTTGAAGTCTGGGGGAAGGACTGTGTTGGGGGTTCGGCTGTGAGGAGGTTTGCTCGAAAATTGGTGCTTTTGCGGAAAAGTTTGGCCTTTTTTAAAAAGTCTTCACGGGCTGCTCGTGCGGCTGCAAGGAAGGAAGCGGAGGAGATCGTTGCATCTATGGATGTATTGGAGGGGGGAAGGGATCTCACCCCCGAGGAAGTGGCCTCCAGGTCGGCTGCCCAGGCAAAGGTGGAAGCTGAGGATCGGAAGAGGGTGGAGGAATGACGTGAGAGGGCGAGAATCTCTTGGCTAAGAGGAGGAGATGCGAATTCCTCTTATTTTCATAAGGTGGCCAGTAACAGGAGGCGCTCTAACTATATTCGCTCCATCTCCTTTGGTGACAGGGTGATCGTTGGGGAGGATGATCTTGGGAGAGAGGTTTCGGCCTATTTTAAAGATTTTTCGTCCACTCGCACCCCTAGGCGTTGGTTATGGTCGGGGGAGGAGACTCCTCCTCTCTCTCCCATGTTACATGACGCTTTGATAAAGGACGTAACCTTGGAGGAGGTGAAGAGTGCGGTTTGGGATCTCAACGTTGACGCCTCGCCGGGACTGGATGGCTTCCCCATAGCCTTCTACAAGGACTTTTGGGATTTGGTGGGGGAAGAAGTCTGGGATGTTATTATGGAATTTTGCTGGGGTAATGCGGGTTTCGACCTAATTAACAGGGCTATCATTGTCCTAGTGCCAAAGATTTGCTCCCCTCGTCTTATTGAGGACTTCCGTCCTATCACAATTTCGAATGGCCTATATCTGATCGTGGCAAAGGTTTTGGCTCGAAGACTCGCCCCGTTACTCGATGATCTGGTTTCGCCTACTCAGACGACGTTCATTCATGGTAGACAAATTGACGATGTTACAGCTTTCGCTTCTGAAATGGTGGAGTTTTGGAGGAGAAGAGGGACCCGTGGGGTGCTATGGAAAGTGGATTTTGCAAAGGCTTACGATTCGCTTGATTGGGATTTCCTTTGGTCGGTCCTGCGAACTCGTGGTTTTCCCACGTTATGGATTTCTTGGGTGCGTCGATGCATATCTACAGTGTCGTTCTCCGTAATGATAAACGGCCGCATCGTGGGTGATCGCTTTCAGCCTTGAAGAGGTGTGCGACAAGGCTGCCCCTTGGCACCCCTTCTTTTTGTTCTCGCCGTCGATGTGCTTCCCAGGATGGTGACTCGTGTGGTTGGCCATGGCTTGTCCATGGGCTTCTCCTGCGGCGACCGGGTTATCCCGACCCTCCAATTCGCTGACGACACGATTGTGTTCATTGAGGAGGGTCAAGAGGAGGTCAGGGGGATGGCAACGACTTTGGACATCTTCAGCGAGCTCTCGGGTCTGCTCATAAATCAAAGCAAATCCAAGGTGATTTCCTTTGCTTTGGATTCGGAGTCGGTGGCCGCTTGTGGCAGGATCTTGGGCATCACCCCTTCTGCTCTTCCGATCGACTATTTGGGCATGCCCCTGGGAGCGGGGAGGGCTAGGGCGCATGACTGGAGCAAGATTTTAGAGAAGATGGAGAGGAGGCTCTCCGGCTGGAGTGCTTCCATGCTTTTACGGGGTGGTCGCCTTGTGCTCATCAAAGTGGTTCTTTCTTCTATCCCCATTTACTATCTATCTAATTGGCTACTGCCGGTGGGAGTTCGGAATCGTATGGAGAGCTTGATGCGGAAATTCTTGTGGGGAAGAAGAGGCCTTTCCTCGCGTGGTACTCATCTCGTGGAGTGGGCTGAGGTGACAAAGAGGAAATGTGAGGGAGAACTTGGCATCCGACGTCTTGAATGGGTCAATGTTGCTCTCCTGCTTAAATGGGTTAATAGACTTTGGGGGGGGGGAACAGATAGCTTCTGCTCCTCTTTATTGCGCGAGATCCTGGCTATCGATGTCGAGCTCCTGGGGAATCTTGGTATTCGGCGCTCTCGTACCCCTTTCTGGCGCGGGGTGATTTCTGTGAGACAACGCTTTTCTCACCTCTTCGCTCCTGTTCTTGGGGATGGCTGCTCCTTCAAATTCTGGCTTGACGCTTGGGCTGGTGGTGCTCCCCTTGCTGATTCCCATCCGCGCCTTTGTGCCTTGGCGTCAGATGGCCGTGCCACTGTGGTATCCTCGTGGTCGGGAGATGGATGGTTTCTGTCTATTCTGAGCATCCTCTCTGATCAACGTTTCGACGAGCTTCTTGCGCTTCTGGATTCTCTTAAGAATGCGCCCAGGCCCACGCCAGGTCGTGATCACTGGGCTTGGCGGGATGGCGTGTTTTCCACAAGGAAGGCCTTAAGGGCAATCTCTAATCATCCACAGTCCGATATGGACCTCGTCTACTGCGATTGCAATTTCCTCTAGCTTTTGAAGCTGCCGGAGAGAGTAGCCATATTCCTTTGGCTTTTCCGCAGAGGGAGGATCCTAACTAGGGAGCGTTGGGCAAGGCTCTTTGGCGATTCGATTTCGGTTGTTTGTGTTCTATGTGGCAACGGCGTGGAATCGTTACTTCACCTCTTCTTCACCTGCTCGGTCACTGCTGCCATTTGGGAGGAGGCGGGGATTTCTTGGATCAACACATCGGACCTGGCCGACTTTTGGGACTCAGTTCGTTCCAACAGGGACAGGACGCGCGGTGACTTTTTGAGCCTTTTTGCTTACATTTGGGCGATCTGGCTGGGTCGTAACGCTTCTATCTTTAGGGGTCAACGTTTTTACAAGGAGAATATTTTGGGTCACACGACGCATCTTACTTGTGATTGGATGTTGGTATAATTAGCGTCTTTTGCTTAGGTTGGGATCTTCTCGATCCCACCTATGTCCGTCCTTCTCCCTGTCCTTGTATTTCTTGCCCTCTTGTTTACCGCTTCCTTTTAATAAAAATTTCTGGGGCGAACACCTTGCCGTGTCTCCCCTTAATCGTTGGATTTTCAAAAAAAAAAATTGTCCATGAAGGATACATTTCCTTTTCTTATCACTACAACATGAGATTCATCAGCAAGGACAACGTGTTCTTTGCCTGATGACAACTTATAAGCATTAAAGAGTTTGGGATCACCTGTCATATGGCCAGTGGCGCCACTATCAATAATCCAATCTTTGTTTTCATAAATATTCAAATCACGAAATTTCTTTTGAGCGGCAGCAACAAAGGCATTATTGGAGTTGTTGATAATATTCTCCACTCAATCTTTTATTTCTATATTCTTTGTTGATCTCATGGTTATTTGTTGAACAATCATGCACTTTAGCCTTTCAACAAACACTTGGTGTGAATTTCCATCAACAAGCTTTGTGCTTAGACACATTTTGTCGAACACCTGAAGTGCAACAACATTTTCTGTTCTCTGAGGCAATATTACAAACACCTTGCGAGCACAAATTTATAGCTTCTTCTCTTGCAAAACAAAGGGGCAAAAAACACCCCAACAACACTTATGGGCTTAGCCCACACCACAGTTGCTCTCCCTAATAGGGAACGTACTTCACAGCACCAACAAAGCTCAAATCAGTCTTGGGACGTCAAAAATATCATAATAGCAGCAACAAACAACAATCTAATCCCAAGGATAGTATTATAAGTAGGAATATGTAAACTCGATAGTATATATTTTACAAGCAAATAGATTCACAAATTTAGTTCGTCCCTATCATAATAAAATCCAATTTAAGTATTATCTTTAACAAATATCTAGTAATTTACTTATTTTAAATCACATTAATTTATTTATTAACGTTGTTATTCAATCAAAATTCAATTTTCTTCTATTTTGGCAAACTGTTTTCTTTCATTTCTCTCATCCACCTTTTCTTATCTAATATAATTAGTTAGAAGCTAATGAACAAAGGTTAATATTTTTCTTCAATAACTAAGCTTGTATTTGTAGCTCTATTTCGTCACATAATTCCTCAATTTGGTGTTTTGTAATGTAGGAGTTGAAATTGATAATATGAAAGTTGAGGAAGCATTCGTTAGAGGGCGGAGGTTGCAAGGTGCTTCCATCTCTCTTCCTGAGGGGTATAGAGGTGACATATTCTTTCTTGGCTTATTGTTATAGTTTTTTAGTAGTTTAGGTGCTCATTCGTATTTTTCTATAGGGTATGTTTTGGGAAAGAATGTTGTGGGGAATGGCAAAGATGGTGAAGATTCCAATAACTGGGAGTCGCGTGCTGAGTTTACGAGCTTGACATATTGGAATCATGACGATGTTCCCTCACAGGATGATGCCATTGTGCGCAGTTTGCACTGGCTTACAATTTCTAACGCAGTTAGTTTTTTCTCCCTGTTTTCATCCCCTCCACGGTTTTGCATTGATTTTCATATTTTTATTTAAAGCTAATTAATTCAGAAGACTACAAATGGATAGATACCTGAACAGGTCTTGGCATTAAGAAATTCTTTGAATGTATGGATTTGCTGCAATTATGCTCTTTCAATATGTTCCTATGTGGAAGTTGTGCCTAAGATATACTTGATTGTTGGAAAAAATGAGAAACGTGTTTATTCCTTGAGCCTTAGGCTCTCTTATATAGGGAGAGACTTGTGAGCAAATTACATAGAGCAAACAGAAGGAAAAGGAAATAGATAAGAAAGTACATAAACACAAAATATATCTCTACAGCCCCCTCAAGATGAGCATAGATATCTATCATGCTCAGCTTGGATGAACACTTTTGAAAGAACCCTCTAAGTAAGACCTTGGTGAAAATGTCTGCCGCTTGGTCCTCTGAGCTGACATGAGATGTAGAAATGAAGTCCTTCTGGATCATGTCATATATATAATTGCAATCGACCTCATTATGCTGTCCTTCCGTGGAATGCATGATTATTAGCATTGAATAAGGCAACCTGATTGTCGCATATCAACGATATAGGAAGAACATCTATACGTGAATCAGTAAGGACTGCTCGAACCTGTATCACTTCTGTACATGCTTGTGCCTAAGCCCTATACTCAGATTCAACACTAGATCTAGCAACAACAATTTGTTTCTTACTTTTCCACGAGACAAGTGAATCTCCAACAAATATAGCAAATGTTGATGTGGACTTCCTGTCCTTAGGGCACCTTGCATAGTCTACATTTGCGCATGTTGAGATAATAGTACCACCTCTTTTAAATAATAGCCCTGCATCTGGCGATGATTTAAGATACCTTAGTATCATCTGTATAGCATCCATATCTACTTGACGAGGTTGTTATATGAACTAGTCACCCGACTGACTGCAAATGAAATATCAGGTATGATAGTGGTAACACAAAGAAGCTTTCCCACCAGTTCCTTGTATATTCTCCTGTCAACCTCATCACTATCATCATCATTCAGCTTCATGCTTAGATCCATGTTACTTAGCAAGTCAATGATATATTTCCTCATAGTCATCACAAGCCTCAAAATACCAACTTAATGGTCTAGTGGTAGTATAGTGTGTCTATCACAAAAAAGATCAGGGTTCAAATCCCACTCTTGCAGGGGCTGGGTTAGGTAGTTGACGACTAGTGTAAAAAATAGTCGAATTTTTCAACATGGATTTGACCAAGAATCCATGTAGCCAACCCTACTTATAGTGGGAGAAGGCTTAGTACATTTGCATCACAATTCCTTGTTGATTTCTGGCAAACTCCAATCCCAGAAAGTATCCGAGAGCTCCAAGATCCTTGGTAACAAATTCATGACTCAGAAATTTTTTCGCCTTCTTTATTCCTTGCATATCATCTATGTAATAAGTATATCATCAACATACACCATAATAGCAATCATACCTCTGGAGGTTCTCTATATGAAAAGAAAATGATCTGCATTCGATCGTTTGAACACCTGCTTCTCAAATAAATCTAAGAGCTTCTGGAACTAAGCTCTCGGTCTCTGCTTAAGGCCATAGATTGTCTTATGAAGTCTACACACTTGTGAATACTCCCCCTCAGCTGCAAACGCCAACAACTACTGCTTGTAGACTTCCTCCTGAAGATAACCATACAAAAAAGCATTTTTGACATCCAGCTGAAACATGAGCCAATCTCGAATCGCGACAACAGATAAAAGGATCCGTAAAGTAGAATGACGAGCAACTTGAGAGAATGTGTCAAGATAATCCACCTCGTACGTCTGAGTAAACCCACGTGTAAGTAGTCAAGCCTTGTACCGATCAATGCTACCATATGCATTCTGCTTCACTATAAATACCCATTTGCAGCTCACTATAGACGCCTCAGTAGGGGTTGGGACAAGGCTCCAAGTACCTATTGACTGAAGGACTGCCATCTCTTCCTCCATAGCTAGATACCATCTACTAGCCGTCAATGCCTCCTGGTATGTTTACGGTAGACAAAGCAACTACAAACCTCTTGAAGTCACCCATCAGACGGTCAAAGGTGACAGGAGAAGCAATCGGATATGAAGCACATGAACACGTCTGCTTTCTAAGAGCAATAGGTAAACCAAGTTCTTCATCATCCTCCTCCTGAAGTAACCCTTGCTGAGAAACACTATCAGACCTATCATTAGAAATAATATTTTCACAACATACCTGGAGTGTGCTAGATGATGGACTATGATCATGAGCAGGAGCTGATTGTCGACTGTAGTGATTTACTAGAGTGGAATCAGAACAATGGGAGGTAGGGCTGGTGGAGGTGATGGAGGAGTTGGTGGTGGATTTGGTGATGAAGGTGGTGGGTGCATGGGTGGCGGTGGAATATAGACCTCATCATCTGAATCCGAAGGTGTCAATCTATTACATGTAGGAGAAAAGTACATGACAGACTCAAAAAATGTGACATCTGCATTACCATAATACCTCCAGCATAATGGATCATAGCAACGATAACCCTTTTAAGTCTTGGAATACTCGATAAAAACATATTTGACAGCCCTAGGAGAGAGTTTGTCAATTCCTGGAGACAACCGATGGACAAAGGAAACAGATCAAAAACCACAGGGGGTAAAAGAGAACAACTCCTTGTGAGGAAAAAACAACGGAGAAAGGTATCTTCTCTCCCAGCATTGACGACAGCATACTGTTAATGAGATAACAACCTGTAAGAACCGTGTCACCCCAGAATGAATGTGGTGCACATCTCTGGACAATGAGGGTACAAGTGACATCAAGAAGGTGACTGCTTTCTTTGTGCGACATCGTCCTGTTGAGACGTGTAAGCGCAAGATGTTTGATGAAGATTGCCATGAGATGAGAAGAAATGAGAGAGCACATGAGTACATAATTCAAGAGCATTATCAGTCCTCACAATTTTGACATTGGTGGAAAAAATATTATGCACTTCTTTAATGAAATTCATAATCGCATTGCCTGCTTTTGATTTATTCTTCAACAAGAAAATCTAAGACAGTCTACACCAACTAAATAAAACCTAGTGTTCATGAAATCGGTCGTACGGGCCGCGTATGCGATCGCATATTCCCGTGCAACATGCAGAACAGACCGATTTCATGAATCAGTGCATTAAATGCCCTCCTGGCATATGCAACCCTCATATGCCCTGCATATCCTGCATATGCCCCACATATTGATCCGACATCTCCAACTTTCCGATCTTCTTATTCAGATGTTTAATTCCGTAGATCTGCCTCTTCCCCAATTCAATTATAAGAATATGACTTGCATTTGTATACAATTGTGATGCATTATACCATTATATATGCAATGTTTTATGTTTATCTCACGTATTGTTTTCATGAGTATATGCAATGTATCATCAAATATTTTAATATATTTTTTATTTATATTGATTGATGTTTTGCTCATGTAATGCATGTATGTGAAATGAAGTTTCGTTATTATGAATCATCAAATATGTGAAATTTTTATGGTTAATTTTTTGTGGTTTAATGTTAGGTAATTAAAAACATATACTCAACCAACTACCATGAACATTTTTTCGTAGATCTTCTTTAACTCCATTTAGATATATAAATTCAGTAGTAATGCTATTCATAGATATCTATTTATTTTTAAATTAAAAATAAAAAATCGTGTAAAACCACATATACCCCGCATATGCCCTCGTATACTGCTTATTCAATATTCGATGGCCTGTCCGAACGCATACATATATTGCTTTCATGAACCTCGATAAAACATGTGTCCTTGATGATCGGGAACATAACTTGGACCCCAATTATCTACATAGAAAGACTCAAAAGGGAAACTACTGTTCCGAATCTGACGACTTGGGAAGACAGATCGATGGTGCTTCCCTAACTGACATGCTTTACAGTTGAACGACGAGCGAGGTGAAATCTCATCGAGGTGAAATCTGGGTAAGGACTTGACGCAGATTTTGAAGTGGAAGATGGCCGAAGCACAACTGCCGTAAGAAAGGAGAGACATGTCCAGTATAATGGGAGGATATTCCAGCATTCGGTGTTTGGACCAATTGATAGAGCCTGCCCTGCTCATAGGGATGTAAATCTGGGTCTACCCATTGGGTACCCGATCCGAACCCACCCCATTTAAAGACCCGAAACCCGTCTCATTAGCTTTTGGACGGGTTTGGGTTTTGAATTGACTACCCCTGCGGGTATGGGTATGGGTTTGGGATTGCCTTGTGGGTACCCGAACCTGAACCCGTCCCAAACCCGAATTATATATATATAAATATAAATATTGATGTATGTGTTGCATTTTAATCAAATTAGACCCAAATCCATTTCATATCTAATATGCATCGATCTACATATATAAATATCCAACTCAATTTTCTCCTCTCCATCCATTTTTCTTATTTAATTAACTTTTTGTATCTTTAATAAATAAAAACTATCAACACAAAAGAGTTGAACACTTAACATATATAAACATTTAATATTCTCTATGTATTGCACATTTTTATGAGTCCATATTACACAAGCTCCACTCTATTCCGTCTATCTGTGAAAATCTTGTATACATTTATAAACAACTTAAGATTTACCATGTCGAAGATATGGGCACCCATTGGGTACACGGGTATCCGACAGGTTTATGGGTACTCACTAGAAATTACTCGTTTAATAAATGGGCGGGTATGTGTAGTGATATTATAAACGGGTATGGGTTTGGAAAAAGTAATACCTGCCCCAAACCCGACCCGCTGACATCCCTACATGTTCATGGCCACAACCAATTACTCTGCTTGTGAGGATATCCTGAAATACAAGAGATGATGGGTCAAATATCGCTCGACAATGTAAATTCTTAGTAATATGACTAATAGACAGTAAATTCATGGAGAAATTAGGGGCATGCAACACATTCTGCAATCGTATAGATGGCATCAAGTTGATCTCCCCTTGTCTCGTGATTGGGGAATGAGTCCCATCTGCTATGACAACGGTCTTTCCTGGAGGAACCTGCTTGTATGATATGAGCTGATTTCTGTCTCCACATAAATGATGTATTGCATCAGAAGCTATAATCCATTTTGAGATATCTGAACCATGATGAGAAGTACATGTATGAGCACTACCTCAGGTATTGGTTCCTGCAGTAACAACAATATCTGATTTGCTCTCAGGAGTAGGTGAAGGAGTGCTAGCTGGGGGTATGATATCTCTCACTCGAGACACAAGCTCATCATATCATTGATTTGATGTGGGTGGGGCGCCATAATGTTGAGTATGCTCTGCTATGCGGGCGAATGATGGGTAGCCATGCTTGGAGTAGCATGTATCTTCTGTATAACTAGATTGATGACAATATGTACAAGGTAAAGAGTGCGGTCTATGGGGATGGACAATTGATGGAGAGTGGTGGCTGGGTGGAGGTTCGTCGTCGGCTACATGTTGGGATGGTGACAGGGAGTCATGCTCCCAAAGGAGCTCCCAGTGATGCTCCCTGCGGTGCCAGCAGACCTCTCCCCTTTGGGCAGGGTTGTTACCGGTGTGGCTTACTTAGGCATTGGGCGAGAATGTAGAGAACCAATCTGATGCTTCAAGTGCTTTGTCTTTGCGCATCGAAGTAAGAATTGTGGTGCAGGAATGCGGTTGGAGGCGGGGAAGAGTAATCGTGCGGAAACGCCATGCTTCCTGGTGGGGGAAGGTGGCGGCGGGGGAGCCTTGTTCAAAGGGACCTCGGAAGTGGGCATGGTAATGGAGGGTAGGTTGAAAGGGGATGTGGCTGCCATTTCGCATTAGAGGGTGGTTCTGGCTCGAGGCCTGAATAGATGTGAGGCAGATGAGTTGTTGTCCTTATCGCGCTCTGGGATGTTAAAGATTGCAGAAGATTTCTTCTTTATATTGTAACCCCACGAGGGCTTTTATGACTAACAGAATATTCTGTGTCTATTTGTTAAGAGAATTTTCTATATAGCATATTCTATAGAATATTCTCCTTTGAGCCCTCTAGGTTTTAGTCCTATATAAGGACCCCTAGACCTCTTGAATAAACAACGAATCATCTTTTCTTATCACCCTTTCACATGGTATCAGAGCAGCGGTCCTAGGTCAGTGTTCTGACCTAATCACCCCTCCGCCACCGCCAACTCTCCAAGTCCCTCTACAACCGCCTCGGGTCTCCGCACTTCATGCCTTAGGCCTGCGCCGCCTCGGGTCCCCAGGCCCAGCCAAGTCTTTGGTACACGCGAGGGAGTCTGGCTGAGCGTCGCCAGGCTGCTCTCGGGGCCACCAGGTACCACCGTCAGGCCGGCCAGGCCCGCCTCGTGCCTCCTTGTGCTGCCAGGCACCTCCGCTAGCCCTCCTAGGACCTCCTTGCGCCTCCAGGTGCCTCTGCCAGGAAGGTCAGACCCTACTCATGTGAGGAGGCCGACTCAACCAGGCCCCCCGCTTGTGCCATCAACCAATCATTGCCTCATCCTTCTTACTCCTTGATGAGGGTTTAGATATTTGATGATAAATTGAGGCAAGATACTCTCTAGGTCACTTTTTCTTGACCTAAGCTGCCACGATGACGTTTGCCGAGATCAAGCCCACGTACCCTACTTCTTCTTTGCTGGTACAGGGCACTTCTATCAAGTTGAAGGGCTCCGAAAATTATGTTCTATGGTCTCGGTCCTGTAAAGTGTTTGTTGGTGGCCAGCGCAAGAGCTACGTTCTTACGAAAGTCCCACCTGCAGAAACTGATAAGGACTATGAAACTTGGTTTGTTGATAATTGCCAGGTTATCACTTGGATGACGAACAGTGTCGATCCAAACATTGCTGCGAATCTTCTTTATAAAGACACCGCTAAGGCAATGTGGGAAAACCTAGAGCGTACATATTCTCAGAAGACGACTAAGTCTCGTCTATCAAACATATACACAAGGATTTAGTCTGCTAATCAGGGAGAATCAAGTCTTATTGAATACTACAGGCTTCTTACAAGCCTTTTTGAGGAACTCCTTATTTTCCAGTCTGCATGTTGTTATAAACAAGTAGGGGAACATGCTGAATGGCATGTTTACATATTTCACTAAATCCAAAATATAAGCCTGTGAAAGATCAGTTTATGATGGCTGATACTCTACCTACTCTTGAGACAATCTTCGAACGCTTACAGGAGCTAGAGGCTCCAATTTAGCACTCTACCACCCACACCTCTATAGAGACGATGGCCCACTATACCTCCTCAGGATACAGAGGGCGTCATAACTATCAAGGAGGACGGGGACATGACTCAGGGCGTGGACGTGATCGTGAATCTGGACGAAGCCGCGACTCTGGATGCGGACGCGATTGTGGACGTGGTCGTGATTCTTCTGCTCGGTATCCAACATGCGTACACTGTGGACACTGGAATCACCCTTCTGATCGCTGCTGGGCAATGTTTGGGATGCAACCTAATGTCAATGGTGCCTATGATGAAGTATCGTACGATGCAACTGCAGAAACATCCACTCAACAAACCTGCGAGGCACAAACACCATTCACTGCTTCTGAATATGCTCACCTACGACAACTGCTGCAGGAATCTAGTCCTTTTGATAGTAATGCTTTTGCCTCTACTACTAGCTTGGCTACTACCTCATGTACAGTAGCAAACTCTGTCTCTGCCTCTAAGCATGCATGGATTATTGATTCTGGAGCCTCTACCCATCTGACGGGAGAAGGAAGTTTGCTAACCTCCTCCCAGCCATCTTCTTTTGTGAAGACTGTTCGGGTTGCTAATGGGGATCATTCCCCAGTGACTGTTGTTGGTACTGTTAACTTTTCTTCCAAGCCGCATCTAACAAATGTTCATTGTGCCCCTGCTTTTCCTCTCAGCCTTCTATCAGTACAGAAGCTATGTCGTCAGCTTAACTGCCGTGTTATTTTTGATGAGGTTTGTTGTTATTTTCAGGACATCCGGACGAGGAAAATTTTTGGTGGGGGTCATGAGAGGAACGACCTCTATTACCTCGACATCCCTTCTAATTCCGACTTTGCTGGTGCAGTCTCCATCTTTGAAGATCCTTTTCTATGGCATCTTCGTCTTGGCCACCCTTATGCTAAAGCTGTCTTCATGATGTTCCCTGAACTTTCTACGCTGAAATCTTTTGAGTGTGAAGCATATCAGTTCGGGAAACATCATCGGGCCTCCTTTCCTGCATGGACTGAGCCTTGCCGCCGCACTCCTTTTGCACTTGTTCACTGTGGTATCCGAGGATCCTGTCCGATCCGAAGTCTAAGTGGTCATAAATATTTTGCTGTCTTTGTGGATGACTACAGTTGATCATATTGGGTTTTCCTGTTAAAGGAGCGTTCAAAAATTAACAATATTGTCAAGAATTTCTTTTACTATGTCAAAAACATCTTCTCCACCATTGTTAAAATATTTCGTTCTGATAATGCTTTGGAATTTACACAAAATGATTTAACATCCTTCTTTGCTTCCCAGGGTGCTATCCATCAAACCTCTTGTCCATATACCTCCCAACAGAATGGGGTATCTGAAAGAAAACTTCGACATCTCCTTAACATTGCCCGCTCTCTTCTTCACAAATGAAGGTCCCCAAAACCTATTGGGGAGATGCTATTCTCACTACTGTCCATCTTATCAACAGAGTTCCCTTTATCTCCCTAAATGGCTCCACACCCTTTGCCTTATTGTATCCAAATGACTCACCATTTCCTCTACCTCTGCAGATTTTTGGATGCACCGCCTTTGTTCACAACTTTCATACTGCAGACAAATTATCGTCACATGCAATTAAATGTGTTTTTTTGGGTTATTCCCAAACAAAGAAAGGATATAGATGCTATGATCCTTGTAGTAAACGCTATTATATATCAGCTGATGTCACCTTTTTCGAACAAACTCGCTTCTTCGATCAAGAGTCTGACATACCATTAGAACTTCCTCCTCCACCAATTGTGTATAAAAGAAAACATGTGTCCCCTCTTGTTCCTGTTCCTCTACCTGTTCCTTTGTTGCAGGAAAATATGCCATCTTCAAGTGCCCCCACCAACACTACCTCGGATGATCCTCAGGAGCTTTCCATTGCTCTATGCAGAACAAGAAGGCAATGCACTATTCATCCTATGTCTAATTTCACGTCCACTGATAGCCTATCATGTTCTGATAAAAGATATGCAGATGCTCTTATGATAATCTCTGTTCCAAGAGACTATCACAGTGCATTACAGGACCATAGGTGGAGACAATCTATGAATGAAGAAATGGATGCTCTCAATTCCAGAGGAACATGGGATCTAGTTCAGTGTCCCTAAGGTGTAAGGCATGTTGCCTGCAGATGGGTATTTACTACGAAACATTCTCCAGATGGCTCTATTGACAGACTGAAAGCAAGACGTGTGGCAAAAGGTTTTACACAGACATATGGAGTTGATTACTTCAAAACTTTTTCACTTGTTGCCTGGATGAGGTCAATTCGCACTATCCTCTATGTAGCCGTGAACAAAGGCTGGCCTATTTTTCAACTGAATGTCAAGAATGCATTTCTCTATGGTGATCTTGAAGAAGAGGTTTACATGATGCAACCCCCAGGTTACGAAGTCGAGGGGGAGTATGTTTGCCGACTTCGCAAAGCAATTTATGGTCTAAAGCAAAGTTCGAGGGCATGGTTTGACAGACTTAGTTCAGAGATTAGCACTCTGGGCTTTTAGAGAACTACATCTAACTATTCTGTCTTTGTCAGAAAACGATCAACAGGTACTGTCATACTAGCTGTATATGTGGATGACATGGTTGTTACAGGTGACAATGATAAAGGAGTGTTAGAAGTGAAGACTTTTCTGCAAAAGGTTTTTGTCACCAAGGATCTTGGGCAACTTTGTTATTTTCTGGGTATAGAAGTCTTACGCACCAAGAAGGGGCTTCATATGTCATAAAGAAAGTACTGCTTAGATATACTGACTGAGGCAGGACTACTTTGGTGCAAGCCCTCTGGCATACCTATAGAACCAAAGAAACATTATACACTAGATGATCCTGCCTTTGAAGATATTACAAACTTTTGTACCTTACTGTTACTAGGCCAGACATATCATATGCTGTGAACAGAGCTAGCCAATACATGGAGAAACCATGCTACAACCATTGGCAAGTTGTTCTTCAGATCCTTCGCCACCTGAAGGAATCCCCTGGACGTGGTCTATTTTATGGGGCAAATGGATACACCAAGGTTGTTGCTTAGGCTGATGCTGATTATGCAAGCTCACCTGAGGATCGTCGTTCTACGACAGGCTATGCGATGACAGTAGGATGTAACCTTGTTAGTTGGAGGAGCAAGAAGCAGACGGTGGTTTCCCAATCCAGTGCAGAGGCAGAATATAGGGCAATGGTCCAAGCCACATGCGAAATTACCTGGTTACTGTCTCTTTTGCAAGAACTCAATATTGCTATCACTACTCCTGTTCCTCTATACTGTGATAATAAATCTGCCTCTTATATTGCTACAAATCCTGTGTTCCATGAGAGGACCAAACACATTGAGATCGATTGTCATTTTGTTCGTGATGCTGTACGAGAAGGCAAGATTTCTACACCACATATCTCAACAGACCTTCAGCTTGCAGATATATTCACAAAGGCCTTATCAAAGAAGCGCCTTTATTGGATATCTTCCAAGTTGGGCATGATCGAAGGATGTGCTCCAATTTGAGGGGGAGTGCTAGAGATTGCAGAAGATTTCTTTCTTTATATTGTAACCCCACGAGGGCTTTTATGATTAACAGAATATTCTATGTGGCTATTTGTTAAGAGAATATTCTATAGAGCATATTCTATAGAATATTCTCCTTTGAGCACTCTAGGGTTTAGTCCTATATACAGATCCCTAGACCTCTTGAATAAACAATGAATCATCTTTTCTTATCATCCTTTCATAGAGGTCATTTCTCAAATGGAGGCATGCACGGTCTGATGATGGTTTGATAGCATCTTGGTGCTTGAGTCTTGTTAGGGTGAGGGGGATCCCCCTCCTTTGGCGGAATCTGCGTCGGGTCCGGTAACTTTAGAAGAAATAGCGATGGTGGAGGTTCTCGCCACTCGTGGTTGTTCTCTGGATAAGGGCACAAATCCTCTTATATGGGTTCGTGACCTTCACCCACGGAAGCTTGGCTGGTGGACGGTGCAGGCGGAGGGGCGACATCTGCACTTGGAGATGTCGTCGGCAGATTCGACGATGGTGGGGGAAAATTGGCTTTAACAGATCAACACCTGGGCGGCAGGACGTGCTTGCTGGACCACCGGAGGCTGCGATGACGGTTACAGTCAGCTCCAGAGATGTCGTGACTCCTCGAATCCAGCAGATGATCAATTTTAGGACGCGACGTCAGTTATGGTTGCGGTCTGCGGGTGTTAGCCCTCATGCAAAAGCTCCTGCCATTTCGCCTTCCATTGCGGTGGGGCACCCTATTCAAAATTAGATGGTTCAAGAATTGGAGACTTATTAGGGGTCGGGTGCGCCTGCTGAGTCGGACCTACGGATGAGCAGGATCTGATTGGGCAAGGAGACCCGCGTAACCAGCAATGTCAAAGTACGCCCAGACCCGGATCGTAAACGTGCTTCGTAAATAAAGCCTCTTGTCTGTGCGAATCCGGATATGTAGATCGATATGGAGTTGGAGCATCTGTTAGATTCAGGAGCGGATCCTTTGATTGAACTGGATTTGAGGTGTCAGGTCGGCTCGTTTCGACTCGAAAACCCTATTATGGAGGATCCGAAGTTGTTGCTAGCGATGGTTTCCACTGCGGACGAACCGGAGGAGAGGCCCATCGCCTTGCTGGCGGTGGATCCCACTGCATGTGTTTCGAAGGAGAGGTCATGTGCCTCTGTGAGGGTTGGAGCTTTGGATGTGAAGCAGGGGGGGGGGGGTTCGAAGGGGGTATGGGGCTTCACAGGTGGTCATGCGCTCTCAAGGTTAGGCGGGGGGAGTGGTGGAAGGGGCGGAGGTGTCGCTGCAGAGGGTTGGCGGATCTGCGCAGGGTGTGAGGTGGCAGAGGTATGGATGTTGCTATGAGCGGAAGCCGTGAGGTTAGGGGAAGAGAGGGAAGAGGAGATCGGTGGAGATGCCAAGGCGGAGGCAGGGGCAGGCGGAAGGGGAGCGTTCTAATGTCGTGGTAAAGTGGTTATGGTCGCCTATTGGGAGGCTAAGTTTTTCAGCTTGCTAGATAGGAGTTTTGCGGAAATTTTGGGTGTGGTGCCGCCTTACGGGAAGGCCAAAATGGTTTCCTCATGAAGATGCTATCTTGGAATGTCCGAGGGCTGGGACGTCCCGAGAAATGGATGGGGATCAAGAATCTCATTGTTGATGCTTAGGAAGATATTGTGCTCTTATAAGAACAAAGGTTTCGAGGTCTGGAGGGGAGGCATGGCGCGGGGAGGAGGATCTTTTGACTTCATTCAAGTCGAGGCGCGGGGAGCGGCTGGCGGGCTCCTTATCGGTTGGAAGAGGAATGCGTTTGAGAAGCTGGTGGAGTGGAGATCGTTGTTTTCACTCTCAGTGTGCCTGAAGCAGAAGGCGGATTGTGTCATTTTTTCTGTGACCAACATTTACGAGCCCACGAGGTCAATGCATGGTTCCTTGGCTACGGATCTTTCTGAGGTGGGGACGGCTAGAGAGGAAGGTATTTGGCTCATTTGAGGCAATCTGAATTTGACCTTGCTGCCAGAGGATCGACCATTGCGAGGGGGTGGATGAGACATGGGCTTGGAAGGTTTCAGGAACCAGGTTCACGCCTTGGGGCTCACAATTGTAGATGCAGCAGGTTGTGCTTACACTTGGCGGAATGTGAGGTCGAGATATCAGCTGGATAGATTTTTTTTCTCGCATGAAGGGGTGGATTTCTTCTCCCTTTCAAGGGTGTGGGCGCTACCTAGGGCACATTTTGATCAGTCAATCCTCTGGTCTTCAGAAGAGCAGAAGAGGCCTAGATTCTTCTTCAGGTTCGAGCATGTGTAGCTGCTAGAAAAGGAGTTCAAGGAGGAGGTGGTCTCATGTTGGAGGGGGTGGCAGGTGAAGGATTCGACGGTGGCATGTTTGGCTGCCAAACTGGCGTTGCTGAAGAAGTTCTTGCTTGATTTCGACTGTAAAGTGAGGGTACGTTGAAGGGAGAGGAGAAGCGAGGCACAACAGGGAGTGATTTGTCTAGATGGGTTGGATGACTGGAGGGGACTAGACCAGGATGAGGTGTTGGAACAAGCAAGGCTGCTAGACGTATTACTTTTGGAGGACAGGAAAGAGGAAGTGGAATGGAGGCAGACACTAGGTTCTTCCATTCGATGGTTTCCGATAGAAGGAGGAATTTCATCCAGAGCCTTGAGGTGAAGGGAGAAAGGGTGGTGGGGGGCACTCAGCTTGGGCGGGCTCTCATGGAGCACTTTATGGAAATGCCGAGAAGGAAGCGAGGGGAGGGTTGGGGGTGACGTGGAACAAGGTGCTTTGTCGGAGGCACATGCGGTTGGGCTTGAAGCACCATTTGCTGAGGAGGAGGTGAAGAGTGTGCTCTGGGGGTTGAACACGGACAGGGCCCTAAGATCGGACGGGTTTCCAGTGTTGTTCTACAGGGAATTCTGGGACTTGCTGAAGGAAGAGATTTTGGCCGTAATCAATGAGTTCAGGGAGGGAAATAGGGGTTTCGAAAAGGTTAATCGGGCGCTGCTCTTCCTCCTTCCCAAGGAGCACCCGATACGAGTGGAGGACTACAGACCGATTGCATTGTCCAATACAATCTATCTAATCGTGGCCAAGGTGCTAGCGAATAAACTAAGGCGGATGTTTGATAATGCAATTCTTCAGAATCAGACTGCTTTTATCTCTGGTCGACAACTGGTAGATGGTTTAGTTATGGCGTCTGAGATATGCCTAAAATGGCGACGTAAAAACAAGAAAGGCCTGATGTAGAAGATTTATTATGAGAAAACATATAATCGTATGGAATGGAGTTTCTTATGGGCATCACTACGGCGTCGTGGATTCACTAACCTTTGGAATGCCTGGATGAAGAGATGTGTCACGACCTCATCCTATTCCATTCTGATGAATGGAAGGTCGGATGGTTTTTTTTTCCAACCTCAGAGGGGTGTCCGACAAGGATGTCCTTTAGCGTCGATGTTTTTTGTTTTAGTTATGGAGGAGAGGGATCACTTCGTTTGGGATGGGGGCGGATTCTCGACAAAGAATGCATACTTGGAATTCAGGGGGAGCATGGATGACCCAGACCCAGACCTGAGGCAAGATATGAAGATAATTTGGGCAAGTAAGATCCCGTGCGGAGTGAAGGTCTTCCTGTAGTGCCTCAGAAGGGGCAGGCTGTGTGACAATGCGAGAAGGGGCATGCTATTTGGCATTCTGGACACCCAGTGTTATGCTTATTTGAGAGTATCATATTTGATAAGGAGAACCCATCAAGCCGTACGGTGTTGTAGATCCAAGCGCATGTGTGGTGCTGCTCCAAGGACACCAAATGC
Organism: Ottelia alismoides; assembly: GCA_037367405.1. NCBI lineage: Eukaryota > Viridiplantae > Streptophyta > Magnoliopsida > Alismatales > Hydrocharitaceae > Ottelia > Ottelia alismoides. Next base: position 896,357 of record JAZKJV010011368.1, read on the forward strand.
ATGTTACTTATCCTTTACAATTATGGATGCAAGAACATCACCACGAGGCTATCGACCATCCTTTTAGGCTTCGTTTTATAAAGGAATAAGGGAAAGGGATAATGAGGGATAAGGCATTGTTTCTGTTCGGTTGGAGGAAGAGGATAATAATGAATAAGAAAGGATAAATGATAGTTATTTGCTATTCTCTGTTTGGTGTGAGACAGGAGATACAGAGGGATAAGGAGGTTATGTTAGATTTGTTAGATAATTGGCAGTTATTTGTATTTTTTGACGGGAGATGCCTATAATGGAGGAATAGTGAGGAAAAAACCGTATTCCTCATTTTGATTCTAGGATCAAAACATTGACTGGATATGGCTGGATAAGAAATTGGAATAGTAAGGAGGGATATTATGGGCGGATAAGAAATTGGAGGAATACAGATGGATATCTCTCCTTATTCCTCAAACGAGCAACCCCTTAAAGGACTTACACCGGAAACCTGATGGATGCGAATTGGCCATTGGCTCACGATGGCTTTAATGAGCCCCTCCTACGAGAAACCTCCCTCTTGCCATTGTGATTGCGCACAACTGTTGGGAGAAAAGAAATTCATAATCTAAATGAGTCTCGAGGGCTCTCTTATATAGGAGGAAAGCCCTGAGTTAATTGCACAAGAAGTACATCAAGAAAACATAAAAACATAAATGACACCGTGAGATACAACTATCTCAACACTCCCCCTCAAGCTGGAGCATATATATCTATCATGCTCAGCTTGGAGCAACACCTCTAAAAAGGACCTCTAGCTAGGGCCTTGGTGAAGATATCAGCTGTCTGATCTCCAGTGGAAACACGAGAAGTGGATATGAGACCTTTCTGGATCATCTCTCTTGTGTAATGACAATCCACCTCTATATACTCCCCCTCAAGCTTTGAAAAGCAGGACTATTGGCAATGAATAGAGCTACTTGGTTATCACATAAAAGTTGCATAGGAAGAGAAACCTCAATAGTAAGGTCATTCAACACAGATCTAACCCACATCATTTCTGCACTTTCCTGTGCCATGGCCCTATATTCAGATTCTGCACTTGATCTAGCCACCATTGTCTGCTTCTTGCTTTTCCATGAAACAAGTAAGCTGTCAACAAAAATAGCAAATCCAAAAGTAGACTTTCTGTCTCTGGGACAACATGCATAATCTGCATCTGCACATGCTGCCACCTAAAGAGATGTATCCCTACTGAATATAAGACCCGAACCAGGCAATGTTCGGGAAGGCGATATGTGGTATTCAGTCGGAGGGGTCACTGCATAAGGAGTATGCGATACGCGGGAGAGTATACGGGGAGTATGTTGTTTTATGCGGTTGGTAATTTTATTATTAAAACTATAAATATTTTTTTTATATCATGTTAATATTCTTTAAATATTATATTTCTTGATTATAATAATAAAGAATTGAAGGCACAAGGAACAATGGGAAAAAATTAATATAGAGTCAAATGAGCAAAAACATAAATTGAAAAAGCGTTAAGTCGGATGTCCGAGTTTAGATTAAGGTTTTAAAAAATATTTGTACAAATATCGGTTGCATAAACGACTGCATATACGGTATACTCGACTGAGAATGCGGCTTGACCTGCCTAGATGCCGATTTGCCCATACTCGAAGCGTCAAGGCTTCCGAGTACGAATATACGGCCGAGTATGCGGTATACTCGACCGATTTCCTGAACACTGGAACCGGGTTAGGTCTTCAAATATCTCAAGATCATATGGACAACATCCATATGCACCTTCCTGGGCTACTTCATGAACCGACCGACTTTGCTTACTGCAAAAGCTATATCCGACCTGATGATGGTGGCATATAAGAGCTTCCCAACAAGCTCTCTATATCTCATCTTGTCTACCACCTTAGTGTCATCATCATACAATCTCATGCTTGGATCCATAGGGGTAGTAGCATGTTCGCACCCTGTCATATCTGTCTCAGAAAGAAGATCCATAACAAACTTCCTTTGAGTCATCATAAGACCACGTTGGTTCCTGGCGAACTCCAACCCAAGGAAGTAACGAAGATTGCCAAGGTCCTTAGTCACAAACCGTTGACCTAGGAACTCCTTGGCATCCTGAATGCCCTGCTCATCATCCCTTGTAACAACTATATCATCCACATAAACAACAATACCTCGCTGTGTCCTCTGAACAAACAGAGTGTGATCCGCAGTAGACCGCGCAAACCCCTGTTGCTCTATCAACTCCGATAGCTTTTGGTACCAAGCTCTCGGGCTTTGCTTCAGGCCATAAATCGCCTTATGGAGACTGCACACCTTCTGGGACTCCCAACCCTGGTGGATGTTGCATATATACTTCCTCATGTAGATCCCCATATAGAAATGCATTCTTCACATCAAGCTGGTAAAGAGTCCAGTCCCATGAAACAACAGATAGAAGAATGCGCAGTGTCGAGTGTATGTCCATTGGAGAGAAGGTATCCTGATAGTCTACCCTATAGGTTTGAGTGAATCCACATGCCACAAGCCTGACCTTATAGCGGTCTACACTGCCATCTGCCTTTTGCTTTACTGTAAATATCCATTTGCAACTCACAACAGAGGCACCTAACGGAGCAGAGACAATACTCCAGGTATCATGCGATCGTAGAGCTGCCATCTCCTCTTCTATTGCAAGTCGCCACCTACCGTCCTGTAGCGCATCTTGATATGTACGCGGGATAGTAACAACAAAGAATCCCACCACAAACTTCTTGTATTCCTCTGAAAGGTGATCCAAGGAAACATGCGCATCAAGAGGATACGTGGCACATTGGCGATGAGGCTTCCTTAGGGCAATAGGTATCTCTAGGTCTTTAGCCTCTCTGTCCTCTGGAATCAAATCTTCTTGTGTATCATTCAAAGCTCAAGTGCCATCAGTAGAAATTATGTGTTCATGACATACCTGAGGCGTGCTGGATGATGTGGACGACACATGAGCAGAGGGGCGAGTAGAAGACCTGCGAATATAAACATGCTTAAAAACTTGGACTGGGTGGATGGAGGTGGAGGTGGTGGAGAAGACATAGGAGCATCATGAGGAGCATATGAAGGAGAAGACGGAGATAGAGGAACCATTACATCCTCTCCAGAACAAGCATTAGACAACCTGTCACCTGTAGGAGAAAAATACACAATAGACTCAAAATATGTGACCTCAGCACTAACATAATATTTCTTCCTACAGGATCAAAACATCTATACCCTTTTTGGGTACGAGAATAATCGACAAACACACATTTGACAGCTCTAGGTGAGAGCTTGTCACAGCCAGGAGTGAAGTTGTAGACAAAGTCCAGCTATCCGAAAACTCTAGGAGTGAGAGAGTAGTTCCTTCTCGGGAAACGCAATCAAGAATGGAACCTTCTCTCCAAGAATAGTAGACGGCATGCAGTTCACCAAGTAGCAAGCGGTGAGAACCACATCTCCTCAGAAAGAATGAGGGGTACGACTCTTAATTAACAAGGTCTTTGTGACATCAAGAAGGTGACGATGTTTACGTTCTGCCATACCATTTTGCTATGAAGTGTAATTGCAATAAGTATGATGAATTATACCTCAAGACCTAAGAAATTCCGATAAATGTAATGTTGAAAATTCCAAAGCATTATCCGTACGAATGAATTTCACATTAGCAGAGAATATGTTTTTGACCTCAATAAGAAAAGATTTAATGATAGCACCTGCTTCAGACTTATGTTTTAACAAGAATACCGAAGATAGTCTAGGATAATCATCCACAACAATCATATAAAAATGATGCCCCTGATGATCAGGAACATAACTAGGATCACAAATGTCAAAATGAAACAACTAAAAGATTGACTATTGTGACAACTCGAATGACTCCGAAATGAGGAGCGATGATGCTTCCCAAGCTGACAGGCTTCACAGTCCAATGTAGTACGAGTAGATATCTGCGAGAGGACATGAACCATCTTTTGAAGAGGAAGGTGGCCAAAGTGAAGATGTCACATGAAAGGAGAGACATATCTTGAAGGAATAGTAGCAACCCTAGCACATGGTGGCATGGCAAGCTTATACAATTCTCTCTGCTCATGGCCATGACCAATTACCCTGCTAGTTAGTATGTCCTGAAACTCAAGAAAAGATGGATCAAAGATGTCATGACAATGTAAATCTTTTGTAATTTGACTAATAAACAAAAGATGCATATGAAAATTGAGAGCATATAAGACGTTTTGAAGATGCATAGAAGGGGCTAGAGTAATCTTCCCTTGACCAATAATGGGTAGTCGAACCCCATTAGCAATGACCACAGATCTCCCAGGTAGGATAGACCTATAAGAGCTAAACTGCGGTCGATCTCCACACATATGATGTGACGCTCCAGAATCCATAATCCAATATGTCAAATCCGAACTACTACAACTGGTAAACGCATAAGGAATACCTTATGAACTGGACGATGCTCTGGCAATAACTGTTGCATCTAAGGAACATGCAGTCGGAGTCATTGGAGTACTCATCATCTCTCGTAGTATCGACACAATATCATCCAAACGTAGATCCGGAGTAGGTACATACAAAGATTCGGTCTGCTTAGCAACACATGCACGCCAGATATCCATGCTTTTGAAAGCATGTCTCCTCCGAATGACCAGAACGATGGCAACGGGAACATGGGCTACTCTGACGGCCTCCTCCTCGACCACGAGGTCCGCGACCACGAAACTGGGAAGATCCTTCTTTGCCATGAGAAGCTGCCATAGCAGAGAGAGTCATCTGGGTTGTAGTAGTGGATGTGGTAGTAATACTACTCAATCGTTTGTAGACCTCCTCCATCGGTGGTATCGTCTCTCCAATCAGAAGTTGAGCACGAGCTGCATCGTACTTAGAGTCAAGCGATTACAGGAAGACTCCCGTCATTGTGGCATTCCGATACCGCTGTTGCTGTTCAATGCTGGTGGTAATGGGCATGGAGCTGTGTAGTCGCTCAAACATGCCTCACAGATGAGAGAAGTGTGTGTGGAGCGGTCGACCATTCTGTTTGATCGAACTACGGTTGAAGGATCTTGCTTTCATTCTTTTCCTGCCTGTATGTGTCGGCTAATATGTCCCACATAGCCTTTGTTGTGGGCTGATTAACAATATCATTGGCAATCTCTGTGGTAAGTGTCCCAGAGAGCCAGATGCGAGTATATGCATCATCTTGCTTCCAAGATGCATTAATCCTAGTCTTGTCTGCCGGTTTTGATTCTGTTAGAATGTGCTCCTTGTTATGGCACTGCATGATACGAAATTGCATGGACCACAACTCGTAGTTGGTCCTATCCATCTTAACTATGGGAGCCGAGCCTTTGAATGCCCCAAAAGAAGAAAAAACGTCACTCTTGGTTTCTGACATTATACCAATAAGTGTAATCACGGACAAACTGTGGAGTAGACTGAATAAATAATGTCTACACAATCATAAGGAGGACTGGTTGTATTTGTAGACTCATACAACCATCCTCCGCTCTTCCTTGGGAGGTTAAGTCGAAGGGCGTGATTTAGATTGGAAAAATCACGATTTCCGACTCAGATCAGACCGCTGGACATCGTGAAATAGGACGTACAGCAGCGGTCAGGTTGCAGAAAGCGAGCAGCAGCACGCAACAGGGGCTGGACCCCCTTCGGCAACGGCGGTTGGAGGAGCCGAGGGGTCCAACGGCGGCGTGTGAGGGCTGGGAAGCCCTGACTGGGCGGCGTGGGGAGTCTGGAGGGGTGGGGGGTTGAACGTGTAGGGTTAGGGTGGGATACGGTAACCCCGGTCTAGGACCGTTGCTCCGATACCATGTTGGGAGAAAAGAGATTCATAATCTAAATGATACCCGAGGGCTCTCTTATATAGGAGAAAAGCCTTGGGTTAATTACACAAGAGGTACATCAAGAAAACATAAAAACATAAATGACACCGTGAGATACAACTATCTCAACAACAACCTCTAACATGTGCTCAATGTTGTCCACTTGCGTGCATCTTATCTGGGATGTTGCGCAACTCCTAGTTCGTGAGGGGTCCCTAGCGTAGTTCTCTCTTCACACCGTTTTTAGAAGATGCAAAGGCCCAATTGACATGTCTCCAAGGCCTTAAATGTCGGTTTCGGTCACCATTTCGATGACTGACCAAAATTCGATCGAAATTTCAGTCTTTTTTTGTACTAGGACCCTCATATTTCAGTCATTTCCGCCATTTTCAGTTGAGTTTCGACATGATATCGATATTCGACAGAAATTTTACAGAAATTCGATTGAATTTCACTGAAATTTGAGGCCATGCATGTCCCTTCCCCCTTGGCATCCCATCCCCAAAGGGTGTAGTAAATACCTCATCCCTTTCCTTCCCACTCTATAAAAGGGAAACAAATCCGACATCAGCTAAGAAAAAAATAAACAAAGCCCCATCAAGCATTTGGCGAGGAAAAGGAGTCACCAGAGTATCCAACAAGTAACTACCTATCTGTGACAGAAGGGAGGAGGCTGACGAGGTTCAGTAGGTTGGCGATCAGATGGGAAGGGGGAGGCAGAGGAGGTTGGGGCGGTGGGGCTCTGCAGATGAGGGGAGGAGGGTGGTAGGGTCCTGCAGGTGAGGGTAGGACATTGGGCGAATGGAGAAAGAAGACAACATAGAAGAATATAAATAAAAGGAGTAAGGACATGTAATTATATTTGTGTTCCTTTTTTTTTTTGCTCATTTTCGCTTACACCCAGAACTGTTTAGGAGGGAAACAACGACTACTAAGAAGAAGGGTGTAAGTGTGATTTATAGATTATGTGAGGGGCACAACTGTTAGTGGAGTAAGGGTTGGAGTACAAATGTTACTGCGAAAACTCAAAAGGACACATGATGAAAAATCCCTTGCAACTTGTGGATATACAAAGACAAAGCAATTTTGGAGCAAATCAGACTATCAAGAGTCAATAAAAGGTTGGTAATGGATCAATCCTTTTCGGTAACTGACTGAAACAGAATATTCATGGGAACAATAGATTGAAGAAGAAAGGCATTACTAATGGTGTTAGAGAATGATCATTAGTTGGAAAATTACTCAGCACTATTGTTTTTGTTATAAGCAGATTTACCTGTACCGGTAACATCACTAGTACATAGCCCCAGTAGTACAAATGTTCCCAAGTTTTCTCCTTCGAGGAATTTAGCAGTCAACTGGTCATATTTTCCATGAAATTGCAACATGTTCTAGCTGAGCAAAGGGTGTCTGGTATTCTTAGATGTTGCCGTAGTAACTTCGTCCACCTTTGTTTGGTGGTTTGGATCCGTAGTTAGCCCAACATGATCACATGAATGGTTCGTCAACTGGTCATATTTTCCATGAAATTGTAACATGTTCTAGTTGAGCAGAGGGTGTCTGGTATTCTTAGATGTTGCCATGGTAACTTCGTCCACCTTTCTTTGGTGTGGATCCATAGTTAGCCCAGCATGATCGCACGAATGGTTCGTCCAATGTGTGCTTATCCTCATTCATGTCATTGCCTATGGAGTATTTGGACAAAGCAAGGTTCGAAATCTATTGGACAAAGCAAGGCTTATAGCATACATATCAATCATCTTATCATCTATGACTATGACGGTATCCCCCATACCCACTGTAACCATGTGAATATGATAACCATGTGAATATGATGGAGGTGCATACGCTTGAGCAGGAGGAGGAGGAGGTTTTGGAGGAGCATGAAAGTATTCCGGGAAGATGCCAATGATCTCTCATCGTGCGACGATCCATATCCGCCTAAAGGACTTGGTGTTCCTTCGCGATATGGGCTGTCAATGTCCATTCAGCTCAAGGAACCTACAGATGATATCAAATCGTCCATGTAGTTGTCGGTTGAACGATGGCCACGACCGTACTCGTACTCTGGCCATCTCTTCCTCAACTCGGCGATGTACTCATTCATCTCCTTCTCCATCCCTAGATATTTGTTCATGATCTCGTAGGATGTAGGAGCCTTCACTCCCGTTCCCGCTGCAACGATCTCATCAATGGTATGCTGTAGAAATGGCCCGCTAACAATGTTGGCAGGAATGCTCTCCTCAAAGAAGAGTTTGCTGATGGCCTTTCCCACCCTTTCTCGTACGTTGGTGAACATTCCCTTCATCGTTTTCTGCCTCGGATCCTTGCTTGCCTTGTATTGCATGGATCCGCTCCTCGTCAAGAAGGGCTCAATTCCCTTCCCCTTGTGTTTTTTGGTGGGTGGTGGTACTGGTGCACCTCCAGAACCACTCCCACTGCCACCTGCACCATAGAAGCCGCCTCGTGCATCATCGAGTTCTCTCGTCTCGAACTCGCTCCTCATTGATTCTTTTGTAGCCCTTCTGTATGCCCTCCTCTCCGCTGTAGTCTGAGTGTCAGCGGGGTACACAAAGTCATCGTCGTCTGAATATGAAAGGACGTTGAATTCTTTCTCAAACATGAACTCCTTCATTTGTTCTTCCCTTCTTACCCTCCCTGTATCCCTTTCCTTCTTCCTGTCCAAGCTGGCCTTCACCTTGTCCCTCACATCTTTGGGACAATGCGTGCACTTAGCAACATTCTTGTTATTGCCAACAAGATGTTGCTTCATCCTCGTGATCCCGCCTCCTCCCAACTTCTTTCCACAGAAATTGCATTGTGGTTTCGCTTTATTTCCATCAGGAGTGGAGGCATAACCAATAAATACACTGTATGTTATTTATTGTTCTAATAACTTGGAATATTAAAATTTACAATAAAATTGGAAAAAATAGTTTTTTTGAGCCTTTTCCGACTTTTCCACCGAAATTGTCGATTTTTTCCGAAATTTCGGCGAAATTTTGGTCTGAGTTTACCGAGACGAAATCGAAATCGAGATTTCGAACCTTGGTCGTATTTATAATGCTATCCGAGAGTAGAGAGGAGCTGAATAGTCATATAGCATTGCATCGCTTCTTCAGCTCCTCTATATCAGCATTGCTTAATTTGGTACGTGTCTTGGTTGGTCATGAGATTGTTGATGTTGCCATTATACATAGCAAGTGATGCTTCTCGTCTTGGGGCTTCAAATCTTCTCGATTTGTTGCGAAACTTTGGTACGCCGTTGTAATGTGAGAAGAGGTGATATACAGTGTTGATATTGCATTGAACTAGAATGATGTACATATGGAATTATTGGGAGCGTTACAAAGATATCCTTTAACAATAAAAATATAAAGAAAAACTACATAACCTCAGATAAATGATGACCCTAACCTGTGGAAGGCCCAACAAAGAAGAGTATTAAAGTTTCTAGTGTGTGCCTGTGTTTCATTTGGTAAGCTTGGCCAATCTCTCTCTCTCTCTCTTTCTCAATGTGAATGGTGTTCCTGCGGCCTCCATTCTCAGTTTATCATGTTGGTTTGCTTTCCTATAGCTTACATAAGGTATATCCTAGATAAAATTCATATATGTTCCTTTCCATGCAGCTGCACAAGCCTGTATCGGCAGAAGATTTGGCTTCTTCCATATCAAAAAACCAAGGTCAGCTACGATGAGTTGATCTCCGAAGTTACATCAATATGTTGTATTAACGCAGGCAGGGCAAGCTTAGATTATGGGTCATGCGACCAATTCAATCGGTGCATGCTATCCATTGATTCTATTTGCATGTACCATCCCGTAGCTTTGCAATATGCCATTCTTTATGTGGATGGCTTCATTCTTGTTGCTATAGCAATGGGAGATTTCCATTTTGTAGTGGTCTAGATATGCTAACTCAAAGCAAATGGGCAACGCTTCGTGGTCGGAGTGAGGTTGGCTATCATATCTTCCCACAGCATGTGATGTCCACAGTTTTGCGTCCGAAAATGTGGTGATTGAAGTTAAGGCTTGTAAGAAATTTGGTGATTTATGTCTAAGTTCGTTATTTCTCGTCGGCGACCACGAGGCTTGCTGAATGTACTTTTAAATGGAAGGTCATTTTTGTGTACAATGTATTTTCATTTTCGCTTAGCATTAGCATCTAAAGAGAGTTTAGTTAGTAGGTATGTTCGTAAACATCAATCAAAAATCTTGTTGAGATTCCGAAGGAAAATATTTTGGGTTTTGTTTGGAATTTTGAAGAGAATTTCCACAGCTGCATACATCACTTGATCACTTGTGCTCAAGCTAGAGTGAGTCGCCCCAAAGCATGGAAGGTTGTATCGATATCGTTTCGATATTGTATCAATACGATATTTCGATGATATATCGACGAAATATCGCTCATATCGACGAGCCTTTGTGAAGAAAATGCTTGGAAATCGTGATATATTGTCATATCAGTGTCCATATCGGTCCCATGTCTATATTGATATATCGGCGATATGTTGTCGATATATCGCCGATATTTCCCTCCATGCCCGAAAGTAAAAGGGCTTTTCAAATTCATTGGATTATAGATGTGCTTTTTCAGATAAAAAATTATCTGTTTCATACATAAGATGCACTTGTGTGTCCTCATGCGATTTGTCCAAGCTTGGATTTCAGAATCTTTTGGTAGAAATAGTCTGATATTTATAGAAATATGGTTTGCAACCATGTTGAAGTTGAAAGGATTTGGTACGTTTCATATATTATGGATAATTCTTCATCTCATGTATAATCCATCTAGAGAACATACCAGATCCAAGACAATCATTAATGATTCAAAGTAACAAAACCTTCGTATTGAAGGTACTATATTTACATGTATCGTATGTATTTGCACCATTTATCCAAAGTTTTTTAAGTTACGTTTCTCGACAGCAAAAAATGAATCAGTTGATGCTTTCTTACACTCTAAATCTGGAGGATGTTCCGTACATTCCTCTCTAACATGATTTTTGACTTTTCATCTCTTTTGAACTCTCATTGTAATAATAGCTCTTTAATCTCGATGACAATGGAAAATATTGCAATACCTTACATTGAATTTTTGTTGCTTTTATATAATCGCTTGAATCGAGAGACTGATGACACTTGAGACATTCTGTTCTATCTTTATGCTCTAATATATAATATGGTGATTAATGCAAGCATCTGTGCAAACTAACTTTCTCATCATCTGTCTTTGTTTGATAATAAGGTAACTCATGATATTCAATTGACATTTTTCTTTATAATAACTAACACTAATTCAAAATCTGATTTACCGTATTATACTATGTTTTCATGGCTAATAAGTTTGAAACAGATGATAGTTTATAATGTCTTGCTTCTTTAAGAGCTTGTAAAATTCTTTTAGTTTTCGATGTGATTCCTCATCCGAGATTACTGTGGGGATATTGAAAGAGGCAAATTCTAATAGAAAATATTATAATCCGATTGTCTAAATTTAGTTAACTATAACTATGTGTTAAGAGAAGAATTAAATTTTTGGTTGTCATTTAAGTCCATCCACAAAGATTTGAACATAACTATAAGGAGGTCGTCGTTACATGCAAACTTATGTTCGAACAAATTGCAGCAGCAAATTTACCTTAATAAAACTCCATATAATGCTTCAAAAATGACACCAATGAAGTTTGATTAATCACCCCCACAACAAATGCTTGCCCTCTATTTCCAGCTAATGCTGAATCACTTGAACACCTATTCATGAAGTGTTCCTATACTTTGAACGTATTTGCATTTTCTAATATTTCTCCACCATGGATGAGCTTGCAATGTTTCTTTGAAGATCATAACTTACATCTTTATACATAATCACATTGACAAATAACCACCATAAGTGCATTGATTTGGTGGTTGATCCGGAAGGAGCGATGTACCTTCTTCTGTGATTGCATTCAATAAGTCTCACTTTCATATAACCATCATACCCTCTGTTCCTTCCCCTGATAAATTGTGTTGCAGAAACGAACTAAGAAGCCTGACCAGTTCGTGCACCCCACCTGTCGCCAATGTACCGCGATAACTTGAAATGCTACAACAACTTGACGGTGATGCGATATGCATGAACTTTTTGTTGCTTTTCTTTAATTTTTTTTGCAAACTCGAACATTGAAACTACTTGATGTATTTTGCCCCATCCACAGGGGTTAGCCAGTTGTATTAAATGCTGTACCCGATGAAATTACCTTAGATTTTTCTCCGAACTCTATCATCCAAACTTTTGATGGAAATGCAATTCAGCCTTTTTCAAAAAAAGAAGAGGGTCTGATTAATATCAATCTGGTACACGAAAGAGTAAAGGGGACATGTTCTTGAAATTTGTCCAAACATAAGATTACATGTAAAAATGTTCTCCTTGTGGTTATATTCAAATGTTTAGGGACTGCTTTTAGTTCTGAAACTAAGAAAGGACAATACTTATGACAAATTATCTGCACAACTTGCGTCTGGCATATATAAGTGGAACATATTTGAGATGTACGATTGTATAAATTGACCATATGTGTAAAACAAGCATGTACATAAGTTTCCTTATTCACGTAGTTAATTCGGACCTAGGTGATCTTATTGTAAACTAAAGAATGTGCATATATATACTATATATATATATATATATATTTGATTGCATTTATATTACTAATAGATATGTGCCTTCAAACTAAAAGCCACGATTATTGAACATGGATATCTCATCTCAAAGTGAGTCCAATAGTTTCGTGAAAAAAATTAAAACGGAATAAAATGTTCTCATATGTTGCACACCCCTTAGTATGCAGGATCAGGAAGAGGGATCCTCTGCTGCAGGGTTCGCTGCAGCAGACTCTGCAGTAGAGGATTGGGCCACTGAATCTTGATCGAGTGGTTTCCACGAATTTGCACTTTTTTGTGGGTCCTACCGTGCGAATTCGTGGGAACCGCTCGATCAAGATCGAGCGGCCCAGGCCTCTACTGCACGGTCTGCTGCAGCGGACCCTGTAGATTCATAGTATGCATGGCCATACACCACCCGCTATAGGAGGACTGACAATTTGTGATTTGTTTTATATGTATGGTCATGCCACACTCAGCAAGACATTAATCAGGAGAACATGACTTCAACAAGACAAAAATTTGAATGACATGATTATCAGAATCATAACAACACAATATGCAGAATGACATGCTATCTTGATGATAACATACACATAATAACACATGAAGTAGAAGATTCTCAAGATTTCTAAAACTCATTAAAGTGAATAAGGAAACCATACCTAGCAAGAGCAGGAGAGGGATCCTCTGCTGTGGTGTTGTGCCTGCTGTAGCAGCTCGATCTTGATCGAGCGGTTCACACAATTTTGCTCGACACAACCCACAAAAAGTGTAAAATCGTGCGAACCGGTCGGCGTACATGCCTGCAGCATATTCTACTGCACTCCCTCTTACAGCAGACGATCCCCTCTCACAAGAGCACCACTGATCATTACTATTATAACAGATTCAACTGCAACATTGAAATCAAAAACTGAAAAGAGTATATTCTTGATACATGGTTATGAAAGCCATCATCTTTCAACAAAGACAGTATGAGAGGACATAACAAGACTATATCCATACAAAGAGGTCCAAACATGCATCCAAAATCTGATACTATGTGCACAGCTAAGAACCAACTAGTGCGATAATCGAGTTAAGCATAACATAAATCGGTACGAGAGAATCGAGTTAAACAAAACTTGGAGAACAGTATTCAAACTACTTTCAGTAGATCGGACTCATAGGAGTATCAATTAAGTTAAACATGACATAAATGCAGTAAAAGAAGTGGACATGCTCAGAATCAAAACTTGAAGGTCATGCGTATCAAAATCATAGAACTGAATGCTACAGAATGGTATGCTTAGTAAGTTGCTTGAATAAAAGAACAACAACATAACGACCGATGATAGAATAAATTCTCAAGAATGCTGACAATTCAGACAAGCGAAATATAATGAAAACATACCTAATAGGAGCTTCACAGAAAATAATTCGTATGAGAGAACATGAGTACAGAAAATATACAGATATGATGCATACCACATGTACAACCAGGCAATCATATGCTCAGCCATGCCATCAATAACATATTCCATTTTGGATTCTAAATCTGTGCTTTGTATTAATAATATGTGAGCTTGAAAGCATAACAGTGTCATGAGAGCAGCGAAATGTATTCATACTATGGAGAGATCTATATCAGAATATCAATATTTTAGAATGAAGATCAACAAAGGCTAAATAACTATACTCATACCACTTTCAGCAGAACAAAAATATTGGGAATCGAGTTTACGCATTGTTTGTAAGTCAGCATAAAAGAAAGGAGTTAAACAAAACCTAGGTAACTATATTCATTCCAATTCCAGAAGGATAGAAGTAATGGTACACTCGAGTTAAACATAATATAAATTAGTATGATAGAATATATTTAAACCGGACACAAGTAATAACTATAATCGTATCACTTTAAACAACACATAAATCATCAAAACAGGAAACCGATAGGACAAAAAGTTGAATGTCATGCTTATCAGAATCATAATATAATGCCCTACATAATGTCATGTTTTTTTAAAGGTTATAACATAAACATAACACTGCAATAAGCTGATGATTCTAAAGAATTTTGGAACTCATTCTGGTATAGTCTAAGGTAACAATATCTAATAGGAGTCACTCACATCATTACCAATAAAACAGATTCAACTTCAACAACTAAATCAAAACCTAACAAGAGAAGACCTAACTAATGGGAATCAAGATGAACATGATGTGCCACGACATCTAAAATGGCAAGAACTCATACCTAGCCTTTGAGGTAGCCCGTAGTATAAATGAGATGTGCAAGTAAGAAGCAAACAGGAAGATCTCGAGAGCCAGCATGTGGGTGGACTGCTCACTCCTTGCCCAACTTAAATAATGGTTGGGAGGGAGGGTGGAAGCCCTAGAACACATATACAAAGCCATTACAATGAAGAACAGTAGGGGGAGAAGGACAGATGCATGTGTATGGCAATCACATCTACTGGCCTAATGTGACCACTCAACCTTTGCAGAATAGTGCAATGAATAGTGAAGAAGAGGGAGGTGAATCAATGCAAACCTTGGTTGTAGTCCACCAACACCATAAATCCTACATTAAAAACCACAAGGGCAGCATTGCCTGCCACCCACAAGCTCCATCAAGACTCCACAAGATGACACAATATGCCAAGGTGGGTGAGATTGGTTGTTAACCTTTGTGATAGGGGCACCTACCCATCGAAAAGATAACATGGATTAGAGAACACAAGTGAGAGGAGAGCATTGTCGAGGTGGTAGGCTGATGTGGAGCAAGGGCGAGGATGATGACTTTTGGCATCAATGGTGGGAGATTTTTGCATAATGAGGAGGAGAATGCGAGGCTGGGAACCTCCACCCAATCTCCCCTCGTCGCGCAAAAAGCTCACACGCGACCCATTCTCTGACATAACCCCATGGTAGAGAAGTGGTGGGTTTAGGTGGGATTATTGTCCCAAAACGCACCACCAAATGCCCCATTAATATGCATGGACACACACCACTAGGTATAGGAGGACGCTGATGAGCGAGAACCTGATCTATTGACTTAACAAGCTAAGCCAATAATCGTTGTGACGACCAAATCCTCAAGATAGATAATTCAATGCGATGTGAAATGTGAGTTAAAAATTATTATAAATCTACAATATATATGTATAGATGTAAGTATGGTAAAGTGTCGAACACATGGAGCAAACGATGTCTAGGTAGTCATTAACTGATTATTTCTATAATATTAATAGTTTTTTCCTAATTTTTTTTCTTCATTTTATGTGGGTTTTGGTTATATTTACTTTTATGGGTTTGATTATTTTCTACTTTTTTATATTTTTAAAATTTATTTTCTTCTTAATTTTGCAAAATTTTAACTCCTTTTAATTTTCAAATAAAATATATAATAATATATAATAATAATGATATTATATATGGGAAAAGGGAGCCTACACCCATGTGTAGGTAGCTTTCCTACATCCACTTATTTTCTGCTCTATTTTTTGATTTTCTTGAATTGAATATTAGGGAATTTAGATCACAATATACAACGGTGGTGTCATTCAAATTTCAACTTATTTTGAGACTTCTAACTTATCCATCAAGCCAATCAAAATTTAACAGTCTAAGATTCGCTGAAATCAACCCCTTCCGATGGACATGTTATGAGTGACCATTTTAATTTAAATTGAAACACATATTCCACTTAATATTCTAAGTAAATCCCTTAAGGACCCATTTCAAAAAAAAAAGAGAGGAGAAAAGATGTGGGTGTAGGAAAGTTAGCTACATATGAGTGTAGGCTCCCCAACTCCATTATATATTATATAGGTAATATACATAGCATATAATTGTTGGACATGTGAGTCCACGACGATCTAGTATGCAATAAATGTTATTTCAATTCACTCCTTAATCCAAAATGAAGAATAACTAATTTGCATAATAAGTCCCTTAGTACAATTAGGGTTATGTACCATGACCATTTTATGATCACAGAACTATTGATTCAAATGATGAATCATAAGAGGCTGATGCTTGGATAATATCTAAAGATTTAGATTAAGGACTCATCAAGCGCCATCTAATGATTGTTAAGAAATGATCTCCAGCCTGAGAAGAAGATGACAATTCTTCTCTAAAGGCTGATATCTAATCGACCTCTTGATGCATTTCCTCTACATAGGAATATAGATTCGAAGGTTAGATAAGTTAGGTCAAAGAGTTGACTTAACGAGATCAAGATAACCAAGACCTATTTCATATACTGTCACGATATAGGCACGCATCCTCTGATCGAAGAAAGATATGTTACTATATCTCTGAGTATGAACATACATTACGTAGGAAACGACTGTTCTTTTAGCCATAGTCAACCCCAAGTTTATATGATAAAATCTAATTACCAAACTCATTTAAATTTACAACGAATGAAAATAACCTACATGTATAAAATGACATATCAATAAAATTTAAACTCTAACTCAATTTTAAGTTGGACTTTATTTTATAATAAATAGAATTTAGAAAATAAATATCCAAAATGTATGATAGATATTCGAGTAGCAACAATTTTACAACATTTGGATGACTCCAAATAATAAATGAGAATTCAAAGAATTTTAGGAGTCGGCTGCTTTTGACACAACTCTTGATGTGTTGTTTCTAATTAGTTTCATACTTGATTCAAAAATTCTAAGTATTTTCACTCTACATGAACAAAATTTCCGGACCTCCACTGCAAGGATTCAACATCGTAGTCCGACTTTAAAAGTAATACAATTTCATTCTGATGTAGTCATACGCTAACTCAAGTGAACCGCAAACTCTCACAAAACCAATGTTTTTAAACCGAACCGGACACCCAATAGAAAATCTTATCGAAATGGTCGGATCGGGTTGAACCATGTAATCAAATCGATTCAACTGGATGATGCCATCATCATTATTTAAAACCGGATTGGTGAAAAAAAGTAGATGAACCGACTAATCAAATCGAAATGAAATAATATATATATATATATATATATATTATACACTTAAACATATAATATACACTTAAATATACTTGAAATATAAATAGAATAGATAATGTATATATTTCACACTATACATAAATTATTTTTCTTAAACATCATCAAATATCATACATATCACATATATATTATTTGGAATAGGTGCTCTATAACATGATAATAGTTTAATTATATTTAAAACCCAATATATGCAAAATTTTGTTAGTGTAGTCGGTTAAAAGTTTGAAATTAGTAACCAAATGTCTTGGGATAGCAATATTTTTAAATAATTTAAAATTTAAATACGGTTCAACTTCGGTTGAACCTAATTAAACTGGATAAAAAAATAGATTGAACTGAGTGAATTAATTAAAATTGAAATAATTGAACCGAACCGAATAAACGGTTAACAGGACCGATCCGGTCCAGTTTTCAAAACACTGCGCAAAACACATGAAACTCACCCTTTTCCTTACGCATTTCTCATTTATTTGTGTTATCTGGACCAGAAAAGAATCAAATCAAATGCAAATAATGCATTGTTTCCACAAAAATTGATTTTACAGAAATATTACACCCGTACCTAATCTGATAGATTTTAACAAATCATTCATCGAGGTTCGATTCTGAATATTGGGGTTGTCAGCTTCCACGCAACGACCTCACAAAAATGTTTTGTGCATGTTTGTGTTTTTCATAAAATTTACATGACATAATCTACCAATGTCGTTAGTAATATTTCGTAATAAAAACCTATATGACAAGGAGCGTGTATCGTGCATGCATGTTAAATAGGAGAGGGTGTGCATGTGGATGTGAAAATATGTGTGCATGCATATTAAATGTTACATGAAAAAATTATTAGAGGTTGATACACACACACACACAAATATATATATATATATATATATATATATAGAGAGAGAGAGAGAGAGAGAGAGAGAGAGGGGAGGGATCCTATGAGAGCAAAAAAATGTGAGAGCATGCATTCTTTACCACATGATTCAACCAGGAGAGAGAAGACTAGGAGAGAGAAAACATGATCATGTGATCCAGAATGCATGCTCTCATTCTCTCATAGGTTTTGGCTCTCATAGGATCACTCCTATATATAAGGGTTTTTATTGGGTTTATCGTCTTTAGATATTGCAATATCAGTTATGTCACTCTTCTTTTTGGAATATCAATTCTGCCCCTGGTTCTCCTACATGTTGGACATGCGAGCCTACGGCGAACCATTATGCAATAAATGTTATTGCAAATATCATTCCCTGATCTGAAATGAAGAATAAATAATTTGCATAATAGATCCCTTAGTACAATTAGGGTTATGTACCATGGCCATCTTAATAATCATACAGCTGTTGATTCAATTATTGAATCATAGAGGCTAGTGCTTGGATGAATATCTAAAGAGTTAGATTGAGGACTCATCAAGCACCGTCAAATGATTGTTAAGAGATGATCTCCAACCTAAGTAGGAGATGGCAATCCTTTCTCAATTAGGCTGATATCTGACCGACCTCGTGATGCAGGTCCTCTGCATAGGAATAGAGATTCGAAGGTGTCAGATTAGTTAGGTCAAAGAGTTGACTTAACGAGATCGAGATAACCAAAGTCCTATATTGTATGCTGTCACGATACATGCACACATCCTCTGACCAGAGACAGATGTATTACTATATGTCTGAGTATGTACATTTGGCAGACCAATAGGTTGATGACCTAACCAAGGTCTATACACCGGCGCGCTGGTGTGCATATAAGGGCATATGAGTAATACGGTCTCTCAAAGGGATCATACAGGTTCATTACTGAACCAGAAGGCATGAGATCACTCATGAGATATTGGGAAGAATCAAATTCTGTGCACGGTCGTCTCGCTTTGGAAGCTTGACTGAATTTGTAGGTTTGATATATACTTTTGGAAAGTATATGATCAAGACCTAGGTATGATATATGTTTTTGGAAAGTATATGATCGATACCGACTCCCAATGATCAAATGAGAAACTTACTGATAAAGTCCAGAAGTAGACAGCATGAAGTTGATCCAATACTTCAGGTTTATTCTGAGTCTTACAGTATGCATGATGTACAGGTATTGGGAATACCTGAGGGTGATGTGATCATAAACGATTGTATAACCATGATGCTTCCATTCCTAGTGAGTGATGAAACGGATCTGGATTTTAATGACTCCTCTCAGTAGAGAAGTAATCTGATCTTAGTCCAAATATTGGACATTGATCTGAATGTGATTCAGATGCAATGAGAAGATTAGATTTGCGGTCTTGATTTAATCAAGCATCTATGGGAGGCCTGTGATCTGGATTTGAGATATGATCTCAATATCCAAGTCATTATACATGGAACAATACAATCGCCCTGTCCTTATCTCCAAGTATCCGCGGAGAAAGAGCATTATCCTTGAATGGGTTCAAGATAATTTCATTGTTGATATTATGTATCCGAGCATTGAGAAAATTGATAATTAAATGTGATTTAATTATCATGAGTAAT
This sequence comes from Ottelia alismoides, assembly GCA_037367405.1. Taxonomy (NCBI): domain Eukaryota; kingdom Viridiplantae; phylum Streptophyta; class Magnoliopsida; order Alismatales; family Hydrocharitaceae; genus Ottelia; species Ottelia alismoides. The sequence continues at coordinate 916,376 of JAZKJV010011368.1, forward strand.
ATGAATTTGATTCATATTATAAAGAGAGTTATCTAAGATAATTAAATGTGATTTAATTATCAAAGATGTAAATAATGTGAATGTGATTCATATTATTTGGGCACAAGAGAATAGAGATCTAAGATGATTAAATGTGATTTAATTATCATGGATACAAATAATGTGGATAGTAATATCCATATTAGTCATATATATTATAAATGTGATTTATAATATATAAGAAGAGAGCTATTTGTAATTTACATTTGTTAATTAAATGTTAATGTGAATTGGATTCACATTGAACAATTAATTGCAAATGTAATTCACATTTTATTTTGGGTTGTGAATGTGATTCACAAATTTCCAATGGCAAGATTACAATATTCACAAAATGATTATGAATTTTTTTGTAGAATAATTTGCAACAATTGTTGTTGTAAATAATTGAAGACATATGGAATCATGCAATCTTGAGATTGCATTGAGATTCCCCCTTTCCTAATAGGAGAGGAGGCGGCCACCAATCCTTAAAGGAAAGGGTGGCCGTCCACTCTTCCTATATGGAAGGGAGGAGCCTCCTTTCCATTATCTCCAATGTTAATTGATTTAATTTGGTGATTGAATTATATTGATTTATCAATATAGATTTAATCTAAATTAAATTAATTGTTGTTGGTTTTTACCAATACAAATCTTAGCCATTAAAAGAAAAACAAATCAATGAGAGCTATTGGATTTGTGTTGCCCATGGATTGAGATCCATGGATCCCAAAATATTATAAAAGGAGAGGCACACCATTTCTTATCTTTACACACAAGAGAAATAAGGCTCTCTCTCTCTCTTTCTCTTTACATGCCTACTCTCTATATCTCTCTCATGTGGCCGTCCATCATGGATGCCCTAGAGAGGTTCTCCATCGCCGCAACGTCGTCGTTATGCTGCCCGATCGTTTGCTCGTGGATCTCCGTCTCCTTCGGTACGCCTCGCTCATGAAGAAGACATCGAATCTCGTGTGTCTAGATCAGGAGATCCTCCGCTTGGATCATCAACATGGATTGTGAGAAGCACGTGTTTCATCAACACGCTCACAAGCGTCTCCTCTGTCGGATCGGACTTGAGACGGGAGGTCTCTTCATTTAGAGACTCGATCGCAACCACGCTTCAAGAGGTAATCCTATTACTTGTTTGTGGTTTAGACGAAATGATCTGAGAAGTGTTCTTGGATCACGTGGTTTCGTCACATGAAAAATTTTAATTTCCGCTGCATAGAACAACTAGTTCGACTTGTCGTTCTTCATCGTATTCGATACGATGCCCACACTTCCGTGATACAAGCCCTCCTCCTCCTCCACCACCTTCTTCTCCGTCCCTCCCCCTCCAGCCCTTTCCCATCCTCCGAACACCTTCTCATCCTTATTTGATTCAAGGAAGAAAAGAAGTTTCCATGTACCATCGTCTACATGCAGTGAATCTCCTGTTGTTGTGGGAGCCCATCATTCTGTTGCACAAGTTAAGTAGAAGATGCCCCACTTTCAGGACCCTTACCTTCCATAAGAACCATGGCTCATTATATCTTTACTTCGGATCCCATTCCTGGAAGATGAAAATGAGAATTGGCTCCTTTGTGAACCATGGCTCATTAGATTTTTACTTCGGATCCCCTTCCTATGCAAGTCAAGATGAAGATGCCACCCACCCCCACCAAAGAAGATGCCAACCTATAGGGAGTTTGACTTTGGATCCCCTTCCAACCTCACAGTGGATGCATTCATCGTCGGAGTAAAGTTCCATAGCTCATAAACCAAAATATGCCACCTTCCTTCTTCCATGGTTGATTGTCAACTGGGTTCCACCTTCGCATATGGAGTTGATCCAAGAATAAGACTCTTAAGGCATGTCACTATCGGATAAAAGTTGGTGAGGTTCCGATGGGCGGAGAAGCATGAGACTAAAGGAGGAGGATGGGGTGGAGGAGGAGGATGATGAGGGAGTGGTGGAGGACGAAGGGGACATATGAGCACATGGGGATGGAGGTGATGGATGATGCGAGCAGAGGAGGGGGCGGTGGGGGAGGAGGAGGGTGCAGAGAAGCAGGGGGTGGAGGAGGGGGAGACGTTAGAGGAGGGAGTTGTGGAGGAGGAAAGGGGCAGAGGAGTAGGGGACTCGAAGAGGAGGATGGGCTGAAGGAGCAGGGGGTGGAGGATGAGGATGGGCGGGAGGAGGAGGGGTTTTTTTTTATTGTTATGCCCCTTTAACTACACCATGGTTTTAATAAACCATGATTTAGTTCAACTCATTGACAATCAATCTAACAGAAGGGCACACATGATCATTGTGGAAGAAGTCAGGGCAGAATTGGTATTCCAAAAAAGAAAGGGGCATAATTGATTTTGTAATATATAAGAAGGGCATGATGAATCCATGATTCATCACTTTTATTCTTTCATTTTAATTACTTGGTAAAATACATGTAAATATTCATTAATTCTCACTATTTAGTATTTTAACCATATTTGTTAATATTATATATTTAACACTTATTTTATCCAAAATAAAATAATATAGAGAAAAATAAAAATAAAATAAAAGAGGATGTAGTTATGAAATATGTACAGATCGATCCTAACTTCGAGACCAAGTCAATATTGTCTTCGTCGATAAAATAAATAAGTAGGAGAAGATAAGGATCATAATTTAAAAATCTCAGAAAATTAAGATCACAAATGTACATTAACACATTTTTCACCTTGTACATATGTTGACCTATTTTGTTTATCATTCATAAAATCTCAAATAAAAATATTTCCTTCGTAAAAGTTGTTATAATAATATATTTTAATTTATAAAAATATCAAAAAAATTAGTTAATATATAAATAATTAATTATGGATGAACCTAAAAAGCCTAAAAATCCAACTTTCAAGGTTCATATATATTTATATAAATTTTCAAATTGATCAAACTCACTTTTAAACTTCATTTTATAACTAATAATATTTAATAAAAATGTCAAAAAATATTAGAATAAAACGTATGAGTTTTGACGTTTGAACCCCTTTGTGTATGTGTACTATATGTATATAAATCCTCTTTATTTTATATTTAATTATTGTTTAACATAATTCTTTTTCTATTGTATTTATAAAAATCAATAGAAAATATAAAAAATATAACTTAAATTATTTATTAATAAATGATAATAAATCTCAAAATGAAAAGCCATAAACCTAAACTTCTAAACCTCATAACTTAGCCGTATGAACTCCGAATTGAGTGTACTCACTTTTAACGTTTGTTCTATAAAATTATCTATCAAATAAAAGTGATTTCACTAAAATCAGATTTAATATACAAAAATAGGTTTTGGGACTCTATTAGTATAAATTGTACAATATATCTTAACTCTATTCTATTTAATTTTTTTATTTATTCTATTTTTTATTTATTAATATTTTATTAATATTTTATTATTAATATGAAAATAAAATAAAATTTATTAAAAAGTAAAATTATTTAAATTAATTAATTATTTATATATGTATAATATACCCATATTATATATTTATTTAATCAAAATTTATAATTAAATTATTTATTTAATTATTTATAATTTACATTTATTTATTATTAATTAAACTTAATTAACTAATCAACAATTATTTTTTCTTTTCCATTTTCTCTCTCTCCCTCTCTCTCTCCTGTTTCCTTTCTTTCCAAAGTCCTTTCCTGTATCATTCCCCCTCTTCTCTCATCTTCCTTTGTCCAATGACCTAACGGCCTGTCCGTTGGGCTGTTTGCCCAACCTCCTCGCCTCATCTATCCTCCGCCGTCAGTGACGACAACCCCTACCGTGCGCCCCACGTTTTGTTCCTCTATATAAGCACTTCGATCCCTCATTTCCAGGTAGATCCACCATTCCATTTTTCCATCTTCAAGCTCCGAGTGAGAGAGAGGTGACAACTCCTTGAGCATCATCGAACGAAGAAGGCGAGAAGGAGATTCAAGGTGTGATCATTGCCGACATCACAGCCCAAACTTCGCCACACGAGGAGCCTCCGTGTCATCGTGCATCGAGGCGACGATCCCTGGAGCTGCTGCTTTAGGTTCCCAGGCGAATACCTTCACATTATATCCATGTTAGAACCCCTTCGATTTCCCTTATGCATCTTCCTTCTCCTCTCAATTCTTCTCCTTTCTCATCTAAATCCCATTCTTATTCTCCATTTGAATCTGTTCCGATTCCATCGCCGATCACTATCACCTCTGAATCCTCTCACATTCTGTTCTATCCCCATGCACCTGATCACCTTCGGCCACACACGGTGGATGGAGTTAAGGCACGGTTCCTCCACTTCCAATCTTGGCGTTCATTCATCTTCTCCTGTTTGTTGTGAGGTCGAAGCCTCGTCTTCGAGCCATCTACCATTTGCAGGTCTTACCAGAGTCGAAGCATCTAAGTTGAATTGCAGATCTGAGATCCCTCACCTTTGATCATCTTCAAACATGGAGGCGACTAACAATTCATTTGTAGTAGTTGGGAGCTTCACATCGAAGCATCAATCAAGAATCCTTGAGTAGTAGTTGTTCATTTGTAGGATCTGGTGCTTCGTCGAGTATAATAATAACATGTAGAAGAACAACGCTGGATATAGGAGCACCGTTGGGAGCTTTGGAAATTCGTTCAGCTTCATCGAGAACTAATTGCTGGAGGAAGCTTCCTAGTGCAACGTCATCAAGCAACACGATTGACGTCGGCTGAATCTGAACGAGCTTCGCCACTTCATCAGCTTTCATTTAAGAACTGCGAGCAACCGTGAGAAAAATCAAGCCACATCGAAACTCCATTGCCATCGCTTCAAACTTAGATTGGGGAAGAACCGAATCACAGTCCAAATTGAAATAGTACAGTTCAATCATATCAAATTGAAATAGTACAGTTCAATCATATCAAACTTAGATGGGAAGAGCTGATACGACCACGCAGTGAAGGAGGCTTAGGGATTCGGGATGTGGCGTGCATGAATAAGGCTTTGTTGGCAAAGTGGGTCCTTCAGATTTGGGGAGATTCGGACAGGTTGGTGGCTAGACTTCTGCGTGAGCTCTACGGGGCGCGGGGCTCCCTAGAGGCAGGGAGGGTGCGGTTCGAGTCCCCACTTTGGAGCGGAGTACGGGAAGTTCTACCCATGTTGGCACCGAATCTGCGGCCAAAGGTTGGAGACGGGGAGAGTTTTAGGTTCTGGCAGGACGATTGGACGGGGGATAGGCCGCTAAGCAGTAGATTCCCGAGGCTTTTTGCGCTGGCAGCGACGAAGGAGTGTTCTTTAGTGCAAGTCGGGACATCGGAGTCCTGGGATCCGCAGTTCGTGTCAGTTCTCTCAAGCCAGCGTGCAGAGGAGCTAAACAGGATGCAGTCGGAACTGCCGAGGCCAGAAGGCTTTACAAATGTGAGGGATCATTTTGAGTGGGTTAAGGGAAGGTTCTCTACAAAGAAGGCTTACATGGAGTTTAAGGGGACCACTGCGTCTACAGATTTAGAACTCTGCTCGGATATGAAGATCATTTGGGCCAGCAGAATTCCTTGCAGGGTTAAGGTCTTCCTCTGGTGTTTAAGGAGGGGAAGATTATGTGATAAAGTAAGGAGGGGAAGACTGTTTAACATTCCCGACACGCAGTGCGACATATGTGGTGAACATGCTGAAGATGCAAATCATTTGTTTTTCAGGTGTCCAACGTCTGAACATGTTTGGAAGGAGGTTGGCGCACCGTGGTCTTCGACAGGAGGTATGGCGGAACTCTGGAGGATGGTAAGGTCGGTGGGAGGAAACTCTACAGATGATTGCGCTCTACCTTTTGCAGTTCTTTGGGCAATTTGGGGAGGGAGGAATGATCTCATTTTCAAAAATCAAAGGTTTTATCCGGAGAATGTACTCGCCCACTGTAAATCTCTATATCGGTTATGGATCTCTGCCTAATGTACTCTTTTTTATTATATTAATACAACGTTCTTGAGGTGAATCCCATCTCGGGAGGTCACCCTCATGTTATTCAAAAAAAAATCAAATGGGACGACCTTAGCATCGCGACGCGTCGACTCCACATCGAGTTGTGCCAACCACCGATCAACTGTCCAGTCATCTTCCATCGAATGCACCAAGAAGTCACCTCTGGCACGCGTCTGCATCCCAAAACATCCGCCGCCCCACCGCTTAAGCTCAAGAGTAAGCATGTGTCTTGCGTGTGATATCCATGATATTTTGTATAAATGATAGATTAATCCCCAAACATTTGTAACTTCAAATAGATCATGAAACTTTGAACCTCACGTGATCTACATGTGAGCAGGTAATAATCGCAGAATCAGGTCCTTGAACATTTGCAGTATTGCGACAAGGTCCAGTAGCTGGTGCAAACATGTGAGCTAGCACATGTTGGTTGGTATTTTTGCGTGGAAGATCTTATTGCTTTCCATTTTTACGTACAGGCAGGTCCAAGGTTGAAGCTTGAGCACGTGAAGAGTCACGCGAATCCTGTGCTTTTACAGGGACACATTTCGATCTCTTGCATAATTGCAAGTGCATACACCTATATTTCCATATCAATGCAAATAATCCCATGCATGTAACTAATATATCTTATATATAACTCCATAATAAATAAAATACAAAACATAAAAATATAATAAAAATGCGTATAGATACTTAATATTATACTATATATAAACACTATTATAATAATTTGAAAAATAAAAATATTTTCTATTTTAAATAAATCCTAAAAATACTAAAAAATAAATAAAATTATAAAATACAAAAATAAAATAAAAAGACTTTGTCACATTTTTTAAAAATACCTAAAATATATTTATTATATTTTACATACAAAACCAAAAAAATAAAAATTGAATATTAAAATCAATCAAAAACTTAAAAATACATAAAACAGAAAAAATACATAATTAATTCTAGAAAAAAATCAGAAACTACATAAAATACCTCATTAGAAAGATATTTTTACTTATTTTCTAGTAAAAATAAAATAAAAAATATTTTATTTCTATTTTATATTTTTTAAAAAATAAATAAGTCTTTATTTTTAATAAAAAAATAGTTTTTCACATTAAAAATAATTCAGAACCCATAAAAATATTCAACTAAAAAATTCATAAAAATGGGAAATAAATTAAAAACATAAAATATACAAAATAAAGATCAAGTAAAAAATATGAAATCAAATACCTATAATTTTCTACTTATAGGTATATAAAATCATAAAAATAATATAAAATTCATAAAATCAAATAAACATCCAGAAAAATTCCTTAAATAAATAAAAATCATGAAATTTTTTTACCTTAGTTTCCATATTTTACCTCCTTGAGTTTGACACTCCCATACTTATTGCTATATACTTGAGTTTAGGTATAAGTAATAAAAATTCTGTGAATTTCAACCGGTCACCACATTGACATTTGCCTATCTTTTTGGACAACCTGATTGGTTGAATTTTTCAGGACACAACTGATAAAACCCTTATATCTCGTTAATAAATTTTTTTATAAAGATGGTTCAAACAATGACCCCCTAAAGTTGATGGGCCCTGGACCATTGCACTTCAAAACTATCCTCAAGAACGATCTTGAAAACCTATATGTAGTAAGCAAATGTGAAGAAAGTTCTACTAGATAGATACATACATATCGTGAAAGAAGTTCAAAAAAATCCACAATTTCTCAAGAAGAAAATTCCACCAACTGTGAGAAGTATAAATACATACACAGGTGAGATGTATCTGAGCAAAAAAGAGAAGGAAATAGAGACAGTTATAATTTAGAGAAGTTTTAGATTTGCATGATTATACATAGGTGAGATGTATCTGAGCAAAAAAGAGAAGGAAATAGTGAAAGTTATAATTTAGAGAAGTTTTAGATTTGCAAATCATGCGCTCTTTTTCAAAAAAAGTTATTTTTTTAAAATCAACTTGGTACAGACTTCTTATTGAGCTTTTGCTCGTAAGTGAATGATGATCTGCTTCTGATCGATGTTGCTCTCCTCATCCTCCTATACCTCATTATCATCCATTGATGTATTTAGTATAATCTACAAAATTTAAAAGATGTTATCTTATGATATGTACAAATAAAACATTTATATGTACAATTATAAGGGTACTACCTCTAAGAATTGGTGGAACTCCTCAAAGTCATTGTTTTCTTGACATCAACCCCATGTTCAGTTAGATAGACAGTAATTGATATTTTGATCATATAAATAACCTTTAAATTTAGTTAATAAGAGAATATAAATTATTGTTTGCCACTAAAAATCCACACCTCCTCCCATAATATTGTGTCAAATCGAGATGGAGTGTCCTCATCTTCGTCACCCCATTTGGTCATGTATAACTTATGGTAGCAAGCCTACGAATCAAACGCTACAATAAAATTGATCTAAAGCAATGAATAATTTTATTATTACCATATCCTTCAATGTTAAAGATATAACTAAGAATATTATTTTTCTGTCATTTTTTGTTCTTACCATATACAACGAATGTTATATTCGTTGTTAAATATTCATAACGATGATTTTTCTATTGAATAATTCAATAAAATTTACTGCTAATAGTTGTTAAATTTAATGGTGATTAAAAGAAAATGTAAATGAATAATCATTGATATATGATTTGTGGCAAAGAATATAACAACGAATATGATATTCATTGCCAATTTAAAAAATGAAGCAAAGAATAAAATCCGTTGTTATATATTTGACTATGTAAGATATGACAACAAGTATTACATTAGGTTGTTTTTGTTTCAGGGAAAGATATACAATAAAAAAAAACTTGTGTTCGTGTCCCCAAACACACGTAGATGTATATATGTGTGCGCTTATATGTGATAAAAAGTAATTTTTTGAACTTACAGAAATAACCACATCAACTAAAGTCTTACCAAATTTCTTGGTAAATCCTCCCACATCTATTGGTATTCGACCTCGAGTCATCATCTTCCATATTTTATATAGTTCTTCAACCCTTCACATAAAAAAATGTAACTATGTAAAATTGATGTTACATCTTGTGGACACCCTCGCATTTTAATATTTCATTTTTTCCACATGCATGATTCGATTTTGCTATTTTATCCTCTATATTTTCCATACTTATGAAAAAAAGAATAGCTAACATGTAAATGGGATAGTATTAAACTTACAAGAACCATAAGCAAAATTGGTCTTCTCGACGAGCATAGGAATATAAATATAAACATTAATGTTAAGAGGATAATTAATTTAGATCTTTTGTTAAGTGTGCGTCTCCGTTAAGACTTGTTATAATGGATCTTGATTGTAGCATAGGATAGGACATATCAGAATCAGTCTCTAAAAAAAATAAAGTTCCTTACCTGACCTGGATTGGAGAGAGAGATTTACCATATAGAGTGTAACGGGTATTCAGTGTTCATCTAAAAAATTTAAAAATTATTTATAAAATTAATGGATAATATTATATATATATAGGGGTTGAGGAATATCCACTCAGGTGCATGTAATTTTACATGCACATGGTTCTATATCTTTCACGTTTTTTTACTTTTTTTGGAAAATATCATCATGTATATTTATCCCTATATTCCTCCTATATATCATTTATATTTCGTCAGAAACAGAGACTCATATTGTAAAAACCCCAAACAAAGGTCCCATACCGTGGAAAATAAAAATTTCCGGGTGGGATAAATAGCAAGGAGCTTACTACCGAACAACCCGGCTTAAGCATTTTGGGGGTGGTTAATCGGGTCCGTATGGGCCCGACCCCAAGAGGTTGTTAGGACCAGTAATGCTCCGATAACGGACCAAGGATCTAAGTCCGGGACGTTACAAATGGTATCAGAGCCAAATTCTCTCTGATAGTGGAAAGGGCTACCCGAGAGATGGAGCTGCCCCTACAAAGAGGTTGGAGGAAATGACTACCCGGAGCGTGCAGCCGCCACTATCACTGGGAATAAGTGATGGGCCATGTCGCAACGAGGACGTTGCGAATATAAGTGGGGGAGGTTGTAACACCCTAACCCCAGACATAGTACCACATGGAAAACTCACAAAGTGTGGGTGTGGTATATAAGTGGTGGGGATTACTACTTGATAACCTAGGCCTAAGCATTTTGGGTGGTTGTCAACGGATCCAATTGGGTCCGAACCCAACAAGTTGTCAGGGCTAGTTTTCCTCGATAACAGACCAGGGATCTAAGCCCGGGATGTTACAAATGGTATCAGAGCCGAACGCCCTCTGACAGTGGAAAGGGCTACCCGAGAGGTGGAGCCGCCCCTACAAGAGGTTGGAGGAAATGGCTACCCGGAGCGTGCAACCGCCACTGTCACTGGGAAGAAGTGATGAGGAATGTCGCAACGAGGACGTTGCGAATATAAGTGGGGGAAGTTGTAAAAACCCCAAACAAAGGTCCCATACCATGGAAAACAAAAATTTCCGGGTGGGATAAATAGAAAGGAGCTTACTACCGAACAACCCGACTTAAGCATTTTGGGGGTGGTTAATCGGGTCCGTATGGGCCCGATCCCAAGAGGTTGTTAGGGCCAGTAATGCTCCGTTAACGGACCGGGGACCTAAGCCCGGGACGTTACACATATGCCTTCCATCTAGAACATGTAATTTTAACGATCTTAAAATTGTTGTAATCGACCTGTTCTAAATGAAGGACAAGTCTCTGTTTCTGATGAATTTCGAATGGCATAATGGGGGGATATACATATGATATGAATATACATGGTAATATTTTCCATAAAAAGTAAAAAAATATGTAAGATATATGCCTCGGTGCATGTAAAATTACATGCACCTGGGTGCATGCTCCCCAACCCCATACATACATACACATTTACATACATACATACATATTATATATATATATATATATATATATATATATATATATATGGGTAAAATGGGGCTGCCCCCAGGGAGTAGCCAACTTGGCTACTCCCACCCCTATTTTCTCCCACCCCTATTTTCCCTCATTTTTTTATTTTTTTGGAAAATTAAAATTTGTATATTCATCATTATATCCCTCTCACATTTTATTAAAATTTCATCAGAAACAGAGACTCCTAAGCCCTCCATCTAGACGTCATTTTTTTAACGGTCGCAGGTTTTTTTAAATCGGCCATGTTTGTAGAGACTCCTAAGCCCTTCATTATTAAATCAACCATTTTTTAAAGCCCTCCATGTTTGTATGTGTGTGTGTCTATATATATATGAGAGAGAGAGAGAGTGTGTAGTATGCTTATACAAACACATCTAGATATATTGCAAGGATTCATATTGACATATTGATATTGAATATGTATTATATAATTTTGACACAATTGCCATACTAATCAAGTGAAGATCTTTAAACTCACAATCCTGATCTCTTCTTACAGCTTTTCTAAACAAAACTCACCAAAAGTCCAACTTCATGTAGGAAATTGTATAATATGTATTTTTTGAATAAAAATATAAGCTATTTTAAAAGTCTGACCTTATAGATCGAATCCTTTATAATGGTAGATGACATGTATGAGAATTATTTCGATCAAAAATATATCATGTCCTTATTTTTTATGAATAAAAAATGACTTATTTAGGTTGTCTAACAACCAAAAAAGTAATAAAGTAACGAGCTAATATTGCCGATTAGTTATCGCGTTTTAGGTAGTAAATATTATTTGTATTATACATAGTTATGCTTATCATTTAATTTGATAGAAAGAAAACTCTTAAACTAATGATGTCAATTAGGATAAAATTATTTTACAATAAATTTGAGTGGAGAGAGAAAGTGATAGAGAGATCATGTGGCTTTGAGGGAGGAGAATGTTGCTAAGATAATCAACATCAATGTTTGTGTCATTTTTAACTTCTACAATATCACTAATGCCCTTCCCTTTTGTAACAGCAGTTGTGCCACTGACTTCTTAGAAATTCACATTTTGCATGTTTGTTAAGGTAAATTAAGTGTATAATTGATATTACAAAGAGGTAAATGGGGCTGCCCCAGGGAGTAGCCAACTTGGCTACTCCCACCCCTATTTTTACCTCATTTTTTTTATTTTTTTGGAAAATAAAAATTTGTATATTCATAATTATATCCCTCTCACATTCTATTAAAATTTCGTCAGAAACAGAGACTCCTACGGCCTCCATCCAAACATGGTCGATTTAAAAAATCCTGCAACCGTTAAAAAAATGACGTCTGGATGGAGGGCTTAGGAGTCTCTGTTTCTGACGAAATTTTAAGAGAATGTGAGAGGGATATAATGATGAATATACAATTTTTTATTTTCCAAAGAAATGAAAAAATGAGGGGAAAATATAGGTGGGAGTAGCCAAGTTGGCTACTCCATGGGGGCAACCCCATTTTACCCTATATATATATAGTGATATTGCATGGTATTGAATTATTTCAAAGTCTTTATCTTAGATTACAATGTTGTAGATGTTTTTTTTTTGAGAAGAAAGAGGGTGGAGTCCCAAGGTGGGATCCACCGCAAAAAAGATTATATTAAAAACAAATCAAAAGAAATACATTATCTTGTAGACCAGAGACGGTAAAGTGAGAGGCACAAGGCTATTACATTTTCAGAATAAAATCTCTGGTTCTTAAAGACTAAGTCATTTCTTCCTCCCCAAATGGCCCATAACACCGCAAATGGAAGAGCACAATCATCCGTCGAGTTGTCCCCAACCGACCTTACCATTGTCCAGAACTCAGACTCACCACTGAGAGAGGCCCATGGTGCCCCCACTTCCTTCCACACTTGCATTGAAAAGGGGCACGAAAAGAATACATGTTCAGCGTCCTCAATAAGCTCACCACACCTGTCACAACTTGTGTCAGCAATCCCAAACATCCTGCCTCTCCTCGCCTTGTCACAAATCCTACACTTTCTGAGGCACCAGAGGAAGACCTTCACTCTACTTGGGACTTTGCTAGCCCATACAACCTTCAAATCTTGAATCAAAACCGGATCCAAATCATCTGGACCCCCTCTAAACATCTCGTAGGCCTTCTTCACCGAGAATCTACCCCCCTCCCAAAGAAAATGATCCCTCCCCTGCGTGATACAGGTAGGGGATGGCAATTCTTCCCGAAGCCTGGCCAAATCCTCCCATCTCTGCTCTGGGACACCAGAAATAAACAGAGGGTTCCATGACCCACGGTCGCAACAATGTTGTAGATGTTAAATTACCAGTAGACATCTTTCTAGATTTACAATTTTTTAACAAGACTTACTTAGGATTTCAGAGCATGCACAATGTTTTACGATGTGTTTCAATTAGTAGAGTGCACTTCTAGTTTGAAATTACTTTCGTAATTTCTGTGTTTTAATGTTTAATCATGCAAGATGAGTGCTTGTGATGTGGATAAATGACAAATAAATAATCATTTGCAGCAAACAACTAAGAAATGAGAACAAAGTAGAGAAAGTTGACGTAGAGAAGATTTCCCCCACATAATAATCATTTGCAGCAAACAAATAAGAAATGAGAATAAAGTAGAGAAAGTTGGCGTAGAGAAGATTTCCCCCACAAAATAACCCAGTACGTAAAGCTTGGCTATCCACTCACATGATACGAAGACAATATAGCATAATTGGTGCAATTAAATGCGACCATCCCTCGAAAGCACATTAAAGAACCTCAACAACTAAGAGAACATAGGGATTTTTCAATGGTGGAGAGAACTCAAAAAATGGAGAACAACTAAGAGAACATAGGGATTTTTCATTGCTGGAGAGAACTCAATAAATGGAGAACACATTAAAGAATCGAGAAAAAAATATAGGTCGTGGGCAAGCACTCAGATACGTAACCATGTAATAAAAGAATATTCATTGGATTCACAACATTCATATTCTAACATTCTGAAATGACTGGAATCCGGAGCATTTAAATGGATTCCCAATGGTCGTATTTTTAAATTAATCTACTAAAAATATTTATCTAACCCACTGAATAAAATTCGTAACAGATTTATCAATCTTCGAGATCCGAATTGACTCTTCCAAACCTGAATATGGAGTTGGGAGTTGAAGTATAGTGTGCTTGTGCATGTGTCGCTCTCCAATCGTCCTTCTATATTGCTACAAGAGCTCAAGGCAATAACTCGTGCAAAAGTCCACTAAAACTTTTAGAACTAAACAATATTGTACTATTAGATTTCAACACTCCAACTCCTCCTTGTTTCAAACTAGGAAAATTATCACCAATCTTACCGTCCCAATCGATGATAGTTGCTTTCTAAGTACAACACAAATCATGTCGCATGGTATTGAATCGTTTCAAAACAATTATCTTAGTTAGGTTACAATGCTGTTGATGCTAAAGTAGCAGCAGACGCCTTTCTAGATTTACTGGTTTTTTTTAACAGCAGGACATGCGCAGGCTTCCACAGACTGCAGCAGGTTGATAGTCTTCCGATGGAAGAGAAGATGTTACCTCATCAAGGGGATGACGACGACTCCCGCATTAACATCGCAGGCTTGCGAAGAGATCCACGACCCATTCTCGTATTATAAACAATTCTATGTAACTTTCTTGTCATATTACCATTTGACAAACACACATAAATATATCACACGTGAACTTGCGGGTTCAGTCGAGAAGCATTAATCTCTTTACATGTTGCGGAGTCTGACTCAGCAGTTGCATATTCATGAGGTCTGAATTGGATTTGAGAAGGTGATATTTCATTTAAGATTCAAAGTGCCACACCGTGCACAACTCAGAAGGATAAGACCTATGAAGAGGACGTAGGGAGGAAGCCGAGTACGACCTTACTTGAACAGGATCTGTTCTATAGGCTCGTACCACTGAATCCTTTAATACAAAGAAGTCAGGACCACAAGTCTGGCTGATGCAATACAGGGCCCTTGACCTGAGCGTGATTAACGACACTGATCGAGCTTTGAGCTTGGTCTTGTGGCTGTAGAGGATCGTGTCCTGCTTGATCCCATTGGGAACGGTCAGGGTGGTCTTGGGTCTGTCTGACAGACCATCTATTTTTTCTGCTCAAATTTGATCTAGAATAGACCATCTATTTTTTCTGCTCAAATTTGATCTAGAATTTTTTTGTGAAACTTCCGTTTATACACATTCTTCTTCCGCAACTAATTATCGTTAGACATGCCCGAGCTCTCGGTCCCCTAACAATCCCATCAAGCTTGATCTAGCAATTATGATTTTTTGAGTTGAGATAAAAGGATTAGGTTAACATTTCTATCCAATGAACTATATTGGTTCTAAGGTCCAATTTTTAGCATTGTTACAGTTCCGAAGTTATAAATTATGTTTATGAAGAATATACAAATGGGGATAACCTAATGGAATTAAATGCATGCAAGATAAGTTAATAGTAGTTTAAGTTAAGTCTATGATTATAATGTACCACAGATCTATCAATTTCCGATTAAATCTAGTTAGCTTACAGAGAGACACTTGTTCGGGAAATAACGGAAGCCAACTAGTCATCGTAGGAATCACATGTGCTGCTAGTACTGAATCCCGGATGCATTCTCATTAGTATATTGCATTCAAAGTTTCACGAGAAGCATTAACAATAAAATAAATTTGCTGGAAAATCGAGTACAAATTAACTACTCTAATCTTTTGGTGAAAAATCCCTGAACTTATCATAAATTATGCATACAACTACATATTTCTTCAAGAATATCTTTGATATTACTTTATGAAGACGTATATAAATATATTTATGACATATACACTACATCCATTTGTAGAAATAAATAATTCTAACTACATTATTATTATTACAAATTACAACTACTTTTTAATAAATACATTTTCAACTAAATATATGCAATTTAATGCTCACTTTTAATGTATATCGCAATCATCATAATATATCGGAAATGCAATGGCATTAATGATGACTTTTAATGTAATATAAATATAAATATTATTTTCATTTTCGAATGCATGTTTGCCCTCTATTTGGTGAACGGGAGAAAAAATAGTAATGCGAGTTGCTTGCATTAACCCTGTTTCGTTCGAATGCCGGTATAGCAATTCTTTTGGGCGGTGACTTTAAACAAATTTATATGTTGTTGATAATGGTAAAGGCGAAATATTGTTAATACGTCTGCTAATAAATAAAAATTATGAGAACATTTCACAGGTTTTACATTAACTAAAAACATGTACTTATCAACTAATTATGTGAATAACCATATAGAAAGGTCATTATTAGAATTTGAAAATTGGATTATAACAATAGGTAATAGTAATTTAATTAACAAACAGAATTATAGAGGCAATAACCATATCATGAAGTCAATATGGGTGGAAGTTCATAGTCAACGTACAACATTAAATGTTCATGAAACAAATGACCTTTTACATTGATAAGATAGTAATTTCATGTTTGTTTATGTTATCGAATGACAATAAATAGAAGACAATGGCAAACTTTGGAAAAAAATTTAGGGTATACTTACCTATTCCAATTTTTACACATGGGAACTATATATGACTATATCTTGTGTTACATCAAGAGAAAATATGTGTGTTGGGGGGGGGGGGGGGGAGTATGCTCCTTCGGTGTAGCAAACTTACATGTTCTCACCCCTTTTGTCATGTATTTTTTTATTTTTCTGAAATGAAATCTATTGGAATTTAGATCAAAATATGTCATCATGGTGTCATTAAAAGTTGGAGTTCATTCGAAACTTCTACCCCCTCCATCAAGACCATCAAATTTTAACGGTCTCAGAATTGTTGAAATTGACCCCCTTTAGATGGAGGGCATATGAATCTCTTTTTTTGACGAAATTGGAATGACATGTTAGAGGGATATATTAATGAATAACATATTTTCATTTTCCAAAAAAATGGAAAATAGAGGTAAAATGAGGATGGGAGTAGCCAATTGGCTACACCCAGGGTGTATCCTCATTTAACCCTATATATATACACACACACAGAGAGAGAGAGAGAGAGAGCATTGATCTTAACTTTTCTGGATAAAAAAAATTGCATATAAAGAAGTTTTTGTGAATTTAAGTTAAGTTATTGTCTAGAAATTGATTTCATGGCCACCTATAAACATTTTTTTTAAATGATTTTTTAAGATCTATGTACATTTGTTTTTAAATTCTAGCTTTGAAGCTGAGTTCACATACCATAGTGTCTTTTAGTCAACATTTTTTTACTTGATGAAACCTATATTTGACATCAATTAGTATGGTATGTTTCAATATTTCATTATTAGGTCTGAAGAAGAAAATATGTCTCACTAGATACATTCCAACTTAAGTCCTTCACAGGGCTATTTTAGATTCTTAGTACGTTTAACACGAGTTTGGGATTCCACCAATCCACATTCAAATGATGAGGTATTGAGTGATTAAGCAGAAAGTGGGGGGTTTTAATTATGAAATTATGATGAAATATGAAAGTGTCATTGCAACTCAACAATTCACGAATAAAAAATTATTTATTCTAAGAGAAGAATATGCTTTTTTATTTAACATGGTTTAGCATCCAAAGTTGAACTGTAGAAAGCAATAAAAAACAAGGTTATTAATTATTTCTAATTAATATAGATTTTTATTTCCTTTTTGTGATTTTTTAATTTTCTCATTTAATGAATTTAATGAATTTTAATGAATTTTATGTTTTTTCAATTAATTTTTAAATGTTTATATTTTTATATTTTCTGATTTTTATTATTAATTGATTTTAATTTTACAATTTTTATATCATTTTAAATTTTCAAAATTAATTTATGAATAAGATAATAACAAAATAAAAAGAAAGAATTTTGCATTTTTAAAATATGTGAAAATAATAAAAAATAAAGCAAGGATGTGTTTTTGTATTTTAAATATTTTTACTGTTTTGTAAATTTTTATGGTATTTTTATATTTTATGGATCTTTTACTGCTTTAAAGTAGAAAACAAACTTAAAAGAAAAACACACAATTATTTTGAGGTTTTTAAAATAGAGAACAAAATCAATTAATCTGGAAATAAATTCTAGATAAAAGAATTTTTAACTTTGAAACAAGATCTAATACATTTTTATGATTTTTATGTGATTTTATATTATTTCTATAGTTATTGTGAATATTTAAATTTTTAGCCTTTTTTGTTTGTATTAATGTGTGCATATGATAAAATACAATTAAATGGATATACATTAATTTTTAGGAGATTTTCAAAGCTTTTCAAAATTGTATAGATTTTAAAAATTGAAACAATGGGATTAAGAATGTTTTTGTATTTTAATAATAAAAAATGAATGAAAACAATCAAATCAAAATTATCTGAACTAGAATAAGTTATCATGGAGTTAACCTAATTTTATGGGATTTTGGAGAATGGAAATTATTTTAATTAAGCAAAATCAATATTGACACTAAATGCATCTCAATAGGGGGCCTACTTGCAAATTGTAGAAAATTTCAGACTAATTATTAACAAAAAATGAAGCTTAGGGTGAATATGCAATTATACGAAAACCTCACATGAAGCTTCACATGCACAGTAGAAGGACTAGAATACAATTTACTAAAACTTTTAGATATTTATTAACAACCAAAAGGTTTCAGGATAAAGCTTGCAAAATAACCAACAACTCACGTAGTGTACCGCGTGATAATAACAAGAGAGGACTACTATGCAATAAAAAGTTATGTGAGGGCTTAAATTTAGTTATTTCACTACTATTTATTTTAATGAATATAACCAAAGTGTATATTCCATATGAAGAAGAAAAAATGTGAAATATCAACAAGGTGGCGTAGGGGTCACGTGCTTCGGTTGGGTTGACGTGTGGTTGAGATCGTGCATGTTAGATCTGATCATGCGGCTCACATTTGGGTTGAGATCGAATCTGGGAGACTTGTTCTTGATCAGGAGATGATGGATTCAATTGGAAGATCTCGAAAGAGGGATGTTGCCTCCACCTTTGATCGCTCAAAACTCTATCGATTCAACTCGAATTGACAATTCAATGAGTTCAATCGAATCAGAGTGATGTTCCACTACATTCTTCAAAGAAGATCGACTCCAGATCTCGATGTGGAGAGATATGAAGGTCTTGCTTTAAAAGGACTTTGAATAGTGCTCTGATTGCTCGGATTCTCAGCCCAGATGGTGTTCCAGATACCTGCAGGTTATTTTCCAATGCTTGAAGCTTACTTGACCTCGACTAATCGTTATTAAACGAATATGGAGGAGAATGGAATCTATAATCTCCAACGAAGGCTAGAGATGGGGATCGATGCTTAGATTGATGGACTTGAGGTGATTAGATCGTGGAATGGGTGCAAAGAAGCGTGATGATTGTGATGAAATGATTAAGGGAGACGATCGGTTTCAAATCAAATACGAAGGACCTATGACCATGGTGACCAGGGGCTGAAATGAATATGTTTCTACTGAACTAAAAATCAAACGGTATTGAACCAAAAAGGAAATGCAATTGCATGAAATTTAATCTATGATTTCCTGATGAAGAATAAAGATGGACCGGAGGGGTTTGTAGCCTCAATTTAGCTGCTTTGGTTGAAAAGGTTGATCATGATTGACCTGGTCTCGCCGATGATTGGATATTGATCTTCTTCTCTAATCACGTGCTTCTGATCCCAGAGAAGGTTTCCTAACATCAAGCCCTCATTCCTAGGCTCTATTTCAGGGTGATTTGAAGGTGGAAGATGGACCAGGAGTAAAAGGAGGCACCTGGGTGAGAGGCGAAAATCAAATGAGAAGATGCACACGAAACAAGAATGTAATTGGGTTCTCATTAGATGGGTGTGGACCTCAGATCTTCTAGGAAAAGACGGGGGAAAGTTTCAGGCTGGAATGTTGTTTGGGTCAGGTGGGATTAATAGGAGAAGGGAGCGGATCATGCATTATTACTAGGTTAAGAAGGTGGATGGGTGAGTTGACCACCGGTGAACAAACAGGTCTAGGCCAATCACGGCCCCACCCGAATATTGCCAACTATTAGAAGACCAAATAGTGAAAGTAATCTGAAATAAACAAAAATAAATTAGAAAATGTCTCTGAATTAAAATTTATTAAGATAAAAAATGTTTATAATAATAAATTATTTGTTCGAGATATTTAATAAATTAAATGAATTAATTTATAAGGTTAAATAAAAAATAAAGGTATTTATAGATATAAATTACCTATATACATAATATATATAATTTTAATTTTTTATAAGTATACACATTATATAATATTTTATTTATTTACAACATATTATATGGATTTTAAATAAATTTTATTTTATTGTTAAGGATTAATCTAATAGAATAAATAAATAGAAATATGTACAATATAGATGCAATATACTTATATACTAAATGTACTTATTTATTTTTGATTATTTTTATCTTTTAATATTTTTGTTGCATTTTATATAAATAATATAAATTATTTACAAAACATTAAAATACAATTATGAACAAAAATATCATGAATAATATATATATATATATATATATATATATATATATAGGAGATACTTCCAATGAGGTGCACCTTTCCTGGGTACAAGGAAAGCCCGCCATCTCATCCATATAAATTGAATCCAACGGATCTAATTAATGCCTCTTTATCTTTACTTTTTTAATATTGAAAACCCGTTTTAGTCATTTTGTCTCATTCGAAAAATAGAAGGTGACAACCCATATTCTATTTTAGGATTCTTCTTTGTGAGAATCCTTGTTAGGGTTTTCACCTCCCAAATCTATCCACGACGGCTGTAGCAATGCTCGTCGACGGCCTCCTAATCCACCAACATGGTAGTGCTTCTATTTTAGCAATGCGGTCCCGATCATCCTTACTGTTTTTTGCGCCATTGCTCCAGATTCGAGCATATTCTTTCTTCATGTTCCCTCCGTCTGCAATTTGAGTTCCCCGTTTGTTCTTATTTTATTTCATTTTCTTGAGATTTGAGCAAGTGGGTAATGCTTACGTTGGAAATTTTTTGGGTATCTATTCCTGGTTGGGTTCTCGACCGTAATGGTAGAATCTGGATGGCCAATTTCGATGAGTGCGAGATCTAGTTCTGTTTGATTTTGATTTGCTTCCAATACATGGTCAAGCTTGTGATTTGTATGAGTGTAATGTAAGCTATGCATATTACCGTTTTGTTTTTGGATCTCGCCATTACTGGTGGGATCTTCGTGGAGACTCAATATCTCAGGTTTTGGGATCTCGCCATTACTGGTGGGCGCCATTACATGCTCAATATTTTTTTTATAATTTCAGATCATATTTTACAATATCATATCATTTTTTTACAAATTTCAGTCTATTTTTTTACATTTATTTATATTCCATGATATGGAAAAAATTATTTATGAGACTCAGTTATATGTTAGAAAGGGGGATTTTACAATCTTAGACCAGAATTTACAAATACAAAGACATTTCCTACAAATATGAGACCTTTTTTTACAAAGACATTACCAAATTTACAATTACAACAATAATTGTATTACTAACTGTGATCTTATTTTACAATACAGGATGCAAATTTACAATGTGGATTCATATTTTACAAAGATGCTTGGCATTCTGCAGGGCGCGAAAGTACCGTACATTTTTGTGAAAAACACACATAATTGTAGGTGTGGATTTACAATCTTCATACAGATTTTACAAAACGTGCATGAACTTTTACAATAGTTTGATCAAAATTACAATTATAATAATATAACTATTACTAATTGTGATTTTATTTTACAATGCAGGATACAGTTCTACAATATCAACAGGTATTTTACAAAAAGATCTGCTACTTTGCATTGCGCGAAGATGCTACCACGTTGGCTAAACTTCATTAACTAAAGGCAACAAAAAATACCAAATCAAATGCGCTAAAAATGGAAATATACAAGGACGAAATAAATTTCAAATTCAAGACTAAATTCAAATTTAAAACAAAAATGTATGGACTAAAATACCCTTTTGGATGAAGAACCACTAGATCGAGATCTAATGGATCTCGAGATGGGCTTTCCATACACACAGGAAAGGTGCACCTCATTGGAAGGACCCTCTCTCTCTCTCTCTCTCTATATATATATATATATAGTGTAGAACTGCATAAGTATGACAACACCCATAAAAAGCTAACTTTTACATCTGAAGTCCAAACTTCATGAAATTACTTTCATTTAAAGATTTAAATTTAAAAACAATGAAAGCGATTTTGATTTATTTTCCGTTCATATGTAGAAGATATTAATCTTTCAATTATGGTTTTATGGATTTTTCTAGGTGGTGTACCTTTATTCTATACATGATCTATTTTTTAAAATATTTTTATTATTTAAAACACATTTTTATGTACAATTTTTGTGAAGAAAACATTTCAATTCGAAGTTGAAGTAATGAAAAATAAAATAGTACAAGATATGTGCATTTTGAAATTGGTTTTCTGATATCTTTACAAAGTTAATGACATTATCTCCCCCTATTTTATTTCTCGTTGATTAGGTGATGAATCTCTGTTTCATCATCTTTATTATATCATTTTAGTCTTGAAAACCCTAGTAAATGCGTATAAATATGCTTAATTCATGCATTTTATCATCCATGCATTGTTGTGTAAATAGTTTATAAAATACAGTTTTTAAAGCCAAAATTAAAGAATAAGAAAAGAAAAGAAAAAGAATAAAATATTGCAAATATTTTATGATCTGAAACCTGAGACCTAGGCATCTCGATGACTAGATCAACAAGGAATAAAGTAGAGGAAGATAAGGGCCAAGAAACCAATGAAATCCTTATTTATTTAATTCATTCTTTATTCATTTTTGGGACCTATTTTTAGTTCTACTTTTTATAATTCAAATAAATAAACTTTGAAAATGAAAGTTGTAGATAATTAAATATAGAAAAATACAAAATTGATTTCACACCAAATTAATATACAATGTGCAAAATATACTCTGAAATATATAGATTCCAAAATCTGAACTTCCCAAACCCATATCTCTTAAATGAGAACTCAAAATATGTCAAAATCACCTTTAATTGTATATAACTTTTAATAAGTTGTTTAATGAAGTGGTTTCATATTTTTTGGAGTTATGGTTTGAAAGTTAGGTTTTGGACCCTTATTGTATACTTGTACCTATTCATTTTATTTATTATTCATTATTTTTATAATTTTATAAATATTATTTATAGACATATTAAAATCGGAATAAAATGTTCAAGAAAACATAAAATAAAATACTTGTACAAAATACATAGGCAAAATACCTATATCTATACCTATAGAATTAATAAATCTATTTATTTAATTGTATATATCACATCAGAAAAAAGTAAAAAATATTTAAGTTTTTAAAAATAAGTTATAAATATATAAAATAATAAATTTAATTAATAAAATTAAGAATATAAAATAAAAATAAAAGATTAAAATATATAGAGAAATATACCTATAATATAGCCTTCAAAAAGTATTTTCTAATTACAAATCTTGAAAAATAAATTAAAATCATAATAAAATAATTCAGAAAATAACAAACATTTTTCATTTAATAACCTAAAATGAATAAAATCATTTATTATTTTTTTATCTAATTTACATTTTTCCAGGAATTTTCTAGTTGGTCCACGTGGACCAACCAGATTGGTTCTTTAGTTGACCTCGGTCAACTCTCTGACCGAGGTCTGCTCTGTGTCAGGACCTTATTTTTGTCCGTTTTTGAGGTTTTTCGAGGCGTTTCCTTTCACCTTCTCGTGTCGATCCCTTCTTGACTTTTCATCTCCACTTATCAAGGATATACGCCCTAGTGATTCCTTGGGCTTTGAATCATCGATTCGGTCGATCCACCTCGTCCTTTGGAGCTGCACGTCAACAAATATAAAATTGTCTCTACCGTCTCCCTCTCATTTTTGATCCCTCTTCCACCCTCGAACCTTCAACCAAAGGCACCACTTCTCTTCCTGGTGACAGCAGGAGGGAAAGGCCACCTTCAGCGTGTCGATCGGTGTCGAATCGAGATGCATCCGAGTAGTCGCTGCCAGCTCCGCCATGAGCTCTTGCCACTCCGGTTCTGGGAAGGTATTGCTCTTCTTCTCCCGCTCTTTTGATTCTTTTGCTTAGCGTAGGTTATGATTGCATCTTACTTTCGTAAATCGACTCTCGCATGGATAAAAATCCCTATTTTCCTTCGCCGGAGCTCCCAGCTCTGCCACCCCTTTCAGACCACATCCTTCACCCTTCGACTCAACCAGTACCTTCACCATCTCCCTCGTCGTGCTCTGATCATCCAACCGCCCTCCGTCTACCTTGCTCTCGCAAAGAGCAGGATCACAACATCTCCTTCTCCGTCGCTCATCGTAGAGGCCTCACCCAACCACCGTGCGTCCCTTTTCTCCCATTATAGGTTTGAGGCATTTTGCCCCCGACTTATTAATGTTTCCTGCAGGTTCTTGGATTTAAAGAATCACCTCGAGGTGATTTTTCCCCCTCGCTGGAGCAACCTGGGCCTCATCCTCGACCTCGTCGCCGTGGAGGAGCTCAGATGAGTGCCCACCATTTTTGACGCCACCTACATCTAGAGGATCACCGCAGGAGTCCATCCAGCCATTTTTGAGCTTGAAGGAAAGCCGGAGGAGGTTGATCGAGCTTGGCGAAGTTCATCTCACTAGTGTTCTTCGCAAGTTCTTCCACCGTCTCCCTCCGCCGTCGATTTCAACCGTGTTCTTGGAGGCCAGTCAACAGTCGTCCGATATCACCGAGCCAGAGCCGTCCAACCCAAAGCTGGGATAATCCCAACCGTCGCTCATGAACCGTCATCATCGTTGGAGGGCTCGCCACATGTTCAAGTAGAGGCTCCTCCACTGTCTGATTCGTGCCTATGATTGGGTATTTTGCATTCTCACCTAGGCGGTTCTTGTATTTAGTATTAAAGACTCAATCTTTAATATCTCGTTTATATATATATATATATCTGTAATATATATCATTAGGCCCTTGAACTTTGTGGCATTTGCAAGTAGGTCTGAGCCACGTCACCTCACGTGGGGGACCACGTGAGGTAGACATTTGCAGCTAGATCCCCTTAGTTTGGTGTATTTAGTTCTAGTCCAGAATCTTTCTTATAACGTTATAACTTTTTGGTAAATTTGCACTTAGGCCCTTGGAATTTGTTGCGATTTGGTACCTACTAGTGGCGCACGTGTTCGTACGCGTGATTTAGGAGATTTTGCAGGGAAGCCCCTGTGGCTTTATCTATTTGTATTCTGTCCTATATCTTTTTGAGTACGTTATAATTTTTTGTGAAATTTACACTTTGGCCCTCGCACTTTTAGCTATTTACAAAAATATCCCTGCTAGGAGTGTAGTTTCTCTTTGTTGATTTTTTTATTTCCTGCATCTATAAAACTCTAAAAAATACCAAACAATAGCATTGCATTCCTGTTGCATTGTGCTTTCACACCATATTTTTATTTTGCATTTTTGAGTCTTTTTATTATTTATAAAAATTAAAAAAACATGTATTTTTGTCCCATATGCATTGAAAAATACATAAAAATTATAAAACCTTTTTGAAAAATTCCAAAAAAATAAAATTTGTATTTATTTTAGTATTTTACAACTTTAGACTCAAAATCACTAAAAAATACAAAAGAAAACTCATAAAAATTGCAAAACCTCTAAAATATTTAAAAAAAATGAAAAACTCTTACAAATTCCAAAAATTACACTTTCTATTTCTGAATTTTCTATATTTTATTATTTTTGTTATAAAATTAATTTGAAGAATTTTTAATATTGGTTTATATTTTTATCTCTATTTTAAATTCAGCTAGTTTTTTTATTCCATGTTTTGAGTATTTTTTACTTTAAAAATATCACAAAATTAGGAATAATATAGAAAAATCAGAAAAACATTAGAAAAATATAAAAAGCATAAAATAAATTTTACTTCCTATATCTTGGCTATTTTACCTATTTTTTATACGTACACAATGTCTCTCCTACATATCTTGTATATATACTCTTTATATAGTTATATATATATTAAAAGAAAAAGGTAATATAAAAATATAAAATATAAAAAGAAAATACAACATTAGAAAAGTAAAAATCAAAATATAAAAACGTAAGAACACCGAAAATCAAATGAAAAATATAAAATTAAAAACCCACAAAAGTGTATCTTGGCTGAGTGTTTGAGAAGATATTTGCTGCTTGATTTCTACCTTGCCTACTCTACCCCTTTGCTCTTGTGTTCGATCCCTACTTGCTTGCTATTATACAATATTAGTTGGGTATAATAAATTTTAACTCTTGCTTCTAATTACTTAATTATTTATGTGAGATAATTGTTGAACAACGAGAGGATTCGAGTAGTCGCCTCAGTAATGGAGAGCCTGAATTGTCAGGCCATTATTTCGCGACTCCCATCTTATCATTTCTCAAATGGCGTCATTGCCGAAGAGCATCGGCTTGTAGAGTAGATTTTTATCTCTTCACTTGCTTAGCCATTTTTTATTATCTCTCTTTGCTTGATTATTAATTTTGAACTGTCTGGCGTCTCTTTCTTGTCTTCTTGCGAGGGACCACAGACCGAGGAGGATCACCTGGTGATTCTACGCAACCTTGGGAGGCGGAGTCGTCTATTCTACTCTAGCCGGTAGGAGAGAGCACGAGTCTCTTGAGAGAGAAAGGATAGTTTAGGATTTTTAATTTTTGGTGAGAGAGAGATTCATTGGACTATTAATTTGTAATAATACAGGTACTTTGAACTTTGGACCCTTGAGCCTAATTTTCAAGTGTTTGTTCACTTGGGATCTCACTACGGATTTCCAAGTTTTTATCGCTTTCTTTCACTTTATTTCCCACGATTTGTGCTTTCCGCATTTTTTCTATTTGTTTT
Source organism: Ottelia alismoides (assembly GCA_037367405.1). Classification (NCBI taxonomy): domain Eukaryota; kingdom Viridiplantae; phylum Streptophyta; class Magnoliopsida; order Alismatales; family Hydrocharitaceae; genus Ottelia; species Ottelia alismoides. Next base: position 943,307 of record JAZKJV010011368.1, read on the forward strand.
GTGGAATGAGCCCTTAGTTTTTAGGCTTGCTTGATCGTGTAATCTAAGACTAAATACCTAACTATTTTACATGTGCGTATAGTCTTTACGTTTGGACTTAGAAATTAATTAATTAATTGATTGACACTTATTTAAAAGCGTGCACTGTGAGAGCCCTACATACAACGCTTGTAGGACCCATTGTGGTGGGCACTGAGGAGGCTCCAAGATCAGACTTTAGGTTTCGCTCTTCGTGTTTTGCATTTGGTTCTTCACGCTAGCAATTGCCTGCTTAGGATGATTTCCGTATGCATATCGACATTTAGTATAGGTTTATAAATTCCTGTTTTGCATCCCCCATGGAGAGAGCTAGGTAGCACTGTAAGTCTTCTAACTGAGCATTCCTCATTTAGGCACTAAGGTGAGATTTCCATCTTAGTGTTGCCTTGCATTGCTTTTCCGACCTTCTTCCTCTATTTTTGGATCAATTAGGAATCAAAGAAAGCACAAAAAACATTAGACGCTTGTATTGAATCTACTCAAAACAAGTGATAACACAAAAAAAATTAAAAAGGGACTGTTAAAAATACTTGACCTAAATAAAATTGATTAATTGGACTCATTGCTTTGGGTGAGAAAAGCCCTCATTTGCTTTCAGGTTGCATTGGAAGGTTTCCTTCCCAGTGAGAGAGCGACTTCGTAAGTATTAGAGCCCAAAACCCAGTATGTGGCTGCCTTCTATATCGTCAAGATTTCCTACGTATTGGTGCTTCTATCGTATGTGGACGAGTAGGGCTTGGTCGGTAATGGTGCTCTCTGTTGTGTAGAGCATTGACCTCGTCTGAAGTATCGAGCATAGGCCACGCCTTCACGGGGGTGTCTGTCTCATCGTCTTGCGTCAGAGTAGGTACTTGCACGCTCATAGGTGATTCCGTTGCGAGCGAGTTCCGAAGTATTAGTTTCGCCTATCAGCTTCCTCCCTCTATTCTTTAGCTGAGTAGGGATCCAGGAAGGGTTACAAGGACCTCAAAAAGTGCAGACTACATGTTCAAATGAGGAGGACAAGTACGTGATACTCTTCCGGCAGTACTCTCTCTCCTATACGTGTAGCGCTCTAAGGACCCGTTAAAAGATAAATTGCCTGAATTTAAATCTAAAACCAACAAAGATAACTATTGAACCTTCACAGCTTCACGGATTGAGTTGGTGAATCCATTGTTTTTAGGTTTGATTGATTAGTCTTATTAAGTTCAAGATCAAAAATATCGCGCACTTGCGCAATTTTTGCTCTCCCTCCCATTTGACACTTTCTTATTATGAGTCTTCTACTGTTTTACACTCCTTTATTCCTTTTTAACCTCTGTACTCTTCATCCATCTATTTCTTTTGACCCTCTCAAGATGTTGTCACACAGATGGTTTAGTCGGGATCTCGCCGATGCCCACATCGATTCTGTGTCACCAACATCTTCAATAAAGAGGGGTAATCTCCAAGAAGTTAGCTCAGATATCATGAACTTCTCCTTTGAATCCCTCATTCTCTCTTCCTTAGACACTTGTCTTTCTCCAATAAATCTGCTGTTCGGGATGGACTCACAACCCGAATTAGCTCTTCCCCTATAAATAAACCAGGACTACTCATGTCCCGGAATTAGCCCCTATGGATGGAGATCAATTTCACTCACTATCGTATGCTTCGTTCACAACACTCTGGAATTGACCTTAATTCCAGATTCATCTCAACAAATAGTGTTCAGAAGGAAACTGATCAGGGTTTACTCCGTCATGCAGATCCTCAACCTGATCACAAGCTCGAGGTTCAAGTCGATTCTAAGATGGCTCCAACTGGAAGAGGAGAGGGTCCGCAGCCCCAACCAACCGAACTAGCAGATCAGGGGAAATGGCATTATACTACGTTAAATGAGGTCAACAATCAGCTGCTTGCTTCCATCCAGGCTATCCAACAGCAACTGACCAACCAGGCTTTGGCCTAGACCGCATTTCAAGATATTCTTAATGACCTGAGGAGGGTTTGATGCAAGAGATGGGCGGGGAGAGGATGAGCTGAATTTAAATCAAGAGTTTAACCATGGAGGTGTTGAAGATGGATTTTCAGTGGAGGGACTCGACTTTGACAGAGTAGATGCACGACCACCGCCGCTGAAGCCCACTTTGAAGCCAACTTTTGACCCTGGAGGGGGCTGCATTATCGAGTGGATTCAGATTCCACAGATCCACACCCACTTCGAGTTAAAGCCTCATTTTCTATCCCTACTCCCCACATTCCATGGGAACACCACCGAAGAGCCTTATATCCACCTCAAGAAGTTTGGCCGCATCTGCGCCACTACTCACTACCCCGATATTCCTTTGGGGGTAGTCATGATGACTGGCTTTCCCTTCAGCCTCTAAGATAATGCCTTGTATTGGGATGACCACTTGGGGAAGGTAGTGACGACTTGGGAGGAGCTTAAGTCAACATTTCTATACAAATTCTACCCTCTTGGTTGCCTGAACCAGATGCGCGCCCGCATCTCTAGCTATTGCCAACAACCCCACGAAACTATCCATGACGTGTGGGAAAGATTCAAAGATCTTTAAGAGATGTGTCCCCACCATGAGATTCCAAAGACTAGTCTTGTACAACATTTCTTTGGCGGGCTGACACTTGAAACCAAAATCTCATTGATGCCGCTTGCGGTGCCTCTCACATTAACGAGGATGAAGACAAGGTTTGGAATGTCTTTGAGGAAATGGATGAAGGAGAAGCCGCTCAATCCTCGTCGCGTGCGTACTTGAAGATGCCTGCCACCATCAGCAAGCCAGTGAACATGGCTACCCATACTGAAGACAAGTTTGAGAGCTCCAACCTCAGCATGATCGGGAGCCACTTGTCTAAGGTCAACATCATTGAGAAGAGGTCACAGGACCTTGAAAAACTATCTATCATTGAGAAGAGAACTCAGGGCCGGGAGAAGCTTGATATGATCTCTCAACAGCTGGAGCAGCTAGTCCGTGCTTTGAATTCCAATACTTGCAATTATGTGCCAGCCACTACAGAGAATCACACTGAGCAGAAGGAATCGCCCCCGATGTAGCATTCTCAGCCGAGTCTCCCGCAGCCTCCACCAATCCAACACGTATATTACTTGCAGGTCCCAGAGCAGCCCCCACAGTCCCAGAACCAGATGGTTGTTTAACAACCAGAGCTGTAGCCACTTTACACAGAGCAATTTCCTCCACCCTGCCACAAATTCAAGAGATTAATGATGTATGTGAGCATGATCAGCAACTGACCCGCCCTCAGGGGCCTCCCCTGGGTTAGAACTCGGCCAACCAGCCACCTCACCAGCAACAAGGAGGTAGAAACTTCCAGCCTTCAACCTCAAAATCAATAGCCTCGGCAATATGGGAACACATGGAGGCAAGGATATCAACAACAACAGTCTGGCTACCGTAATCAAAGCTATCCTCCACAGCAATTAGTTGCATCATATCACAATTCATATACCTCCCAAAAATATTCACAGTATTCCTCTCGTCCTCCACCCCACCATTTTTCACAGGGTTACCAACGTCAACCTCCCCCATACTATTAGAACCACATGCCCCAAGTGGGTGATTCCTCTGAGTTTGCACCGGTGAGCCCAACCCTCACTTGTTTGCAATAACTTGTCAAGAATATGGCTGATATGACCCAGAAGATTGACGACCTGAAGACTGTCAAGACCGTCATACCATCCCAGGTTGAGGCCAATTCTAATAATTTCCAACGCAAGGAGAAGGTATTTTGCAGTGATCTGCTCGATTCTGGTAGAAATGATTTGTTTATATCTAATGTTGTTACTCTCAGGAACGGTAGAGCATTACAACCATTAGCAGCTACAAAGGGAAAGCATATTGCATCTGACGGGAAGTCGTCAGTCCAGCCAGCTTGAGGTTCATAAAACATTTTTGGGGGAACACCATCTGCAAAAAATTTACAAAAAATGAAAAACAATATAAAAAGACAAAAAGATCACGACAACCTCGGTGGAAGCCATCCAGCAGATGCATGCACATATTTCATAACCAACTCCTAAGGTGAAGAATATTGCACCTGTAGCTAGTCCAACGCTAGCACAAGAAGCCGATCCTGCAGTTTTTGGTCCACACATTGTAGATGATCATGTACCTTTTTGCCATCTACCAGTAACTAATGATATGGACACAATATTGAATGATCTTATTAAGGATTCTGTAAATATTACTTTTCCTGAAGTAATGAAAAAGCACAAAAAATGAAAATTTTTAAAAATGCTTTGTCCGATCCTGCCATTGTGGAGATTATCCAGAATTTGGTATTGAACATGCCATTGATGAAAGCTCTTGAGTACATGCCAGTTGTGAAGAAAGGACTGAAAGACGCATGTACAAATAGGCGTAGGCCTCATCCTCACAACTCTAGAAGCATAAGGGCAAGTCTAAGAAGCACATTCTTACAATGGCCACAGTCAATGCAATCAGCATTCTCCCAGATAAGAAGCCAGATAAGGGAGCACCACTTGTGCGTTGTCAGATGTTCAATCAGGAGTTTGAACGCACTTTGCTGGACAACGGGTCTTCTGTCAACTTAATGCCAGCCTCACTGCTCACATAATTCAGGTTAGGACCGCTCAAGCCCACTAAGATGGTTCTACAGTTAGCAGATAAATCAATCAAGTAGCTGAGGGGCATGTTGAAGGACGTGATAGTCACGGTTTAGGGGAAGCAGTTCCCAGCTGATTTTGTTGTATTATACATGGAAGTCTCTGCACCTTTGCTCCTCACCCCAATTATACTTGGATGACCGTTCCTGCGAACGACCAATGCAGTGGTGAATTATGGCACTGGAGAAATTACCTTCGGCTCCAACAATGAAAAGATCAAAATAGATACCCTGTCTGATGCAAGACTGTTAGAAGGAACATCTGCAACATGTTCAAGGGTGATTGATTATTCCGAAGACTGCGACTTTTTAGCCAAAATTCAAGAAACCAATCTCTTTGTGGATGACAATGAGATCCATGAATTCCTCTATCCCAAGGAAGGATTGGAGAACGTAGTTGAAATTCCCTTTATCGATCAGGATGAGATGATTGGTCATTTACTTATGGAGACCCAGGTGGCAATGATGTGCCTTCAAGACCAAGAGTAGATTATTGAAAAGTTCCGCGATGAAGAAGAAATTAATCAGGATCCTGATGCATATAGATACAAATGGTCCAATGGGAGCAAGAATTTCCAGGAGCATTTGGAACATTTTGTTTCTGAACAGAAGAACCGTTTTCACCTATAACCTAACCCATGTGTATATATAATGTGTATATATACAAGATCTAAATACAAGATAAGATTTAAGACTAAAGAACTCAATACTTCTATTGTTTTTTGTTCGATCCATAATTAATCCTATGGGTCTTTGCGATTGATGGATTATTTTAGATCCTATCCTATAGTTTCAGATCATCAGCCAAGGGAAGAGAGTACCATTAACCCATCATGTATATTGTCTTTTTTGTTCCATGTTGCAATAAATAAAAAGTTCTTATTTTATTCAATTTAATGAGAAAATTAGTACATTATAGGAGAGAAATCTTTCCATATTTCCTTATATTTGTAATAAATATATTGAGGAAAAGATTGTATCAACCAAACAATAGAATAATATATATATATATATTAAATTTGAAATTTTGAAGCGATATCCTGTATTCCCATAAAGAGAATCATTTATTTCATTCAATATATTATATTCCCTGCTCGGTCGAGGCCATTACCCCGACGACCCCCTTTGCCTGAAGCTCAGGAATCGGTCCAAACATTCAAGTAAGCCTTTTATCCTTCGCTTGAGTCCATTGGTTCAGATCCTTCATTTTAGCACCGCCGTCTGTTTGCCAGCTCCGACCAACTGGTCGGAGCTTCGTTCCCCCATCCCAGCCGCTCCGATATCATCACACGTCCATCCTCCATCTAGCTCTGCATCCTGATCGCCTTGATCTCCTCCTATCTAGCAGATATTAGGTTCGAGGTCTCCTTCCATCGCCTTCGTCGGAGACCAACATCCGCCCCACGCCACTTCTTTCCTTTTTAGCTCAAATAACCTAGAATGGAGCGTAGCTCCGAGTCATAGCTACCCTTTGCACGTCGTTTAGCATGTTGGGAGCCCTCTTTCCATCCTCACAAGGGGTCACCGGAGTAGCTCCAGGTGCTCATCACCGTCACGCCCATCCAGCCATTGGAGACTCCATTCGAGTCGTCTAGTCGACGCGGAATCATCTCACCATCACGCCGACGTCCTCCGATCTTACATCGGAGCTGGGGATCTCTTCCTTGGCTCCGACGAAGCGCGCCTGATGCTTATTCTTCCAGATCCGTTTCGTAGCGTTGGATCGACAGAGGCCCTCCAGACTATATCCTGATCGTCAATCCAGCCACTGTGTCAGGCCGTTAGAAGTTAGATTATGACGCCCATGCGCGTTCCACATCCCCGACCAGGTCTGACTGTCAGATTTGACTTCTGACGCCACCAGAGCCGCACAATCACGCCCCACCAACGGACTCCACGTGTCCACCCCATGCGTGCCTCACGTGTCGCACAATCCCTTTTTAAACTGCATTTATTTGAGTTTACATTTTAGTTTATAAAATAAATATTGTAGTTGAACCTATTTGTATTTTGGACCCTGTAGTTTCTGTTATTTGCATTTTAGCCTCCCTTGTCTGGAGATACGTGCTTCGTCACGTGCACTGTGGTATTTTTACAGTTTTATCCCTGGACTTGTTTGATGTTATCTTTTGAATGAATACTTTCTAGAATTGCATTTATACCCCTATGAATGTGGATTTGATGCATGTGCGATATTAATTAAAGAAATTGTATTTTTGACCCAATACTTTTATGCGTGTTAATGTTTAGTACAGAAACTCAAATAATTTGCAAATAGGTCCCTGTTTGTTGTGTCCTTAGTTTTCAATCAAATAATTATTAAATTGATTCCGAAAATTCTATAAATATTACACATAGCTCCTGCTACTGTGTAGCATTTATAGTAATTTTTATGACTTGATTTAATTTTATTTGATATTTTCTAAAAATAAAAAACCCTAAAAACTGCTTTTATCTAGTTTAGAAACCCATAAAAAAATATAAAAATACCTTTAAAAATTCCATAAAAATTTGTGGGTGCTTGTTTTCTGTTGTTTTAATTTCTTTATAATTTCCATTTTATTATCTTTTATAAAAATCTAAAAATAGCAAAAGATTAAAATCCTTATAAAAATTATTAAAAATTCTTTAAACATAAAAAATGTGTTTTTCAGCTTATGTAGTTAGATTTTATTTTATACTTTCACATAAAATTGCTTCTAGGAATTTAGAGATAATTTAAATAATTTTAATTTGCTTCTTTCCAAGATGTACACTACTTTGTTGTTTTTGACTTTCATTTACTTTTAATAAATTTCATAAAAATAAAAAAGCCCATAAAATTCCCAAAAACATTTGAATATTTTAAAACATAAAAATATTTTTACTTAGCATTTTTTAGCCTTATTAGTCTTAATAAAAATTTGTGTAGTGTGCTTGCTTTTATTTTTTATTGATTTTCTTATTAGAAAATATAAAAAAAATTACAAATTAAAAACCACCAAAAATATTTTTACTTCTTCTCTGATTTCTCGACTACCTCATAGGATTATCCTGTGCTCCTTTTGTTCGACCTTATAGGCTATACCAGGTTAAATAAATAGCAAGATCGCTTGCCTTGGTTTTCATGCTTGTTTGATTTAGTTGGTGGTCTGATTTTTCTTGATTGAGCCCGTCTCGAGTGGTTGAGGTTGTGGTCACAACGACCATTGATATCACTTAGCCTCACGCTCGGGTCGCTCATCAACCACCCATAGTTCTATGGCTTAGTTGAGTGTTCAAACATGGAGATCAAAACAATTTATAGAAGCTTATGCGTCCGGATCGCAAGAGCTGGTCTCAGCTGCTTGATTTGGTTCTTTGGGCATACAGAACCGTGTACAAGTCACTTTTGGGAATGTGTCCCTACCACCTTGTGTATGGCAAGCCATGTCATATGCCTGTTGTGCTATTCACAAATCTTTATGGGCCATCAACATCTGTAATATGGATTCTGAGAAAGCCGGAAAGAATTGAATAGTGGATTTGAACAGATATTAGAATTCAGAGACTGCATATGACAACAGCCTGATGTACAAGGAGAAGGTCAAAACTTGGCATGACAAGCATATCCGCCGCAAATCCTTCGAGCTGGGTCAGAAGGTGTGGTTGTTTGATGCAAAATTAAAGATCTTTCCAGGTAAACTGGAATGCAAATGGACTAGGTCGTTTATAGTGAGGCATGTGCGTGGTAATGGAAGCGTACTGATATCTAGTTTGTCAGCTGACGCACAACCATTTGTAGTAAATTAACAGCTTCTGAAATCTTACCTTGAACATGATACATTTATGTATGTCGTTGACTCCATTCAAGTGATTTATGAGGATGAACTGAATACTTCCGAAGTGACAGTCAAAGACAAAGCAAGTTTAAACATTTTTGAATGACCATGCTTCCTTTCTTTTTTTTCTTCTCTCCTCTCTTATTTTGCCGACAAGGTATCATCCCCTTCATCATTGATAAACTTAGGATGCACTCTATCATAAGTATAGGGGGGATGTGCACCCCGAGATGTTCATATGCATTCTTCTATCTCTTTTCTTCTTTTCCTTTTCTATTTTCTTTTTCTACCGAAAAGGTGCCGCCCCTTTTTATCAATCTTTTATACTTAGGACGTTCTTTGTCCTAAGTATAGGGGGGTGTGCACCCTGAGTTGCTTCTATTCTTTGATCCTCTCCATTGTCTCATATTCTTGTCTATACTTAGGGATATCTTACCCTAAGTATAGGGGGAGACAGTTTGAGTATGATCTGTTCATTCCCACCCTTGTCTCTCCCTGTTTGTGTACAGTCTGTTATACTTAGGATTATTTGATCCTAAGTATAGGGGAGACAGTCAACTTCTCATTTGTTCGTTCATTTCTCCATTCGTTTATTCTTTAGACTTTTCTATACTCAATACGAGTTATGTCTCCTCTTTTTCTCTTTGATCTATGAGGACATAGCTCAAGCTAAGTATAGGAGGGTCGTATATACTGCATATATACTTTAGCCATAACTTGTACTTTCGTATTTTTACTAATAAATATGGCTAATTACATATATAAAATTCATTAAAAACCTTAATAAAAAAGATGTTGATTATTCCTCAAATTCTTTTTGTATTTACTGATTAATAAATCAGGTAAAAATGTTTTTTTGCAAAATGTTTGAAAAATAGCTTGAAAATCTCTGTGAAAAAATATTTTGAAAACTATTTGGAAAACATTTTGTTAAATATTTTCAACCTTTGTAACTATTGTTTTGCTTTGAAACATATATTTGTAGGAAATAAAAATGCTTGAAAAACAATTTGCAAATGGTTTGAAAAATGGTTGCAAAGATATTTGAAAAATCTATTATAATGTTTGGAAAACCTTTGCAAAAATGATTTTCAAATGTGTGTACATGTTTGTAAAAATATTTGTGAAAATTATTTTGGACTATTATTTTCAAAAATTGTTTGTAAAATGATTTCAAATAAGTTTGAGGAATATGGGCATCACACTAAAATTAATTATACATACTTATCTATGGAATTGACCACTTACCCCTTGTGAATTCGTAAAAACCCTAATTCTTGTAAACATAAGAGGCCCTGTGTAAATATTTGTACCTGATTTTTAGCCCAAATCTTTTGTTTTCAAAAATTCCCAAAAACATTTGCATAACTAAACAATACAAAAGCATTTGAAAAATCTTTTTGAAAAACCTAAAAAATGCATATGCATCATCTTTTCAAAAATCCATGAAAAATTTAAAATCTTGAAAATTGCATCACAAAAATATTTTTCAGCATTCTACATTGCATTTGCATAGCATTAGCATTTTTCGGATTGAGTTTGATAATTGAACAAGTCTAAGTAAAATCCGAAGATTGGAGCTTGGTTAAACCTTAAAATCTACCTAAATAACAAGAATCTTATAGGAGATGGAATTAAGGTACTTCAGGTCTAGTTGACTTAATTCTTTGAGGATCACGAGACTTGGTTGAATGGATTCTTGACTGCCTAAGTAGAGTATTTCGGAGCACACACAAGACGCATGTTGATAATGACCTTAACTTGGACGCCTGCACCTTTCACTTAGCTCAACTCAGTTGGAGTGGTGAGGGGGTTAGATTTGCTGGTATGAGGCGGACACAAGTGGAAACATTGCTAGCTCAGGAGGAAAAACTCCTTGTGTAAATGTTGTTGTGAATAGTATTTCAAAAATAGGGGGCAAAAAGCAAAAACTCCAAAATGTAGACATACCTGTACAAAAATAAAATTGCTTGCCGGAGTGTACATATTTCTATAGCCAATAAGCAAGCTTGAGCTTAAAAGTCAAATCATGTAAGCCTGCTGCTGGATGACTTGACTACATTGATGAATCTTCATTTCATCATCTTTATTCTATCATTTTAGCTTTAAATACCCTAGTAAATGCATTTAAATAAGTTTTTTCATGCATTTTATCACTCATGCATTATTGTGTAAATAGTGTATAAAATATGGTTTTTAAAGCCAAAATTATAGAATAAAGAAAAGAAACAAGAATAAAATATTGTAAATATTTTATAATCCGAAACCCCGAGATCTAGGCATCTCGATGACTAGATCGATAAGGAATAAAGTAGGGGAAGATAATGGCTACGAAACCAATGAAATCTTTATTTATTTATTTTTGGGACCTATTTTGAGTTCCACTTTTTAAACTTGAAATAAATAAAATTTGAACATTTGTTGATAATTAAATATAGAAAAATACAAAATTGATTTCAACAAAAATAATATACAATGTGCAAAATATACTCTGAATAAGATTCCAAAAGCCGAACTTCGCAGACCCATATCTCTTAAATAAAAATCAAAATATATCAAAATCACTTTAATATATATAAATTTTAATAAGCTATTTAATGAAGGCGGTTTCTTATTTTTTGGAGTTACGGTTTGAAAGTTAGGTTTTGGACCTCTATTGTATACTTGTACTGATTAAAATATTCATTTTATTTAGTATTAATTATTTTTATAATTTTATATTTTTATAATTTTGTAAATATTATTTGTATACATATTAAAATAGGAATAAAATGTTCAAGAAAACATAAAAATAAAATACCTGTACAAAATACATAGGTAAATATATCTATACCTATAGAATTAATACATCTATTTATTTAATTATTTATATATTTATCACATCAGAAAAATAAAATAAAAATATTTAAGTTTATAAAAATAAGTTATAAATATATAAAATAATAAATTTAATTAATAAAATTAAAAAATACAAAATAAAAATAAAATATTAAAATATATAGACAAATATACCTATAATATAGCGTTCAAAGAGTATTTTATAATTACAACTACTGAAAAAATAAATAAAAATAATAATAAAATAATTCAGAAAATAATAAACATTTTTCATTTATTAGCCTAAAATTAATAAAATCATCTATTATTTTTTATTTAATATACAATTCATTTTTTCCAGGAATTTTCTAGTTGGTCAACGTGGACCAACCATATTGGTTCTTTGGTTGACCTCCGTCAACTCTCTGACCGAGGTTTGCTCTGTGTTAGGACCTTGTTTTTGTCCGTGTTTGAGGATTCTTCGAGGCGTTTCCTTGCACCTTCTCATGTCGACCCCTTCTTTACTTTTCATCTCCACTTATCAAGGATACACGCCCTAGTGACTCCTTGGGCTTTGAATCATCGATTCGGTCGATCCAAATCGTCCTTTGGAGCCGCACGTCAATGACTATAAAATTATCTCCACAATCTCCCTCTCTCTCCATTGATCCCTCTTCCACCCTCGAACCTTCAATCAAAGGCGTCACTTCTCTTCCTGGTGACAACAGGATGGCAAGGCCACCTTCAGCATGTCGATCAGTGTCGAATCGAGGTGCTTCCGAGTAATCGCTGCCTCTGCCGTAAGCTCTCGCCGCTCCAGTTCTGGGTAGGTACTGCTCTTCTTCTCATGCTCTTTTGATTCTGTAGCTTAGCGTAGGTTAGGATTGCATCTTACTTTCGTAATCCACTCTCGCTTGGATTGAAATCCTTATTTGTCTTTGCCAGAGCTCCCAGCTCCGCCACCCCTTTCATACCGCATCCTTCACCCTCCGACTCAACTAGTGCCTCCACCCTCTCCCTCACCGCGCTTCGATCATCCAACCGTCCTCCATCCACCTTCCTCTCATAAAGAGCAAGACCACAACCTCTTCTTCTCTATCGCTCGTCGTAGAGGCCTCACCCAACCACCGTGCGCCCCTTTTCACCCACTGGAGGGTCGGGGCATTTTTCCCCCGACCTTATTAACTTTTCTTGCAGGTTCTTGGATTAAAGAATCGCCTGGAGGTGATTTTGCCCCTTCACTGGAGCAACCTGGGCCTCATCCACGACCTTGTCGCCTTGGAGGAGCTCCTGTGAGCGCCCTTCCTTTTTGACGCCACCAACATCTAGAGGATCACCGCAGGAGTCCATCCGGCCATTTTAGAGCTTGAAGGAAAGCCAGAGGAGGTCGATCAGGCTTGGCGAAGTTCACCTCGCCAGTGTTCTTCACCAGTTCCTCCACCGTTTCCCTCCGTCGTCGATTTCGGTCGTGTTTTTGCAGGCCAGTCAGCAGCCGTCTGATCTTGCCAAGCCAGAACCCAGAGATGGGATCTAATCTCAACCGTCGCTCGCGAATCATCATCATCGCAGGAGGGCTCGTCGCGTTTTCAAGTAGAGGCTCCTCCACAGTTTGATTCGCGTCTACGACTCGGTATTTTGCATTATAACCCAGATGATTTTTGTATTTAGTATTAAAGACTCAATCTTTCATATGTCATTTATATATTTCTATAATATTTATCAATAGGCCCCTGAACTTTGTGGTATTTACAAGTAGGTCCGAGCCACGTCACCTCACGTGGGTGACCACGTGAGGTAAACATTTTGCATCTAGGCCCCCTTAGCTTGTTGTATTTCATTCTAGTCCAGAAATGTTCTTATAATGTTATAAATTTTTGGTAAATGTGCAATTAGGCCCCTAGAATTTTGTAAAATTACGATTTGATTCCTACCAGTGGCGCACATGTTTGTACATGTGATTTTGGATATTTTGCAGGGATGCCCTCATGGCTTTATCTATTTGTATTCATTCCTATATCTTTGTTTCTCTTTGTTGATTTTATTTATTTTATGCATCTATAAAACTCCAAAAAATACCAAAATAGCATTGTGTTCATGTTTCATTGTGCTTTCACATCATATTTTTATTTTAATTTCGAATCTTTATTATTTATAAAAAATTAAAAAACATGCATTTTCGTCCCTGTTTGCATTTGAAAATATATAAAACTATAAAACCTTTTTGAAAAATTTCAAAAAAAATATTTCATATTTATTTAAGTATTTTACAATTTCATACCCAAAATCTATAAAAAAATACAAAATAAAACTCCTAAAAATTATAAAACCCCTAAAATCTTTATAAAAAAATAAAAACACTTAAAATTTCCAAAAAAATACACTTTCTATTTTTGAATTTTCTCTATTTTATTATCTTTGTTATTAAATTAATTTGGAGAATGTTTTAAGCTATTTTATATTTTTGTCTCCATTTCCAATTCGACTGGTTATTTTATTCTCTGTTTTGAGTATTTTTGACTTTTAAAATATCAAAAAATTAGCAAAAATACAGAAAAGTACAATAACATTAGAAAAATATAAAAATCATAAAAATATTTTACTTTTTGTATCTTTGTTTTTTACCTATTTTTATACATACACCATCTCTCTCCTACATATCTTGTATATATACACAAAGAAAAAGAAAATATAAAAACATAAAAAGAAAGTTCAAAGTCAAAAACATAAAAATCAAAATATAAAAGTATAAAAAAATTAAAAATCAAATAAAAATACAAAATAAAAACCCACAAAAAGTGTAACTTGGCTGAGTGTTTAAAAAGATATTTGGTGCTTGATTTCTATCTTGCCTGCTCTACTCCTTTACTTCCTGTGATCGACCTCTACTTGTTTGCCATTATACAATCTTAGTAGGTTATAATAAATTTTTACTCTTGCTTCTAATTTCTTAATTATTTGTGTTGGTTAATTGTTGAACAACGAGAGGATTTGAACAGTCACCTCAACGATAGAGAGCCTGAATTGTCAGAACATTATTTAGCGGCTCCCATCTTATTATTTTTCATTAGGTCAGCATTTGACCTACTGTCGTGGTCAGGATCAATATGTAATTATTTCATATAAACATACTTCATTTATTTATTTATATTATCTTCTTTATTCTTTTACTTAGTTCAAAATCATATATACAATAATTATGGTTACTTATATACAAGAATGAACCATAATTATTGTATATAATTAATTCTATTAATGCAATTTATTTTTTGTGTTTCTTAAATACTTAAAAACCCATAAAACTATATTAATGTTGTAAATATTCATTTTCAAATTTAATGAAAATTAAAAATAAAAAAATCCCAAAAGAAATTAAAAACAAGTGTTTTTAAATCCTTAAAAATACTTATAAAAAACAAACATGTACATATGACATGTTTTGACTTTTTATTCAACACGAAACTGGTAAATGTCATCGAGATACACAAATTTCATGTTGAGAACATTTTCAAGTTTAATATCTAAATATTTTATTTCATTTTTCATTTATTTTTCTTCATTTCAATTTTTTTTCCATTGGGCCATGTGGTGCCCCCCTGGGTCGCCCACTTGACCCGACCCCTTACTCCATGTCGCCTCCTTCCCAACCACATAATCGTTCTGATATATTTCATCTCCATTATCTAGTCCTACTTGCTCCCCCACTATTTAATCTGATCACCAAATCTGATCTGGAGCCTCCATATGTTCCTCATCCTTAACCATCTGATTGGCTCCATCAGACGACTAATGCCTTTCGTCTACCTCTATAACCGTAGTCTCCCCACATTACGACTCGTCGCACCCCTTCCATTTCCAAATTATCTCACTTACTCCATGCTTTAGGTTCCATCGTTGACCACCCCCTGACATTGACAGTTCACTCCCCTTACATGCCAAAGTGTTAAACATCCAAATCTGCCATTGTCGCTCGACTAAATGACAGTTACGTTTGCACCCAATACTCTATTTAACCATCATCTTCCCTTCAAAATCACCACCTCCAACTCCAATCGCACTCTTCCACCATTGCACAGAGGTTTCCCCTAGGCCTCTTCTCCTCCTCGCGATAAGGGAGGTTGAATCTTGGTCCGATCATGGGGGCATCCTTCCAGTGTCGACCCATGGCCTCCGACCATGCTATGGCCGCCTCCACGACCATATGAGATCTAGGGGAGTCGAGCGACCACCGGAACACCATCTGGAACTCAACCCAAGCCTCCTCCCTTCACCTTGTATTGTTCTTAAATCTTCTGGGAAAGCTCTCTTTGGTTTTTGTTTGCTTTCTTCCTTTTTATTTGCTTAAAACATAACACCTCCTCCTGATCTGATTGGTACTTGACCTTTGATGAGGTTCTCTGATCCTCGTGGATGGTTTAGCTTATCACTTCCCTTCTCCTATACACATGACCACCCCATTACTTTTCCTCTGCCAACACGATGGAGGAACCCATGAGACCTTCATGATCTTCACCCCTCCAGGTCATCATCCCACTCACAGTCATCACTCACACACAGCTTCGGCTTTCCGCTAACCCATCTTGCAGGTCTCTTCTTCAATGATCAAACTTCGGGTGGGACTCAATTCTAGAGCTCCGCCTCCAGCGAGTGGGCATTGTCAGCCACTTTCAGATGGTTCTGCCCCTCCTTGTACTCTAGAGCATCATTGCCAAGACCTTAGGGTTATTCTTGGGGCTTCAACCATCATGGAAGATCATGGTGGAGCTCCAGCTACCTCGTTGGAGCTCTGTTCGCACCTCCACAGAGCATAGGAAGGAGGATCTGAGGAGATACAAGTATTGTTGGATGGTGCTCTCCCAGGGCCCATCCAAAGACTGAGAGCACACCACATCACCCATCACGATGCACGGTGGCTCGGTAGGACAGAGTCTCCTCGGGACGCTGATGAGCTGAACCGAGGATTGAGGTTAAGTGATATTAAAGGTTGTTGCGATGTCAATCACTCAATCAGACCCAACAAGAAAATCAAGACCACAATTAAGACAATTACAAACACAAAATCAAATGTATGCGGTCTCCGCTATTTCTTTAATCTGGTATAGCAAACAGAGTCGAACATAAGTAGCACAGAAATGTACGAAGTTGTTGAGATCACCATAATAAACATAATTTTTATTTAATTTTTATTTTTGCAAATTTTTATTTTTTTCAAACTAGTGAGCAATCCAATAAAACTATAAGACAACTAAGGCACAATGAAGCCTTCACAATTTTTATTTAGATTAAAAATACACACGATTTAGAAATAAAAATATTTTAAAATATGCAGATGTTTTTGGTGATTTTATAGTATTTTTCTTATTTTTATACAATTTTATAAAAATTAAATAAACACAAAACAACAAGGCAATGTACAGCATGGATTGTAGAGCAAATTTAAAATATCAAATATGCCCAAATGTCTTAGTCATAATTTTTATGATAAAATAGATAAAAATACCTAACTACAACAACTGAAATACCATTTTTTGTTTTTAAGAATTTCTAATGATTTTTATAATATTTTTAGTCATTTGTGATCTTTAAGGTTTTATAAAAGATAATGGCACAAAATGGTACTGGAGTGAAAACATGCTAAAATAAGCACACAAGAATTATTATGGAATTTTTGAGACCATTTATATATTTTTGGTTATTTTATAAAATAGTCAGACTCTTTTTTAGAGGTTTTTGATTTTTAGAAAATATCAAATAAAACTAAATCGAGTCACAAAAATTACCATATATTACACGATAATAAGAGATAATGGTAATTTTGCGGAATATTTGGAGTAGTTTTAATAATTATTTGATTAAAAACAAGGGACATAGTTTGTTAGGACCTTTTTGTAATTATCCAAAATTTTCCAGATAAAAAATGAAGGCATACAAAATGTCCAAGGGCCTTAGTGAAAAATATCCGTGCAATACACACGCATGCTAATTAAATCACGCACTGGGTATTTTTGCAATTAATATAAACTTTTCATTCAAACATAACATTCAGAATATGTAGGACATGGTATGCAAAAACACCATGAAAGCACGTGAGCGTGCACTTGTGTCCAGATTCAGAGGACTAAAGTGTAGATACTGGAAACATAAGGGTCTAATATGCAAAAAGTTTAAACTACAACTTTATTTTAGAAACTAGAAAATAAAACATGCAAACTGCATGGAAGGAAATGTAAAATACCCTTCACAAGGCACGTACGGTGTGTGTGGGGGACGCGTGGCGAGCTCTAGTGGACGGTGGAACGTGTGGTGCGGATCTCCTGCTATGTCAGATCTGACGCCCTAGAAAATATCGGGGATGAGGGGCGCAGATGCGTCAGGCGCTAGATACAACGGCCAAAAGGCTGCACTATTGGCGGCTGGGATCAGATCTGGCAGAGGTGGGCCAATCCAACGGTGCAGAGGGGGTCTGGAAGAATGGGACCCCAACGAACTTCACCTGACTCTTAGATGGGATCCTCGACTCCGATGAGTGATTAAAAGGGTCTAGCATGATCGTGGAAGTCACCCACATTGAATGGATGGGTCCCATGGAGCAGTTACTAGCCAGATGTGCGTGGCGGAGACGGTGGACCTAGAGCTACTCTGACGGACCCTCTAGACGCTGGAACTGGAATCCCTGCGCACGTAAACACTACGAAGGAAAGCTCGACTCGGAGCGATGCTCCGGTCGGGGTTATTTGATCTAAGATGGAAAGAAGCGACGGTAGGGCGGGGTTCGATCTCTGTTGAAGGTGGTAGAGGAGATCCGGGACTCAATCTCGACCTGATGGTTGATCCTAAGGGTAATCAGGATGCAGATAAAGGTAGAGCGTGCGTAGACGATTCGATCGGAGCAGATAGATGGGATATTGGGGCTTCGACCACCTAGTCGGAGCAAGTAAATATGTGGTGGTGCTAGATGAGATGAATGTATTGAATAGGGAAATAAACTGGAAATGAAGGGTACCTGAAGTTCGAGATGAACTCTAGAGCTTCATGCGATGGTGACGCGCGAGATTGTGGCCTCGACCAAGTTGTGGAAGGTCGAGAGGGTTGTCGCGATAGCGCACGCCGGCCATGAGGCTGAGCTACATGGATGCTCCACCAAACTCCGATATGAAGGGCCCCTCTGGAATTTGTCACTCAACCACACGAGCTAGGGCACTGTAGAGGCGGACGAGATGTTAAGTCTTCCCGCCCGCTTGCACACTTCATAACTGAAGGGCGTCGAAGTTATAAGGCTCTCTCTCTCTCTCTCTCTCGACTTTCTTATCTAGATTTTTATAAGCATCTGAAAGGTCTGGAAAGGATCGGCAAAAAGTGCGAGACCCGAGATTGATTCGATTCATACAAGGAATCTGCGAAGATCACGGAGGTCCGAGGAATCAAGAGTTCAAGATTCGAGGAGAGAGGAGCTCGGATTCAGGTGGGAGAAATCGGAGAAAAGCCTCCGGCAACGGGTATTCGACCTGACCCGAGCTAGGAGGGTGCATTGATCGGGGACAACAATCCCTCCTAGACCAATCAGAAAATAGGAATTTACAAAATACTTACAAATTCAATAAAAAATAATAAAAGATTTTAAATCAAAAAGTTTTCAACATAAGAATTTTTTGTTATTTTTCAAGGAATTTTTCTGTGCTTTTTATTTTTTTACGAAAAATAAATTAGGCTATATACAGTATATAGTAGTATATACAAGTATAGTACACCTATGTATTTTGTACAATTATTTTTATTTTGTTATTTTTACATAAAACACCTGATTTTGTATTATATTTATTTACTACGTGTTTTTAGGAGTCTAAAATAAATTTTTATTTATTTACATGTATCTAATAAATAGGGAGTAAAACATATATACATGTATTTTGTACAAGTGAGAGAGGATTTTTTTAATTTTTATTTTATTTTTCTGATTTTTGTTTTATTTTTAAGACTATATTAAAGAAGGTAAAAATAATATATTATTATTATTTTATCTAGAAATAATTATTTACATATATAAATTATATATATAATATAGAGTTGGTCCTATCTCTCTCTACTTATTTTTCAGGATCCAACTCAAACCACATCAATTCTCATAATGTAATTCTTTCGTTAAGTCTTCTATTTGCATAATCAGCAATACTTAGTATAGACTCACATATATATTATTCATATGCATATATACTCGTATTTATGCCTATTTTAACTCCTAAACCCTAACTTTCAAAACCACTACATCAATTTGATCCTTAAACCTTATTTTAGTGGGAATCACAAAGCAACTCTTCAGAATTTTTCAAAAATAGCCAAAATTAGGATTCTCCATAGCAAAGAACATAAAATCAAGAATTTCAATAATCTCGTATGAATACCCAACAGCAAAAGGAAGGATTTCGTTACCTAATCGAGCTCTATCTTGCGTATGCAAGGCTTTATCATGTTTCATTTTCAGAAAGGATGTTTTAAGGCTCCTGAAAAGATCGAATTTCATTTTCGTATTAAAAAAGCGAAGAACGCGAAGAATGAACGAAGAACGCGAAGAACACGAAGAACCCGAAGAACGCCAAGAACATATTTTCTCTTGAAATTTCGGCAGATTTTCCCTTATATCGAGACATATTTCTCGGAAAATTTCGGCAGAGTTTCCCGTTACATCGGAACATATTTCTCGGAAAATTTTGGCAGAGCTTCCCCTTATATCAGGACATATTTCTTGGAAAATTTCGACAGAGTTTCCCCTTATATGGTCACATATTTCAAAATAAAAACGAAAAGAGTTTCCTCTATAAAATCAATCAAGAGGAACACAACAACGAAACTGAAAGAATATACTCAAACAACAAGAGATGAAGAATCAGTAGACACCACACATCTTAGGTGAGTGAATGTGTGACGAATCACAGGGTTCACTGACATGCATAGCCACTTGCACCTAAGTAGGGTATTATAAGAATTTCTCCATCAAAATAACTATAAAAGCATAAATGAAAGAATAGAAACATAAGCGATGGAGAATCGGTAGACACCACGCGTCTTAGATGAGTGAATGTGTGACGAATAACATGGTTCACTGACGTGCATGGCCGACCGCACCTAAGTAGGGTGTTACACAGATTTCTCCTCGAACCACAACAGAAAACGATTTGGAAAGAAAGATGAATCAAGAACAAAGCTTGGAAGAAAAGAGGATGAATTGAAATCCTAGCTTACGAAACAAACTAAGAGAGGATCATACCTTTCTCCTCCTCGTTCTCCCGGCAGCGCTTCGCTAGCGCTCCTCCCTCGCCTCCCACTCCTCCTCCCGACCTCTCTATCCTAGCCCTTGGGGTGGTGGTGTTAGTGGAAATCATAGAGAATGAATGGGTAGGGGGTTTATTTATAGGCTCCAGAAAACCACTAACCATGGTTAGAAAACCATGGTTTAGACCTTAACCATGATTTAGCGGCCCATGGTTTTGACCCATGGTTTTAGCTAAAACTTATCCTAAACTTGGGGCTTAAGTTAGAACATTCTAGAGGATTCTAGATTCGCTAATGACACTTAATTAACATTAATCGTGATTAACTTTCACTAATCATGATTTAACTTTCGCGGCTTACGTTTATCTTTTGGTAACTATTGATTAGTGTTTGCTAATGATCATTAGCAGTTTTCAATCCATCATTAGTTTCTTTAATCAAGTTTAATTAGTCTTAATGACAATCATTATGGGTTAATGATGTCTTAACTCTCCTTACTTCTCTTTCTTCCGAAAATCATAACAAATCGAAACGAAGTTCAATTCACACGAAACAAATTCCGTTGGTTTCCTCTGGACGAGCCGGATCTTATTATATAGGATCTGAGATATGGCAAGTTCAAGAATTTACAATTATAACAACCTTAAAGGAAGTCTCGTCTTCGAGACTAGAAATGCAGGCATAACAACCTTAAAGAAGATTGAAACCATAACAACCTTAAAGAGAATGAACGCCATTTCATTTATAAAGAAGATATACAACACATGGTATTATTACTCAAATAAGTAGGGGTATTTCTCTCTCATTTCCGCCTCAGGTTCCCATGTGGCTTCTTCAAACTCTTGGTTCCGTTACAATACTTTAACTAGAGGCACCTCTTTATTTCTCAACTTCTTGATATCCCTGTTAAGTATTTGCACGGGTATCTCTTGGTATGTCAAGTCTGTGTCAACATGTAAATCGTCATAACTTATCTTATGCTCTGGATCCTTAACGTACTTTCTCAGATTTTATGCATGAAAAACATCATGTACTGCCGAAAGACGTGGAGGAAGTGCAAGTCTATATGCCACTTTTCCAATGCGGTGAGTAATTTCAAAGGGATCTACGAATCTGGGTGCTAACTTTCCATGCACACCAAACCTATGAATTCCCTTCATAAGTGATGCTTTGAGAAATACAAAGTCACCTACCTGAAACTCAAGGTCTCTTCGCCTACTATCACTATAGCTTTTCTGGCGATTTGAGCAGTCAATAGTCTTTTTCGAGCAAGCTCTACAACTTCCCGTGTCTCTTGCAGTCTATCTGAATCATAAAGGTTCTTTATTCCGACCTCTTGTCAACACAACGGAGTAGTACACATTCGTCCATAAAGTGCTTCAAATAGTGCCATGCCAATACTTGTATGGTAAATGTTGTTGTATGTGAATTCTGCAAGAGGCAAATGTTTCAACCATGATCCTTCCCATTCTAAGGCACATGCTCGTAACATATCCTCTAAAGTCTGAATAGTACGTTCTGATTGACCATCTGTTTGTGGATGATATGCTGTGCTCAAGCATTCTTGTGTGCCTAAGGCTTTCATGAAGTTCTTCCAATAGTGTGAGGTGAATCGTGAATCTCGATCGGAAAGTACTTCCTTTGGGCTACCATGGAGGTGAATCACATGTGTAATATATAACTCAGCAAGCTGATCTGGAGTGAAAGATAAGCTTATTGGAATAAAGTGTGCTACCTTCGTCATATGATCTATTATAACACAAATACTATCTTTACTACCAGTCGTCTGAGGTAAGCCGGTAATGAAAGTCATGGAAATGCTTTCCCATTTCCATCCAGGTATAGGGAGGGGTTGCAATAATCTCGGTGGCTTTTGATGTGAAGCCTTTACCTGCTGGCAAGTGAAACATAAATTCACAAACTCAGCAACATCTTTCTTCATTCCCGACCACCAAAAGTATGAATGAAGATCATTATACATCTTTGTAATTCTTGGATGAATAGATAATCTTGAGCAGTGCGCTTCTCGTAAGATGTCTTTCCTCAGTTCAGGTGTGTTTGGTATACAAACTCTGTGATGGTTATATAGTAACCCATCTTGTATATGAAATCCCTCTATCTCATTCTTCTCAAGTTGTTGTCTCAAGTCTTTAAGGACTAGATCATCCTGCTGTTCTTTCTTTATTCTATCCAGATCTCTGGTTTGTATTGGTGAGGAATAGTTATAGTATCAATACTACTATCAAATGGTTTCCATTCACTTAACGTTGATAGTAAACCCTAAAGTGGATAGCACTTACCAACCCAGGTGAATAAGTCTTCTGCTAAGGGAATCTGCTTCGACGTTCTCCTTACCAGGGTGGTAGGAGATAGTGCAATCATAGTTTCAACAACTCTAGCCACTGTCTCTGTCTCATATTGAGTTCCTTCTGATCAAATAGATATTTCAAGCTTTTATGATCAGTGAAGATTTCAAAAGTAATACCATAGAGGTAATGTCTCCATATCTTTAAAGCAAAAACTACAACAACTAATTCAAGGTCATGTGTTGGGTAGTTCTTTTCATGTGTCCTGAGCTGTTGTGATGCATACGCAACTACCTTACCATGTTGTATAAGAGCTGCCCCAAGTCCTTCTTTAGATGCATCAATGTACACTGTAAACCCTTCACTCTCAGAGGGTAGAGTAAGGATTGGTGCAAATGTTAGGCATTCTTTCAGTATCTGAAAACTACCTTCACATGTATCAAACTATAAGAATGGGACTTCCTTCTGAGTTAGTCTAGTCATTGGCAATGCTATTCCTGAAAAGTCCTTACGAATCTTCTATAATATCTAGCTAAACCCAGAAAAGATCGTATTTCCGTGACAGTCTTCGGGCATTCCCAACTCATCACCGCACTAACCTTTGTAGGATCAACTGATATACCTTCCTCAGAAATAACATGGCCTAAGAAAGATACTTCAGATAACCAAAAGACACATTTGCTATATTTAGCATACACTTTGTTCTTCCTTAATGTTTCAAGTGCACGTCTGAGATGGTATTCATGCAGATACTTATCCTTGGAGTAAATAAGTACATCATCAATAAAGACTCCTATAAAGTGATCTAAGAACTCCTTGAATACTCTATTCATGAGATCCATGAAAGCTGCTGGGGCATTTGTCAGACCAAAAGGCATAATAAAAATTCATAATGTCCATATCTAGTTTGAAAGGCTATCTTGGGGATATCTACATCTTTTATCTTCAACTGATGGTATCCGAATCTTAAGTAAATCTTGGAATAAACAATCGAACCATGTAACTGATCAAAGAGATCATCTATCCTTGGTAGAGGATACTTATTCTTTATTGTCCTCTTGTTTAACTGTTTATAGTCAATGCACAATCGCATTGACCTATCTTTTTTTCTGACAAATAAGGCATGTGCTTCCCATGGTGAACTACTAGGATGAATGAATCCTTTATCTAACAGTTCTTGCAACTATACCTTTAACTCTCGTAACTCAACTGGTGACATCCTATACGAAGGGATAGAGATAGACTGAGTATCAGGTATGAGAGAGATTTCAAATTAAATCTCTCGCTCAGGTGGTAATCCAGGTAGTTCCTCTGAGAATATATCAGGAAATTCGCATACTATAGGTATATCTTCCATCATTCTGTCTGACTCTGATGTAGTGGTTACATAAGCTAAATAGCCTTGGCACTCTTGTTTTAATAGTTGTTGAGCCTTTAGAGTAGATATGTATTCAACATTATCATTGGATGTCTTTCCAATGAACTGGAACTCTATCGAGTTAGGTAGGTGAAACGTTATTGTCTTCTGAAAACAATCAAGACATGCATGATGCCTTTCAAGCCAAGGCTTGTTCTTCAGTAATTGCATTAAGCTTGCCATTAGGAATAGGCAAGCTAGAACCCGGAACGCTTTGTGATGGCTGATGTGTAGGAGATGCTCCTTGTGAGCCACGAACTCTACCATGTCTTCCTCCGCATGTTGCTCCATTGCTCGAGGTGGATGTTATACTGTTAATTGGAGTTGGTTTAAATCCTGAACCTCTCAACTGCGGACACTCTTTCCTAATATGACCTTCTTGATGACAGTGATAACATGCACGTGTTCCTGTCTGAGTTGAAGACCCAACCACAGAGGTACTAGTTCCCGGTGCTGAGTTACGTGGGTATATTGGAGGTCTAGAGAAACCACCTCTTCCTGATAATTCCTGACCCAAGGTCTGTGGTGAGCTTATACTGGAACTGGCTGGATGATAATGACGATCTCTACGGTTATAATGTGCCTTGCGTTTGGATGTAAACTTCTTTGTCCCAATGCTTAAGGTCATGTTTGGTTGGAGAATAAGCTCTTGAATAAGGGATCAATTCTTCTCTCGACACGGTTTCCAGTGGTACGATTATTCCCCATTATTCCATCTTATTTCATTCTTATTCATATCTTTATCATACCTTACCTACCTTTATTTCACCTTATTCTCCTTATTCCTATCATACAGCCGAACAAAGAATAGACCTTTATTCTCCTTATTCCCCATTTTTATTCCTGCTCATTCCCAACCATCCCCCGGAATTACATGAATTGACGAGAAGGTACTCGTACATGTGGAATCACGTGTACAACACGTGCTTGGAGGAATTTCTTGATAATACAAACAGAACCTGCCGCTGCAGTAGCACGTGATCAAGCACATTACTCTGGGAAATTTGCACGCAAACCCTTCCAACTTTTGCCTTTTGAACATATGCCCTTATTTTCTGTATAATTACACGCGTACCCCTGTAACTGTATACACTATGCTAAACATAATGCACACTTAATAAATAAAATCCAAAATTATAAAAAATGTATATATACTTTATAAGCTACTATATAGTATTAACTAAAATTTTAAAAAAAGCATTTAATAAATCATTAAAAATACAAAAAGATAACAAACACTAAAAACACATAAAAATAGAAAAACGTTTTCAAAAACTACAAAAAATTTTCTGAGGTATATTTTATCATATTTTACTATATTTTACATAATAAACCCAAAACAAAATAAAAATCAAATATTAAAACCAATAAAAATACAAAATTCATTTAAACTTGTAAAAATCATAACTAAATAAAGAAAAACAATCTAAAAACGCACAACCTATCATTTTAAAGATAATTTCATCTACTTTCTAATAAAAATAAGATAAAATTTATTTATTATTGTATCCTATTTTAAAAATCATAAAAACGTCACAGTTTTCAATAAAAATAGTCGTTTACCTTAAAAATACACCAAAATTCATATAAACCCTAAAAACCTTCAAAAAATCCATAAAGACAGTAAAACAAATTTAAAACATAAAAATAAAAAAATTAAAATTAAATAAAAATTACAAAACATTTTCGAAATAAAAAATATAAATACCTCAAATTTCACAAAAATAATATAAAATTCGTTAGAATTCAAATAAAAAATAAAAATTATTAAAAAAAATAAAAATTAGGAAATCCCATTTCCTAAGCTTTTCTACCTGTTTGCCTCCCTGAGTTCGACACTCCCGTGCTTAATCGTTATACACTTAAGTTTAGGAGTATAAATAAGATAAAAAGAAGATTAAGTAATCCTTAATATTTTCTTGTAAAACTTACCTGATCGATACAACGACCGCGATTACAGGGATAAAGAAGTGGTCGGGTGGTGTTTTTCAATTATTGTCAAAATTATCATATATTTTCAAGAAAAGAATTCTGTAGTTATCTCCTCTGAATCTACCAACAAATAAGAAGGAATTTTCACATATGGTTGTGCTTCTCCGTCATCATGTCCAATCATAGATTCTGTACCATTACCTATTGTTATAATCCAATTTTCAAATTCTAATAATGACCTTTCTATATGGTTATTCACATAATTAGTTGATAAGTACATGTTTTTAGTTAATGTAAAACCTGTGAAATGTTCTCATAATTTTTATTTATTAGCAGACGTATTAACAATATTTCGCCTTTACCATTATCAACAACGTATAAATTTGTTTAAAGTCACCGCCCAAAAGAATTGCTATACCGGCATTCGAACGAAACAGGGTTAATGCAAGCAACTCGCATTACTATTTTTTCTCCCGTTCACCAAATAGAGGGCAAACATGCATTCGAAAATGAAAATAATATTTATATTTATATTACATTAAAAGTCATCATTAATGCCATTGCATTTCCGATATATTATGATGATTGCGATATACATTAAAAGTGAGCATTAAATTGCATATATTTAGTTGAAAATGTATTTATTAAAAAGTAGTTGTAATTTGTAATAATAATAATGTAGTTAGAATTATTTATTTCTACAAATGGATGTAGTGTATATGTCATAAATATATTTATATACGTCTTCATAAAGTAATATCAAAGATATTCTTGAAGAAATATGTAGTTGTATGCATAATTTATGATAAGTTCAGGGATTTTTCACCAAAAGATTAGAGTAGTTAATTTGTACTCGATTTTCCAGCAAATTTATTTTATTGTTAATGCTTCTCGTGAAACTTTGAATGCAATATACTAATGAGAATGCATCCGGGATTCAGTACTAGCAGCACATGTGATTCCTACGATGACTAGTTGGCTTCCGTTATTTCCCGAACAAGTGTCTCTCTGTAAGCTAACTAGATTTAATCGGAAATTGATAGATCTGTGGTACATTATAATCATAGACTTAACTTAAACTACTATTAACTTATCTTGCATGCATTTAATTCCATTAGGTTATCCCCATTTGTATATTCTTCATAAACATAATTTATAACTTCGGAACTGTAACAATGCTAAAAATTGGACCTTAGAACCAATATAGTTCATTGGATAGAAATGTTAACCTAATCCTTTTATCTCAACTCAAAAAATCATAATTGCTAGATCAAGCTTGATGGGATTGTTAGGGGACCGAGAGCTCGGGCATGTCTAACGATAATTAGTTGCGGAAGAAGAATGTGTATAAACGGAAGTTTCACAAAAAAATTCTAGATCAAATTTGAGCAGAAAAAATAGATGGTCTATTCTAGATCAAATTTGAGCAGAAAAAATAGATGGTCTGTCAGACAGACCCAAGACCACCCTGACCGTTCCCAATGGGATCAAGCAGGACACGATCCTCTACAGCCACAAGACCAAGCTCAAAGCTCGATCAGTGTCGTTAATCACGCTCAGGTCAAGGGCCCTGTATTGCATCAGCCAGACTTATGGTCCTGACTCCTTTGTATTAAAGGATTCAGTGGTACGAGCCTATAGAACAGATCCTGTTCAAGTAAGGTCGTACTCGGCTTCCTCCCTACGTCCTCTTCATAGGTCTTATCCTTCTGAGTTGTGCACGGTGTGGCACTTTGAATCTTAAACGAAATATCACCTTCTCAAATCCAATTCAGACCTCATGAATATGCAACTGCTGAGTCAGACTCCGCAACATGTAAAGAGATTAATGCTTCTCGACTGAACCCGCAAGTTCACGTGTGATATATTTATGTGTGTTTGTCAAATGGTAATATGACAAGAAAGTTACATAGAATTGTTTATAATACGAGAATGGGTCGTGGATCTCTTCGCAAGCCTGCGATGTTAATGCGGGAGTCGTCGTCATCCCCTTGATGAGGTAACATCTTCTCTTCCATCGGAAGACTATCAACCTGCTGCAGTCTGTGGAAGCCTGCGCATGTCCTGCTGTTAAAAAAAACCAGTAAATCTAGAAAGGCGTCTGCTGCTACTTTAGCATCAACAGCATTGTAACCTAACTAAGATAATTGTTTTGAAACGATTCAATACCATGCGACATGATTTGTGTTGTACTTAGAAAGCAACTATCATCGATTGGGACGGTAAGATTGGTGATAATTTTCCTAGTTTGAAACAAGGAGGAGTTAGAGTGTTGAAATCTAATAGTTAGGGATGAGCATCGGGCCGGGTCGGGCCGGGCTCACCTCGGCCCAACCCGAGCCCATTTAATGTGGCCGGGCTCGCGGGCCGGGCCTAGGCCCGATTAAAAATAAAAAAACCAGCCCAAGCCCGGGCCCAACCCGATGATACTTGGGCCGGGCCTGGGTCGGGCCGGCCCGATTATTATACCCTTCGAGTAAGCTTAACCAAACGCAATCCATACAAAATAAAATGGGATTAGCTACATGCACTTTTTATTACCATTTAGGCATTAATGGGATCCAAAAGCATAAGCATGCATGTGTCGAACTTCCCATACTATACTCATACCAACTTTCTTTTTACTTGATAATTTCTGATGATGTGGGTCGTAGATTTTGACGAAGCTGTTGCGTGACAGTTGCATGAAAATTGCCTTGAACCGCTAGTTTTATATATCCCTAGGATTTCAGATGCATATGCGACACCAAATAGCACAATAATGTCAATAGACCATTCGTTAGATGCAAGGATTGCCTTAGAAAATGACATTGTGATGAGTCCAGCAATGGAGGTGCACTTGCTGCCCACCAGAATGGGGTGAAGTCAGATCCTATCCGTCCTTTATGTGCTTTTACAAGGGCTATCTTTTGGGCAAGGCATAACCAGATGCAGATATGCACAGCTGCATATGTGAAGAACAACGATGATGAGCTACTTGTTTTTTTGTGTTAGTTGCTATTCTTATAGCCAACCGTCAGAAGATCTTGAGAGAAACAAACTCATTTGATGACTTATCATTGCCAATTTCATTATTTGACCTGCTTTTTGTTGAAAGTGTGTGATTTTGGTTGTAAATGTTTCATTCCAGTAGACCCCCTGGAAGCATCAAGGAGTAGTCATATAACATTTTTCCCTTCCTTTCACGGGTAGGCGGTTGTAAGGATAGGGGTGGGGCAGGGGAATGCGCAGTGCCTTCTTTATCGGGTCGGGCCTCCGATGGGCTTGTATTCGGGCCGGCCCACGAGCTTCGGGCTTGGGCCCATCGTTGCCCGAGCCCGGCCCGATAATTGAATTGGGCCGAAAATTAAGCCCAAGCCCGCCCGACTACTGCTCGGGCTCGGGCCTAGGCCGGGCTTTATCGGGCCGGGCATCGGGCTGGGTCGGGCCGGCCCTACCCAATGCTCATCCCTACTAATAGTACAATATTGTTTAGTTCTAAAAGTTTTGGTGGACTTTTGCACGAGTTATTGCCTTGAGCTCTTGTAGCAATATAGAAGGACGATTGGAGAGCGACACATGCACAAGCACACTATACTTCAACTCCCAACTCCATATTCAGGTTTGGAAGAGTCAATTCGGATCTCGAAGATTGATAAATCTGTTACGAATTTTATTCAGTGGGTTAGATAAATAATTTTAGTAGATTAATTTAAAAATACGACCATTGGGAATCCATTTAGATGCTCCGGATTCCAGTCATTTCAGAATGTTAGAATATGAATGTTGTGAATCCAATGAATGTTCTTTTATTACATGGTTATGTATCTGAGCGCTTGCCCACGACCTATATTTTTTTCTCGATTCTTTAATGCTATATTTTACATAACTCATTTTTTACAATTCGCAGTTTATACTTTTACAAAACTGTTACAGAGTTTTTATTAAATTTACATTGGCCTTTACAATTTCAGAAAAGCTCCCACCTCATTTGAAAGGTCATATATATATATATATATATATAGGAGTGATCCTATGAGAGCAAAAAGTTGTGAGAGCATGAGAGGAATGATTTTGGACCACATGATTCTATTTTCTCTCTCCTATTATTCTCTCTCCTGGGTGAATCATGTGGTCCAGAATTATCCCTCATGCTCTCACAACTTTTTTCTCTCATAGAATCACTCCTATATATATATATATATATAGGATTTTTATCCAGAGAGCCATGTGCCCATTTATGTTAAAATGAGCCCATCATATCCACCGTTAGATCAAACGTTTAAATCCCATGATTTTAGGAGCGATACTTGTAACGATAAGTGCTTTAATTTTGAATCGTAATGAAATTCCCTAAAATAGCAATCGACTCTTTTGGTATCATTTGTTATTGTATTCAAAATATACTCAATTTTCACATTTCGAGAGTGGATCGATCGATCGTTCTGTGTACTAGTATTTCTGCGATAGTCTTTTCGGAATCAAAGGTATTTTGATAGATTTTTCTTATGATTATATGTTTTTTCTTGTCTAATATTTTTTATTAGGTTTCGTTCATGGATAATTCGTGAATGGATTGAGATTGCCATATTTCTGAAGCATTTATGAAAAACGATTTCCTCGAAGGATTAGAAAGTGAAGATAATTTTTGCGAAGTCAATATTGAAGACAATCATCTCGATTTGGTTGATGAGAACAATATCTCTAAAAGATTAAGTATCTATTATATTTCATACAACTATTTTTCATTGTTTCGCTTTTTTAGTTTGTATGCTATTTAGAAAAAAACATAAAAAGTTAATTTTTCATGTTTTTTTCATAAGTAATAATGAGAGTGTGACCAGTAAAAAATTTCAAAGGATTGTAGCATCGTGAATTGGCTTTATTAAATTTTTTTAATAAAAACATATCAAGTAATTTTTGTTCTGTTATCAGTAACTTTTTTTAAAGTAACATTAAGTCGCTAGGTGTCACAAGTAACAAAATGCAATATAATAGTAGTAATGAGTGTGTGGCCAGTAATACATGTTAAATAAGCGGTAATATCATGAATAGCCTTTAGTAAATTTCTTTAATGTATCAGTAAGTCGCTAAATATATCAAGTAAAAAATTTCAATATAAATGTTACTGATGTTATACACTGATTTTGGTATGTCATTTTAGCTATTAGTGTTATACACTGATTTACTAATGTCTCGTTCTTAATTACTTTTGAATCCAAATCAACTACTAACATCATTATTTCATATGGCTACTGTTTTGTAATATTTCTCCCATGTGTTACTAATACGTTGGCAAAAATTAGAAATTACTTGATCACGACTACATTATAATTGCAATTCATTATTTTATTTTTTCTATTCCGTGATTAATTCTTACGAGTTACATCTAATTTTTACTGCTTTATTTTTTCAGGTATCCTAGATGTCTGGATCATCAACCATATTACTTGCGATGATAAACTCTTTTCTCATAGATTCCTATGTGGAGTCATCATCTCTCCAGATCATCATATCGCAGAACGACCAATATATTTATCATCATGGAGGCACACATGTCATATTTTTCCATGTCTATTAATTATCAATGGTTTATGTGTACATATTTGTCATTTGTTTTAGAGAAAGATGATGTATAAGGACACAAATTCATTCATTTGTTTGTTACTAAGCTCTGGTTAGGAGCTTGAATTAATAAAATATGTTATGTGATATATTTGGATGTTGACTACTTCAATTGTATAGGTAAGAATGAGACCAAAATAAGTAAAATCTAACTAGTAATACAAGTTATTGACATCGGTAACTTGGTGATGAATACCCATTCATCACTCTTTATTCTTATATTTTAGATACAAAAACCTTTGCAAATACATGTATATTCTTGTAAATACAAATAATTACCAAAGTGCATGCATTGTATAAAGTTCAATAATTAGCATGTTTTTGTGCAAAAATAAAAGAATAAAGAATTAAAAGAAAAAGAAGGAGATATTTAGAATAAATATTGAGCGACCTAATCCCCAAGGAGGGCTCACCATGGGCCTGACCGCATAAAAGCCCAAGTAGAGAGAGATAAGGAAGCTCATATGTGTAAATATACATGCAAATATAATAAAAATATTTTCCTCTAAATAAAAAAATAAAAAAATAAAAATAGGTGTGTATTTATATGTACATATTTGTAAATATTAAACTAAAACAAAAATAAGAAAATTAAAAAGAAATTAAAAACCCTTCATCCTTGTACATAGACCATGTGTATATAAACCACATATGTATTTACTTCACCTTGTAAATAAATCAATAAAATTCCACAAAAATTTGTACATATTCCTTATTCCATAATGTAAATAAATAAAAGAAAAATCACAAAAATACAACAAAAATAGAAAGAAATAAAAATAAAAATCAAAACCACCTTGTATGTATACCACATATGTATATAAATAAAACGATTTATTTCACCCATGTACATAGTTAATAAAAATAAAATAAAAATACCAAATTATTCCGAATTTTATCCTATAAATAAATAAAATATAAAATTGGAATAATTAGTATAAAAATGAATAATTAAAAATCAAAAATCAAATATACATATGTATATACATGTATATAATAATAATATTTTGTAAATACATTATTTATATTTCAAAAAAATAAATAAAAATCACTAAAAAATAGTTTAAAAATAAATAAACATTTTTTGTGTTTTACCTTTTTGAAATTCGGTCATTTACTATGTTAAAATAAATTGTCAAATAAATCATAATTGGCGGGCTCTGATTGGTCCACGGGGGATTGTTGACCCCGGTCAACTCTCCCCCCAGGACCACCAGAGCCGGATCTTGTCACCCCGACCCGACTTCCCTGATTTTTCGCCACTCGATCCGATCGCCAATACCATTAACCCCGGGTCCTAATACTTCCTGATGCATCCGTGATCCATGCCCGAGGAGGATTTTGGTGATCCGCGCTTCGCGGAACCCTGCCCGACCTTTCTTACCGGACCTTCACGCGTATAAAGCTCAAGCTCCACCTCCATTTTCTCGCATCTTTGGATCGATTCATGCCACCCTAGGACCTCCACAGCCACCGCGAGAGTGACAGCTCACCTCCGACCGTGTCGCAGCGAGGAGGGAGTGGACGGATCTCTGATCCAGCAGCTTCACGTCGCGTGCACCGCCTGGAGGTGGTGCTCGAGCCTCGGGCACCGACGACCCTTGAGGCAAGGACCTGGAGCATCCCCAACTCTTCCACAGTCGACTCCATCTAGTAGGTAGCTCTCTTTCTTTCCCTATTTCTCTAATTTTGCTTTTCGCCCAATTCGCTCCGTCGCCGTCCATCGCTGATTCCGACCATCCTCACCTTCGTCCCGATCATCGGAGTCGCCCATCATCTCCGCCCTTCCTCCGCGCAGTCCACCCACTCATTCAACCCAGTTCGCACAGGAATTGGGATTGGGGCTCCTCCGCCGTCGCTTCGCCGGAGCCCCTTCATTCCGCCGCACCGATCACCTTCACCACCCCTAACCGGGTCGAGGCACTTTGCCCTCGACCCAAGAGTGTGTTGCGTCGCTTTACAGGTCCAGAGGAGCCCATCTGAGGGCTTCGTCCATTCGAGCAGCAGCTCCGTCTCCGCCGACGTCGCCTAAGCTCCCAAGAGCTCCGTTGCGCCATCGGAGGAGCCCATTAAACGCGAGAGGCCAAGGCGAATCTTCTCTGATCAGTAGCAGCCCGCGAGGAGGGACACCGTGCGTGCACAGGGCCGGCAAAGTTCGTCGGCCGCTTGTTCTTCGTCCATCCTTCAGAAACGTTCGATCGCCCTTCAGCTCCAGATCCCCTGAGGACCGTCCGATCAGGGTTAAGAGGAGGCCCAACAGCACCGTTGGATCTCCACGTGGTCTCCTCTCAGCCCTCCATCCAGCGAAGAGGAACCAGCGCATCTCGACCGTCGAATCTACACGTGGCGCGTCCCCTGCTGTTGGATGAGCGCCGAGGACCCCGTTGTTTAGCCGTGACTCTTCTCCACCGTCGGATCTCCACGTGGCGAGCATCTGGCCCTGGACTTAATAAAGGGGTAAATTTCTTCTTAGGCCCTTAGCTTTTTAGGTGTTAATCTTTAGTCTTGTAAATATTTTAAAACTTTTAATTTAGTTGGGTAATTTGCATAGAGGACCCTGTCGTTTCGTGTATTTGCTTTTATACCCCTGTTTGTAGTGGAACACGTGCTTCGACACGTGCTTTTGTGGGTTATTTGTATGTACGGACCTTATGTTCTAGGGTGTTAATGAATGAATTTATGTTTTCAATATTTGCAAATATGCCCCTGTGAGTGTTTCATTTGTGCATGTGCTTTATTTCGTGGGCTTTTTATACTTTTGCCCCTGGACTTTTAGTATCTGTTACTATTTAGTCCAGGGACTTAAGTTTTCTTGCACATAGATCCCTGAGTGCCCCAGGTCACGCGCTTTGCATGTGAGGTCTTGGGAATTTTGCACCGGACCCCCTGGAATTTATTTTAATTGCATACGGGTCCCTATGTACTGTGTCCTTGTGTTTGATTTTAATAAAATAGCAAACCACCTCCAAATTTGATGAAAATTGGAAACATGGCTCCTGCCATGGTGTAAAGTTTTATCTAATTTTTGGAGACATTTTTGACACTTTTTATTATTTTTAAAAATACAAAAACACGCAATTTTCTTACTGTATAGATTTAAAAATCACAAAAAATATTAAATCAATTTTAAAAATTACAAAAAAATCTGATAGTATTTGTTTTGTGTTGTTTGATTTTCTGACCAATTTTGGTTGTTTTTAGATTTATAAAACCTATAAAAATCACAAAACCCCTAAAAATCCATAAAAATTCTAATAATAAAAAGAAAAATCCAAAAATAATAATTCCAGTGCCTAATTTTTCCGTGTACTTTCTACTTTACAGGAAAATTACCTTCAGACCTTGATAGGGCCATTTTGCATTTTAATTTGGCCCTCCAAGTCTGACTGGACAGTACCTTTGTTTTTCTGCCTTGTTTATTTTTATAAAATTCAATAAAAATCAGAAAATCACCAAAAATAAACTAAAAACAGTAAAAAAATATAAAAACATAAAAATATTTTTGTTTGAATTTTTGGAATAATTTTGAGTAGTAAAATAATTGTGTATAGTTGCTCGTTTCCTTGTTTTCCTTATTTTCTTTATTATTTGAAAATCCAAAAAATATAAAAATATTAAAAAATCCACCAAAAATATTCGTCTCTTGTTTATTTTCACTTTTGACTACTTCGTAGGCCGCAAGGCCATTACGTGATCCCTGAGTCCGACCCCATTCGCTATACCAGGATAATCTAATAGCCAGGGTCATTATTCTTTTTCTTTGATTTATACCTTTGTTTGGTGGTCTGATCCCTATTTTCTTGTTGAGTTGATTTATCTCTCGATCCGGGTCGCAACGACCCTTTGAGTAATTATTTTATCCCGGATTGATTGAGATTTTCGGCTCATCAGAATGGCGTCGTTGCCGGGGAGCACGACTTAGTAGTCATAGTTGATTTTTCCACGGTTTTATTTTCGCGCCTTTTTGTGCATATTTTGTATATATATCATTTATTTGCGTAATTGTTTAAATAATCTGGTCTGACACTCTGTTTACTTTCTTGCGAGGGCCCGAGGATCGAGGCGGCTTCTTCGGAAGCCGACGCAACCGCGAGAGTCGGAGGCGGCTCTATTCTCTATAGAGCTGCAGGGGAGTGCAAGTAGCAAGCAGGAGTGCGGGAGCCGCAGAATAGCCGCGGGGATTAGCCATTGAGTTAGGGTTAGACTAGTTTTACTTTTCAGCAGTTATTTGAACTATTGTAATAATACAGGGACAAACAGAGACTTAGACTCTCGGGGTCTATTTCATCGAGCACCGGTGTGCTCGGGGGACCCCTTAGCTAGTTCGGTTTTCTTCGCGGCTTTTTACGCGATTTATTTCCTTTACTGCCTTTTACGGTTTCTCGCGGTTTCCCGAGCCCCTAACCGTAAGATTTTCTGCTTGACTGTGACGTAATAATTAGGATCCAAATACCCTAATATATCTGCCTACACCTATAGATCGGTAATTGGATCAAAAATAAAAAGATAATAAAATAACCGTTACATCACCTTCAAGCCTACGCGCCGCGAGCCCGCCCCGTCAAGTGCTACTCCTGAACTCGACCTGTCGAGAAGAGGAGGGGTAGGTCTAGACCGGACTCTCTGGATTGGAGGCTGGTGGTCGGCTAGCCATTCTTTCGAGTAGCATTGTTGTTTAGGGACTCGGTTTTTTTGCCTACATCATTTAGGTAGTTTTATTTCTGTCTTTCAATTCTGCGCGGATCATCTTGCATGTAGACTGCTAGAGTCAGGTACGCATTTCTTACTCTGCATGCATCGTTGATTTCATTGCGCATCGGCTTTTTCTTCTTCTCCCCCCTGTTTTGGACTTAATAACCAGGAGAACCGAAAAATTCGTTAGGCGATTTGTTTGCTTATTGGAAAAATATCTATAAAAGAAAAACAATAAAATTTAGGACTGCTAACTTTATCGACCCTAAAAGACACCTCACTTAAAAATTTGTCTTGGGGAGAGCAACCCCCTCATTGTCTGGTTTGCTTGCGCGAGAGAGTAACCCTGCACCTTAGGTAGAGCCCCCCTGATATTCTTCTCGACTGATTACCGGCTATTTCTGTACGGGACAGTCAGTTGAGAAAATATCGGGTAACCCAACAGGTCACGTAATCGCTCTACTATCCTGACTGATCACCAAAATAAAATTGACAAGATAATTGACCGAGCCTTTACGGTCTTCAGCTCGTGTTGCGTTGGTGAATCGGGGTTTGCTTGTGATCATATTTGTTGCCAGATCCCATCGCCTTACTCGCCAGATCACGATGATGGGCAGGAGGTCTCTTAGGCAGCCTCTGGCTGCACCGCTTTTTAGCACTCCGGCCCACTCATCTAGGTCGGTTCGTAGGAGCTCAGACCCGCTCTCTGAACCCGAGTACGACTCTACCCTGTTCCCCCTCGACCCCCCTTCTTCTGAGACTGAGATACCAGTGCCAGAGGAGAGATAGACATATGATTTATCGGCACCTGAGTTTGGATGTTTTGATTTTTCAGAGACTACGGCCAGCAGCAGTGATGACCGCACTGGAGGTCCCCGAGCAGATCAGACATTCGACTTGGACCAGGGTGCGATCAACTCCACCCTGATCGCCTCACTAGATTCAGTTCAGCAGCAGTTGAGGGATCAGGGAGCATTTATGATAGAGATGAGGCGAGAGCTTGCGCAGATGAGAGCCGACCGCGAGAACTGCGGAGGAGGACCCGACGATGCGACGGCTGCCGCAGCAGCCGTAGCAGCAGCCGCAGGAGCAGGACCTCCGAGACCGATGCGGGAAAATCACAATCCCGGATCGACTTTGATGCACCATTGGGTGGTGCTACCAACTTTCGTGGGGGACTTCAAGTTCCCCCCGAACACTTTGCAGCTTCTTCCCCGATTTCATGGGTTGGCCACTGAGGAGCCTCATCTCCACCTTCAGGAGTTTGAGATGATATGCAACACTGTCCACGATCATCAGGTGGACTAGGATACCATACGGATGATTGTCTTCCCCTTCTCCTTAGCAGACAGAGCAACCACCTGGCTGAAGCACTTGGGGAAGTTCGTCTACACCTGGGAGCAACTCCGCGCTGAGTACTTGCACAAGTACTATCCACTAGGGTGGACGAACGCCTCTAGAGCCCTGATCAGCAACTTCTCCATGCTCCCCAATGAGCAGTTTCACGAGGCATGGGAGAGGTTCAGAGAGCTGACCGATTGATGCCCGCACCACGACATTTCCAAGCTGAACCTTGTTCAGAGCTTCTTCAGCGGGCTGACACCAGAGCTACAGGGCTTGGTGAACACTTCTTGTGGCGGGTCCTATTTCGCCAAGGATCACGATCAGGTCTGGGCCATCTACGAGGAGATGGCTGAGAATTACATGGTGATGTCCCAGACCAGATTGTCCACTCAGGGCAGACCCCAGCAGCCACAGACCGTGCAGTACCAGAGGATAGCACGGGTCGACGTCGGTCCATCCAGTTCGTCAGCGATAGCCGCAGCATAGGCCGAGTCCATAGCCGTAGATATGGGGATCATCAGCGAGAAGCTGGACCGGATGGAGATTATTGAGAAGAAGTAGTGCCAGGGCATCACGCAGATGGAGCAGATGGCACAAACTCTGAGTGACCTGAAGACACAGCTCATGTGTCTCCAGGAGGCATAGACGGCTTCACAGCCTCGTCTTCAGGCACGAGGCGATCCGAGTAGCAGCAGCAGCAGCTCGTCCCAGCGCTCCAGCTCACACCAACAGCCTAGACAGGTCCTTCTTGTACAGGTGGAGCCGTACCAGCAGTCGTAGCTCACCTACCAGGCACCACCATCCCCTGACACTCAGATGGTGGTATATCAGCCGGATCAACCTCTGGCAGTACTCCCACCAGTCCCTTACGATTCAGAGCCGTTGATGGATGTCAACGGGATTTGGTACGACCGCCCCCATCCCGGTATCCGACGAGACCATCCCGGATTCCGTTGGGCGGCCGGAGGTGCCCAGCCCCAGCAGCAGCCGTCAGCATAGGGTGGCCAGTACAGCTATCAAAGGGATCACCAGTAGCAGCAGCAACCCCCAGTGTACCCACAGCAGTCACAGCAGTATGGTCTGCGTCCCCATCAGCAGGGACAGTCTTAGAGGCGTGAGCAAACTCACCAGCAGCAGCAGCATCCACATTCTTACCCCTCTCAGCCACAGCAGCAACAGCCTCATTACCAGAGAGGCTACCCATCAGGTTCTCATGGGCCATCCTATGAGAACCCCGCCTTGGATTACATAACCCGCCTTCTCACAGATCAGCAGGCTACCTTTCGACGGGAGATGGATGAGTTCCTCCAGGAGATGCGGGACATTGTAAGAGGGAAGGCCGCCATACCTGCCCAGATAGAGCCCAATCCGAACAACCTCAAGAGGAAGTCTGAGCAGGTAGTTTGTACTGAGTATGCCACTTCGAGTGATACTTTTGGTGATATGTCTGCATATCTTTTTGATACTGACTTTGTCACACTTAGGAGCGGTAGGATGCCAGCAGGCAGCGCCTCATCTGAGTTACACCACGAGGACACTTCCAGAGCGCCAGACGAGGAGGAGAGCGGTACTAATGCCGCTAGAGAAGATGACGGTGGTATTGATGCCACCATGGATGTTGATCCCACCAGCGGTACTGATGCCGCCATTTCACCAGTTCGAGGAGGTGGTACTGAGGCCACCCATGTTGTCGAGCCAGAGCGCGGTACTGAGGCCGCGAGTCTTCCAGCCGATGGTGGTGCTGATGCCACAAATCTTACTTCTGGGATTCTTGTAGTTTTTCCTTCTTCTGCACATGTATCTCAGAACATTTCTGTGAATAAAGGAAAGGGTTTGTTTTCTTTTGGTCCCACTGTGGTACATGATGTATGTGTGGATCCGGCCATCGAGCCGTCTCGACCCTTTCCTAGTCCTTCATCTGAGAAGGACCCTGTGATCCCCTTCCCTAGAGCCCTTCAGATGGGGAAGGGGAAGAAAAATGAAAATAAAAAAAAGAGGCAGCAGGAAGAGTTCAGCCAGCAGATGATAGATCGGTTTCACATACAGCTGACTCTTCAGGAGGCTTTGCAGCACATCCCTCTTCTCCAGCGTTCACTTAGAGACAGGACCACAGTCAGGAGGAAGAGGAGGAACCACCACTCAGAGATTCATGTGCTGACGAAAGCCACTTGTTTCGCGATCCAGAACCGTCTGCCAGCCAAGAGGCCAGATTCAGGAGCCCCATATGTCAGATGCCATATCAGTGAGTAGAGGTTCGACCGTACTCTAGTAGATAGCGGATCGTCGATCAACCTACTTCCGGCAGCCCTTCTCGACCGCTTCGAGTTGGGCACTCTTCGACAGAGCAGGACAGTCCTTCAATTTGCTGATAGATCTGTCAAGAGGCAGAAGGGGTTGCTGAGGGACGTTGTCGTCACGATTCAGGGCCTGCAATTCCCTGTGGACTTCGTAGTGTTGGACATGGAGATCCCTGAGTCAGTGACCGATACCCCCATCATTCTAGGTCGCCCGTTCTTGGCCACAGCCAAGGCAGTGACCGACCATGATAGCGGGAAGGTATACTTTCGCGTCGAGGGCGAGAGTGTACAAATAGAGACGGTCGAGGACATCAAAGCCAGAGACAGAGCATGCTCAGAGACTACTACAGATACAAAGTAGATGATAGATGCCGGGCCAGACATCCACCACGACTGCGATTTTGTGATTACAGATGATGAGGCAGTTTGGGCAGATCCTGACGAACATGCCATCCTCTCACTTTTAGATTCCGCTGATGCAGAGATGACAGCAGAGGAGAGCTTGGAGAGCGCATTCCTGGTTCAGGATACTTTTGAGGCAGCAGAGCCGGTTCTCGACCGCGAGACTGATTTTTGTGATGATGGTGGTACTGAGGCCACCTTGGATGATACAGATCCCTCGGAGTCAGATTTTGATTGGGCAGATTTTGATGATTACATACCCGATCTGATTTCCATTGAGCCTACAGCTAGCGAGGAGGTAGATGCCGAGCAGAGCAGAGACAGTCCATTAGGAAAGCCTTCTCCAGATTCAGACAGTAACAGAGAGTTTCAGTTCTCCCGTGCGGATTTGGCAGCCTTCACGCAGAGTTTTCAGAGGCCAGATCCACCAGTACCCAGTTGTCCATAGCTGAAGCCGCTTCCTGTGTCGCTGAAGTATAGGTTCCTTGCGGGTGAGCATGAGATGTACCCAGTCATTATCTCCGCCTATTTGACTGGAGAGCAGGATTCCCGTCTGATGGGGGTTCTTGAAAAGAACCGCAAGGCGATAGGATGGAGCATAGCAGATATCCAGGGGATCAGTCCGGCTCTGTGCTCTCACCACATCTATCTCGAAGATGAGGCAAAGCCGTCGTGTGAGTTCCAGCGGCGGCTGAACCCGAATCTGAGGGAGGTTGTCATGAAGGAAATATCGAAGTGGTGGAGCGCTGATTTTATCTACCCCATCTCCGACTCCAAGTGGGTCAGCCCTTTGCATGTGGTGCCCAAGAAGACGGGCATCACTACAGTGGTCAGCAAGTCTGGAGAGGAGATTGCTACACGGGTACCCACTTCTTGGAGGGTTTGTGTTGACTACAGGAGACTCAACCAGGCCACCAAGAAGGATCATTTCCCCTACCTTTTATTGATTAGATCATTGAGAGACTGGCAGGGAAGAGCCACTATTGTTTTCTGGATGGGTACTCAGGCTACAATCAGGTGGCCATCGCTCCCGAGGACCAAGACAAGACAACCTTTACCTGTCCCTTCGGCACATACGCCGTCCGACGCATGCCATTTGGGCTATGCAATGCCCCTGCGACTTTTCATAGATGCATTCTGTCGATCTTTTCGGACATGGTAGGGGAATGCTTGGAGGTCTTCATGGATGATTTCTCGGTTTACGGCAACGGATTCGACTCCTATCTTGACTGCCTAGACTGAGTACTTCAGCGATGTATAGAGGTTCTCCTGGTATTATCTTGGGAGAAGAGTCACTTCATGGTGACTCATGGGACGGTGCTTGGCCACATCATCTCCAACAGGGGCATGGAGGTTGATCCGGCCAAGGTGGATGTCATTAGCAAACTCGCACCACCGTCCAACTTGCGGCAGTTACGGTCTTTTCTGGGGCACGTTGGTTTCTACCGGTGATTCATTCGTGATTTCAATAGGGTTGCCCGATCGTTGATTGATCTGCTGACGAAAGACACCGAGTTCCTTGTCTATGACAAGTGTCTTTCGTCGTTTGAGACTCTCAAGAGAAGTGTGATAGAGGCTCCTGTCCTTCAGCCACCCGATTGGTCTCTCCCATTCGAGATCATGACGGACGCCTCCGATTTTGCCGTAGGGGCTGTGCTAGGACAGAGGAGGGACGGAGTTCCATTTGCCATCCACTACGCTAGCCTCACATTGGATTCCATGCTGCGGAACTACACAGTCACAGAGAAGGAGATGCTAGCCGTAGTCTTCGCCCTAGATAAGTTCAGATCATACATTATTGGATCTAGAGTGACCTTGTATACTGATCATACCGCCATCAGGTACCTCATGGAAAAGAAGGATGCCAAGGCCAGACTGACTGGATGGATCCTTCTACTCCAGGAGTTTGACATAGAGATTAAGGATAAGCCTGGAGTCAAGAATGTGGTGGCGGATCATCTCTCCCGATTGGAGTATCTTGAGGATTCTGAGCAGATTGACCCTATTTGTGAGACCTTTCCAGATGAGGCGATCCTTGATATCGCTTCGCTCCCATGGTATGCTGATATTGTGAACTATCTTATCGCCAAGAAAGTTCCACAAGATTGGCCCAAGCAGAAACTTGAGACCTTTCTCGCGAAGGCCAAGTTTTACCATTGGGAGGATCCCATCCTTTACCATGAGGGAGGGGATAGTATCTGGCGTAGGTGCATTCCTCAGGAGGAGCATCACAACGTCCTTACTTACTGCCACAAGCTGGAGGCAGGAGGACATCACTCAGGGAGGAGAACGACACAGAAAGTGCTCCAATCCGGCCTATGGTGGCGTACTCTCTTCAAGGACTCTGATGAGTTCGTGAAGAGGTGTACTGACTGTCAGAGGATGGGCACTTGTGGATAGCGTGATATGATGCTGATGCATCCCATACACTTCTGTGAGGTTTTTGACGCACGGAGCATCGATTTCATGGGTCCATTCCCTAAGAGCCAGGGATTTGAGTACATTCTGTTGGTCGTTGATTATGTGAGTCGTTGGGTTGAGGCCATCCCCACCCGAACCGCAGATGCCAGGACAGTTTGCAGATTTTTGAGGAAGTACATCATTACACGGTTCGGGGTACCTCGAGTATTGATTTCAGATGGGGGGTCTCATTTCATCAACGACCAGGTGAAGGCCCTTGCTAGCGAGTTCGGTATAGACTATCGAGTTGCCACTCCATACCATCCATAGACGAATGGTCTAGCCGAAGTGTCGAACAGGGAGATCAAGACTATTTTGCAGAAAGTCGTCCGCCCTGACCGAAAAGATTGGTCACAGCTTTTGGACTCGGTCTTGTGGGCATATCGGACGTCTTTCAAGACTCCTTTAGGTACATCTCCCTTTCGCCTCGTTTATGGCAAGCCGTGCCATTTACCTGTTGAGTTGAGGCATAGGTCACTTTGGGCAGTTACAGATATTCTTTTGGATCCAGTTAGTGTAGGAGACCAGAGGAGGGCAGAGTTAGCAGCCTTGGAGGAGCTTCGTGATACCTCCTTCTCAAACAGCCTACAGTATAAGGAGAGAGTGAAGGAGTGGCATGATTCTCATATCAGCCACAAGCATTTTGAGGCATGACAGAGAGTATGGCTATTTGATGCTAGGCTTCATTTATTTCCAGGGAAGCTACAGAGCAAATGGAAGGGACCTTATCTTGTGATAAAGGTACACGACAACGGGAGCATTGATATATCTGAGTTGTCTTCTGAGAGTACCTTTCGAGTGAACGGCCAGCGGCTCAAGCCATTTCTAGATCATGAGCCGCAGGTCGTTGATGTTGCCCCTATTCATTTTGTGTGAGATGTGGTCTTTTGACTCACATCTATTGCATCTCACGC
Source organism: Ottelia alismoides (assembly GCA_037367405.1). NCBI lineage: Eukaryota > Viridiplantae > Streptophyta > Magnoliopsida > Alismatales > Hydrocharitaceae > Ottelia > Ottelia alismoides. The sequence goes on from JAZKJV010011368.1 coordinate 987,221, forward strand.
TTGATTATCACGGTTCTTCCGACCTGTATAGATCCAGTTGTCCATATCACTCTATTCTTTAGTCCCACATCCCTTTTCTCATCTTATGATTATACTATACTTAGGGTGTACTTTACCCTAAGTATAGGGGGGATGTAGGACCTTCGGGCATTCGTTTGATTCTTTCTACCCCTGTTTTGCTGCCTATACTTAGGGATATTTTACCCTAAGTATAGGGGGGCAGACTCTGTACATCCTTCACTCGGATTTCCCTTCATGTACAGCTGCTATACTTAGGATTACTTAATCCTAAGTATAGGGGGAAACCACCGAGTTCTCCTCATTCTATTCTTTCATTCATCTCGGTATCTAACCATTCCTTTTCACTTCCCTATACTAAACACGAGTTATGTCTTCTTCATCGCTCTTGATCACTCTGAGGACATCGTTCGAGCTAAGTATAGGGGGTGTGTATATATTTCATATATACTTTATCCATAACTCGTACTTTGTGTGAGTGTGTGAATAAATAAAAATGGCTAAAAACCCATAAAATTTAAAAATTTTCTCCCTTGTATATAAAATTCATATTGCATATACTTATTTATTTATACAAATTATTTTTGTACAAATGATTGTAAAATGATTTGTGTAAGGATTTGTAAATATGTGTATATCAAAATTATGTATATAGTACAAAATTTTTCCAAAATGTTTTGAAAACAAAAAGTTTGCAAAAACCTTGTGTAAATGTTTGTAAATATTTTGCAAATCTCGCATTCATGCATACATCCATGTTTTCAAACATTTTTCAAAAAATTTTCACGATTGTAAATATTTGTAAATAGCATGTTTGTAAATATTTGTATAGTTTTTCCTGGATCATAGTTGACATTTAAAATAGCCTGGAATCAAATTGGGAAATGGAGCTTGATTAAGATCTTAATCCACCTAATTCTAAGAGGAACCTTATAGGACTTAGGGTTAAGGCTTTTCAGGTCCATTGGGACTTAATTCTTTGAGTCCACTAGGCTATGAGCATATGTCATCTTGATGAGCCTAAGTGGAGCACTTAACAACACACGCATGACTCTTAGAGACAATGGCTTGACTTGCACCAGCACTTTATACATAGCTCTCCACGGATGAGGTGGTGAGGAGGCAGTTTCCTTTAACTTGGGGTAGCATATGAGGGTAGTACTTCTAGGCGGAACCTCTCTTCTTCTTCTAGTGAAGGAAGTGCACCTCAACTTGGTCTAGTGGTGAGGAAGTCTAAACACAGAAGTCGTGGGTTGCAATAAAGCTTCAAAAGAGGGATAGTCTACTGACTCAAGAGGAAAAACTCCTTGTATATATGCTGCACCATGTAGATATGTTGTACAGTTGCACATAAAAAATGTGCAAAAAGAAAGGAACTCCAAAAAAGTGGTGGGTCGGATTGAAAATTTAATAACCCCACCGTAGTGTATATAGTCAAATAAAGCAAAAGCTTATGGTATACATGTTACATCTCATGAAGCTTGCAACGGGAGACTTAGCTACACTGGTTGAGCTCCCAAGGATACATGGCTACACTGGCCATGGTCCATTCTTCATCTTCTTCCCCCTCTTCTTGGGCCGGTTGCACTTGAACTTAGAAGGGAATACCCCGCTTCTCGAGGAAAGAGTTGCTCGACTGAGGCATTAGAGTTACCAGGCTGAGGGAGGTTGTTTCTTTGCTACTTTGAGGTGGGGAGCTACATATCACTTACACCGCCTAGAAAGATTCATGGTCATTAGAGTTTGTGTATGTAGACTTGTTCTGATCTGGTTTATTGAGGAGTCTTGCCTATAGATTGGTGGAACTTAGAGGTTGTTGAGTTTTAAGCTTAAGTCCAAATAAGGTTCCGACACATTAATAATCCAAAGATCTGATCGAGCTCCATGCTTCAATTTAATGAAAGCAAGTTTAATAATCAGCCTTAATCCATGTGTATTCTCCTCTTTTTCTTGTTCTTTCTCTTTTTCACTTCTTTTTCAAATAAGTGTTTGCTAAGGGACTAGCAAAGTTAAGTATAGGAGGGTGATGAATACCCATTCATCACTCTTTATTCTTATATTTTATCTACAAAAACCTTTGCAAATACATGTATATTCTTGTTAATACAAATAATTACCAAAGTGCATGCATTGTATAAAGTTCAATAATTAGCATTTTTTTGTGCAAAAATAAAAGAATAAAGAATTAAAAGAAAAAGAGGGAGATATATAGAATAAATATTGAGCGACCTAATCCCAAGGGAGGGCTCACCATGGGCCTGACCGCATAAAAGCCTAAGTAGAGAGAGATAAGGAAGCTCATATGTGTAAATATACATGTAATAAAAATATTTTCCTCTAAATTAAAAAAATAAAAAAAATAAAAATAGGTGTGTATTTATATGTACATATTTGTAAATATTAAACTAAAACAAAAATGAGAAAATTAAAAAGAAATTAAAAACCCTTCATCCTTGTACATAGACCATGTGTATATAAACCACATATGTATTTACTTCACCTTGTAAATAAATCAATAAAATTCCACAAAAACTTTACATATTACTTATTCCATAATGTAAATAAATAAAATAAAAATCACGAAAATACAATAAAAATAAAAAGAAATAAAAATAAAAATCAAAACCACCTTGTATGAATACCACATATGTATATAAATAAAACTATTTATTTCACCCCTGTACATAATTAATAAAAATGAAATAAAAATACCATATTATTTCAAATTTTATCCTGAAAATAAATAAAATATAAAATTGGAATAATTAGTATAAAAATGAATAATTAAAAATCAAAAATAAAAAATACATATCTATATACATGTATATAATAATAATATTTTGTAAATACATTTTTTATATTCAAAAAAATAAATAAATAACACTAAAAAATAGTATAAAATAAAGAAACATTTTTCGTTTTTTAACTTTTTTGAAATTCGGTCATTTACTATGTTAAAATAAATTGTCAAATAAATCATAATTGGCGGGCTCTGATTGGTCCACGGGGGATTGTTGACCCTGGTCAACTCTCCCCCCAGGACCACCGGAGCCGGATCTTGTTGCCCCGACCCGACTTCCCTGATTTTTTGCCACTCGATCCGATCGCCAATACCATTAACCCCGGGTCCTAATCCTTCCTGATGCATCCGTGATCCACGCCCGGGGTGGATTTTGGGGATCCACGCTTCGCGGAACCCTGCCCGACCTGTTCTTGTCGGACCTTCACGCGTATAAAGCTCGAGATCCTCCTCCATTTTCTCGCATCTTTGGATCGATTCACGCCACCCTAGGACCTCCACAACCATCGCGAGAGTGACAGCTCGCCTTCGGCCGTGTCGCAGCGAGGAGGGAGTGGACGGACCTCTGATCCGGCAGCTTCGCGCCGCTGTGCGCCGCCTGGAGGTGGTGCTCGAGCCTCGAGCACCGACGGCCCTTGAGGCAAGGACCTGGATCATCCCCAGCTCTTCCACAATCGACTCCATCCAGTAGGTAGCTCTCTTTCTTTCCCTATTTCTCTAATTTTGCTTTTCGCCCAATTCGCTCTGTCGCCGTCCATCGCTGATTCCGACCATCCTCGCCTTCGTCCCGATCATCGGAGTCGCCCATCATCTCCGTCCTTCCTCCGCGCACATTCTCCACCCACTCATCCAACCCAGTTCGCACAGGAACTGGGATTGGGGCTCCTCCGTCGTCGCTTCGTCGGAGCCCCTTCATTCCGCCGCACCGATCACCTTCACCACCCCTAACCGGGTCGAGGCACTTTGCCCTCGACCCAGGAGTGTGTTGAGTCGCTTTGCAGGTCCACAGGAGCCCATCTGAGGGCTTCGTCCATTCGAGCAGCAGCTCCGCCTCCGCCAACGTCGCCTGAGCTCCCAGGAGCTCCGTTGCGCCATCGGAGGAGCCCATTAGACGCGGGAGGCCAAGGCGAATCTTCTCCGATCAGTAGCAGCCCGCGAGGAGGGACACCGTGCATGCACAGGGCCGGCAAAGTTCGTTGGCCGCTTGTTCTTCGTCCATCCTTCAGAGACGTCCGATCGGCCTTCAGCTCCAGATCCCCTGAGGACCATCCGATCAGGGTTAAGAGGAGGCCCAGCAGCACCGTTGGATCTCCACGTGGCCTCCTCTCAGCCCTCCATCCAGCAAAGAGGAACCAGCGCATCTCGACCATCGGATCTACACGTGGTGCGTCCCCTGCTGTTGGATGAGCGCCGAGGACCCTGTTGTTTAGCCGCGACTCTTCTCCACCGTCGGATCTCCACGTGGCGAGCATCTGGCCCTCGACTTAATAAAGGGGTAAATTTCTTCTTAGGCCCTTAGCTTTTTAGGTTTTAATCTTTAGTCTTGTAAATATTTTAAAAATTTTAATTTAGTTGGGTAATTTGCATAGAGGACCATGTTGTTTCGTGTATTTGCTTTTATACCCCTGTTTGTAGTGGAACACATGCTTCGACACATGCTTTTGTGGGCTATTTGCATGTACGGACCTTATGTTCTAGGGTGTTAATGAATGAATTTATGTTTTCAATATTTGCAAATATGCCCCTGTGAGTGTTTCATTTGTGCATGTGCTTTATTTCGTGGGCTTTTTATACTTTTGCCCCTGGACTTTTAGTACGTGTTAGTATTTAGTCCAGGGACTTAAGTTTTCTTGCAAATAGGTCCTGAGTGTCCCAGGTCACGCGCTTTGCTTGTGAGGTCTTGGGAATTTTGCATCGGACCCCCTGGAATTTATTTAAATTGCATACAGGTCCCTATGTATTGTGTCCTTGTGTTTGATTTTAATAAAATAGCAAACCAACTCCAAATTTGATGAAAATTGGATACATGGATCCTGTCATGGTGTAGAATTTTCTCTAATTTTTGGAGACCTTTTTGACACTTTTTATTATTTTTAAAAATTCAAAAACACGCAATTTTCTTACTATCTAGATTTAAAAATCACAAAAAATATTAAATCAACTTTAAAAATTACAAAAAATTAGATAGTGTTTATTTTGTGTTGTTTGATTTTCTGACCAATTTTAGTTGTTTTTAGATTTATAAAACCTATAAAAATCACAAAACCCCTAAAAAGCCATAAAATTTCTAATAATTAAAAGAAAAATCCAAAAATAATAATTCCAGTGCCTAATTTTTCCTTGTACTTTCTATTTTACAGGAAAATTACCTTCAGACCTTGATAGGCCCATTTTGCATTTTAATTTGGCCCTCCAAGTATCATTGGACAGTGCCTTTGTTTTTCTGCGTTGTTTGATTTTTATAAAATTCAAGAAAAATCAGAAAATCACCAAAAATTAATTAAAAACAGTAAAAAATATAAAAAAACATAAAAATATTTTTGTTTGAATTTTTGGAATAATTTTGAGTAGTTAAATAATTGTGTATAGTTGCTCGTTTCCTTGTTTTCCTTATTTTCTTTATTATTTGAAAATCAAAAAAAAATAAAAATATTAATCCACCAAAAATATTTGTCTCTTGTTTATTTTCACTTTTGACTACTTCGTAGGCCGTAAGGCCATTACGTGCTCCCTGAGTCCGACCCTGGTCGCTATACCAGGCTAATCTAATAGCTAGGGCCACTATTCTTTTTCTTTGATTTATACCTCTGTTTGGTGGTCTGATCCCTATTTTCTTGTTGAGTTGATTTATCTCTCGATCCGGGTCGCAACGACCCTTTGAGTGATTATTTTATCCCGGATTGATTGAGATTTTCAGCTCATCACTTGGTATAATAGAAAATTTTTTTAACAAGTAACTTGTAATGCTATCATCTGTAATATTTTCAAAGTATAAGTAATTTATTAGCATACGTAAGTAAGACCATATAGCTTGTATCAGTAATTATGAGAGAAAGACCAGTAACTCCTAACAAAACTTTTGTAACATCGACAATTAGTATCAATAACTTAATATATTTAAAAAGTATATATTTTTTAGTGTTTCCATCGGTAACATTATTCGAAGTATAAGTAATTTGTTTAGGATACGTAAGTAAGTAAGGTTATATACAATTGTACTAATAAGAGAGAAAGACCAATAACACCTAATAAAATTACTTGTAATGTAGACATTGGTATTAGTTAGACAAGTAACTTTATTGTTACCATCAGTAACACTTTTTGAAGTATCAATAATTTGTTATGATAACTTGTAATGCTGTCATCTGTAATATTTTCGAAGTATAAGTAATTTATTAGCATATGTAAGTAAGACCATATAACTTGTATCAGTAACTATGAGGAAAAACCAGTAACTCCTAACAAAACTTTTGTAACATCGACAATTAGTATCAGTAACTTAATATATTAAAAAAGCAAATATTTTTTAGTGTTTCCATCGGTAACATTATTTGAAGCATAAGTAATTTGTTTAGGACAAGTAAGTAAGTAAGGTTATACAAAATTGTACCAATAAGAGAGAAAGACCAATAACACCTAATAAAATTACTTGTAATGTAGATATTGGTATTAGTTAGACAAGTAACTTTATTGTTACCATCAGTAACACTTTTTGAAGTATCAATAATTTGTTATGATATGTAAGTAACTAAGATAATATAAATACTTTACCGACTTTGGAATAATCATAAAATTACAAGCACGCACAATGATACAAATTGTTCATTCAAGAGTTAATGCACCATTATTTGTGTTGTTGAAACATCAATTGCGAAACTAAGAAATCATCAATAAATTCTTTCACTTTAAAAATTAAAAGATATTCATTTGAGAAAGTTTGAATTAAACCCTTTGTTCGTACATTACATAACAACTTTAAAAAATTTATATACTAATTACAAGTGAATTTGACATTTTCCTCATACATTTACAGAAAATTGTATCTAAAAAGAAGCTAATGAAGAATTCATTTCCCAGACTTCTTTTCGCCTCCACACTTCAGGAAAATAGAAGCAATCTCGACACGGAATTTAGGTATTTCTTCAATATCAAATCCAAGCGCGACCTCATTGCAATTGAAGTCCATGCTTCCTTCAAGTAACACCTAACACATAAAACAATTTTCGAAACATCAGTAAGTTTGATATTATAAAACAAGATATATGAAAAGTAATATTCATGTTGCATTCAGTTACAATATTTGAAGCATCAGTAAGTTTTTAAAATAGGTAAGTAACTAAAGTCATATAACCTGAATAAGTAATAATGATAGGAATACTAGTAAGACATAACGATTTTTTAAACATCAGCAACTGGCATCGGTAATCTGTTATAATAAAATAAACATATATGACAAGTAAATTTTAGTGTTGCCGTCAGTAACACTATATAAAGTATCAGTAATTTGTTAGGATATATAAGAAACTAAGGAAATATAACTGTATCACTAAGAATCTGGGTTAGAATTGTAACTCATAACATATTTTTTGTAACTTATCAGATAGTATTACTGATATAATATCGAAAAAACTTACGAATCAAAGCCATGTATCTCAAATAGTATTACCTTTAAAATAAATTTTGAAGTATCTACAAGGATTAGTAGTTGATATATATGAACAGTCGCAACTTAGGAATCCAAAACTTCTTATCAAATAGTATTACTACTATAATATCGAAAAAAACACTTACGAATCAAAGCCCTGCATCTCGTTTTTGTCTGACCGCCGACGGAGGAACAATGAGATTCAAAACGACATTTTGGAAGAAAAATGCGGCAATGGGGAAGATGTAATCGCGTGTGTAAAAAAGGAAACATGATTACGAGAAGAATGCGGAATCTGTTATGGAAACACATTCTTTAATGCTAAAAATAGTATTTAATGTAATTCTACTTTTGATGGTTGGATTAATATCCAACGGATGGTAGCACGGGCTCAACCCAACTCTAATGGGCACAGGGCCCTCTAGATAAGTCCTATATATATATATATATATATATATATATATATATATATAGGGTAAAATGAGGTTGCCCCCAGGGGGTAGCTAACTTAGCTACCCCGCCCCATTTTCTCCATGTTTTTATTTTTTTTTTTGAAAATTTCTTCTATGAATATTCATCACTATATTCCTATATTGTTTCATTAAAATTTCGTGTGAAACAGAGACTCCTACGGCCTCCATCCAGGCAGTCATTTTTTAACGGTCACAGGATTTTTTAAATCGACCTCATTTGGATGGAGGTCGTAGGAGTCACTGTTTCATATGAAATTTTAATGACATAATATAGGGATATAATAATAAATTTACATAATTTTTATTTTCAAAAAAAATAAAAAATATGGATAAAATAGGGCGGGGGGAGCTAAGTTAGCTCCCCCTAGGGGGTATATACATTTTACCCATATATATATATATATATATATATATATATATATGAGGTAAATGGGGCTGCCCCCAGGGAGTAACCAACTTGGCTACTCCCACCCCTATTTTCCCCCTTTTTTTATTTTTTTGGAAAATAAAAATTTGTATATTCATCATTATATCCCTCTCGCATTCTATTAAAATTTCGTCAGAAACAGAGACTCCTACGGCCTCCATCCAAACATGGTCGATTTAAAAAATCCTGCGACCGTTAAAAAAATGACGTATGGATGGAGGGCTTAGGAGTCTCTGTTTCTGACGAAATTTTAATAGAATGTGAGAGGGATATAATGATGAATATACAAATTTTTATTTTCCAAAAAAATAAAAAAATGAGGGAAAAATAGTTGGCTACTCCCTGGGGGCAGCCCCATTTTACCCTATATATATATTATATATGGGGAGAAACTTCAAATGAAGCGGGGTCTCACCATATATATGGTGAGCCACCCTCAATTTAGCCATCTTTCCATTATATTTTACAATTTCTTGTTTCATACATATAACAATAAATATTAACACAACATGTATAGTGAAAAAAATTATGATAATACTATTATATTGGATGGAAATATTAATTTAAATTTGGGTGCTATATTTTACAAAATTCATTTTTTTACAATGTACAGTTTATACTTTTACAAAATTGTTACAGAATTTTTAATAAATTCACAGTGACCTTTACAATTTCAGAAAAGCCCCCACCTCATTTGAATGGTCCCATATATATATATATATGGCAATTCATGAAAAAATATAGATAAAGAATAACAATTGATTCTTTGATACAAATCGATTAAATTACACCTTTCAGAGGATGCATTTAGAAATGATTATTTTGTTTGACATTAACATAATTTATACTTCTAAAATAATTATATCCTTCTTGCATACAATTTATTTAGTATTATATCGCATGATTTTGTAGTTTTTACAGGTCTTTGGCGTAAGCATACTTCTTATGTGTTAGCTCATTTTATACATAATTACTCGTCACTTTTCAAAAATATATAACTTGAGTAGATGAAATTTTGAGCAGTTCTATTAAAATATTGTCTAAAAATCACAATAAATCATAATTCACAAAGTTAAATATTGGAATATAAATTAAATATTTGTATTTTTTTCAGTCAATGAAAAAGGAAATAGAACTAAATAAATCTAAATAAAATATAACTAATGTTGTAAATACAAATAAATAGTAGAGTTAAAGATAAACTAAAGATATTGTTTTCCAACTTGAATGATATCAAATATATGAAGATGATCAACTTATTTTTTATAAATACATTCATTTGAAGCAAATTTTAATACATATTTTTCATTATAAGAGTTAGTGTGTAGATCATCTCGAGATATAAAGTGAATTTTTCGGAACTATATTTAGAATACATGTAAAAAATAAAATGTAATTAAAGATATTTTTTGCAATCAAAATACTTGAATGTGTAAGAGAGAGGAGAAATGGCCCTTGAAAGACGTATAGATAAATTTTAGCTCTTTAAATTTTCATTTTCCAAACTGGTTAAAAATATATTAAACATAAGTATTGAATTTTATATACTCTATATTATTTAATAATTGGAAGAAAAAAAGATAACTTTACACATTTTTTATATTACATATGAAAGAATATTTCTATTCTCCTTAGTAATAGAATAACAAAAGGAATTACACATACAATCTAAAAAGTAATACTAGTATTTATACCATAGTGATTTAATACACTCAAGTTCGAAATTCTCTCAACTTTACAAATTGAATTTTTTTACAGCAGATTGCACATTTTTTTTATTATTTTACCTTTTAATATGTTTTCTGATGATGGAGTATAATTATCTGTAATGTCTATTTATTAGTTACAAGATTATAAGTTAATATTATGTAATGATTTTTAAATTATTATAATTTTATTGTTAAGGTGGATTTTAAATTACATCCTTGCATGTTAATTTATGTGTAACCACTAATAGCTTTAAAATCATTTGTACTGAATGTATACATTTTATTTTTTATCTACCATGCATATATAATTTCCAATCTTCCACTGATTATAAAAAAATTCTAAACAATAGAAATATAACCTATTGTAAAATACAGCATGCGCTTCTATGCGGGGAAAGAATTTATTTACGTGCGCTTATTGAAGAGGATCTTTATTGTGAAATTTAAGTTCTTAAATGAATTATCATAATGTTTTTGTCACAGAATTTCTAAATACTTACATAAAAATAAAGTGATGCATATAAAGGCATCATATACATTATTATTAACATGGCACACAAAGTTAGAAGCACCATATGGTGCCACAATGAAGCACCAAGAAATTCACACGTGTGAATTTACTTTAATATAATTACATATATGTATCCCTATACAATGTATTCAATAAATAGTCCTTACTATTTTTGTATTAAAACATAAAAAATCATATTGCTAGATTTACTACCTATTATTTCATGTATTAAATAACTTACATCATAAGCATTAACAAAATCTGAGCAAGAGAAAAATGAAGTTATAAAAATTAGACTTCAAATGAGTCTTACATTTTAAAAAACTTATAACTATAAAACTTATAAGTGAAGCACAATTGTAGTTACCTACAAGACATACACCTAGGTTAAAAGTTATCTAATTTGATCATTCTAATTGCAGTACTTTCGAAAGTTAAGAAAGAACAAATTTAAATGTCCGCATAAAATTGCAGCAATGACAAAGTATAATTTTAATTATTTAAATACCTAAATACGTTAAAAATTGAAATGATTGATTACATAAATCAAATCCAGAGCAACCACAATATTTCATCTATGGAAAATGCTTAAAAAATAGAAATGTTCGCATGCATAAGCTGACAAACAACAATTGAAAGCAATATTTGATTTTGATTTCACTACTTTTATGTGTTAATTTAAATGACTTACTAGGGGAATACTTTCCCCATGCATATGTTCTTAAACTTCTCTCATTTTCACAAACTACTTGTGCACAAAAGAATGCTCAGGAATTCATTGAAGATAAAATTTTATAATCAAATTTAAATGCCTATTACTAATTACAACACTGGTAATTTATATTTTAATAAATTTACTTCTTAGAAAATATTAACATTGGAATTAGTAATCACTTGAAACAAATCCGGAGTAATTGGAAATTCAATTTATACGTAGGTAAAAACTTCAATCAGTAAGTCCATTAAAGAATACTGCTAGTAAAATAACTATCGATTTTTAAAAAAAAAACAAATATGCCAACAAATTTTGACTTCTTTCTTTTTTAATATCTTTTTCCCTTTCTATAGAATCTATTATATCTACTGATTGAAGTTTAATCAATACAATAAGGATTCATACTATTTTTCTACTTTTAAATATTTCATTTTTCCTACCACTCAAATTCATAATTAGTAAGAATAACAAAAAAGATTACAAAAAAGATTTAACACAATCTCTTAATATTTGTTTTTCATACTCGTATATTTTGGCAACCCTCAGCACTCATAATGAATTCCATGAAAATATATCACCACGCAAAAGATTATTATTTAACATGAATCTAATAACTCAGATATTTCACTCAATGGATGTAAAATCTAGAAAACCATATTGAAAAATAAAATAATAACATCAACATCACAAACAATGCACAAAAAACAAAATTTAAAAGAACTACATGGTGTGTGTGTGTGTTAACCTATCAGTGACCCCAAGGGTGGATATTTTCCTCATAAAAACATCAAAATCACAGTTACATCTTGAAAAAAACAAAGAACCACACAACAAATTGAAAGAAAGAAAGATCTCTTTATATGGAAAAACATTCTAGAAATTTATGTTAACTTTACAAACCTTAGAACTCTCCAGAGAAGTTTTCATAGCCTTCAACATGAATCAAAAGCAACATATAAACTACAATGAAAGCTGCCAATTGGCATACAATATTGCACAAAAATAAATATTTATAAATATGTTGACCTATTAGTACCTCCAAAGATAGATTTTTTTCATCATAAAATCATAAAAATCATAATTACCCGTCAAAACAAACATAAAAAAATAAATATGTGGAATTTCATCTTTCAAGTACAGAGACAAAAGTATGCAATACCTACAACCTCCAAGGTGAATACCTACAAACAAAAAAGTAAAAAATCTAACAAAAAAAAGGAAAGATTAATGACTAACCCAAAAGCTCAATAACATCTTTGGACACTGAAGCACGTTAGACTATGACGAACAACAACTCCAACAAACCCAAAAAAATTCAAGCAAAACCAAATGTATTTGAAACAAACAGATGCCAATAAATATTCACAGAAGAACATCAAACTAATATTTCATACCTGATTTGGTCCCTGATAAACAATTAAAACCAACGATCTCCCAGTTTTACCAATGAAACAACCAAAGAAATCGTGGAATATAAGACCTAATCTCCCAAAATCTCAGAAGAATCAAGACGAAGAAAGGTAAGGTGATCGTAAAGAAGTAGATCATCTTGAGAAGAGAGGTGCAGCGAAGTTGACAACTACATTGTCGAAGGGGTTTTCTTAGTTTTTAGGAAGGGAAACTGGAGAGGCAAAAAACCTATGCAAGATAAACATGACAAGATGGACCATTTGTAACCATGCATCAGCATCGGACCATCTACAATTAATACAAATGAAAAAATAGAATTCCACAGTAAGGCAAGAAGTGGACACGTAGCTTGGGAGGAAAGCCAGCAAAGATTGGGGGGTCTATCTGGGTGTCAATACATTAGTAAATCATGTGTCTAAAGCTTGTGGTGAAAACCCAGCTTTAACTAAGTAACTAGTGTATTTGCTCGCGCTTCGCAGTGAGTCGGTTGAAATTTTAGTTTTAAAATTAAAAAATTTAATCAAGGTGTTAAAGTATAATCTTCTTTTGTAGAATAAATAAGTGAATATAATATTTTTGGAACAGTATCATAATTGTTAACAACAACCATGTATCATAGAGTATCATAATTGTTAACAACAACCATGTATCATATGAGCAACATGTATTATATCATACATGTGATAATCTAAAATTTATTTTTTCAAAGAAATGACTACCTAAAATGGAGATTAAGCTTAACATTGTTATTGCTAAATCTATGACAAAGTAATCTAAGTAATATAAATCTAACAACCACGGAAATAATTACAGACATCAAAAAATAACTTAGAAGTTCTGCATGTCAAAAAGTTAAACAAAGAGAGAGTTATGATAGAGTTATTTTCCAAAATAATATCCTTCATACGACAATGTTGACCACCTATATTTGCTTGGGAAATTTGCATTGGAAATTATGTTACAATTCATGTAAGTAAATCTTTTGGATTCAGGTAATTTTAAAAGATATACATGGCTTACATAGGTTTCATGGTTTTTATATGTTTTAAAAATTTTACATAGTGATGCGATTAGTTCTATTTTTACACATAATATATGTATGTCAGATATTGTTATTTGAGTGGCATGTTAATTATTCTAATTTATTTTTGTCGCATCATAATTTTTAAATGTAATTAGATGAGTATTTTGAAATTTATTTAATGGAAATACAAATCATTTGTAATATATTGATATTATAATGAGTTAGAATAATTTTACATATCTATACACCTCATTTTTTAGGAAACCACAAAAATCAATTAATTACTTTCTAGTACTCAATGGATTAAACTTCAATTTCCTTGATCTTATTTTTAAATGAAACAAATTACTGAAAAATCCCAAAAGTCAAATGTAATAATTAATCTTTAAAGCGATACTTAATTTTCCCACATGATATTTTATTGTTTAGACTTATACTATAAGATCATTGCTACAATGTGGCACTTAATGGTGAAGATGAAGACTATTTTAACTTTGACATTATAAATAGTTAGTTTTGTCCTATTCCAAATACAAAAATAGGTAGATAGAAAAAAAAGGTGTTTTGCATTACCTATATGACATGGAGAGAGAGAGAGACATAGAGAGAGATGTGAGAGGAAAGATGAGGATACGGGAGACAGGGAGCGCAGAAAAGTTGCGTAGGGAGTGCGGGAAAGTGGTGTAGGGAGCCACGTGTCGGCCCGAGAGAGAAAGTTGAAAAAACCCAACTATAGTATGGGTTATAGATATATTGATTTTTGGTAAATCCTCCTACATCTATTGGTCTTCAACATCTTCGATATTTTATGTAGTTCGTCAAACCTTCACATAAAAATAAAATAACTATGTAAAATTGATAGTACATCTTGTGAACAACCTCGCATTTTAAGAAGGCATTTTTGCACATGCATGATCCAATTTTGCTATTTTAATCTATATATTTTCCATACTTATGAAAAAAGAATTGCTAACAAGTAAATGGGATAGTATTAAACTTAGAAGAACTATAAACGAAATTGGTCTCGATAAGCATAGAAATATAAATATAAACATTAGTCCTAAGAGGTTGTCACACTTTACCTGAGCTCAAAACACTACCCACAACACTTAAGTATCCCTTCCCTACGGGACAAGAGAAGAAGTTTGCTCTCATCATTAGCTTGTAATTGAGTGAGGAGCAAGAATCTCGCTTTCTAGAGATACTGAAGAAAAACCGCAAGGTGATAAGTTGGAACGTTTTTGATCTCCATGGTATAAATCCATCTATGTGTTTCCATCATAATCGTCTTGAGAATGAAGCCAAACCCTCTCGTGAGATCCGGTGCATGCTGAATCCAAACTTGCGAGTGCTCGTGAAAAAGGAAATTGAGAAATGGTGCGATAAGGGTTTCATTTATCCCATCTCCGATTCTAAATGGGTGGCTAATGAATTTCCATTTCATCATGTTTATTCTTTCAATTTGGCTTTAAATCTCTAGTTAAATACATGTATATAGCATTAATTTATACAAAATAACACTCAATAATTGACTCATAAATAATATATAAATACATTTATTTAATCTCAAAATAAAAGAATAAAGGAAAGAAAAGAAAAAGAAATGAAATATTAAAAATATTGAATGAAATTAAACCCGGAGAACAAGGCAATATTGACTTGGTCACAATAAAAAAAGTAGGAAGAGATAGGGCAATTAAACTCCATAGCTGATGAACATCATTTCATCCCTTTATTTTAACATTTTGGCCTTAAAACCCCTAGCTAATGCTTGTAAATAGCATTATTTTGTACAAATTAACATTCATCATTTATTCCATTTATTGTGTAAAAAATACTATTTTAAATGCCAAAATTATAGAATAAAGGAAAGAAAAGAAAAAGAATTAAATCTCAAAAATATTTTGTGACCCTAAACCCCAAGACCAAGTCAAGAATTGATTTGGTCGAGAAGGAATAAAGTAGGGGGAGATAAGTGCCAAAATACAATAAAAATCCTATTCTTTTATCAAAAAAGCATTTTAGGACATATTTTATTCTTTATTATTTATTAACAAGTTAATAAATTTTGTAGATATAATTTGTATATAAAATATAAATAAAAATACAAAATTAAGTTTGCATAAAAATAATATACAGTGTACATTTTATGCTCAGAATAAAAGGCCAAACCCCAACTTCCCATACCCATATCTCCTGAATAAACAATCAAAATGCATCAAAATAACCTTTAATTGTATATAATTTTAATAAGATACTTAATGAAGGTGGTTTCACTTAATTTGGAGCAAAGGTGTGAAATTAGGTTTTGGACCCCGATTATACAATATACCCGAATAAAATTTTCATTTTATTTATTCTTTATTATTTTTATAATTTCATATTTTTATAATTTTTAAATATTATTTATAGCATATTTACATATTTATAATATAATAAAACCATGAATAAAATATAAAAATAAAATAGCCTACGTAAATACAGATGAAATACCTATAGTTATTATATATATTTAATACCACTATTCATTTAAGTGTATCTGAAAATTGTAATAAAAATATATTTGTTTACATAAAAATAATTTGTAAATTTTGAATTAATAAAATAAAATAATAAAATCAAAATACAAATATAAAAATAAAATACACAAAACATATATGAATACACCTATAAATATAACCTTAAAAATTAATTTGTAATAAATAAAACTAAAACATAAATAAATATCATAATAAAATACTATATAAAATAATAAAAAATTATTTTATATCCAAAAATTAGTAAAATTTTCTTTTTTAATTAATTAATTTTAAATAAAATTGACTATTTTGTCCTGTAGTATCCCCCGTGGACCAATCAGATCGTAGGGACAGTTGACCTCAATCAATTGCCATGACTTCTTTGTGGACTGCGTCAGTTGCCTCGAGCGGGTCGTTTTCATGAATTTCTCCACATCGCTCTGTTGCTCCATCACCCTCGAGCCCTTCACTAATTTCGACCCCTGATCTTCCTTGATCCTCATCGATTAATGAGATCCTTTGTGCATAGCATCAATTCTTGCCAAACTGCCAATCAATAAGGGTTCCCCCTTTGTCTATAAATAAAGACCTTCATCCTCCTACTTAAATTTGGTCCCTTTTTGAATCCGATAACCCCATATCCTCGGTCAAGCGAGTCCCCAGGTGACAGAAGGAGCACCCCTGAGGAGTTGGTGTGGTTGGAGGAGGAGGAGGAGAGGTGACCCACGGCGGACCTCCAGTTGCCTGCACCCTTCCCTTACGGGACGATATAAGAGTTGTGCAATTTCCCTTTTCTCGGTAAATTTTCTTCCTGTATTTTAATTCCTCTTTTAAGTCATTGTTTAGTGCTTTAATTTAACGTAGGTTAAGTTAATTACGTCACTGGAGATCTCAAACTCTGGCCATATTCTCATCCTAACCATGCTTGTTCTGACTCCCACAACCACCACCACACCTTCCCCAACACCTTCTCCATCTCCCAGACCCATTTGACCAACCAGAACCCTTGTGGTTCTGCGAATCGAGGTCCACCCCTTTGCCTTCATCGAACCTCACCGCAAAACTCTTTCAACCTTCAATTCCATCCAATAAAGATCTGGCTCCCTTTGCCTTTGTATCGCCTAGCATTTTTACACTTTTGCAGGATAGAAAGGGGGCATTTGAGCCCCCGTCGAAGGCCCTTGAACCACCTCCAGGTAGCAGAGAGATCCAAGCCTCCACCGATGAGGCCCAGATGCATTTGAACCTTCCAGCAATTCTGGATTAGTCCCATGATCGTCATGATCACTTCAGCATCTAGATTGGAGGCCGGAGGAGATAGAATCGGCGAATCGAAGTTCATCAAAGGCTTTTTATTCATGCATTCATCTTAGAGCCTCTGCAGTCATCCAATCGTGCCCTGTTCTTCGCGAGTAGCAGGAGGCATTGGATCGAGCAGAGTTACAACCATCAGATCTCCTCGGAGGTCTAATATGCATCGCTCATCCGCCAAGAGGTGGCGGATGCCCAGAAGATGACACACGTTTAAGTAAAGGGATCACTACCATTCACCAATGCCTTGGGGGGTTTACATTGCAAATCTAAACCCCCACCTTATGTGTACAAATGGGTAACCAGCTAAGATGAGCACATGAGCAATCTAAGTACTCGCTAGTTTATTAGCGAGCACATGTGCTCTCCAAGTGCAAGTCATACCATGCATGGGTCCATACTAGGTTACCCCACGTGCGTGAGATCACTACAAGAAAGTTTAGAACAGGCAACGGTCATTATCCGTCGCGACTGACAAATTGACTGACCCCTCTGATCAGAGGGGATGGTCAAAAAACCGTCTCCATAGCATGTGTCCCATTTGCTATAAGCGATGGTAGTTGACACCATCCCCTATAATCATACATAGTGGACGATCGTGACCGTCCCATAAAGTCAATTAGAGGGGACGGTCAAAATTCTCCCTTAAAGTCAGTTAGAGGGGACGGTCATGACTGTCCCTCTTAGGGAGAGCAACAGGGACGGTCAGCTTTGTAACTGTCCCAAAAAGTTTGAGTAGCGGAGACGGTCATGACCGTCTCGTACGATAACAAAGGGGACGGTCACGATGACCGTCCCCTTTGGTCCTCTACTAACAAAAAAATCATTACCCTGATTTGCTCCTCATTTTACCCTGGAAAGAGTGACACTAAACATTGAGTACATGTTACAATAATTGTATCTTCATCACAAATAGTATGATCAACACAGAAAATAGCATTCATTCCACATTCATATTTAGACGAAATGTTTGAAATGACGAATACGCTACAAGATTCAAATAAAAGTAGGGAACCATAAACTACTCAAACAAAGTAACCTACTTTGCAAAGTAATTATCTAAAATAAATTATACAATATACTACACTATATCCTACCAACTAAACAAACTATCTTTAGTAATACTAATCGTCATCCTCATCCGCAATGTCATCGTTGTAGGGATGGGCATGGGCTGGGCTGGGCCGGGCCCTGAAGGGCCTCGGCCCAAGCCCATCTAATTATTTCGGGCCTTGGGCCAGGCCTAGGCCCGCAAATATTGTTATTGTTCGGCCCAAGCCCAGGCCCGGCCCATTTTCTTTGGGTCGGGCTTGGGCCGGGCCGGCCCAAGACTAGACATATTCTGCGGACCTATACAAACATAACTTGAGCTCCTCATGATTAATTGCCACGAATTCCTCCTAACAACATTAAATCCTTTCCTACTTCAAGAAATGTGACTACAAGGATGATTTCTAGCCTGAAAAAATCCCTAGATTGAACATACCATCCTCCTCACATGTAATATAGATACAAAACATTTAACCAACAAAATGAGGAATAATATTATATTACTTATGAAAAAACATTGTAAAATTGTAAATCAATCTCTTCAATTGTAAAACAATGACGTTCTAGTGATAATGCGATGTCAAAAAATCTAAAACCACCACATAATTGAATTTCAGTTGCTATCGAAAAATAAAAAAAATTCTTCAACAATGATATACCTTAGCAACTAAGCTTGGAGCCTTGGAGGACAATACAACTTGGGGTTTTGGGAGTGGGATTTGGGTTTCTCATGCATGAGGGGTTAGAAGCCTATGGCATCAACCGTGTTTGGCATGAGGAGAGGGAACTGGGAGGGAACATATGTCCCTGACTAAGGCCCGCAGGCCCCATTTGGGCTGGATCGCAGGCTCAATCTCGGGCCATACTATAGGCCACCACTCGGGCCTATGTCGGGCCGGACCTTGGGCCGGGTCGGGTTGGGCCATGCCAAGCCCAAGCCCAGCCCAAAAAAATTTGGGCCGATTTTTTAGGCCTAGGCCCGTCCCAATGTCCTCTTGGGCTTGGGCTGGGCTGGGCTTTTGGGGCTGGGCTTCGGGCTGGGTCGGGCCGGCCCAGCCTAGTGCCCATCCCTAGTCGTCGTCGTCATCATCATCATCATCTTCTTCTTCTCCTTCATCATCGTCGCCTAGCCTCGCAACTTGATTAGCCACTTGTGTTGGCTGGCTAGTCGACGTTGCACGTTGATGTGCCTGCATGAATGCACTAAAAATTGCCATTTGCTGTCGCAAATCCTGAATCTTGATATTCATGCTAGACACTGATGAATCCATGATTCATCATCTTTATTCTTTTATTTTAGCTAGAATCCTTAGTAAAACACTTGTACATATTCATTAATTATCATTATTTATCATTCATCATCTATTTGTTAATAATGTATATTTATCATTCTTTTTAACCAAAATAAAAGAATAAAGAAGAAAAGAAAAAGAAAAGAAATAAAGAAGGATGTATTTATGGAATAAATGCAGACTGACACGAACTCTGAGAGAAGGTCAAGACTTGACCTGATCGACCAGGAATAAAGTAGGGGGAGATAGGGTCCATAACTTATAAAAATCAAGAAAACCAAATCTCACTTGTACATATTCATTATTTTGCACCTTGTACATATTTTCACCTATTTTATTTATCAATAAAATAAATTCAAATAAAAATATTTCCTTCTTAAAAATTGTGTGTAATAATGTATATTAATTTATAAAAATACCAGAAAAAGTATTTAACTAATAAATAAATAAATACAATGAACCTAAAAACCCTAAAAGTCTAACTTCCCAGGTTCGTAACTATTTATAGAGTACTCCAAATTGACCAAACTCACTTTTAAAGTTCATTTTATAATTAATACTATTTATTAAAAATATCAAAAATATCATGGAATAAGATGTGTGAGTTTTGGCGTTTGGACCCTTTTGTATATATGTACATCATGTGTATAAAACTTCTTTATTTTCTATCTATTTATTTGTAAATCCAAATAACTTAATTCTTTTTCTAAAATGTTCATAAAAATCACTAGAAAAATACAAAAATATAATTTAAAAATAAATGTGAATAAATACCAATAAATCTCAAAATCTAAATGTCGTAAAGCCTAACTTCCGAACCTCATAACTCGGCCATATAAACTTCGATTTGAGTGTACTCACTTTCAAAGTTCATTTTGTAAAAATATCTATCAAATAAAAGTGGTTTCACTAAATCAAAGTTAATATGCAAAAAGTAGGTTTTGGGACCTTATGGGTATACTTGTATATATGTATACATTGTATATATTCTTATTTATTTATTTTATTATTTATTTGTGCACATATTGTATTTTTAAATATTTTGTATATATTTATTTTAATTATATAAAATAAAAATAAAAATTATAAAATCTGAAAATAATCAAAAATAAAATAAAGTATGTATCACATAGGTATTTTATACCTATTAATAAAGGTTCTTATTTATTTTACCTTATTTAATTAATTTATTTTATTTATTAAAAATCATCATAAAATTATTTATTAAATTATTAACATTATTTATTTTCATTATGTTGTAATTTAAAACCATTTATTTATCTATTTATTTTATTTATATCTTATTTAATCTGATGTTTCGTCCTTTTCCCTATTTCGTCCTTTTCCTCCTTCAGCCCAAATAAACTGCTCGCCAAGCTGTTTTCTCCAAATTTTCTGGATCGGCTCGTTGATTGGATCGACTTGATATCTTCACAAAAATAACGATCTCACAACTCTAATTTTCGCCCATATTAAATTTCAAAATTCCCGCCTCGATTCGTGCGCCGAATTTTCATTTGAAATTTGATGTTTCTCATCTTATAAATAAGGCCCCTTCTTCTTCCTCCTCTCATCTTTGGCCATTTTCTCCATCTCCAAGGAGCTCCAATGTATCATGAGTGACAACTGATCGTTGTTGAAGCGAGGAACGGTGCGAATCAGCCCTTGATCCGGCGTATACTCCGTCGTGCTCTGCCTTCGGCGAGCTCGAGCCTCCGGCACCGCCGAGCCATCGAGGCAACGACCCGAGGATCCTTGATCCTCATCCCAGGAAAATCATTCATCTGAGAACTGGCATCATTCAGGTAATTTAGATTTCATATTCTATCTGGTTTTGTCGCAAATCCTAGATCCATAGTTTATCCCGAATCACCCTCCGATCTTCACGATCGGAGATTCACCACCTTCATCTCGCTTACACGCACCTCACCGATCATCCCCTCACTAGCCTCCCTCTCCATTTCTATCTTCTTCTTCCAGATCTGATCAACTCTGGCCTCACACGGTGGCCGGAGATAAGGGCTCATCCTTCACCTGCATGAGCCCTCCCATTCATCTAATCCTTGTCTTATTCGGACCGAGGTAGAACGCCTCGAGTTATGCCGTGATAATTGCAGGGACAGATATTGAGATTGAATTACATCAAATCACGACCATCTCAAGGCATATGATCGGATCTGATTAAAGCCGTAATCTGGAACGAATTCTTGAGCCGCATCCTGCAACATTTGGAGGATAGAACAAATCACTGGAGAACAAAGCAGAATTGGAAGGATAAGCCGATTGAAATTGCTTCAGGGAGTTTTGTCCTTAGATTTACAAATTAATTCCAGATTATACGTTTCCTATTGAAGGCTGAAACCTCATTCCAAATTTGATTGTTACGTGGGATGTAATCATGGCTAAG
Source organism: Ottelia alismoides (assembly GCA_037367405.1). Classification (NCBI taxonomy): domain Eukaryota; kingdom Viridiplantae; phylum Streptophyta; class Magnoliopsida; order Alismatales; family Hydrocharitaceae; genus Ottelia; species Ottelia alismoides. The sequence continues at coordinate 1,009,532 of JAZKJV010011368.1, forward strand.
ATTTGATATGTTCTGTGCATGCAATTTTTATCACAAGTTCTCATTTTCATAGGAGATGGAGCAAGGGGCATCGTGTCTGATCTGAACCACATGCATCGGAAACTTGAGAGTCACAGCATCGAACTAGTACCTTAATCGGGGATTTAAGCACGTTCAGATCTGTGCGCGGCCCAAATCAGACGAATTATTGTGTATCTGGAGTGAACAAATCCGTCAAGACTCAAGAACGATCCGAAAATCACATGAGATCCAACCGTCTCCTCCTCAAAGATCACTGACGCCACCGCGAATCCTCAGCCGGAAGCATAGATTTCTTTTCCAGATCACGCGTGATCATCTTTGGCTCTCCACCTTACCATCCCAGGACCTCCACTGCCATCTGAGCAGATCCACCTAGCCGCTGTCCGCGTGCGTTCTGTCAATTGCCGGATGCAAAAGAGGGAAGAACAGTCCCTGATCTTCCAGATTGCATTAGAGCCACACGATCCGAGCTCGGATCCAATGATCTAATGCAAGACACGCGTCTAGACCTCCACTGATCCGCAACGCCATCCAAGGGACGTGCGCGCGCCACGTGTCGAAGTCAGCAGGGAACACATCACATTTTAAGAATCTCACGGGCGTTGCACATGAGTTAAAGATAGCTGCTCGGTAATTTCAGTTCTCCCCCCTTCTTTGTATTTACACACATCACTTGGTCAATTCAAACTCAAGTGATTGGCATATCATTTGTTGCGAAATTTGCACACATACCCTACGTTCCTTCTCTGTTATAATTCACTCGAAATATTTTTAGGAATAACATTACAGTCCTTGCATTTCCAGATTTATGTGCTTATCTATATTGCATGCAATAAATATAATTTTGCATCCAAAAATTTTATAAAAATTCGGTTAAGATCCTGTTAGTGTTTTCTATCTCCAAATAATTTTTATTTTTGCAAATTGTTTTGATTTGCTATTTTTAATAATTCAAAAACTCATAAAAAATATTGCCTTCCATAAAATAAAGATAAAAACATAAAAACTCTCAAAAATCCAAGAGTATATTGTTTAGATTACCTCTTTTATTTCCTTGCTTGTCTTTGAAGCAAATGACCCTTGCTTAATAATTGTTGCTTCCTTGAGTTCGACCCTGGGAGCTATACTAGGATAATAATTAAAAAGCAAGAATCCGTCATTTTCTCTTATTGCTTTGATTTGATTTAATAATTGTTTGATTCAGTCGGTTTTTCTTTGGGTATAATGACATTCTCGATTAATAAACTAAAACCCAAGTGAAATACCCGCTAATCAAAATGGCGCCGTTGCCGGGGAGGCACGGCGAGGGTAGTTAGGTCCTCTTTGCCTTCTACTCTTGGTTTATGTATATACTTGTTTTGCTTTACTTGTTCAATTTTCTGCTTCATAGTATCTGATATATTTTTCATAACTGTGATCTGACATATCTTTTGTCTCTCTTTCTTGCGAGGGCCCGACGAGCGAGGGTGGCATTCCTAGGAGCGCCGGTGCACCCAAGCGAAGCGGAGGCAGTTCGTTTCTTCATCAAGCAGCAGGAGAGCGTAGGAGAAGAGGAGCAGAGGATTTGGAAGATCCTTTGAGGACATTTAGCATTTTGTTCCATTATCATTCTTGTCATAAGTTGTAATAATTTCTAGGACTTTGGACACTTGACAGATTTCGGGGTCTGTTTCGCCAAGTGCCGGTGCACTTGGGGGACCTCACTGTGTTTTGTTTTTATCACTTTATTTTATTTTGTTTCCCGTGAATTTTTGTGCTTGAGCCCCTAGATTTAGGTTTCTATTTGATTGAGGCAGGTAGCATTAGGTCCAAAGCCCCTAATAGAATATTTGTTCCTATAGAACTCGCTTGGACTTAGACAAATAAATATGTGCTTCACGATAATAGAAGTTTCTGTTTAGGACGGTTCTTGCATTGTATTCATATTGATTAGCTTAAATTTATGCGTGGATCATATTGCATGTAGACTGCTGGAGAAAGGTACGCCTTCTATCTCGTGCATGCATTCATAGATTTTATCGCGCATCGGCTTTTCCCTATTCCTCCCTCTGTTTTCTGGACTTAGGAATAAAAAGGAAATCGGAAAAATCGTTAGACGTTTCATTGCATTTGCATTACAGTCCTTGCATTTGCAGCACTTGTTTTCTTGTCTCTATTGCATGGAATAAATAGCATTTTTGCTCCAAAAAAGTCACAAAAAAATTGGTTAAGATCTTGTTATTATTTTATATCTCCAATAATTTTTATTTCGCCAATTACTTTGAGTTGTTATTTTTTAGTAATTTAAAAACTTATAAAAAAATATATTGCCTCCCATAAAATAAAAATTAAATAGTAAAAATCCAAGAGTAGCTTGTTTAGATTCCCTCTTTTATTTCATTGCTTGTCTTTGATTAAATAACCCTTGCTTAATAATTGTTGCCTCCTTGAGTTCGACCCTGGGAGCTATACCAGGTTAATAATTAAATAGTAAAAATCCATCATTTTCTTTTAGTGCTTTGATTGGATTTAATAATTGTTTGATTCGGTTGGTTATTCTTTGGGTACAACGACATTATCCATTAATCAACTAAAACTCAAGTGAAGTTACCGGCTAATCAGACACTTGACTCTCTAATTCCCTCTCCCTTTGTGTCTTCTGAGAGGAAGATGACGAGCCGCTCCCTACTCCATACCAATTCCGTAAGGTGGCACTACGACCACCACAACGGACTCGACCTTGATACTCCGAACCAGTCGCTTGATGGAAGGCCACATCAGGAGTAAGAGGCGGTTGACTCGTTCCAGTGCTGTCTAGAGAGCCAGTGGTCATGAGTCTGATCATCTCCTCCTGAAAGTTTATTTAAGTAAGTTCAAAATTCATTTAAATTGTAAAAAATGTAAAATTTTAATGAATAGCTTACATGAATTGGATCATAGGAAGAATCTACCCAATGAACTTCCCCGCTCACATCGTGACTCCTATACCTCTCAAAAACTTCCATCCGGTTGGGCACACGATTGTTCTTCACTGCCTAATGTGAAAAGATAACTAAAACTTACAATACCATTTTAATATATATTAATGTATGAAATTTAAACATAATTCATATAGTAGATTACTTACAAAGTCATCCTTCAGTTGATTTGTATTCCTTCTCCCCATTGTATGGGTAGACTTGAAACCTTTCCTTCGTTTTTGAGCATTTCGCCATGAGATGCCCTATACAAAGGTAATAATTTCAATAATAGAATCCCAAATAACTGATAATATGCACATATGTATCATACCACATGTTCTTCTCCCATCCAAATATATATCGACGCCCTCCAGTATTCAGTGGGTACATTTGAAGGATAATTTGTCAAAAGTGTCTCCAATGGAAGCTCTGGGTCGCAGTACTAAATTTTTTTTAAGAAAATTACTTACATACATAAATGATGAAAAAACAAGTTATTGTACTTACTCGGGCCTTCAGATGACCTCGATATTTACACAGCTATTCCGCGCCATGTCTCAAAATTAGAGCATCCGTGGTCGGGTCACGATCCCATGAAAAACTAGACTACAAAGAAAAGGAAGCAAAAAAATTAAGTTAAGTTTATACACTGAACAATAACTTTACTTTGTTATCAGTTTTAAATACCTCCAAATCATGAAGAATGCATCTTTTATTGACTACTTCACTAAACGCTAGTCTGTAATGTGGATAGGAACCCTGCCTCTGCACACATGCCCCAAGTAACTCTGAAACACAGTCGAGTTCTCCCGTACTGCATCACCTCCAACTATCCGCACCCTAAGTGTCTCACTGGTACGCAGCCGGTCCAACACTTGACACTGTGATGGGCCTCTACATCTGGCTGAGCCACTTGATCTGTCAGGATCGGAGGTCTCACTCCCTGCACGTAGTACAGGCGGTGCATCCCGAATGCGTCTAGGACGTGGAGGCATATCTGCATATATAATGAAACATTTAAATGATATAATAAGAATTATATATTTCACATATTAAATTAAATAATTGGTAAAAAAATTAATGGTGAACTTACACTTTAAACATCCGCATCTGCAAAATCAGATGGTGTTCTTGTATCTCAGCTTGATATGCGTCGTTTATATTTAACAACTCATCATCATCATTGATATCAAAAAAACTCGTGGTATTGTCCTCACGGGTATGATCCACCCATCACTTAAGTTGTTTGGAACGTAGTATACTTGTTCTACCTGACTGGAAAGTGTAAAAGGCTCATTTCTTTACAATTTCCCAGATAGTTTTAGTGAAGTAATCTCATTTCTATCTCTTCGATATCATATCCCCTCGCGACCGACATCGAACCAATTGCATATAAAAATTGGAAGTAACGTAATATCTTCAGCGACTTCTTCTTCCTCTTTATATTACTTTTTTCTTCTTTATACCTGGAAGCTTCACAATAGGGACAAAGTACTAAATGTGAATTTTCTCCTCGGAAAAGTACACAATCATTAACATAAGCATCGATTTTCTCGTATTTCAGACCTAGCGATCGGAATCGTTGCTTCGCTTCTTTCCAATCCTTTGGATAATTCTTAGGATTATTCAATAACTTCCAGATTAGGGCTAGTACATATGTCATCATTGCAGTGGTTGATCCGTTCCTTACTTTCATCTTACACAATTTTAATAAAAACTGTAAACGCGTCATGTCCACCCCAGGAGCCAATTGAAGGATATTGAATTTATCCTCAAGCGCATCACGGAAGCGTGATCGTCGTATCGGATACGACGAAGAACGACTAGTCGCACTAGTTGTTCGGTGCAGCGGAATTTAAAAAAATTTTATTCGATGAAACCACATGATCCGAGAACCATTCTTAGATCGTTTCATCTATAACCACAACAAGTATAATGCAATACCTCTTGAAGCGTGGTTGATCAAGTCTCTAAAGAAAGAGACCTCCTGTCTCAAGTCCGATCGTCGGCGAGACCGCTTGCGAGCGCGGGGATGAACCGCGTTGTCCTCGCAATCCAAGAAGATGATCCAAGCATGGTTGCTCCTGATCTCGTCGCACGAGATCAAACGTCTCCTTCGTGAGAGGAACTCTCCAAGAAGACGGAGAACCGAAGAACGTCGAAGCGGCGGCGCGGTGGCGAAGGCGACGACGGTTCTCTCCTCTAGGGTTTGGTGGTCGGCCACCAATTAGAGGGAGAGAGGGCTGACGTGTGTAGAGAAGAGAGAGAGAGAGAGAGAGAGAGAGAGCTCCAATATTGCAAGTCCCTAGAGAGCATAGTATGCCTCTCTATTTATAGGGTTTTTGGGATCCATGGATCTCAATCCATGGGACACATAAAATCAATGGGTGAGATTGATTTGTGTCAATCCAATGGCCAAGATTGTTGTTGTCAAAAGCAACAAATTTAGGTTAAAATATATTTGAAAAAATCAAATATAATTTAGTCCTAAATCAACCCAACAAATAAGGAGAGAATGTGCATGGAGATTTCATCTCCATGCACCTTCCATGTTGGACGGCCACCCATTCCATATAGGAGTGGTGTGCCGCCCACTATGGGAGTCCAAGGAGGCAATCTCATGGATTCCCATGAGATTGCATATCTTCTTAATTTTCTCTCTTATTTATTTGCAACAAATTTATTGGGTTTTATTCTCCAAAAATAATTCACAATTATCTTTGAGAATATTGCATTCTTGCCATGGAAAAAATTGTGAATCATATTCACAACCCAAAACAACATATAATTCATGTTGTTAATTAATTACACAATGTGTATCCAATACACATAATAATTAATCAACACATATAAATTATAATTAGCTCTCTCTAATACATTATAAATCACATTTATAATATATTATGAATAATTGGATATTTCTATCCACATTATTCTTATCCACATTAATTAAATCATATTTAATTAAATTGGATAATTTCTTCACACATCAAGATGATTAAATCACATTTAATCATTATTTCTTCATTGCTTAGATCTTATGGAATTATTCTTGAACCCTTCAAGAATAATGCAATCTCTCCGCAGATACTTGGAGATAAGGACAGGGCGATTGTATTGTTCCACGTATAGTGACATGGATATTGAGATCATATCTCAAATCCAGATCGCGGGCCTCCCATAGATGCTTGATTAAATCAAGACCGTAAATCTAATTTTCTCATTGTATCTGAATCACATTCAGATCAATGTCCAATACTTGGACCAAGATCAGATCACTTCTCTACTGAGAGGAGTCACTAAAATCCAGACCTGTTTCATCACTCCCTAGGAATGGAAGCGTCATGGTTATACAACCGTTTATGATCAAATCACCCTCAGGTATTCCCAATACCTGTACATCCTGCATACTGGAAGACTCAGACTAAACCCGAAGTATCGGATCAACTTTATACTGTCTACTTCATGGTTTTATCAGTAAGTTTCTCATTCGATCATTGGGAATTGGTATCGATCATACACTTTCCAAAAGTGTATATCATACCTAGGTCTTGATCATATACTAAAAGTATATATCAGACCTACAAATTCAGTCAAGCTTCCAAAGCGAGACGACCATGCGCATGGAATTTGATTCTTCCCAATATCTCATGAGTGAGCTCATGTCTTCCGGTTCAGTAACTGAACCTGTATGATCCCTTTGAGAGATCGTATTACTCATATGCCCTTATATGCACACCAGCGCGCCGGTGTATAGACCTTGATTAGGTCATCAACCTATTGGTCTGCCAAATGTACATACTTGGACATATAGCAACACATCTGTCTCCGGTCAGAGGATGCGTGCCTATATCATGACAGCATATGATATAGGACTTTGGTTATCTCGATCTCGTTAAGTCAACTCTTTGACCTAACTAATCTGACACCTCCGAATCTCTATTCCTATGCAGAGGACCTGCATCAAGAGGTCGGTCAGATATCAGCCTTCAGAGATAGGATTGCCATCTCCTACTCAGGCTGGAGATCATCTCTTAATAATCATTTGACGGTGCTTGATGAGTCCTCAATCTAACTCTTTAGATATTCATCCATGCACCAGCCTCTATGATTCAATAGTTGAATCAACAGCTGTATGATTATTAAGATGGCCATGGTACATAACCCTAATTGTACTAAGGGACCTATTATACAAATTATTCATTCTTCATTTCAGATCAGGGAATGATATGTGCAATAACATTTATTGCATAATGGCTCGACGTGGGCTCGCATTTCCAACAATCTCCCACTAGCCCAAAGAGCCATTAATGGGCTAATCATTTAAACCCGCACTCATGTGACAATCATAGGCTATTTGAAAAATAGCTAGGTAAGCTGATCAGTCACTCTGTTCCCGCGAGACTACGCCAAGTCCTTTTACGGCACTTGCATATCCCCAGTAACAGTGTTCGCATCCAATGCGAATGTTGCATCTTATGCAACTAATACTCAATCTTGTTAGTTATAGTGTCCTTGACACTACAACTTAACAATTATCATAACCAGCATTTTCATAATCCTTATCAGAATGCCTTTATTCTTGGAGATCGCTATCTCTTAAGGTATCCACAGTTAAGACCTTTTAGATCTCTATCTATAAAGTCTTAAGCTTTTGAAGATAAGACTTTGAGATCACTATCTCAAAATTCTTGTCATCTATGAAGATTTTGTTATTACTGCAACCAAGTGTTTTATTTCCATAGTAGGATTAGTAACAGTTTACTACTCCCACTGCATGGCAGCCATCTGGCTTTTGTACACATCTAGCACACACCCGGCTTCTCAGAACTGATGCTCAAGGGCAAGTAGTTCCAGCATTCACTTCCTCAACTCTTTGAGGTGTTATCCCTTTAGATAGGTCAGTATCATATCTTAAGGGTTAAAAGCCTTTCTTGGAATTTCTATGAATAGAATATGTCCAAGGTGTACTACAAATGTGACAGTCCCATTATCCTCTTCTCTTTGCTTCTAAACAACTTCAGAACTAAGATCTGAGAGGCATCTTTGAAAATCATATTTCAAGTTATGGAACAACCAGATTATAAAACACTAATTATTATCCTTATATCATTTTTAAATGATTAGGATATCATCTACATTTAGCACGATGAACACAAAAAACACTCCCACTAAGCTTCATATGGTTCATCAAGATTTTATCTGAAATCATAACATTTATAATTTCATAAAATCTTATGATCCAACTTCAAGAAGCTTATTTGAGTCCATAGATGGATTCCTTAGCTTGCACACCTTGCTTTCCTCAACCATGAAGCCCTGGGGCTACTTCATATGAATATCCTCAAAGAGGCATTCGTAGAGGAATGCAATATTGACTTATATCTTGAAGATGCAATAGTCAAGTTGTGTAGCTAAGGTTAGCAATATTCTGACGGTTTTAAGCATGGTCACCGAAGAGCAAGTCTCATTGTAAGCAATGTCTTCTCTTCCAGTGTGTAGCTTATGGCTACGAACCGTGCTTTGAAGATCTCTACCTTCTCATCAGGTTCCCTGTCTCTTGAAGATCCATTTACACCTTTACAGGTCTTACCCATATAGGTGGATCCTCGAGGGTCCATATACAACACTTGTATATGAAGTCTACATTAGACTTTTATTGCTATCCATCTATCCATGCTATGATCTTCAGAAGCTTCATCACATGAAGTTCGATCATTGTCAGATTTCTCTAACACATGGAATCCATCCTCAAACTCATTTGAAGAGGTATTAGTGTTTCATCTTTAATTGTCCTTTTAGTTTCCAATTTCAGGAGTCTCATTATCTTCTCAAGATAAAATGAGTTCCTATACTTCATTTTCATCTTGATTCTCAAGAGTCTCAACCTCTAAGAATCACATTCTCGGAGATGAGATATTTTAAGAATCTCAAGGTCATAAAGTAGGTATCCAATACCATCCTTTATTTTCCTAATGAAGTAGCACTCTCAAGTGCTCAATTCCAGCTTACTTGCATGGAATTATATGCAGTCTCTACTACATATATACCTGGATACTAAGAGGAATTTATGCTAAAATTTCATCATTGATTGAATCATGTCACACATGATCCAATTGTATCTACCTATAACTCTTTTGAGTTAAGGTGTGTTAGGAGGATTGAGATAGAAATGATATTCATATCTCCATAAGGTATTCTTCAAATTTATCTAGTAGGTACTTGCTACCTAGATTAGATCAAATTCATTTTATCTTCCTTCAAACTTTGGTTCTAAACCAAAATTAATGAAATCTTTGAACATTTCAAAGGTTTCTTAGATGAAGAGAAGAAATCTCATATCATACATAATCATCAATAGATATCACATATCCACAATGTTCATTATAATATAGATGATCCACATACATCAATATGCATGAGATCCTGAATACCTCAGCATCTTACACCATTCCCAAAGAAGGGTGTATTGGACATTTTACTTTGAATACAATATTCATAAGTATGTAAGTTTTGAAATTTTAGACATTCTAAAGTTTCATCTCTTACTAGTCTATTGATCAAATCAATAGACAAATGTCCAAGGCTCGATGCTAGATCATTGTCAAATGATCTTCATCCTCCTATTGATCTTATAAAGGTTTTAATTTCAGTATTTAGAAATATTAATGAACCATTCATTAATTTTTCTAATTTAGTGGAGTCCACCAGATTTTAGATTACTATCTGAAATATCTCCATCATAATTCTTTATGATAGTTCTACCTCAGAATTCATGTTTATTTCCAACATTTAGAAATAAACAATGAGTGTATTCTAATATCTAGGTCATAGAGACATTCTCTAAGACTAAGGGCTCTCCCACTGAAATTAACAAGTCTATTAATCCAACAGAGATTGTTGCAACAATTGCATCAATATTCATGTGGACAACTATAAACCTTTAAGATCAAATTTTCCAGTCTTCTAAAACATATGCAACCCATTGCAAATGTCATCAGAAGATTGAGATACAATTATTTGACTTTATCTTATTCAATAAGTAAGTCAATATCAATGATTTATGTAGATTATTCTGATGCTCCATCCGAGTCCTTTTCTAAGGATTCTAGACAGACTTGATAGTCATACTATCAACACATCAACTTATTACAATATTGGCATTCATCCAACTCTTTGGATGTCATATGGAAGTCACAGAAGTCCAGTCAACTCTTTGACTTTCCTTCTTTCTTGGGTCCAACCCATGCTTCCATTGCGCTCCCTTTATCTATAAGCAACCATTGCTCAAGACATAGGATCTCTTATTTTAAATTCAAAAAATTCAAAGTAAGAGTTTTTCAACATTTATACATGCTTCATTAAATTCATATAATATGAATATTATGAAACTTCATGAATGACTACAATATAGACAGTAGAATAATGACACTCATCATCTACATCCATCTAAACTCATAAAACATAGGTTCAGGTAGGTACTCAAACAATTTGAATACATCATCTCTTTATAGAGCTACCATTCTACATGATGCAGAGAACCGTGTCATCCATGATTAAATGTAAAGAGCACATATGTATGTCAGAAAATCTTCATTGATTTTATAAGGATTATATGACAATTATGATCATCATCAACATGTCACTTCCAAAGTACATTTGATGATACCAAGACTATAGAGACATACAAACCCTAGGGTTGTAGTCCTATCATCTATTTAATTGTCATTCCTTATTATTATGAGGAAACTTGCATATTGCAACCACATACATTATGTGTTCATTTGCAAGTACAACATCTGGATTATGAGTCCAATCCAAGATATTTTACTGGTTATTATTGAGTATATCATTGAGTGGGTTTTAATGAAGGATTATCTAAAATAAGAAATTTGCATAAATATATAAATATATATATTTTACTTTGATTTAGGATTTTTATATCAAAGTTGTCTTGCCTTGTCAACATTGAAAGTTCATTCCCTTAATCACTTTCAATGTAAGAGATATACTTACCATTATATCTCAACAAGATCTGGGATCTCCTTCCTTATCTTTGTTACATCCCAATAATATGAGAATCTGCAACTCGGATAAAAAGAAGCGGGAACACATTCCGCTTTGCAAGTCCAACTTGCATTTCCCAATTTGGTCTTTAACACCCGAGCCCACCACCCCTAAGGCGATGTTGACCCGTCGTTAATTGAATCAACCGTCAACAGGAATAGTACTCGCTATACGCAATCCAATATCGCCCCAATAATATGAGGATCCGATATTGGGGTCACTACGTATACGGCCTTACTCTTTCGAGAAGCAAAGAGCCCGATCCAGATGCGCTTGCATATAGGAGCTGTCACTTCGGACAGGCGTCTCCTACATACAATCCCTGGCGACGGAACCCTTCGCCTTGTCGGGAGACCATGGATGTTACTTATGTGATCCTCCATATCATATTCAAATTTTAATTAATTATCGTGAATCACATTCACATAATTAATTCTTCCAAGGGAATTATTAGCTCTAATTATATTAGAGTATTTCAATTGGACATAATCAATTTAATCATATTAAATTAATTATCAATCCAATTCAATCAATCAAACTTGATTATTTTACTTGAATACATATATGGTAATATCTCAAAATACGTATTAATTCGAATTTTAATAATTAGAAAAATACATCTTAATCCCTCGGACATTATCCCGGCCCTACCCGCTGTCATGGCCAGTACCGACGAGAGTGGGACGGACCACATACGTTGCAACCCGCAACCCCAATGCTCTCTGACTAGGCACCATATCCGCCTCGGGAAAGGATAATGTCAAATTGATTAATTTGTACTTGAGATGATCATCGGTTCTTCAACTGAAATTGTACCATATAGTAATAATCAAAACATTTTTGATTATAAGGAAACTTGCTAGACAAATTTCCAAATCCTATTCAAGCATCAAGTTTGAAAGATTATGGTTTCCAATTATGATTCAGATCACATCTTAATCAATTATTAGTTAAGGCAATGTCATTTAAGGGAATAATTATCATTAAATATTTCACAAATATTTATGCACAATTATCCTAGGAAATTAAACAATTTAATTTCACTAAATGATTAAATGACAATCACCAATCAAACATTAAGTTTGATGAATGTGTTTCCAATTAAGACTTAGATCAAATCTAATCAATTAATTGGATGAGGCCAAGTCAATTATGTAAATAATCATCTTCAAATATTTCACAAATATTTTTCATGATTATTTCACGAAATTAACAATTAATTTCACTAATTGACAATCACTTGGTTCTTGATTAGGACTGTAATTTCAGCATTGACCCCTTCTTACTAAAATTAGCATATCTCAATCATATTAAATCCAAATTAGACAAAATCAATTTTTATAGATTGCTAATTTGATTTAGGACAGAACCCAAGTGATGTTACACGCATTACGAGGCAATTCTAAACAGTAATTAACATTTTAATCACGTTCAGATCTACAGTTCCCGCAACAGTGCATACATGTTCATTAAAACAACCATATCTAGAGCATACGAAATCCGATTTACGTAAACTCAGATCCTATGGTTTCCTTATTTAATGGGGAACAAAAATCAAGTATTAAATTCGTGTTTAAACAATTTAAACAGTACCGAATTTATTTACTAAACAGATCTGCGAAATCAAATGCGATGAAAACTTTCGCGACCTAAACGAACCCAAGTCGTCCTCGGGTTTTCGAATCATATTCGAAACCGTCGACCTAAGGCTCTGATACCACTTGAAGGATATTGAATTTATCCTCAAGCGCATCACGGAAGCGTGATCGTCGTATCGGATACGACGAAGAACGACTAGTCGCACTAGTTGTTCGGTGCAGCGGAATTTAAAAAGTTTTTATTCGATGAAACCACATGATCCGAGAACCATTCTCAGATCGTTTCATCTATAACCACAACAAGTATAATGCAATACCTCTTGAAGCGTGGTTGATCAAGTCTCTAAAGAAAGAGACCTCCTGTCTCAAGTCCGATCGTCGGCGAGACCGCTTGCGAGCGCGGGGATGAACCGCGTTGTCCTCGCAATCCAAGAAGATGATCCAAGCATGGTTGCTCCTGATCTCGTCGCACGAGATCAAACGTCTCCTTCGTGAGAGGAACTCTCCAAGAAGACGGAGAACCGAAGAACGTCGAAGCGGCGGCGCGGTGGCGAAGGCGACGACGGTTCTCTCCTCTAGGGTTTGGTGGTCGGCCACCAATTAGAGGGAGAGAGGGCTGACGTGTGTAGAGAAGAAAGAGAGAGAGAGAGAGAGAGCTCCAATATTTCAAGTCCCTAGAGAGCATAGTATGCCTCTCTATTTATAGGGTTTTTGGGATCCATGGATCTCAATCCATGGGACACATAAAATCAATGGGTGAGATTGATTTGTGTCAATCCAATGGCCAAGATTGTTGTTGTCAAAAGCAACAAATTTAGGTTAAAATATATTTGAAAAAATCAAATATAATTTAGTCCTAAATCAACCCAACAAATAAGGAGAGAATGTGCATGAAGATTTCATCTCCATGCACCTTCCATGTTGGACAGCCACCCATTCCATATAGGAGTGGTGTGCCGCCCACTATGGGAGTCCAAGGAGGCAATCTCATGGATTCCCATGAGATTGCATATCTTCTTGATTTTCTCTCTTATTTATTTGCAACAAATTTATTGGGTTTTATTCTCCAAAAATAATTCACAATTATCTTTGAGAATATTGCATTTTTGCCATGGAAAAAATTGTGAATCATATTCACAACCCAAAACAACATATAATTCATATTGTTAATTAATTACACAATGTGTATCCAATACACATAATAATTAATCAACACATATAAATTATAATTAGCTCTCTCTAATACATTATAAATCACATTTATAATATATTATGAATAATTGGATATTTCTATCCACATTATTCTTATCCACATTAATTAAATCATATTTAATTAAATTGGATAATTTCTTCACACATCAAGATGATTAAATCACATTTAATCATTATTTCTTCATTGCTTAGATCTTATGGAATTATTCTTGAACCCTTCAAGAATAATGCAATCTCTCCGCAGATACTTGGAGATAAGGACAGGGCGATTGTATTGTTCCACGTATAGTGACATGGATATTGAGATCATATCTCAAATCCAGATCGCGGGCCTCCCATAGATGCTTGATTAAATCAAGACCGTAAATCTAATCTTCTCATTGTATCTGAATCACATTCAGATCAATGTCCTATACTTGGACCAAGATCAGATCACTTCTCTACTGAGAGGAGTCACTAAAATCCAGACCCGTTTCATCACTCCCTAGGAATGGAAGCGTCATGGTTATACAACCGTTTATGATCAAATCACCCTCAGGTATTCCCAATACCTGTACATCCTGCATACTGGAAGACTCAGACTAAACCCGAAGTATCGGATCAACTTTATACTGTCTACTTCATGGTTTTATCAGTAAGTTTCTCATTCGATCATTGGGAATTGGTATCGATCATACACTTTCCAAAAGTGTATATCATACCTAGGTCTTGATCATATACTAAAAGTATATATCAGACCTACAAATTCAGTCAAGCTTCCAAAGCGAGACGACCATGCGCATGGAATTTGATTCTTCCCAATATCTCATGAGTGAGCTCATGTCTTCCGGTTCAGTAACTGAACCTGTATGATCCCTTTGAGAGATCGTATTACTCATATGCCCTTATATGCACACCAGCGCCGGTGTATAGACCTTGATTAGGTCATCAACCTATTGGTCTGCCAAATGTACATACTTGGACATATAGCAACACATCTGTCTCCGGTCAGAGGATGCGTGCCTATATCATGACAGCATATGATATAGGACTTTGGTTATCTCGATCTCGTTAAGTCAACTCTTTGACCTAACTAATCTGACACCTCCGAATCTCTATTCCTATGCAGAGGACCTGCATCAAGAGGTCGGTCAGATATCAGCCTTCAGAGATAGGATTGCCATCTCCTACTCAGGCTGGAGATCATCTCTTAATAATCATTTGACGGTGCTTGATGAGTCCTCAATCTAACTCTTTAGATATTCATCCAAGCACCAGCCTCTATGATTCAATAGTAGAATCAACAGCTGTATGATTATTAAGATGGCCATGGTACATAACCCTAATTGTACTAAGGGACCTATTATACAAATTATTCATTCTTCATTTCAGATCAGGGAATGATATGTGCAATAACATTTATTGCATAATGGCTCGCCGTGGGCTCGCATTTCCAACACCAACATGGCTTCTGCATTTGGCAAACTGCTCTTGAACCTATCATCTAAACCAATGTCTTGTGTCTCAGGTCTTCTTAAGTCGTCCATTAATTCAAATAACTCGTGATTAACATTATTCAAGGATTGTGTAGTGGCTCCTACACCTACATCCATATCATCATCCATTCGCAAATGATCTATAACCTCTCCATTTTCAGTCCAAATGGAGTAATGCAACCAAAATCCGTTGAGTATGAGGTGGTTATAAACTTCCTCTCTAACATTACATTTAATATTTTTACACCTCACACATGGACAATAAATCTTAAAACCACCAAATTTCTTATTAACACTTTCTAATTGAAATGCCTAGTCCAAGAACATGATCACTGCTCTCTTATATCGCTGAAAATCATCGTATCTCTTATCCATCCATGTTTTATCCATTTCGCTGCACAATCAGAATAATAATCACCATGATGTTTTAGTTATATGGGGACAAGTTAGATGTGGGGCAAACGAGTTATATGAAGACAAGATATATGGAAAAAGTTATATGGAACAACAAGTTACATGGATAAGTTAAACACAACAAGAAAAGAACATATATATGGAGTCAAGTTAAACATTGGGCAAAATGGAAAAAAAATGGAGAGAAATAAACATGCCATACATCTTTCCTATCTTTATCTTATAGATATGAAGAAAAACAACCATACAAACTTCAATGAGAAAAATGGAGAATAATAAACACAAAGGAGTGTTAATAATCACCAGAAACGTAGATGGAGGAGGCCGACAAGTACGAGAGGCTACGGGGTGGCGCAGGGGATGACGGGCGGTGGAGGGCGACGGGGAGGTCGAATAAGGTGAAATGGGAAAGTGCGTAGGTCGAAGGGGTTTTTTTCGATCTGACCATCGGGGACAATCGTTTTGACCGTTCCCAATGGTTGTGTCTAACTGAAAATAGTCACGCCACAACAATTGGGATAGTCGCGACCGGGTCGAGGGGACAGTCCTTAGGGATCGTCCCCTTTGGTGAGGGCATAGGGGACGGTCACTAATGACCGTCCCCTTTGGCCCCCTATGTCGATCGCGACACCAACAGAAGTGCAATGGGGAGGTTAGAACCATCCCCAAAGGATCCTCCCAAGGGGTGAAATAGACCAGTGACATGGTGAGGGCATAGGGAATGGTCACTATCGACCGTCCCCTCTGATCCACATCCCTAGCCCGATCGCGACGTCAACAGAAACACAATGGGGATGGTCAGAACCACCCCCAAATGCTCCTCCCGGGGGGCGAAATAGACCAGTGACTTGGTGAGGGCAGAAGGGATGGTCACTAACGACCGTCCCCTCTGGTCCACCACCCATGTCCCAAGCCCGATCGCGACGCCAACAGAAGCACAATGGGGGCGGTCAGAACTGTCTCCAAAGGCTCCTCCCGGGAGGTGAAATGGACCAGTGACTTGGTGAGGGTAGAGGGGACGGTCACCAACGACCGTCCCCTCTGGTCCACCACTCATGTCCCAAGGCTGATCGCGACGCCAACAGAAGCACAATGCGGACGGTCAGAATCGTCCCCAAAGTCTCCTCCTAGGGGGTGAAATAGACCAGCGACTTGGTGAGGGTAGAGGGGACGTTCACTAACGATCGTCCCCTCTGGTCCGCCACCCATGTCCTAAGGCCGATTGTGACGTCAACAGAAGCGCAATGGGGACAGGCAGAACCGTCCCCAAAGGCTCCTCTCGGGGGGCAAAATGGAGCAGTGACTTGGTGATGGCAGAGGGGACGGTCACTAACAACCGTCCCTATTACTTCATTATAAAAGGAGACGATGTCCCGCAGACCGTTTCCCAATATATGGGTATTGGAGACGGTTGCCGTTTGACCGTCCCCGAAAACTATCAATAGGGACGGTCGTCGTGGAACCGTCGCTAGTTGTCGTCCCGAAAATCTTAAATTCTTGTATTGGATATCCATTTTGCAGAAATACCCTCATGGATTTTTGTATTTATATTAACCCAATAAATTTAAATATATGTTGTATATTTCAGGGAAAATTGCAAACGTGCCCCTGACTTTAATTGCAAATATGCCCTTCCCGGTTCATATATGTTTTGTGCTTGAATTTAATTTATTAAAAATAGCGCCCATGCTCCAAAAATTATGAAAAAATTGGGATAGATGCCTGCTAGTATTTATTTTCATGCCTTATTTTTATTTTGGTATTTTAGGTATTTTATCCATTTATTAAAAATCAAAACGATCAAATTTTGTCCCTATTTAACTTAGAAAATATTCAAAAATAGAAAAATATTTTAACAAAATCCTAGAAAAATATGTTGTTTATTTAAATATTTATTAACTCCATATCAAAACCCCATAAAATAGAAAAAAGGAAAAAAAATAAAAGCTCCAAAATCCAACAAAAATTATTATAAATCACCAAAAAACTCAAAAATATTTATTTTTTCCTAAATTTTCTTTATTTGATTATCTATCTATTAAAATTTATTTGAGGATTTTTGGATTTTATTTGTTATTTGTAATCTTCAATTTAATTCGAGCTATTGAATTAATCTCCAATTTGGGATGATTTTGATGATAAAAATACATAAAAATATAAAAATTCCATAAAAATCATAAACAAATAGAAAATATATAAAACCAAAAAATGTTTGTTTCCTGTATTTTAATTATTTTAGTAGTATTTATAATTTTATTATTTTATATTGTATATATAACGTTGTATATTCTTATATTAATTATTTAAAAGAAAAAGAAATTTAAAAATCAGAAAATATAAAAAGGAAATAAAAATCATAAAATTAAAAACAATATAAGATTAAAATACAAAAATATATAAAATTAAAAACCCACAAAAACAATAAATGGACAAGAGAAAGAATAAAATTTGAGCTTTATTGCCCAATCTATTGTTTGCTTCCTGAGTTCGACCTCTACACATGCTTGTAAACTATACACCTTTGTTGTATAGTTATAATAAATTTTAACTTCATATTTTTTCTATTCATTGATTAATTGATATAGTGAGTTAGTAATTGATTGATTACGGTTTCTTGAGCGGTTGTAGTATTGATTGCGGTCTCGCCTTGTGAGACCGTACGACCCTTGAAGAACCCTTAGTCATCAACCTGAAACACACAAAAACCCTAAGTTTATTCATCAATAAACAATCATTTGTGCCCTATTTTATTTTGCATTATATACACCTCAAATAATAAAATCCTCGACATCAAACTTGTACGTTAAAATACAAGGAAAATATTAATAAATTCATTTATTAATTATTATCTATTTAATAAGGGATTTATTCCCCGGAATTCTCTTTTGGTCCATAGAGCCCTACATTTGTTGACTTCCAGCCAATTGTATGCCCTTTGCCTCTAACTTCTGTTAGAGGTCACGAGACCACCACCTTCTCCATTCCCAATCCCTTCCTCCACGCCTCCTTCCTTCACGAGACCACCACTACTTTGCTCCTCCCTCATCCTTCTTCTACACCCTACACCTACCACATTTCTTCCTCACGCAATCTCATGCCCCCTTTCTCTAAGAGTCTTCTCTATAAATAAACCTCCCATTCGAAATTTTTGGTTTTGATCCCTTCTTGCCCTCGTAACCCCAATAGGTCTCCAAAATTGAACTCCTTAGTGGAGGCTTTGAGTTCTTCTCCCTTGTCGACGTGGATAAGTGTTGGAGCTCCTCTGGTGAGCCTTCTCTGCTCCTTAGGTTAGGTTGAGTGTTAGTTAGGTTCTTCCTTCATTTTTTTATTCTTGCATTGTAGTTTGATCTTTAGTTCTCACATTTAGGCTCTAGTTTAGGGGTAATTTTAATTTATTCGATTGTTGGAGATTCCTGCTTCAGCTCAAAATCTCTGTGAATAACTTGTGATCGACCTGCCATATCACCTCACTCTCGTTCCTCCTCTATTTCTCCATCTTTTTCCCAACTTTCCCCCTTGATCCTGCATAGATCAAGCTCAATCAGAGCTCCCTCCGTCATCCATCACCAGAGCTCACCCAACCATTCTGCGGTACTTCTAGCTTCAACATAGGGTCAAAAGAGACCCTTTTGTGCCTCTTTCTCTTTTGTGCATGAGAAGCAGCTTGGAAGCTACCTGAAGTGAGGATTCGTATCTCATCTTCTACCTCCAGGTGCCCCTGAGCTCCAAGCCCCTATCGAAGGGACCATATCTATTTAAGACCCCATGCAGACGCGCTCGACTTTCTGGAAGCTAAGGAGCTCGTAAGAGAAGAGAATCGATGCCAGAGATACGAGATACGACCGATCGAAGCGTTGACAGGGACTTGTTCTTTCCGCATGCCTCCATTGATGTTGGTAGATCATAGCCATGACCCATATCTAATCTGGCTAGTCCACTTGAGGTGAAATGAAGCATCGCCCCGACCGTCAGAACAGGTTAAGTGGGCTAACATGGTGCAAGGAATGTTTCTTGATCGCTCCTATTTGTGGGTAATTTACGCAAGCCCTCCCTCTTCCATTTTTGAAGTTTTCAAGTACACCTGTAAATATTTAGTAATGTTTAAATATTTCTATAAATATTTCAAGTGGACCCTTCAACTCCATTCTATTTACAAATAGGCCCTCTACCGGTTCACCTCACATTTTTACCCATGTGTGGTGCTGGAAATTTTGCATTTAAGCCCTTACTGCTTTATATTTTTATTTTTAGTCCTTAAATTTGTAAATTTAGAGTAATATTTCTGGTAATATTGCATGTAGGACCCTATTTTTATTAATTTACATGTATACCCCTACTAGGAGCATATAAAATTTGAATATAAGTGGTTAAATTATTTGTGTGCACCTAGTCTTTTTTATGTGTGTTATGAAATGCATTTAAACTTTATTTAAATTGTAAATAGGTCCCTATCAGATCTAGAAATTTATTTTATGTATATTTATTAGAAAACTAACTTTTTATTTCTAAATATGGAAGGAAAATTATTTTAGATCATTGCAACATAGATTTATCACATATATTTTCGCGGAAATTTTAAGTTATTTTCCTATTTATAACAAATCAAAAACACACATTTTATTCCTTGTTTGCTTATTAAAATCCAAAAAACTTACGAAATAATTTTTAAAAATTCCAAAAAATAGAAAATGTATATTATTATATATTCTACCATCAGACCAAAATCATTAAAAATATAAAAAGAAAATTTAAAAATATAAAATATTATAAAATTAGTAAAACAATTTAATAAAAACCCAAAAATATTATTTTCATTTATATTTTTTCTTTATTAGATACTTATGAATAGTTTTTGGGAAAATTTGAGACCATTATCTATAATAAAACACTTGGATTATTTATTTTATCACTATTTGGTACATTTTAGTACATTAAAAATTAGCAAAAAATCTATAAAAATACTAAAAATGGAGAAAATATTAAAGAGATAAAAAACATTTATTTTCTGAATTTTAAGTGTATCTATATCTATTTAAAATTATAAAACCCTATGCTTACTATATGCACTTTATAACACTTATGTGCTACATATTATTACTACTTATAAAGATATATAATATTTTAAACTTCCAAAAAAATGATTGTTCCTTTATATATATACTATATACCTTATATATCTATTATAATATCTATAATATTATTCCTACTATTATTACATATAAATATATATTATATCAAAAAATCAAAAAAAAATTAAAAATTTCAAAAAAAAATAAAAAATAAAAAATAATATATATATAATTAAAAATCCATTAGAATTATATATACTTAAAAACCGATAAAAATTAGAAAAGTAGAAAATACAAAAATAATATTAGTAGTTATTATTAATTAATAATAATACCTATCCTCAGTTTGATCTCAGTGGTTTTACCCCTACCCTTGCTGATTATACACATACATTGTAGGGTATAATAAATTTCACTGTACACACTTAGATTTTATTTCATATATTGTGGGTTGATTGTTGATATGTGTTGACTGAGATACATGCCGAGAGCCAAGAGAGGATTGATACATCAATTGTCTGATCTGACTTGTCGGACACCACATGCTCCTTCAAGGCTGAATGTTAGGCACCTCTACTCAATCCTCAGTGATCAAACACCCCTTAATGTTATCCCAAAGAAGTCAGGAATTTAGACAGTTACCGATGAGGATGAAGTGGATATTGTGACACGAGTACCCATGTCATGGCGTGTTTATGTGGATTAAAGACACTTGAATGCAACAATGGTGAATGATAATTTTCCCCTACCATTTATTGATTATATCTTAGAGAGGTTGGTGGAAAACGAATTCTTCTATTTTCTAAACGGGTTCTTGGGCTACAACCAAGTAGCAATTCCTTCTAAGAACCAGGAGAAGGCCATGTTCACTTGCCCCATTGGTACTTATGCTTTTAGGGGCATGCATTTTAGGTTATGCAATGCTCATGGTACATTTCAAAGGTGCGTGATTGTTGTATTCGTCGAGATGGTCGATGAATTCTTGGAAGTCTTCATGGATGACTTCTCGGTACACGGTGATTTCTTCGATTCATGCCTTAGGAATTTGGATCGAATCCTCAAAGGATGTTCTAAGATGAATCTGGTGCTCTCTTAGGAGAAGAGTCACTTCGTGTTGATCGAGGGCATTGTGTTGGGAAATGTTAACTCCAATAGAGGAATGGAATTGACCGTACCAAGGTGGATACGATCAGAGGACTCCAACCACCAACTAACATAAGACCGAGAATGTTAGATTTTGCAAGAGATTCATAAAAGATTTTTCAAAGATAATCTGATCACTAACTGAGCTTTTAGGTAAGGACACTGAGTTTATCATCGATCACAAGTATATTGATGACTTTAAGAAGTTGAACGGAATAATTATGGATGCCCCGATCCTACAAACCCCAGATTGGTCTCTTCCTTTTGAGATCATGATGTACACCTCAGATTTTACTGTTGGGGTTGTGTTAGGACAAAGAAGGGATGGTGTACCATTCATTACACACTACGCAAGCAAAGTGTTTGACCCTTCTCAGTGTAAATACACGTTTATGGAAAAATATATGCTTGCAGTAGTGTTCTCCTTGGATAAGTTTAGATCACATCTCATTGGATCCAAGGTTATTTTGTTCACATACCATTCATCGCTAGGGTGCCTCATGGAAAAGAATGACTTGAAGGCACATATTATTTGGTGGATTTTACTTCTTTTTGAGTTTCACTTGGACATTAAAGATAGACTTTGAGTAAATAATGTAGTAGATGGCCACCTCTCTCATCCCAAAATTATTGATGCTTTTAATGATACACCTATCCGAGACTCCTTCCCTGATGAGTTGATTTTTCTTATTGACTCACTCTCATGGTACGCCAATATAGTGAAATATCTTGTCTCCAATAAAGTTTCTGAAGATTGGCCCAAGAGCAGCATAGATAAACTAAAGTCGGAATTGAGACATTCCCATGGGTAGGATTCGATCCTTTTTTAGGGATCAGATTGTGTATGGATGAGGTGTATTCCTCAAGAGGAATGCCAGAGTGTCCTTACATACTGTCATACTTTGGAAGTAGGCGGACACCACTCCAGGAAGAGGATCACGTGGAAGGTACACAGTGTCGTTTATACTGTCTGACTTTGTTCTGCGTCGCTCTCACCTTTGTAAAGTCATGCCTAGTATGCCAACAAATGGGAGGAATCATTGGTTCCAAAGATGAGATGTCGATAAATCTTGTCATCATTTGTAATTTTTTTGATGCTTGGGGCATCGACTTCATGGTCATATTCCTAGTTAGCCACGGATTTGAGTACATCCTTCTCGTGGTGGATTATTTGTCCAGGTGGGTGGATGATATCCCAACCCGAGCTGCAAACAGTAGAACTATCTATAAGTTTGTGAGAGAGCGTATTATTTTTAGGTTCGGATCCCCAAAGTGTTGATATTAGATGAGGGTAGCCATTTTGTAAACATAGAAGTGAAAAAACTTGTGAAGGATGTGTCACAGAGGTGTTGAATAGGGGGGTTAAGATCAGATTGCAGATGCTTGCCTGGCTAGATAGGAAGGAATGGTCCCAACTCTTGGACTATGTCCTTTGAGCTTACAAGACGTCTTACAAGACACCATTAGGAATCTCCCTGTTTAGGGTGGTATTCGAAAAGCCATGTCATTTGCCTACAGAATTAGTGTACAAATTAAAATGAGAAATCGAGAAGGTCAACTAGAACACAAACCTAGGGAAAATAGAGAGAGATGGATCTGAATGAACTTGTGGAAATCAGATTGCGAGCATACAACAATTTGGTGTACAAGGATAGGGTTAAGCATTGGCATGATAGATTTATCTAACGAAAAACCTTCGTTCATAGAAAAAGGTATGCTTATTCAATGCAAGGCTGTAGATTTTCCAAGGGAAGATCAAGTACAAGTATATGTGCATGTATTTAGTCCATGTTGTACTGACAACGAATGTGTTGAGATCTCAGATCTTACAGATTAAGCATAGACATTCATGGTGAATGGACAATTGTTGAAGCTCTTTGTCAAACCGAATGAACAGTTAGTCTGTGCGGAGGAGATTGTATTTATGCATGGGACATATTCAGAAGACACACACCTAGTCGTGCTCTAGACTTCACGTGCATCGAGTCTTCCCATGACCCCTAATTGACCGAATTAATCCACAATGTCTGCACCCGCACCAACGACATCGCAAAGATTCACGATCACTTTCCCTGTTATAATTCTCCAAATCTCATTGGACCCCGACTTCTGTACTTCCATACTTAAGATAACTAGAGCCAAAGTATAGGGAGGATGATGCCCATTGTGTATTCTCCACTTCTACATATTCGTTTTCTCTTGCCCTCGATCGTCTCATTTTTGTCGTCTTCTATACTTAGGCCATCAAAGCCCAATTCATAGGGGGCGGTCAACTTCTATACTCATATTCTTTGCACCACTATATGCTTAGTCTGAATTATATCTTCTTTATCTACATGCTCTAAGGACATAACATGAGCTAAGTATAGGGGGTGTCATATATATTGTATACATACTTTATCCATAAATTGTACTTTTGTGTACTTTATGCATATAATATTCAATAAATATGAGATGAATAACCACTTGTAAATTTTATTAAAAAAATAAAATATGTAAAATACGTGTAAAATATGTATAACTATTATAAAATAAAAATGTTTGTTTTATAAATATTGTATAATATGTATATTATATACCTGGTGTAAATTTGTAAAATCTGTATTAATAATACTTTGGTGTAAACTATTGTAAATTTATGTAAAATTATGTGTATATTAAAAATATCATCGTGCATTTGCATTGCATTCTACATATCATGCATATGCACAAATGGAAAGTCCTTGGGTTCTAAACCGAGTCATGAGTAAAAACCGAGCGTGGACTTGACTTGACTGGCCTTAATTCGCTTAATTTTTCAAAGAAACTTCACTGAGAAGTATGATATTAGAAACTTTAGGTCATGGACTTAATTCTTAGAGTTCCTACAAGATAATGTCTATACTTTGACTCTTAGTGTCTAATCCGGTTACCTCATTATGAGTAGACTCTTGGATAGGGAACTGATATGTACTCTACACCGCACACTTAGCTCAACTTAGAATAGGTGTTGAAATACCATGCGACTTTTTCTTTAGTAGCATGGACATCTAAAGATTGGAGTAACGAGTTGAAATAAAGCTTTTGATGAGGGATGGACTTCTAGCATAATTTTTCCATGACACCAAAACATGAGTGGAACAAAAGATTCTATATATGTTGGGGCACAAAAAGATCAATGAAGAGAAACCACAATTCATATAAAAAAGAAGCCAACTCCAAAAGTACATCATTAACGATAATGGTCCAAGCTTCAGATATCCTGCAGATCTTGGTGGAGACTTGGTTTTAAACTAGTCAAGCTCCACAAGAGACGTGACTACACTGGTCAGTTCTTTTCCTCTTCTTCTAGACTTCTTCTCCCTATTCGTAGTGAACTGGCATGTACCTAAACTTAGAAGGAAATGCCCGACTTCTCGGGGATGAATTACTGGAAAATGAGATTATGTGGTAGTTCGACATGTTGGATGGAAAGGTCCATACAAAAGATAATTATTCAATGTTCATGTGGGATGCTTTTGGGAGGGGGTTGATCTAAGATGACTTCTAAGTTGGACCAGGATGATGACTTGTACAACTTGGAGACTATAGTCTTTCAAACCCTAATTCTTATAAGGAGTTCGACCACATTATTAATCCAAAGGCCGAGTCGAGATCCATTTTCACCTTTTGTTCATGACCTTGGTATGGAACATAATCTCATTTCACTTATGCATTCATTTTAGTTGCTCGGGGTCGAGCATGGTTTAAGTATAGGGGGTTGACAAATATGGGATTCACCACTTTAAAAGCTGAATATAGAGATTTGTTCTCAAGTAATTAATTACATTTAATCATTTACATTGCATATTTATCAATCATGCATGTGTAAATAATATCCCTATTTTAGCATTCATAATTGCATTAATAAGAAGCTAGAATTTGTGCCTAAATAATCGCATATATAATAACTAACTTCCCCTATTTTTCTTTATTTTTCACTAACTCCTAATGCAATAAATCAACTTCTTTGTGTACATAGTACTAATATTAATAAAGGAAAAATAGTAGACAAATACTAACATGTATAGTTGACAAATAAAACCAAACCCTAGTTTTGAAACAAAAAGCCGCAAATGTAAATATCTCTCACATACAGTTTCCTATGAACCTCTAATAATGTACGCTGAATTATACACAAAACAAGACCAAATTAAAAAGAATCCGACTTCATATACGAAACTTGGGTTTTGGGTCCTCGTTGTATATTATATATATTGTCTGGTTTTGACCTTATCATTTTATGTAGAAAATTAATTCTTTTTAATTTATTTCTTTTCCATCTATTTCCTTTGATTTATATTTTAATAAAGTGGTAAAAATACAAATAAAAAATTAATCAAAAATTAAATAAAATGAATCATTGTGCATATATGGGTTGTACATAAGTCCATTTCTGATCTATCTTTATTTTTGAAATTACTAAAAATATAAAAAATAGATTGATATGTAAACATTTCTTTTATATTTTATACGATTTTATTTGAACTTTACCTTATTTAGAAATCATAAAAAAATAGAAAAATAAAAAAGCGGATATCCTATGTACATAGAAGACCACCAAAAATACATTTTGTACAGATGACTTATTTTGATTTTGGTTCTTTCAATAAGATTTTAGATCTCGTCGAGACAAATAACTTCCTTTAAGATCACTTTTTGATTTGACATTATTTGCTATTTATTTTGACTTTTCTTTTATTTTAATTTCTAATTTTTGTGGGAACAACATGTGGCCATTCCTGGAGTTGCCACGTGTTTCCCAATTAACCCCTCCTAGTTGCATCCTTTGTGGACCGTTTGGATGAGGCTCCCCTTCATCCAACGACCCATATTACATCTCCTTTTTATTGTTTTATTTTGTTTTGTTTTATTCATGCCACGTGTCCACTCCTCGGCCCTTTGATCATGATCTAATCGAAAGGTCGATACCCCTTTCCCTCTCCTATGCCTTTTCTGTCCATAGCTGAACTCTAATCGCCTTCCGCCTCCTTCTCTCTACTACACCACCTCATCTCTCTCTTTCCCATGATCATATCATCATGTCGACCTCACCTTTAATCTGCCCCTTCCTCCACAGTCCATGACTGAGCCTCGTCACCTCCCCCTCTCCTCCATGTTGTCCCACACCTCCTCTCTTCTCACATAACCCTAACCGTCTATCCTCAAAGTCCTGGACACTGTCCCCATAGCCGATCATCCGTCATTGTCTGGAAGAGACTCGAGTTCCATCTCTAACTATGGTGACAACAACTTGGACCCTAATTTGAGCAAATATTGGTGCTTCCAGACGAGATCCAAGGTGACCCCCGGTGACCTTGTTGTGAGCTCTTCAAGCTCGTCCATCTCCGACTTAGCCGTGATATTGAGCAATAATCAAGGAGCTCCAGTGAGCTTCCCAAACTCCAACCATCCACCCATCCATCTGTAGGTATCCATACCTTCTTCTTTCTTTTTCTTCTTTGTTATTTCTTTATTGTTGTTCATCGATTTTGGTTCTTCTATGCTACTATATTTTTCTCCTAACATTTGCTTCTTTATCATCATTTTGGAATGAAACCATTACCGACTCCATCTCATCTCTTGTGTGAACTGAATCACACCCAATTCTTAGGTGACATGATCTGTAACCCATCAAGATCGATAGGCCTAGCCTATGTTCGCTGCAACCTTTTCCGTACTCAATATTCGTTATTACGTAGATCTGAAGGATTCATATCATCCATTCCATTTCACTCCCATAGCCAAATATCGGATCGAGCTACCACCCTCTCTTGATCTACGAGAGACTTCCACGCTCATCTTCCTCAAGAACATCAACCTTACTCTCGAAGGTGCATAAACCCTCCAGTGTGGATCTCTCAGCATCATTGCTGCAGTTGTGTCGACTTCAAACCCGATCGGATGTCGCCTGTATCATCACTTGAACACAGCGACATTGAACCAACAAGCAACAATGGCCCCTCTAACTTCCATCTCTTCGATCGTGCTCCTTCGACCACCATGCTATGACAGTTGCTCAACCAACCACCATGTTGTAACCTCTTGTGCATCGCAAGCCCTCCTCTGGAGGATTCTCAGTTATGTGTCGACTAAGAACCCTCCTCTACGTCGTATTCCAACTCTCCACCATGGCCTTGGGACCCCATCAACAACAGTAAACTCCACTCCTCTTGGGGTTGTCACAGGCACCCCCATCTCCTCCTCACCTACACATTCGTGATGCAACAAAGATCTCTCTCTCCAACCCTTTCGATCTGAATGGAGAAGAGGGGTAGGGTCGCACGTGTAGGGTTGGATCTGATTTAAGTTGTTCTGACCCAAGCCCATTTAAATATATGGGTTAATGGGTCGGGCCTAGGCCCATTTTATTTCGAATCCTTGGCCCAAGCCCAAATCTGACCCAAATAAAATGGGTTGGGTTCGGGTCGGGCTGGCTCAATTTAACACCTATGTACACCAATATCATGTGTTATGTTCTTGAATTTATCTGGTTGTCTCTTATGCATGTGTGCATGTTTAAAACTTTAAGTGTGCCAATTAATTCATGATTCTGACATTAGTTGTATGTTGGAAACAGAAATGTGGTAAAAAAATATGGTGACTTAAACCACCATTCAGTTCACCATTACATACTCTATTGTAGATGTGGGCACTGATAAATCCGTGATTCTTCATACTAAAATATGAAAATAGAGCTTCATTCCCGAGTAATTAGTTGCATTTCATCATTTATTTTGCATTTTATCATTCATGCACTTAGAATTAATATATGCATTTTAACACACATAATAGCATTAATAATCATATTCACATTTCCGCCTAATTTCATGCATTTTTAACTAATTCATGCTAAGTCCTATTGACCTCAAACCACCTTCATTGTGCAGATATTACTAACAAGATTAAAGAAAAATTACAAAAAAATGACTAACTCAAATAATTGGCTCGTGAGACTAAACCTAAATTCTAGAATAGATAGACTAAAATGTGTATATCTTCCTTATAAAGTATCTGATTTAAGTCAATCACTTTTAAAATAACACATGTTAAAAGATCTTCAAAACAAGACCAATTTCATAAAAATCAGAGCTCATATGTGAAACTTGGGTTTTGAGCCTCTTTTGCACATTTTGTGTTTTACTAGATTTTGACCTATTATTTCATGTACTTAATTAACCATTTTATTTCATTTCTTTTTCATTTTATTATTTGAAGAAAGTTATATTAAATTGCACAAACATCTAAATTCAAAATTAGACTGAAATAAAAGAAAATGACCGAGTCTGGGTGTCCTTTATGAGTTTGTACAAATATCTTCCATTTTCTACTTTATCTTATTCTTCGATTTTATTATTTATTAAAAAATACAAAAAATATTATTGTATAAATATTTATCTTTTCTTTTATCATTATTTTTTTCCTTATTTTTCTCTTGATTAAAAATCACAAAAAAATTGCAAAACCCCTAAAAATCGGTATTCTGTGTACATAGAGTACCCCAAAAATATCACTTTGTACATATGACCTTTTTTGCTCTTGGTCCCTTCATGAAAGTTGTAGCTCTCATCGATACTAGCATATTTAATGAATAAAGTTTTTCTATCCGAGTTCGTTTGCTATATGTTTTTGATTTATCATTGTATTTCTTTTTTTGATTTTTCTGGAACTGACATGTGGCAGCTCCTCAAGCCACCGCGTGCCACTCATCTTTTACCTTCTTTCTATTTCGTTTTTTAGAAAAAAATTAAACCCATCGTATGTGCCCAACACGTGCCTAACTTGTGCCCCTTGATCACGTGCTCTGCACGTAATCACCAACCTCCAGGCCTTTATCTCTTCCCGTTGTTTCCCCGTCTCTTGGCCACTAACCACGTGTGTCCTCCAGCGTTGATCCAAACCACCTACCCTTATCCCAATAGCCCTCCACAACATCCAACACGCCTCCATATATATCCCCTTCCTCCCCGACATGTATCATGATCCCCCATATCCAGGTATAGTTCGTGGAGTGGCCGGTGACAGGGGCCTACTCCGTCGCGGTGACTACCTCCTCCGGTGAGATCATCAGAAGCTTCTCTAGGCCTTCACCGTCCTCGATCGAAGAAATGACAAAGGAGAGGTCCCCGATCCTTCCCAACCCATGCGACTGTATCCTTCTTCTTCCCATGTTTTTCCTATTTTCCTCTGTTTCTTCAATTTCTTCTTCATCGCACCACCTCCGTGCGCGGAACCACCCCCAGCCAACACCAGCATGTTGCGCCTCCGCCTCCACGCAGCATCCTCCACTACAGTGCCTCTACTCTCTGCCTTGCACGAACACGAAGCTGACCACTTCGACTCCCCTGCGACTATCGAGCAACTTGCACGCTACCCCACTCGCATGCAGCCCCTCATCCATGCACGAAGGAGTTTCCGCCTTCACCCACGTCGTACCGCTTCATGCCTCCCGGTAGAACACCGGGCACCTCGTCATCGCCTCCAAATGCGGTTGCGCCCTGCAGCTCAACTCCAGCAACCAGCAAGACAGCAAGAATCTACCATTCCCGTAGCCACCACCATCAACCCACTTCAACACCCTCTCAACGTCGTCGGCTTACGCCTTCACCACCCCCACACGTGCCCCCGTCCCCATCGCCACGTGTGGCCCTACTCCGCCTTCGCA
Source organism: Ottelia alismoides (assembly GCA_037367405.1). Classification (NCBI taxonomy): domain Eukaryota; kingdom Viridiplantae; phylum Streptophyta; class Magnoliopsida; order Alismatales; family Hydrocharitaceae; genus Ottelia; species Ottelia alismoides. The sequence continues at coordinate 1,040,153 of JAZKJV010011368.1, forward strand.
TCGGTTCCATCGAAGGAGGAAGGGGTTTATTTCCCCTCACGTGTGCAACCACCCCCTCCTGGGTGATATATGAAGAAGAGCACCCCCAATTACTTGATAGCACAACAAGGCCCAAGCATCACATGCTATGCACGTGACCGTTTGGAAAACATGCGAAGGAGCCCCTAGAATTTCCCCCATTTATGAGAAGGTCTTGCTAATCATAGGGCACGTGTTGCGCACATGTCCCTCTGAAGATTTTTCATTGAAGCCCTCCCTAGGCATGGTAATCCATTTTAAGTCCTTGCTCTACATTTTTTTACTATTCTAATTATTGTAATTGCAAACGAACCCTTATCTTTCCTCTATTATTTGAACATTATTTTTGCATTATTTAATTTAAAAAAAATTGCACATTATTTTGTAATTAATTCTTTACATTCTGGCATGCTAGTGACAATATTATTCATAAATCAATGCAAGCTCTAAGAAATACTAACCGGTGTTCACTAAGTAGAGAATTAATTGTTCAGTAATATGCAATTTTTAGAAAATATAAATGACAATGAATGATGGTCTAAAGACATACTCAAACACATTAGTATCAATGCAAAATAAAAAATAAAAAAATAAAGAAATGGTACTTAAACGTGTTTCTTTAATTACCTACTAATCAAGGGATAAATGTGCAAATTCACTAGTACGTTCTCCCTTGCATGTGAGCTTCTGGGCGACTATAGGTGCACCATGATAACCGTGAATTTACGTGCATTAGGAAGTGATTTTTATGATGCCGTTGTGTGCACACGAGAAAACTGAGATTTTCAGATAAAGTTTTATTTAACTACAAGCTAACAAGTATTAAAATATGTGAAGGGCATGCAGGGGATCGATCCACAGGGAATCAAACATTTTTATGTAAATTTTTAATTATAATTAAAAGGTATTTTTGACCTTATTGACTCAAATTGTAGCATATTTTTATTTCTGGAACTTAATGTATTTATCTATCACCAAGTTCTAGACATCTTAAGGATCGCACGAGATTTTTCTAGGAATGTTTCTGTTATTTTTGGTGAAATTTTGAATTGCCATGGGTAAAAGTGTAATTTTCTAAGAAACACAGGGTCTTGAATGCAAAAAAATAGAGAGCTAAGGGCCTTATTTCAATTAAATAAAAAGACTGAACAGAAGTGAAATCTATCTATAAAAATTAACTTAATTGGTAAATTGTAGAGAATAGAATAAACTTTAAGAAAATTATAGAATGATCCTTAGAGGGCTGAAATTTAAATATGAAAGATAAAATAAAAAGAATAAAACTTTTGTAGTGAATAAAATAACAGGAATCGGGTAAATTATGAAAAAGATATCAAAGTTTTAACTAATTACAATCAGTTCTAAAATAAGAAAAAGATATAGCTACAAAAATCCAAAATTACAAAGGGGCCCCCAGACCTCATCTTCTTCCTTAGCCATGGGTGGCGGGCAGAGGCGACACAAGGAAGGCGGTGGTGAGGTTCCTAGGAGGCATGCTGATGCAGTGACAGGAGGAGGAGGAGGGCGACGACGGTGGTGGTGGGGTCGTGCAGAGGAGGGAGTGAAGCCCTTAAAGGGTCATCTGATGCATCGAGCTCCTCCTCCCTTTATAGAGGAGGCAAGGGAGGAAAAGGGGTGGAGGAGCATCGTTGAAGGGATGCCAACCGTCACGCAACGGTTTGCGCATGAGGGAAGCGAAGGGGGCATCGCAATGTTTGTGGCATGGGGAAGGAGAGGAGGCATTGTAGGGGATGTTGTCGTGTGTTAGAGAAGATGGAGGGGGCAATTGATGTCATTTATTTTGTAATGTAGTGATTTTTTCTGCAAATGAAGGAGGGAATTGGAGAGTCCCCTTAGGTATCTTCTAATGCAGATATAAAAAATAAAAAATGGTTAGAAACTCTAATATGGGCTTGGAGTCCATATTTATTTAAAATTAATTAATGCAATTTCTCTTTTTAAAAAAAAAATTAATTTGTAAGCAAATTTTTTAGATGATTTTGAATGCAATGAGTATAAACATTATGAATTAAAAGTATCCATAAACTAAGAAAATTGCATGGATTAAGCATGTATTATTTTGCTTAAAAAGATATAAAACATGATCAATCACCGACTCATCATACCCCATACTTAACTTTTGCTAGTCCCGAGCAAAACAACGATATGCAATGATAAATGGAAAATAATTAAAGAATGCACAACGAGGATTTGCAGCAGACACAACCACATACTCCTGAAATTTTAAGCCAAGTTTGAACAAATAATGAACATAGACTGAGTCGAACTTCAAATTAATAATGTGTTCGATCTCCCAATAGATTCGAGTATTCAATTCAACAACCCTCGGGTTCTATCACCTTTAGATGGTTAAAACCTTAGGTCAAGTCAGACAACATATATTCTCTTTAACCTTGAGCTGATTTTGAAATGTGTGTGAAAATTATAGCTCTTGTCAATTCATGAGACAAATACACCATGCAACCTTAAGCAAGGTACATAGAGATTCACAAAATCTAAAGTCTCTATTCTTTCTAAGACTATGCTTATTCTCATTTCACTTAAATTTATCAGCAAAAGAAGATGCGTGTAAATTGTAGAGGACTTTGATTTTCTATGGTTTTCCATAGACCGCTTTGGTTCATTGCTCTCATTTTTTATCTTTGTCGAGTATAACCTAAGGCCTCTTTGACCTCTTTAAACTAATAGCAACATTGGTCTGCTACTTGGCTCATTTGGTAGAGCTGGGTTATTTGATTAGGTTTTCCTTTGGTAGATCTTTGCTTTGCATTTGCATTTTTGGAATATGCATCTCTTATTGTGCATTTTTTGATAGGATTTTTTAACATTGGGTATCCAGAGTGTACATGTATAAAATGTGACTATCAGATACATGTACAAGGCAAGTTTGTTGACATACCTAACTTACAGAAAATAAGTGGTTCCTAACCTAGAACATTGGACTTTGTTTACTTAAGATTCATAGTCACTCCCTTCCCTTATTAAAGATCGAAATGATCCCTTATACAAACAAACAAAGTTGAACTAAGGTGTAATATGCAATTTGTTCAAAAATCAATCGAGATCAAAAGAGTGCCAAAGTTGTTAAGATGATCAATTTCGACAAATATTTTGATCACCACATAAAATTAGTAGAACTCAAGGAATTAAGTCTAAAATAGACTAGAAGAAACTAGGAATTAAGTCTAAAATAGACTAGAAGAAACTAAATACTTAGACCTAATGAAGTCCTAAAATATTAAGTGGATTAAGGCCTTTTTTGTCTAAATATAAAATTTGTAAAAACTAGACTTCAAATCCCAAAGAGTTAGGAGAAAACTGGGAATTTTTTTGGATTTTTGAAGAAATTTTGCTATTTAAAAAAAATATTTTTGAGAATTTTTATATTCTGGGGATTTTAGGTATATGAAAAAAATGATTTTTAAAAAAATATGCAAAAATAATGCATTTTTTGAACATGTTAGAAATTTTTGAAATTTTTATTTTTTTCAAAAAAAATAATGCACCAAAAAGATAATTTTTTTGTTTTTTTTGAAAATTACAGCAATGTAAAACAAAATAGAATGTATGGAATGGCTTTTTTGAAAAAAATGTGATAAAAAATGACATGCATGAAATACGATGCACCCCCATGATTAGTAAGATCCATGTCCCCGTGTTGACAGCGGAGTAGAAAAAATGTAGAACAGTAGAAAAAAGAGGGTGCAAATGCAAAAACCGAATGATACTTTTTTGTTGCTTTCCAAGTGATTTTGCTCTTTTTTTGTTTGTTTTTATGGGGGTTTTTGCCATACTTATTCGAAACAAAAGGTGAGAGGGAAAATGCTAGAGAATACCTGAATGATAACTTTGGAAAGAATCCCACAATGTTGGTTAATTTTAATGCCCCCAGTCGGGCTCCAAGGTTAGGAATAATCCGTATCACTTGATTTTGCAGTATTCATGTTCGAAAAATCGCGGTGAGGCCAGTGGCTGGAGATGGTATAGCAAGGTTGCAAAGAGTTGGTCACTATAGTTGAAAGGTTGACGGGGTTAAGTATAAAATCCTCAAATATCAATTGTGATTTGATGAGCGGCGCAAGTGACTAAGGTTAAGTGACATCAAAGGTCGTTGCGACCTCAACCACTCGAATCGGACTCAACGAGAAAAATCAGACCACTATAGAAATCAATCAAGCATGAGAAATCAAAGCAAGGGTCTTGCTATTTATTTAACCTTGTATAGCCACCAAGGTCGAACAAAAGGAGCACTGAATGAAACCTATGAAGTAGTTAGGTAATCCAAGAAATAAAGAATTTTTGGTGATTTTTTTATGATTTTTTATTTTCTTTTTAAGAGAAGAAGTAAAGAAAAGGCAGAAAGAACACACTCAAGCAATTATTTAAAGGCTTAAAATTACTCAAAATTTCAGAACAAAAATATTTTTATGTTTTAAAAATATTCAAATGTTTTGGGTATTTTATGAGGTTTTTCTGATTTTTATGTGATTTTTTAAAAATGAAATAAGACCAAAAACAACAAGTAATGTACAACCTGGATATAAAGGCTAATTAAAATTATTTAAAATGCCTATAAAATCCTACAGCAATTTTATGTGAAAGTACAAAATGAAATCTACCTATAGGAACTGAGAACACATTTTTTTATTTTTGTAGGATTTTTAATAATTTTTATAAGGTTTTTAGTCTTTTGTAATTTTTAGGTGTTTTATAAAAGATAAAGAGGCTAAAATACTATTGAAATGAAAACAATGCAAAACAAACACACATGAATTTTATGGAATTTTTAAGGGGGTTTTGTATTTTTTATGGGTTTTCTGAATTGGACAGGGACACTTTTTAGGATTTTTAAATTTTAGAAAATATCAAATAATAATAAATTACGTCACAAAAATTACTAAAAATACTGCACAGTAGCAGGAGCTATGTATAATTTTTGTAGAATTTTCAGAGCTAGATTGATAATTATTTGATTAAAAATAAGAGACACGGCACGCAGGGACCTATATGCAAATATCGGCAAGTTAAAAGACAAAATATAACACGTGTAAATAGTTCAGGGATAAAGTTGAAAAACATCCAAGTTCACACGTGAACAACATGTGAATCAGGAACTCAGGAGCATAAATGCAATTCCTATTAATAAACATTCATTCATTAACAACAGTAAAGTCCAGGATCTATATTGCAAATAACCTAGGAGGTCACGTGTCACTCCACGTGATACATTAAAGGAAGGACTGAAATGCAAATATTAAAAATACAAGATCCTAAATGCAAATTGTCCAAAATAAAAGGATCTGCTAAAAATATTTACAGAGATAACAAATAAATGCAAAAAGACAAAAGGGCCTAAGTGCAAATACCCTTTATTATCAGCGATTCGACCGTCGAAGGCATCCACTTATGATCGAACGATTGAGATCAGGGGATACCGGTTAGATGATGGACAGCTGCTGAAGGATCCTCAGATGGATCGGAGGATCGAGGCTTCTCGGATGATGAACGAGAGAGATTAGACCTGGGGAGACCTCAATCCAACGGTGGAGGCAGCTCCTCGAAGAACGTCGAAGAACTCACCGCCGGTGAGTTTCAATCGGCCGATACGCGCTGCAGGGACGTCCTCACGGGCTGCTCTGATGGGGGAAAGGTTATTGGCGACAGTCCGCAGTCATGGAGATGCTCAGAAGGTCCCAGAACCTCAGAATCGATCCCGGCGAAACCTGGAGCCTGGACCTGCTGTGCCTTGGTATCCTAACCTCCAAATGAGGTCCTTTAAGCATTATAACTTGCACAGATGAACCACGGGCTCGAGGGCAAAGTGCCTCGACCCGTTAAAATACGAAATGGTTGATCGGTGCATCGTGGTGTGACCCTCCGACGAAGCGGCGGCAATGGAGGGTCCAGATCCCGTTCCTGGGCAAATTGAGTTGGATGGGTGGGCGAAGAATGTATGGAGAGGACTGGTGAAGGTGGTCGGGGACTCAGATCAGAAAAGGGATGCTCCGGCCACGGTGACCGGAGCTCGGTGATGAAGGCTCTGTTCAAATGCTAAAGCTCAAATCAAATGCGAAGAATGAAGAAAACTTAGTTACATGATGGTCGTAGTCGTCTGTGCAGGAGGTCAGAGACCTCTGGGGTTCACTGCTCGATGGGTCGACGGTCCCAAAGGCTGGGCTCACCTCGCAGCGGAGCACGGCGAAGTGTACACCGGATCTATGGTTACACGCCTCAACACCTCACTGCGACGCTCTCCCTCACATGATGTAACTCATGGAAGAAGGCGGAGGTCATCAAAGACGAGGGAAGTGGCCAAATATGCCGAAGAAGAAGGGGCTCCAGTGTACACCGGATCTAGGGTTACACACCTCGACACTTCACTGTGACGCTCTCCCTCACATGATGTAACTCATGGAAGAAGGCAGAGGTCATCGGAGACGAGGGCAGTGGCCAAAGATGCTGAAGAAGAAGGGGCTCCAGGAGGTTTTATATGTTGCAGGGGCCGAGAAAGATGGAGCATGGGTGCGGAACCGAGGGGCGGATCCCTAGAGAATTCATCGGGCGTGGATCGTGGATCCTCCCTCCGTAATCGAGCAGCCAATGGAAGGAAAAGGCGATCGGATCAGGTCAAGGAAATTCGGTGAAAAGTGATCAAAACTAGATCCAAGCAAAAAGGAGTCCGGGGGGTAGTTAATCGAGGTCAACACTCTTTCCTAGACCAATTAGAAATGGTGGGGGAATGACAGAATAGACTACAGGACAAAATAGCAAGAAAAATAAAAAAAAAATAGATTAAAAATAATAAATGAATTTAAATTAAAAAATGAATGAAATAAAACATGTTTATTATTTTTCAAGGAATTTTTCTGTGATTTTTATTTATTTTTATGAAAAATAAATTACTCTATACACAGTATATTGTATTATATACAGGTATATTCTACCTATGTATTTTGTACAATTATTTTTACTTTGTTATTTTTGCATAAATACTCAAATTTTATATTTTATTTATTTACAACATAATTTTTGGAGTATAAATCCATTTTTGTTTTATTTTTATTAAGTATTTACATGTATAAAAATAAATAAGGAAGAAGACCTATATACATGTATTATGTACAAGTGAGAAAGAATATTATTTTCTTTTTATTTATATATATATTGTTTTATTTTTAGAAATATATACAAGGATTTTGGCAAAAATTATTTACACACCCGATATATATACAAGGTAGAGTGGCCATATCTCTCTCTACTTATTTTCTTTAGCGATCAAGCCAGTGCTTGGCCCTCTCTTGGGTTTGGGTCACTCAATATTTATTCTAAGTACTTCCTTCTTTTTATCTTTATTCTTTATTCTTTGATTTTTGCACAAATACATGCTAATTATGCACTATTAACACAAGCATGCATATTGCTAAGTTATTGTATTTACACCTATTTACATGATGCATTGCCAAGATAATTAACTAAAATAAAAGAATAAAGAGTGATGAACAGGGATTCATCATGATTCATAATCATTTCCTTCCATGATATCACTATTTTGGATGACATCATTTGTAGACTCTCAATCAAAACTTATATCAGGCCACCGGGTTTTAACTTGTTCAATTTTTTGAAGTACCAGAGGTAGGGAGGGCTCAGAGGAAGTATGTGTATAATTAGTGTGATATTCCTCTATATTAGCTACCAATGAGGACGTGACCACATACAATGAGTCCCACCAAGGTGGATGCTCTGAATTGGTAGGTCGAGTATCCTTAAGTATATGGAGGTATTCCTCGGTTTTGATCCAAAAAGGATCGGGGGACATAAGGTCGTCATGATCTAAAATCGATTCAGTGATAGAGAATGTGTATTGGGAATCATACATCGAGTGATGTAACTCTTCTTCCCATGTTGGGAAGGAAATAGAGGCAGACACTATTTTCCTGTCTTCGAGAGTGTCATCAAGGAAGACTTCTGACCTTTGGTCAGGATTTGTTGGGAATACGGTTTTATCAATTGCTTTATCAATCTCTCTTTTCAAACCATTCTTGAATATTTTGTCAGGTTCAAATTCATCCTCATCTACGTATTCAAATTTTAACTACCCACAAAATCATATTCCATCATTTTCTTTCTTCCCAAATTTAAATCATTCCCAAGTGACCTACAAACTCTGCATTTTTTCCTTTCACTAAATCCAGTCATCCTTTATCCTCTTCCACATCACCAGGATTATTGGAACCTTCTAGTTTGTCAAAATTCCTCTATGATGACTATCTTAGGGATGAATTTTTACATGTCACTAAATCAATCCATTCTTTATCCTCTTCCACGTCACTTGGATTTTTGGAACCTTCTATTGAGGTATCATTTTGAGGATTTCGATCGATCATATCTCCGTTGGACACCATCAAAACCTTCCCAATAAACCCAAACTCCATTTGTAACCAATAACTTGACCTATGACACAACCACTCTAGGTCAACATGATCTGAATTGGAAAACCATGCTCCTTGAGGATTCCACGATTACATTTTGGATAATTCTGAGGATAAACATAGGGAGGTTTTGGAGATAGTTGTAATTGAGATAAAATGTAATGATTGTAATATAACCTCTCAAACTCAAAAGACAAAGTCATTCGATGATGAGCTATATTTCAATATTATTGAGGTAGAATTTATTGAAGAAACTGTGGCGATTCCCCAAATCTCCAATTGACTAACTCTAGTGATATCCTTAATTTCTATCATTCACAATTGGAGCATTCTATTATCGAAATTTCCATTAATTTGGAAGTTGGATATATTGACTCAGATGAAATTGTGATGTTTACTTTTTGGGATATTGAAGGACATGTTAGAGACATTGATTTTGGGGATGATCTTGAGATTGGATTAAATTCAACTTTCACATATGAGGCTTTTTGGAAGGTCTTTGACTATATATTATTTTAAAAGTGAGTAGACTAGAATAGGGTACTATATGAAAAGGATATGTACGTTTTAGTCTGTCTATTCTAGAATTTGGATTTTGTCTCACGAGCCAATTATTTAAGTTAGTCATTTTTTGTATTTTTTTCTTTAATATTGTTAGTAATATATGCACAATGAAGGTAGTTTGAGGTCAATAGGAGATAGCATGAATTAGTTAAAAATGCTTGAAATTAGGTGGAAATGTGAATATGATTATGAATGCAATTATACGTGTTAAAATGCATATATTAATTTTAAGTGCATGAATGGTTAAAATACAGTACCATTGTAATAGTTTCATCTTAGATCAATCTTTCTCCCAAAGCATATCCCATGAACATTGAACAACTGTCTCATATGTGTGAAAGGTTTTCGCTCTTCCCATCAAGAATGTCGGACTATCATGCAAACCTCCCTCCCAATAACTCATCCTCGGGGAGTCAAGTATTTCCTTCTATGGTTCATCGCATTGTGTTCACAATCGAAAAGAGTGAGAAATTAGAAGAAGGGGAAAAGAACTATACGGTAACTAGTGTAGTCACCTCTCCTTGTGAAGCTGACCAATTTAGCAAAGTCTCCACTAAGATCTGCATATTTTCCTGAAGCTTGGACCTTTTTGGTCAAATATTTGTTTGGTAGTGGGCTTCTTTTTGGTATGGATTTTTGGTAACTCTGCATGGATCTTTTGTGCCCCTACGGATATGGAATCTTTTTTTCCGTACATGTTTTGGGGTCTTAGAAAAAATTGTGTCCAGCCGTCTATCTCTTTTCTAAAGCTTTTTTCCAGTCCATACTCTGATCTTAGATGTCCACTACCTGAAAAGAGACCTACACAGTCTTCCAGCACCCCGTTTGAGTTGAGCTAAGTGTATAGTGTGAGAGAACATATTAATTCCCTACTCAAAAGTTATACCCAGAATTAGGTGACCAAGTTAGACACTAAGAGTCAAATGCTGCACATTGTCATGCAGAACTCGAAGAATTAAGTCAAAAGACCTAAAGCATCTAAAATCCTCTTTCTCGGTGAAGTTCCTTTGGAAATTAGGTAGATTAAGGCCAAGTCAAGACTACTCTCTACTTCTACTCATAACTCGGTTCAAAACCCAATAACTTTTAACGTAGCATATGCTAGATATGCAAATGAAATGTAAATGCATTTGAGGTGCAAAATGAGGTGCAAGATGATTTTTTATTTTTTTGTATGAATGCAAGAGTGATATGCAAGAGTAAAGATATTTTGTGGTGTTTTTTACTTTTACCCATCTTGTAATTATTGCATAATATATATACAAAAATACGTGAAAGTACAAGCTATGGGTAAAGTATATATATAAACCTCCCTACTTAGCGTGTGTTATGTCCTCAGAGCACAAGAAGCAACGAAAGATATAGCTCGTGCTAAGCGTAGGAGAGTGAAAATTAAAAAGAGTGCATAAGTCGATCGGCCCCCCCTATACTTAGGCTATGGACAACCTAAGTATAAAAGAAGGTCAAAAAATGGAGCGGTCGAGGTCAAGAGGAGAAATAGATGAACATATACAGGGTGGGCATATGTCCCCCCTATAATTAGGTTATGGTCAACCTAGGTATAGGACAATAATGAGTATGAGAACCGATGAGATCTGGAGAATATACAGATCGAATGGACACTAGAATGATGAGTAATTACATATGGCATCAGTCCCCCCTATACTTAAGTCTTGGCCTACTAGGAAGAAAATATACAAAGGTTCCGATGGGGGCAGGGGAAAGGGTGGACGATGATCAAGGAGGTTTACAGTCGATATTTTTCAAGAAATATGGTGGAAGGGAATATTGATTGAAAGAAGATGAATCAGAAGATTCCCAGCCATCATCGGAATTGTCATCAGAATAATAATTAAAGGTCACATTACTCCAAATATTTTTATTTTGAGATGTTTTCTTAGAATCGCTTAGTTTTGGGTCATTTTGTTATTCCTCTGAATATTCAGATGAACAAGTATCAGTCTGGTCATAACGAATTGTTCCAGTGTATTGAATGGGACCAGTGGAGTCGGCCTTAGACGAATAGTAGAGAGGGGTAGGGAAAGTCTAGCGTGGGTCAACGTATGATTGCTTGTTCTGATCAGGCTCCAGATTCTCTGAACTGAGCTCTCTCATAGTGATTGCATCCTCCGAACCTAATGAGAAATCCTTAGAAGATTCCTTTTCCGAAATGTTGCAGGTGATATTCTTAATTGGTTCAGGAGGTATTCTTTGTGAGGTATTGATCATGGGTTCTTTATCAGACGAGTCTCCATATGTAGTATTCTTGTAAGGTCAGCACACATCCTGAGTATTTACTCTTTATTGACTTTGTGTGTGTGGACTCAAGGAGATCTGAAATAACCTTGTTTGGGTGTGGTAAATCAGATGTATCTTGGTTGATTTTATTCATCTTTGTAACCTCGTCAGTTGTTTCATAAGATGTCTCTCTATCGTTTGCATCTGTGATAAGTGGAGAGGTATGTTCATGTGAGGATTCTTCTATGTTACAATTGCTTGTTTCTGTTTCGGTTGTCTCAAGGTTTGATGTGTCCTCGAGAATTTGATTAATGTGGTTTGGATTTGGGAATATGATGTCTTGAGTCTCGCAGTTAATAGTCGCTCTAACGAAAGCTAGAAATGACTTTCCCAAAATAATGGGAGACTCAAATAAATCCCCTCGGTGTTCAATGTTGAGGACAATGAAGTCCACTCTATGTGCAACACCTTGGAAATTAATGATGACAAAAATTCTTTTCAGCCTTTTTGTGGATCGGTCGGGAAGTTGAACGATCGCTCGGGTCTTTTTGAGCAGTTTGAGTTTGAGTCTGTCAAACACGAACTTCGAGAGGATATTCAGTGTAGAATCATCTTCAATTCAAACATTATTAAACTCAGTATTCTCAATTTCACAGGTTACCTTGGTCAACCATTTGACTTTCCGTACCCTGCTTATCTGTATCAGTACCATTGAACTGTCCATAGTAATTAGATGATATTTAATTCGAGATCCTTTCTTTCTCGTCTTCTTAGGTGATAATCAACTCTTCATAAATCTCTGAAGATCGGGTACATATTCTATGACCTTAATTAGTGGAAGCTCTAAGATCAAACTTTTGCAAAACGCTTCCATATTGATGTTGTCTGTATTTTTTGAATTTTCTAGTTTTTCATTTTCTTTAGAACTTTCACTGGAGTCAGTAAGGTAGTCAGTGGATCAGTTAGGTGTGTGTATTGTCTGCACGTGGACATACGGAACATGATGAGTTTCAGGTTCGCTCTGTGATTTTCTTGATTCCTCTTGGTTGATTATCATGTCTTTTTCTATTTGGATGACATTATCAAATTGTTCTGTCAAAACCTTGGTTCTCTTATTAATCCGGGCTATGTCATCCACTATCGTCTCATGACTCGTAGATGAGTGGCTATACTCGGTATGATGTGACATTGGAATTTTCTCCTGAATTAAGATGTAAGTCTCTATAATTGGGATCTAGAAATGAGTCCTATTTCCTTGACTTTGGATGTTATTTGTATGGTCAAAGGAAAAGTGACCATACTTAGGTTGTGAATCATACCGAGTAGAGGATGGTTCAAACAGTGAATTATCATTCGTAACCAAGAAGTGTGTTCCTCTATAAAAGTCGGTTACACCTATATTCATCCTCGAATCCGCTCGCTCAATTGCGTCTTCATAAAACATGTTCGATTCTATGAGTGTTTCGTATCTCAATGTTTCAACCACGTGGAGAAACTACCTCAATGAGAGGTTTCCTCTGAAAAGAAAGTGGAAAAAAGATTAAAAAATTGTCATGTGAATGCGATCCATGGAGTCTGGGTATGAATGCAAAAATTCCAACATCTTTGAATGGAATGGAATAATAGATTTACGAAATCACGATCTTTGTGTGTATGTGCACTCACACAATTCAATAAACAAATGCAAACCTCGAATTCACCGATTCAACTCAGTGAAGGCCGCAAAGGTTCAACCAAATTATCTTGTTTATTTTAATTAGTGATAAATACAAATTTTGAAAGAGTTAACAAGCTGTTAGGTACATGTATTTCCCTATAGATTGTCCCGTCTCTTACGACAAGTTGCAACCACTTTCAGCCACTATGGGAGTAAGTACAAACCGTATGAATATGGTTACACATTACTTGAGGACAGAGCCTTACACGGTTCCCTCTAAATCTCCCACTCTGCTAAGGAGATGTGTATCGTTTATTGGCTACCCGTAGATCCTCACTGAGAAGTGGCAAATCATTTTTGTAGAATCAATCTAAAATCACCGGCTTGGCTCTATCCTAGTATTATTCCCTCTCCCACTTGCAGTAAAATCAAACAATGATAGGGTTTCTTTATCTAGTTTTAATTAATCAATAATGTTAGCAGTTCCCTTGTTTTACTTTGGTTATCAATTTGAATTGGAGTGGGGATCAATGCATGTCTATACAGGGATTCTAATTTCATTTATTCCTATGTGAATGAAAATCGAGGGAGAATCGAAAAAGTCGTGCAGCGAGAAACACACTAATGAATGCTGAGTCGGAGAGACATACAGTGCTTCCTCACAATCTTCGTGCAATATGCTAAACATAATTGAAATTTCCGTAGAAAAATAATCTAATGCATGCACGAGAAATCGCACCTGGAATAGGAATAGCTATTCGCGAGTGATAGAACAATTTAATTGGGCTAAATGAGAATCGATCTAGTGCGTATAATTAAGCACAGTGTGTGGTCCTAAATTACGATGGGCACAAAAAAGTTCGAAATTACACTACAGTGTGCCTATCCTAACTTCGTCATTCAAGTTGGACCACATCCTCACTAGAGAGTGAAACAAGTTGACAAACCACGGAAAAAATTCAGTCTCTTTTACACACTCGAGATCTCTATCGGAAACCACTGGAAATGAGCAATTAACTATAAATTAAAGAAGAACACTCTCTCTCCAAAAAATAAAATTCTTCATGTGTTTGGTCGCTTCGAGTTGCATCGGCTTCCAAGAAAGGCACTCCAAGTCCACCGAGTACCTCACATGAAAAATAGAGGATCAAATATTAGAGAGATTTACAGAAAGAATATACAAAATAAAAGAAGAAAAAATGCTGAGAAAATAAATTGAGAAATAACTACAAGAAAACGGGGGTCAGACTACCAAGGGGTAGAAAACCTAAAAACTTGATTTTCTAAAGCAACTTAAGCAGTGCCTCCTCAACAACAGTTTCATTTGAAGAACCACGAACTTACCCTTATTAATTTGTCGAAATTAACTTTTGATTTTATTTATTGCAGTCTGGAAATTAAGGGTTAATTAAAACGACCATTATTTTTAATTAATGTGTCAAATTTAGGCGCGCGGTCAAATTCTTTTACTTGGCGATTCCAAAGTCGAACTCAGGGAGGCAACTGTCTCCTTATGATTTTTAGTCGATCTTGAAGTTAGGTTTTCAAAAGAGACATTTTTGATACTTTTGTTATGCAAATAATAAATGAAATGCAATTATGGCCAAATTTAGGGACTCAAAATGCAATTTGCATTGAAACAATGTCAAACAATTATGAAACTTGGCCAGAATGTGAAATATGATGAAATTAGGCTATTGCATTTTTTGGAATTTTTGTATGCAATATGAATATTTTGTTATTAAATAAATACCGACAATGAGATTTTCAATAATTAATTTTCGGGAAATAAAATTGTCCAAGATATATCACTACGTAATATATCTCCGAAAAATCCTAAACCCTAATGATGTTGAATTTAATACCCATTAAAAGTAATTAATGAAATATGCAAAATGATTTTTATAGAAAAAACTACGCATGCAATTGCAATTCTTTTTGAGAATAATGTAAATATCAATTAATCTACAATCTCTAAATATTAGGTAATTTTTGAAGATATGGTTAATTAATTACAAATTTCTAAGCACAGATTAGGTAAAATATGCACTTTTCTGCAAGAATATTAATTATTAATTAACCATGGATAATAAAGGTGATGATCATTTACATAATTTACCCATTATATGTTCTGTGATTCATAATAAATCATAAATTGCTCTAAAAATTCCCAAAAAACCGCATTATGTTGATCTAAATTGTTCTCTGTTTTCATCCAAGTTTCATCACATTTATATTCGCCATTTGCCTTAAATAAACCTACTTTATGATTTCTGCAAATGAATTTCAATTGATTAACTATAAAGTATTTTTAGAAAATTAAAATTGTTCCGGATTGTTCTTATGTGGAGCTATTTAGAATGATTTTTATCTTTGTAAAATACATGTGTTTGATATTTATTAAAATTAAGTTACTCATAATCAACTTTCTTAATTTAATGATTTATTAAAAATCCATTTCACACCAGAAAAATCTAAGAAATTCACAGTAGCTTAGATTTGCATCACATGCTGGACAAGTTTCATCATTTTCGGAGTTGATTTGACAGAAATTTTGGGAAATAGCCCTAAACTTGGTCGTGTTTGCATTAACTCATTTATTTGCATATACATTGCAAAAAATATTCTTCTCCAAAATCGCATGCACATAATGATTTAAAAATCAATCCTAAATAATTGTTGCCTTCCTGTGATCGAGCTTGGGATTGCCAAGTAAAAATAAATGGTCATTTACATTGTATTAATTGACCCATCTTTGAGTGGTTTTGATGATTCGTTATCTACTCGACTACAACATAATTATGACAGATTTACTAGGGCTTTTAGCGGTTTTTCAGGAGGTTAAGGCAAGAAGAAGAGAGCCCTCTCTTCAGTGTCGTCCCTGACATTTCGTGAGCCCTAGACGAAAGAAAAAAAGGGATCTTTATAAATTTCGATGAACAATATGCCCTTGTATAATTCCATGACTTTAGCATTGAGTTGTTCACTGAAATTTCGATTCTATAAGATCTCATTTTTTGACAAGTTGTTTCATCAAAAAATCGTTTCCATAAGAGCTCATTTTTTAACAAATTGTTTCATCGAAAAATTCGATTGCTCGCTTTTCGGTGAGTTGTTTTACTAAAAATTTGATTCTACAAGACCTCATTAGAACATATAATATTTTTTTTCTAAATTAAAGCCTGTTACATGTAAAAATGGACCCCTAAATTTGACGGAGCCCTGAACCATTGCACTCGTAAACTACCCTCATGGATGGCCCTGATATTACCATGAGATACGCGTTATTACTACCAGATAAATACCTTACTAGACAAAATCATTCTTAAGCGAATGGTTTACTATCCAAACAACTTCCTCTTTTCAATTAATCTTCAATGTACAATCGCAACACTCACAATAATCCCTGATATTGTTTCCATTATCTCTTTCGAAGAAGAAAAATAATGGCCTAAAGTCATTATGCTACAAGGAAATGCAACAACTACGTAGGTATTTGAACTCACTCTTATTTTATCAATACAAAGATCATATATATAGTTGTTGAACACGAATTTTGCAGAGGTTGTGTCGACTCACAAGGCGAATCAACAGTCGCTGATTTGACCTCCAGCTAAATCCGAAATTCAGACAACAATTAACCCACAACAATCAAATAAAGAAGTGAAAGTGAATGTGGAGTTAAAATTTATTATAACTCTACAACAAAGATGTGTATAGGTGCAAGTATGTGTAGAGGTCAAACATAGGGAGCAGACAGGTAGATCGGGGCAATAATGCACAAAACTGTGATTGTGATGATTTGTCTACTTATGCTATTTTTTGTGGGTTTTTAATTATATATTTATTTATTTATTTTTAATTTTATAATTATGTATTTTGATTTTTATTTTCAGATTTTATATTTTCTTTTTATATTTTATATTTTTTGTATATTTTCTTTTTCAATAATAGATTATATATACAATATAAGAGAGAGAGGAATAGAGTATTTATAAAAATAGGTAAAAAATAAGGAAAAACTAGAAAATAAAATTTTTTTGGTCTTTTTTATTTTCTTAATGTTTTTGTGATTTTTCTATATTTTTCCTTTTTTTGGTATTTCTAAAGTCAAAAATACTGAAAACAGAGAATAAAAGTTGTTGGCCGAAATTAAAATGAGGATGAAAAATATAAATCAGAGTCCAAAATTCCACAAATTAATTTTAAAAGATACTAAAATAGGGAAACTATAGAAACTGAAATTCTATTTTTAGGATTTTTCTTGAATTTTTAATATTTGTATAAATGTTTTTGGGGTTTTATAATTTTTACGAGTTTTCTTTTGTATTTTTTAGTGATTTTTGGACTGAAGTTAATAGACACTAAAATAGACAAAATATATTTTTTCGGGATTTTTCTGATGTTTTTTTTAAAATTTTTATGGATTTTATAATGCAAACAGTGCATAAAATGCATGTTTTTGAATTTTTATAAATAACAAATGCAATAAATATGCAAAATAAAAATATGGCGTGAATCTACTATGCAACAAGAACATATAGTAATATTTTGGTGATTTTTGGAGTTTTATAGATGCATGAAATAAATACTAGAAACATCAAGAAAATGGAGTCCTGGCAAGGGTATTTCTGTAATATGCGAAAAGTGCAAGGGCCTCAACGCAATGTTTCCAGAAATATATAACTGAATTCAAAACTTCCTGGATCAAAATTAAATATTAAGACTCGCGAGGGCCTTCAAGCAAAATTCCCAATAGGTGCGTGCGTGAGCACGTGCACCCACAAGGGCGAATACGTAATTCTCAGAAATGCAAGGGCCGAAATGCAAAAATGCCAGAACATTTTAACTACACGTGAAATATTTTAGACTGAATATAAATATGCACAATGTCCAGGGTTGTCCTGCAAACTTGCCAAGTCACGTGCACGAAGCACGTGACCTGGCAGGGGTCCAATAGGAATATTACAAAATCCTGGGGGTCTTGGTGCAAATGTTACAAAACTATCAAGCGACAAATGAAGGTTTATAAATTACTTAATAAATAAACAAAATCGTAGGGGTTTGATCGCAAAATACCCCCGCAGGAGCTGATGGACGGTGGATAGGCTTAACTTAAGCCACATGTCGCGCTCCTGTGCGTCGATACCGCTTCGACTTGGACGGCTGGGATTAGAAGATCTTCGGTTGATGAACGGCCCAGGCGCACTTGATCCGACGGCAGCCGCTGTGCTGGACGAACACCGGTGATCCAACGACTTGGAGATGCGTTGGAAGAATACGCGAAGAACCTGTGCCTGACAAGTTTGAATCACCGCGCACGGCTTCCTCCGATGCCTTCTTTCACCGCTAGGAGGTCCAGGAGCACGTCGGTGATGGCCTTAAGCGTCTGGAAGCCACAAAATGGGTCGATTGGCGCTCGAGCTCTTCCACAACGAGGTGGAAGCGGCTGCGCTCCAGGAGCATTGGCGACCCCAAAATTCGCTCCAAGTGTGCGTTAGATCCAAGAACCTGCACAAGTGGTGAAGAGCGTTGCGGGCAAGGAGCCGCAACCCTCAAGGCTCACCAACTTGAAAAGAAAGGAAGGTGGTCTCGCTTTCTGGAAGCTTCAACCGGGCAACAAGGTGCGGATGGCGGAAATGGAGCTCGCCGGAGCTCGTGGCGCGGATGATTAAAGTGAATTGAAATGCGAAGATGACTACAGGGATCGAATCATGTGTCTAAGGCAAGTAAACTAGTGCAATAAAAACGAAGAAAATATACCTTAAAGGATGGTAGCGCCAGAGATGGAACCTCACGGCGGCACAGACTGCCAGAGATGGATGGAAGCCTCCTCGTTCCTCGCCTGAGCGCACCTTGCCCAGCTGGAGACGCCCCTGTCACCGGCATCGATCCGGAGCTGGAAGAGAGGCACAAACAGGGTTCAAAAGGGGTTCAAGGAGCAAGGAAGCTGGCTAGTTGTTTTTTAAGATGTGGCTCTGGTGAGATGTTCGAGGGGTTATCACGGGCGAATCGTGGGATCCATTCCCCTAGACAATCCTTGGGCGTGTAAGCTCTATGGTAGGGGAGAAAAAACCAAGAAGGGATCGACACTAAATAGTGAAAGATGTGGTCTCCAAAAATCCGTGAAATCGAGTAAAAACTACAGTCTGACAATAAAGAGAGGGAGGGTCAGACAGTTGACCAGCGGTCAACTGTCAGACTCACCTGATTGGTCCACGTGGACCAACCAGGAAAAACCTCTAAAAAATACTTTGTAAAATAGTTTAAAAATATTAAATGATTTAATTAATTTTAGGTTATTTAATAAAAAATGTTTGTTATGTTATAAGGTATTTTAATATGATTTTTAATTATTTTTATGAGGTACAAAATTAAAAGTTACCTTTTTAGACCTACATAGGTATATGTATCTGTATATTTTAGTATTTTATTTTTATTTTGTTTATTTAATGTATATAATTTTGTTTATTGTTTTATAAATTTATAAAATATTTTCATACACTTAAATATATTTTTATTTTATTTTTCTAAAGTGTTTTGTACACTTAATAAAATAGAAATGTTAATTATATAGGTATAGTTGTAGGTATTATACCTAGATATTATATACATGTATTTCATTTTGTATTTTCTTTAGGTTTTTACTATGATTTTAATGTGAATATTTATTACAAATAATATTTACAAAAATATAAAATTATAAAAATAATGAATAAATAATAAAATGAATATTTTAATCTGTACAAGTATACAATAGGGGTCCAAAACTCAACTTTCAAACCGTAGCTCCGCAAAATGCGAAACCACTGCCATTAAATAGCTTATCTATATTATATACAATTAAAGTGAGTTTGAAGCATTTTGAGTTTTTATTTGGGAGATACGGGTCTGGGAAGTTGGGATTCTGGAATCTTATTCAGATCATATCTTTTTATCTGTACATTATTTTTATGTGAAATCAATTTTGTATTTTTCTATATTTAATTATCTAGAACTTTTATGTACAAAGTTTCTTTATTTGAAGTATAAAAAGTGGAACCAAAAATAGGTCCCAAAATGAATAAAGAATGAGTTGAATAAAATGTATTTTTATTGTATTTTGGCCCTTATCTCCCCCTACTTTATTCCTTGTCGACCTAGTCATCGAGATGCCTAGGTCTCGGGGTTTCGGGTCATAAAATATTTACAATTTTTTGTTCTTTTTCTTTTCTTTTCTTTTCTTTTATTTATTCTAAAATTTTAGCTTTAAAAACCACATTTTATACAATATTTACACAATGATGCATGAATGCTAAAATGTTTAAATAAGCCTATTTACATGCATTTACTAGGGTTTTTAAGGCCAAAATGGTAGAATAAAGATGATGAAATGTGGATTCATCATCCCCCTATACTTGCCTTTGCTAGTCCCTAGCAAACATTTATGCAATAAGTGCAGAAAAGAAAAACAATGAAAAGAAAAAGAAGAAAATTGGATTAAGTTTAATTATCAAACTTGTCTTCACAAAATCAAAGTTTGGAGCTTAAGTCGAACCTTTGAAATTTTAGTGCGGGCGGAACCTTAATGAGAACCGGATTTGAAATTCAACAGCATTCGAGAATCCCAAAACTCTGCTCAAGTCTCCTAAATAGCCAGGTCAGAAATATTTCAACTCATACGCAAACCCTTATGACTATGAATCTGACTCGTACTGTGTAAGTGATGGTGGCTCTCCCCAACTGAAATGACAAAGAGACTGACTTCTCCAATATGACAACCCAATGATTCCCTAATCCAACAACTCATTCCTCAAGGAGCAGGGTATTCCCTTCTAAGTTCAAGTGGCAACCAGCCCAAGAGGAGGGGGTGAAGAGAAGAATGGATGGTAGCCAGTGTAGCTACCTATCCTAGGATGCAAGATCAGTGTAGTCAAGTCATCCAACTGCAGGCTCACATGATTTGACTTTGATGCTCAAGCTTGCTTAATTGACTATACACATATGTATACTCCGGCAGACATTTTTATTTTTTGTATAGGCCTATCCACTTTTTTGGAGTTTTTGCTTTTGCAATTTTTTTTTGAAATACTATATACAGCAGCATTTACATTGGGAGTTTTCCTCTTGAGCCAGTAGATTATCCCTCTTTTGAAGCTTTATCGCAACCCACGATCTCCTATCCTCGAAACTCATCATCACTGGATGGGTTGGGATGCACTTCCCTCCCTAGAGGAGGACAAGTGTTTCCACATGTGTGCGTCTCATACCGGCAAATCCAATCCCCTCACCACTCCAACGGAGTTGAGCAAAGTGAAAGTTGCAGGTGTCCAAGTTAGGTCATTATCAACAAGAGTCGTGTGTGTGCTCCGAAATACTCTATTTAGGCAGTCAAAAATCCATTGAACCAAGTCTCAAGATCCTCAAAGAATTAAGTCAACTAGATCTGAAGTACCTCAATTCCAGCTCCTATAAGGTTCCTGATAATTAGGTAGATTTTAAGGTCCAATCAAGCTCCAATCTTTGGATTTTACTTAGACTCGTTCAACTATCAAACTCAATCCGAAAAATACTCATGATGTGCAAATGCTATGCAGAAAATAATTTTTGTGATGCAATTTTCAAAGGTTTTGAATTTTTTTATGGATTTTGAAAAGATGATGCATATGCAATTTTTTTTTGTATATTCAAAAAGATTTTTCAGATGTTTTTGATATTTTAGTTTTGCAAATGTTTTTGGGATTTTTGAAAACAAAAGGGTTTTGGAAAAAAATTAGGTACAAATATTTACACAGGAATGCATCTTGTATTTACAAGAGGTAGATTTTAAGAATTTACAAGGGTAAGTGGTCAATTTTATTGGTATATACATAGAGAATTTTAGGTGAGATGTAAGTATTCCTCAAACTTATTTGAAAATGTTTTTTTCAAACAATTTTGAAAACTATAGTCCAAAATAATTTTTACAAACAGTTTTACACACATGTACACACATTTGAAAATCATTTTGCAAAGGTTTTCCAAACAGTATATGTTGATTTTCCACATCTTTTTGCAACCATTTTTCAAATCATTTGCAAATCATTTTTCAAACTTTTTATTTTACACACAAGAAAATAATTTTACAATCAAAATATTTTTACAAAGGTTGAAAACATGTAACAAAATATTTTTCAAATAGTTTCCAATTAAATTTTCAAATGGATTGTCAAACATTTTGCAAAAAATATTTTCACCTGAGTAGATACACAAAGAATTTGAGGAATAATCACATCTTTTTATTAAGGTTTTTAATGAATTTTAATAGTGTAATTAGCCATGTTTATTAGTAAAAATACGAAAGTACGAGTTATGGCTAAAGTATATACGCAGTATATACAACCCCCCTATACTTAGCTTGAGCTATGTCCTCATAGATCAGAGAGAAAAGAGAAGACATAACTCGTACTGAGTATATAAAAGCCTAATGAATAATATGAATAAGAGACGAATGAACAAACGAATGAGAAGTCGACCGTCCCCCCTATACTTAGGATCAAATAATCCTAAGTATAGCAGATTGTACACAATGTAGGGAGGGTCAAGGGTGGGAATGAACAGATTGTACTCAGATTGTCTCCCCCTATACTTAGGGTAGGATATCCCTAAGTATAGACAAGAAGAGGATACAATGGAGAGGATCAAAGAATAGAGTCAACTCGGGGTGCACGCCCCCCTATACTTAGGACAAAGTACGTCCTAAGTATAGAAAACTGACAAAAAGGGGCGACACCTTTCTGATAGATAAAGAAGATAGAAGAGGAAAAGAAGAAAAGAATAAAAGATATCAACAGATGGAAGAAGATAGAGAAGAATGTACGCATCGATCCCCTATACTTAGGGTAAAAGAAGCCCTAAGTATAGGCAACAACAGGAGTGATAAGACGGAATGACAAATGAACACTCGGCTCGTCCACCCCCTATACTTAGGACAAAGTACGTCCTAAGCAAGGCAAACACGAGGATGGGTGGATGAGCAATACGGTGGAGAGAATAGGGGTACACACAAGAGGATATACAATAGAGATGGATGTACAAAGGATCAAGAAGGTTGAAAGTGAACCTTCTTGCGGAACCGCTGAGGAATAGATCTAGTATGGTGCAGGTCGACATCGGGGTCCTCAGATGACACAAACCGATCAGGGTCGACAGAGTGATGATCCTCAGCGGTCCTAGGGCGTGAAGGCACAGACGGGGTAGTGGAAGAAGTACGACTAGGTCCGGCCTAGGGAGTCTCGATGATATCAAAGTGAAATGGGACGAACTCATCATCATCGGAAGAAGTGTGCTCAGTGTCGTCCTGCGAGGTCTCGTCCAGGCCAAAACCAAAAGGAACGAACTCATCAGTGGAAGTAGTCGAACTCTGTTCGTCCTCTATAATCTCAACTGGATCATCTTTCTCATCAAAAGGACCAAATTCCCAAATAAAAGCAATCAAATCAAATTCAACCTTTGTCTCATTTGAATCCAAGTGAACAGGAACGGACTCATCAGTGAAAGTAGTCGAGTCATGTCCGTCCTGTCTAGTCTCTAAATCTGCCCTCCGCTCAATGGTTTCAATCGTGTAAATCCCACGGATATCATCAACACAATGCCAATCATAGGAAGCAGAAACTCCAAGGTCTATGCTTTCCGAGCTTTCCTCCTTGGAGAGGAATTCTCGGGTCTCATCATCGGTCATAAAGAAAGTCTCTCTAATATCCTCATATAGATCATAGTCCTCGGGTCAGCCAAAATAGGTGTGGTCGCATCAGGTGCAGGTCTCTGGTCAACTATCGGTGCGGTGGTCAACACTTCACTCTCGTCAGCAGGACGGAAGCGAATCTCTCCTGATCCGTAATCAATAACGACCCTCGCAGAGGCAAGGAATGGTTGTCCCAGGATGATTGGAGAGTGCTCCCCTATGGAGGTCTCCATGGGCAAAACGACAAAGTCAACATGGTATCTCGTGCCCTGAATCGAAATGACGGTGTTTTCAAGGATACCTTTCGGCCTCTTGATAGATCCATCAACAAACTGAACGATCATCCTGGTTTTCTTTAGAGGCCCTAAGTGAAGAGACTGTACTAGCGAGAAGGGTAATATGCTAATTGACGCACCGCCGTCGAGGAGAGTGTGATCACATGTGTGATCAGAGATGGTGCAGGTAATGAAAGGTGTGGCAGTGTTTCTCTTCCTAGGAATGGGACAGTGTGTGATAGCGTAGGTAGTGGCCATGGTCAAAATATGACGCTCAGATCTACTCCTCCACTTTCTCTTCTTGGGAAGAGGAGGAAATAAATCAGTCATGGCCTGCTGAAGTGGGGCACGGATAATCTCATGAATAGTGGCCACCATTTCGGGTTTAGTCAATAATTTTTTTAATTTTTGGACCTCCTCCATACAAGGGAGGAAGTCGGAATCGGCATATACACGAGGCATGCCAAGAGTAGTCTGTACAGTGGCATCCTCGGGGTCAAAGGTGGGACATGGTGTGAATGGGTGTGCGTTCAAAAACTCTGGCAGATGGGCACTCTCTTCACAACTCGACTCACTCATGTGTCTCCCGAACTCTTTTTGTGTTTTTAACTTTTTCTCATTTTTTTGTATTTTGGGCGATTGCAAGCTCTCATGGAAATCCTCGAGTGAATCCATATCATCAAATGGTGGAATATCGTGGTCGCTTTTATTTAGGCTAGTGAGTTCGTCAATCCTCTGTCTCATATGATCCATCATTTGGGTCAAGTGCTCAAGGGTGGACTTCATGAAAGGTGACTCCAACAGGTCAGTCTCGGGTGGATGTGAAGGTGGAAAATACGGAGATGATGGTGGATGTGGGTAGAAATCCGAGTCCTGATACTGCGGTTGAGGCGGATATGTACAAAAGTCAGGAGCAAAGTCCTCCTGGAAAAAAGGAGGTGGTCCGGTTGGAGTGAACGAGGGATCCGCAAAGTCCGGATAAAATACGCTCCAGTCGACCATCTAGAAACAAGAGGAAAGTGATCGTCGGGAGAGCACGAAGGTCAAATCAAGAGGGTGAAGAAGAAGGCACAAATGCGCAGAGGTGATCTAGAATACACACAAGTAATCACAAACAAACTCACAAAACAAACCCTTAATTCACCTACTCAACTCGGTAGAGACCGAGAAGTCGAATTTTTATCTTGTCTTTTTTAGAGTTAGGTGAGAAGTCAAAGATTTGCACACACACTTAGGGGATGAATAGGATTTGGGCACTAGTTCTTAGGGTGTGCGCGAGCAAGTAAAAGTAAAGACAATGAGGGGATTACTCGCCCCAAGAGAAGATTTTTTTTGGTTGATTTTAGGGTCAAGTAATGTTAGCAGCCCCAATTTTATTGGTTATCACTTTTATTTGGATTTTTTAGTAAGAAATGCACGATCCTACCGGGGAGTCAATTCCTTTAAGCACCTAGGTGATCAAAATCAGAGGGAGAGTGGGAAAAGCAATGCAAGCAGCAAATCAATGATGTATGCTAAAGAGAAATGATCACCTTGCCTCCAGCACTCTACATGCAATATATGCTCAGCAGAATTGAAATCTATCTATATGCAAATGCAAGCCGATGAAATCGCCCTAAGTTTCAAAAATTGCTATTATCGTGAAGAACCAATGCTAATGACTCAGAATGGAACCGAAGTGTCCGGTCTTGGAGTTTCCTCGGTGCCCACCAAGGTGGGTCCTGCACGCGCTGTATGGAGAACTCTCGCGGTGCGGTGGTTCCAAATCTAAGTGAGAAGCAGTTTAAATTTGACTAAGTCCAAACGTCACTATAGGCACAGGCAAATATATTAAGTATTTGGCCTTAATCTATCGTAGGCAATCCTACAACTAAGGGCTCAATCACACAAAGTAAAGAAGACAAAATCGGAAAACAAAGTAAAAAGAAGCGGTGAAAACCGTCAAAAGCCGCGATGAGCCCCCAAGTGTACAAACACTTGGAAATTGGGCCCAAAAGTCCAAGAGTTCGAGTACATGTATTATTACAATAATTAAGTCTCTCTCACACTAAAATTACATAAATAAATAAATGCACAAAAATAAATGCTCGAGAACGGTCTTCAAAATTCCCTCCAAGTCCGCCTTGGTGCGAAGCCAAAGCCACCTCACGTGGGTGCACGGGCGCTCCTAGAAAAGAGTGCCTCCCTCGATCCACAAACCTCGCACAAAGTCAAACAAGAGGGTGGTTAGACAATTCAAGGGATATATCAAAAATAAGCAAAAATAAAATAGCAAGAATAAAAGCCGCAAAAATAGACAAACAATCACAAACACAAGTAAAAACCCGAACTACGCGTTGTTACTCCCTGGCAACGGTGCCATTTGTTGAACACGAATTTTGCAGAGGTCGTGTCGACTCACAAGGAGAATCAACAGTCATTGATTTGACCTCCAGCGAAATCCAAAATTCAGACAACAATTAACCCACAACAATCAAATAAAGAAGTGAAAGTGAATGTGGAGTTAAAATTTATTATAACTCTACAACAAAGATGTGTATAGGTGCAAGTATGTGTAGAGGTCGAACACAGGGAGCAGACAGGTAGATCGGGGCAATAATGCACAAAACTGTGATTGTGATGATTTGTCTACTTATGCTATTTTTGTAGGTTTTTAATTATATTTATTTATTTATTTTTAATTTTATAATTTTGTATTTTGATTTTTAATTTTCTGATTTTATATTTTCTTTTTATATTTTATATTTTTTGTATATTTTCTTTTCAATAATAGATTATATATACAATATAAGAGAGAGAGAGGAATAGAATATTTATAAAAATAGGTAAAAATAAGGAAAAATCAGAAAATAAAATATTTTTGGTCTTTTTGTATTTTATTAATGTTTCTATGATTTTTCTAGATTTTTCCTAATTTTTGGTATTTTTAAAGTCAAAAATACTGAAAACAGTAAATAAAAGTTGCTGGCCGAAATTAAAATGAGGATGAAAAATATAAATCAGAGTCAAAAATTCCTCAAATTAATTTTAAATCAAAGATAGTAAAATAAGGAAACTACAGAAACTAAAATTCTATTTTTAGGATTTTTCTTGAATTTTTAATATTTTTATAAAGGTTTTTGGGGTTTTATAATTTTTAGGAGTTTTCTTTTGTATTTTTTAGTGATTTTTGGATTGAAGTTAATAGACACTAAAATAGACAAAATATATTTTTTGGGATTTTTTTGATGTGTTTTTATAATTTTTATGGATTTTATAATGCAAATAGTGCACAAAATGCATATTTTTGAATTTTTATAAATAATAAATGCAATAAATATGCAAAATAAAAATATGGCGTGAATCTACTATGCAACAGGAACTTATAATAATTTTTTGGTGATTTTTGGAGTTTTATAGATATATGAAATAAATACTAGAAACATCAAGAAAATGTAGCAAGGGTATTTTTGTAATATGCAAAAAGTGCAAGGGCCTCAATGCAATGTTTCCAGAAATATATAACTGAATTCAAAACTTCCTGGACCAAAATTAAATATTAACACTCGCGAGGGCCTTCAAGCAAAATTCCCAGGAGGCGCGTGCGTGAGCACGTGCGCCCATAGGGGTGAATACGTAATTCTCAGAAATGCAAGGGCCGTAATGCAAAAATGCCAGAACCTTTTAACTACACATGAAATATTTTAGACTGAAAATAAATATGCACAATGTCCAAGGCTGTCCTGCAAACTTGCCAAGTCACGTGTACAAAGCACGTGACCTGGCAGGGGTCCAATAGGAATATTACAAAATCCTGGGGGTCTTGGTGCAAATGTTACAAAACTATCAATCGGCAAATTGATTTAACCGAAATTAGGAGGTCTTAAGCTCAACACAAAGCGTGAACTCAGTCGAAGTGTCAACCACACAAATCTCGATTAAAGTCAACAATTAACCCACAATTAAGATCAATAAATTAGAACTAATGTGGAGTTAAAATTTATTTTTAACTCTGCACAAAATGGTGTATAGTGACAAGTATGCAGAGAGTTCGAACACAGGGAGCAAACAGGGTAATTCACAAAAATGTGCTCAAGTGAATGTGTATGTGAAGTGTCTACACTAAGCAAGCAAGCAAAGATGTTTTTGTGGGTTTTTAATTTTTAATTTTTTTTATTTAATTTTTAATTTTGTATTTTGATTTTTAATTTTCTGATTTTTATATTTTATATTTTATACTTTTTTTTTGAATATTGGAATTTCAAAGCAATGTAATAACAGACAAGATAAAGTATTTATAAAAAGGTACTAAAATAACCAAAAATTCAGAAATAAAATGTTTTTGGTATTTTTATAATTTTTTACTCTTTTTGTGATTTTTGGGTATTTTTCAAGGTGTTTTTGATATTTTTAAATACTGAAATAAGGGTAAACAGTGGAAAAGATGCTGGCTGTGAGAAAAATGGGAATTAAAATTATCAAACAGCAACCAAAATTTTTCACACTATTTTTCAAATAAAGAGAACAAAATAAAGAACAAACAGGAACTGAGTTTGCTATTTTTGGAGTTTTCTACTATTTTATATATTTTTTTGAAATTTTAAGTGTTTTTAAATTTTTAGTGTTTTTCTTTTGAGTTTTTTAGTGATTTTTTGGACTGACACTAGAATAAACTAAAAGACACAAAATATATTTTTTTGGGATTTTTCTGAGGAGTTTTAATATTTTTTAGGGATTTTCTAAGCTAGACAGTGCACAAAAAGCATGTTTTTGATTTTTAATAAATATAAAAATAAAATACAATCAAAAACTAAAATGGTGGCGTGGAAGTTCAAGTGCCCAGGAACTTAAGTTTATTTTTGTGAAAATTTTGGATTTAAAATGATACCCTAATTAATTCATGCAAGTATACAAAAATTAAAGGTCTGGCAGGGACCTACATGCAATATGCGAAGTATCCAGGGGCCTAACTGCAAATGTCTCACAAAAATTATAACTGATTGCAATATGTTCTGGACCAAAATCAAATTACAAAAATCGCAAGGGTGCTTTCGCAAAAGCGCCAGGCACACGTGCGAAGCACGCGCACCTGGCAAGGGCACCTATGCAAGCCTCCAAAAGGGCAGGGACTGTATCACAAAATATCCAGAAGTTAAGTAGCTACAGCTGAAAGTCTTGGCATCAATGCTAAATACGAGCAAAGGCTTAGGACACGCCCGCAAAAGTGCCAAGGCTCACGCGCTAGGCACGTGAACTGGCAAGGACTGAGTCGTGAATATAAAGAATCTGGGGGCCTACTTAAAATTATTACAACAAATGAAAGCTTGCAAAGGAAAGTTTGCGAATTAGACAGTAAATACAAAACTTGGCTGGGTATAAATGCAAAATTACCCAAGCTTCGGCGGGCACGGACGGCAGATCTGACTTTACTTGCCACGCTTCGCGCTCCGGTCTCACGATAACGGTTCGCGCCCACGGCCGTGATTAGATCTGGTGAGATGATCCAACGGCTGGAGCGGCGTTGATCCTACGGTAGCTGCTCAGTCTGGAGCGGGCTCACGATCCGACGGTACAGGGTCCCTCTCCAAGAACAGGGACGAACAAGTGGTGGCCCGAGCTTCGATCGTCAAATGGGTACTCCTCCGGCCTCCTCCTTCGCCTCAGCAGCACTCCAGTGATTCCTGGAAGGTTCCCCGAGCTCGCGGCAGGGCCAAAATGGGCGGAGAAGCCCCGGTGCGCCGCCGCAAGCTTGAGGCAGAAAGGCGGCTCCAGGTAGCTCGATACCTTCAAAACTCGACTCCAGCTGGAGTCTCTCTGGCGCTGGGACCTGCAAATGAACACATCACACACAGTAGACGGTCCCAAGGCAGAGATGTGCGGGATATGTGAAGGTTTTGACGAAAATGGAGCTCACCGGAGCAAGCTCCGGCGAGGGGACGGTGGGGGTGAACAAAGTGGTGTTGATTGAAAATGATGGCAGCTAATTAATCCTAATGCTACTGGAAAACTAAAAATGCAAGGTAAAGACAGTATAAACCAGCCTCGAGCCCAAGAAGGGCGAGGGAAGAACCTCACGGCGGCGCGGCCGTCGGAGATGCTTGGAACACGGTGTTTGGGGTCGCCGCACCTCGACTGAGATGGGGGAGGTCTCCCCTGTCACGGAAGCATGCCCTCAACCCACACCTGGAAGTTTTTGGGTACCCAAATCCGGTTCAAAAAGAAGAGGAAGAAGGGGGGTTCGGTTTTGAATGTGGTTGTCGAGGCCCGAAGATCGAAGCGTATCCATTGACCCAGAGACGCGACGAACGAGGCAACCTAAGGACGTGTATGCCCGATGTCCAAGGAACAACATTGCAGAAGGAAGTATTGCGAGAAGATGTAAGGAGTGGCCTCGAAAAAATCGCGAAAAGGGACAAAAACACACTCTGACAAAGCCTATGGGAGTAGGTCAGACAGTTGACCGGGGTCAACTGTCAGACCATCCTGGTTGATCCATGTGGACCAACCAGGAAAAATCCCCTAAAAAATCAATTAAAAATAGTAAACGTTATTATTTTATTTTGGTTATTAAATAAAAAATATTTATTATATTATATAGTATTTAATTCCGATTTTTAATTATTTTTATGATATATATTTTTACAAGTTTGCACTTATACCCCTATAGGTATCTATATCTATATATTGTAGTATTTTATTTTTAATTTGTGTATCTAATTTTATTATTTTTATTTAGTATTTTATAAAATTATAAAATACTTTTATATACATAAATATATTTTTATTTTATTTTTCTGAATTGTTTTGTATATTTAATAAAATATGAGTATAGAAAGTAAAGGTATATATAAGTATTGTATCTATGTATATTATATGCAAGTATTTTATTTTGTGTTTCTTTTGTATTTTTATTCTGATTTTAATATTCACAATTATTACAAGTAATATTTACATCATTATAAAAATATAAAATACAAAAATAATGAATAAATAATAAATTGAATATTTTAATATGTACAAGTATACAATGAGGGTCCAAAACTCAACTTTCAAACCGTAGCTCCGCCAAATGCGAAACCACCACCATTAATTAGCTTATTTTCTTCTATATACAATTAAAGGTGAGTATGCTGCATTTGGAGTTTTTATTTGTGAGATACGGGTCTGGGAAGTTGTCATTCTCGATTTTTATTCAGACCATAACTTTTTATCTGTGTATTTTTTTTCTGTAAAATCAATTTTGTATTTTTCTTTATAAAATTATCTACAACTTTCATGTACAAAGTTTCTTTATTTGATGTATAAAAAGTGGAACCAAAAATAGGTCCCAAAATGAATAAGAAATGAATAGAATGTATAGGTATTTGGACTGTGTTTTTGACCTTATCTCCCCCTACTTTATTCCTTGTCGACCTATTCATCAAGATGCCTAGGTCTCGGGGTTTCGGGTCATAAAATATTTACAATATTTTATTCTTTTTCTTTTCTTTTCTTTATTCTATAATTTTGGCATTAAAAACCGTATTTTATACAGTATTTACACACCTATGCATGAATGCTAAGATGATGATTTTAATGCTATTTACATGCATTTGCTAGGGTTTTTGGTGCCAAAATGATAGAATAAAGATGATGAAACGTGGCTTCATCATCCCCCTATACTTTACCTTTGCTAGTCCCTAGCAAACACTTATGCAATAAGTGCAAAAGAAAAAGAAAGAAAAGAAAAAGAAGAAAATTAGATTAAGTTTAATTATCGAACTTGTCTTCGTAAAATCAAAGTTTGGAGCTTAAGTCGGACCTTTGGAATTTTAGTGCGGTTGGAACCTTAATGAGAACCAAGTTTGAAATCCAACAGTCCTTGAGAATCCCAAAACTCTGTCCAAGTCTCCTCAATAGCCAGGTCAGAAATACTTCAACTCATACGCAAACTCTTACGACTATGAGTCTGACTCGTACAGTGTAAGTGATATGTAGCTCCCCACCTCAGAAGTGACAAAGAAACAACCTCCCCCAACCCGGTAACTCTAATGCCTCGGTCTAGCAACTCTTTCCTCGAGAAGTGGGGTATTCCCTTCTAAGTTCAAGTACAACCGGCTCAAGAAGAGGGGGAAGAAGTATAGACTTTTGGAAGCTCAGCCAGTGTAGCCAAGTCTCCCGCTGCAAGCTTCATGAGATGTAACATGGATACCATAAGCTTTTGCTTTATTGAACTATATACACTCCGGTGGGGTTATTAAATTTTCAATCCGACCCACCACTTTTTTGGAGTTCTTTTTGCATCTTTTTCTTTCTTTTTCTCTTTTTTTCTTCAAATGCATCTGTACAACATATCTACATGGTGCAGCATATATACAAGAACTTTCTTCTTGAGCCAGTAGACTATCCCTCTTTTGAAGCTTTATTGCAACCCACGGCTTCTGTCTTTAGCCTTCATCACCACTAGACCAAGTTGAGGTGCACTTCCTTCACTATAAGAAGAAGAGAGGTTCCGCCTAGAAGTACTACCCTCATATGCTACCCCAAGCTAAAGGAAGCAGCCTCCTCACCACCTCATCCGTGGAGAGCTATGTGAAAGGTGCAGGTGTCCAAGTTAGGTCATTATCAACAAGAGTCGTGCGTGTGCTCCGAAATACTCTACTTAGGCAGTCAAGAATCCATTGAACCAAGTCATGTGATCCTCAAAGAATTAAGTCAACTAGACCTGAAGTACCTCAAACCCAATTCCTATAAGGTTCCTGTTATTAGGTAGATTTTAAGGTCCAATCAAGCTCCAATCTCCGGATTTTACTTAGACTTGTTCAGTTATCAAACTCAGTCCGAAAAATGCGAATGCTATACAATGCAATGCAGAAAATATTTTTGTGATGCAATTTTCAAGATTTTGAATTTTTTTTATGGATTTTTGAAAAGATGATGCATGCGTATGCAGATGCATTTTTTGTATTTTTCACAAAGATTTTTCAAATGTTTTTGGATTTTCATTTTGCAAATGTTTTTGGGATTTTTGAAAACAAAAGATTTTGGCTGCAAACTAGGTTAAAATATGTACACAGGAGTACTCCTTATATATACAAGAAGTGGATTTCAAGAATTTACAAGGGTAAGTGGTCAGTTTTATACATATATATAGTGGATTTTTAGTGTGATGTATGTATTCCTCAAACTTATTTGACACAAGCTTTTCACACAATTTTTGAAAACTATAGTCCAAAATAATTTTCACAAACATTTTACAAACATGTACACACATTTGAAAATCATTTTGCAAAGGCTTTCAAAACAGTATATATAGGTTTTTCAAATATTTTTGCAACCATTTTTCAAACCATTTGCAAATCATTTTTCAAACATTTTATTTCACACAAAGAAAATAAATTTTACAAACCACACTTTTTACACAGGTTGAAAACATGTAACAGGATATTTTCAAAATAGTTTTCAATAGATGTTCACAAAGATTTTCAAACTATTTTTCAAACATTTTGCAAAAAACATTTTCACCTGATTTATTAATCAGTAAATACAAAAAGAATTTGAGGAATAACCACATCTTTTTATTAAGGATTTTTAATGAGTTTTAAAGAATTATTAGCCATATTTATTACGAAAGTACGAGTTATGGCTAAAGTATATACGTAGTATATACGACCCCCCTATACTTAACTTGAGCTATGTCCTCATAGATCAGAGAGAAAAGAGAAGACATAACTCGTACTAAGTATAGGAAAGTCTAAAGAATAAATGAATAAATGAAGGAATGAATGAACAAATGAGAAATTGACCATCCCCCCTATACTTAGGATCAAATAATCCTAAGTATAGCAGACTGTACACAAAGCAGGGAGGGTCAAGGGTGGGAATGAACAGATCATACTCAGATTGTCTCCCCCTATACTTAGGGTAAGATATCCCTAAGTATAGACAAGAAGAGGAGACAATGGAGAGGATCGAAAAAATAGAGAAACTCGGGGTGCACACCCCCCTATACTTAGGACAAAGTACGTCCTAAGTATGGAAAACTGTCTACAAGGGCGGCACCTTTTCGGTAGATGAAGAAGATAGAAGAGGAAAAGAAGAAAAGAAGAAAAGAAGAAAAGAGATGAGAATGGAAACGAGATCAGAGGATGTACACACCACTCCCCCTATACTTAGGGTGAAAGAAGCCCTAAGTATAGGCAACGACAGGAGTGATGACAAGGAACGATGAAAGAACACTCGGCTCGTCCACCCCCCTATACTTAGGACAAAGGGTCCTAAGCAAGGCAAACACGAGAATGGGTGGTCGAGCAATACGGAAGAAAGAACCGAGGTACACAAGGGAATATACAACAGAGATGGATATACACATGATCAAGAAGGTGGAAAGCTGACCTTCTTGCGAGACCGCTGAGGGATAGATCTGATATGGTGTATGTCGACATCGGGGTCCACAGTGGACGGAAGTCGATCAGGGTTGACACGGTGAAGGCCCTCAGTGGAATCAAAACGGAAAGGGACGAACTGATCAATGGAAGCGGTATGGCTGGGTTCTCCCTTGGTGGTCCTATGATGTGAAGGCGCAGACGGGTGAGTGGAAGAAGTGTGACTAGGTCCGGCCTTGTAAGTCTCGCTAGTGTCAAAGTGAAATGGGACGAACTCATCATCATCGGAAGAAGTGTACTCAGTGTCGTCCTGCGAGGTCTCGTCCATGTCAAAACCAAAAGGAGCGAACTCATCAGTGGAAGTATATGAACTCAGATCGTCCTCAAGAGTCTCAACCGGATCATCTTTCTCATCAAAAGGCCCAAATTTCTGAAGAAAAGCGATCAAATCAACTTCGGCCTCTGGCCCATCAGAATCAACATGGACAGGAGTGGACTCATCAGTGGAAGTAGTCAAAACAGGTCCGTCCTGTCTAGTCTTACATGGGTCATTTGTTACCTTATGAGGTCTCTCAAAGTAATGGGCAACATCATAAACATCCTCAATTATTTTGGTATCTGTCCCCTGCTCAAATGGTTCAATCACATAAATACTCTGGATCTCATCAACACATCGCCACACACCTGGAGGAGGATTAGTGAGGTCCATGCTTTCCGACTTCCTCCCCTTTCGGGGGATCCGTCGGGTCTCATCAGGGATCGCTAAGGAAGCATCTCTAGTAGTATCAGGTAGGTCACAGGCCTCAGAGTCAGCTATAATCGGTGAAGGTGCATCAGGTGCAGGTCTCTGGTCAACTGTGGGTGTGGTGATCAACACTTCGCTCTCGTCAACAGGACGGAAGCGAATCTCTCCTGATCCATAGTCAATAACGACCCTCGCAGAGGCGAGGAATGGTCGTCCCAGGATGATTGGAGATGGCTCCCCTGTGGAGTTCTCCATGGGCAACACGACAAAATCAACATTGTGGCTCGTGCCCTGAATAGAAATGACGGCGTTTTCAAGGATACCCTTCGGCCTCTTAATAGATCCATCAGCAAACTGAACGGTCATCCTGGTTTTCTTGAGAGGCCCTAAGTGAAGAGATTGTACTAGCGAGAAGGGTAATATGCTAATAGATGCACCGCCGTCTAGGAGAGTGCGATCACATGTATAGTCAGAGATGGTGCAAGTGATGAAAGGAGTAGCTGTGTTCTTCTTCTTGGGAATGGGACGGTGTGTGATGGCGAGGGCAGTGGCCATGGTCAGAATGTGACGCTCAGATCTGCTCCTCCGCTTTCTCTTCTTGGGAAGAGGAGCAGATAATTGGGTCATGGCCTGCTGAAGTGGGGCACGGATGATCTCATGAATAGTGGCCACCACTTCGGGTTCAGTCAACATTTTTTTGAATTTTTGGACTTCCTCCATACAAGGGAGGAAGTCGGAATCAGCATATACACGAGGCATGCCAAGAGCAGTCTGTACAGCGGCATCCTCGGGGTCAAGGGTGGGACTAGGTGTGAATGCATGTGTGGTCCAGGGTTCTGGCAAGTGGACTCTCTCCTCAAAATCTTGATCAACCAAGTGTCTCCCGAAATCTTTTTGGATTTTTACATTTTTCTCATTTTTTTGTATTTTTGGTGATTGCAAGCTCCCATGATTCTTCACAAGCGAAGCTGTATCCTCGATGAAAAGAGCACTAGTCCGATATTCTCTCAAAGTGTCAAGATTTTCCTTCATCAAATTGATGTGCTCTAGCATTAGGTTCATGACAACACTCATGGAGGTCGTGGGAGGTGACTCCAACAGGTCAGACTCGGGTGGATGTGGACGTGGAGGCGGATAATATATAGGTGGGGGTGGATGTGGGTAGAAGTCCGAGTCGTGATACTGTGGCTGAGGCGGATATGTACAAAAGTCCGAAAAAGTAGGAGGAGGATCCTCCTGGCAAAAGGGAGGTGGACCGGTTGGAGGGTACGAGGAATCCGCAAAATCCGGATAAAAATCACTCCAGGGATCCATCTCGAGACAAGAGAAATGATCGGGAGAGCACGACGGTCAAGTCAAGAGATGTGAGAAAAGGCGCAAATGCGCAGAGTGATCGATTATACACACAAAACAATCACAAGCAAATATGAAACAACCAAACCCTCAATTCACCTACTCAACTCGGTGAAGACCACAAATGCAGTCTTTTTATCTTGTCTGTTTTAGAGTTAGGTGAAAAAGTAAAGAAGTTGCACAAACACTTAGGGGCTCAATGGGATTTGGGCACTAATCCTTAGCGTGCGCGTAAGCAAGTAAAACGAAGACAATGAGGGGATTACTCGCCCCAATACAAGATTTTTCTTTTTGGTCGATTTTATGGTCGAGTAATATTAGCAGTCCCAATTTTATTGATTATCACTTTTTTTGGATTTTTAATGAAAATGCACGATCCTAACGGGGAGTCAATTCCTTTGAGCACCTAGGTTGGCAAAATCAGAGGGAGAGTCGGAAAAGCAATGCAAGCGGCAAATAATGATGGATGCTAAAGCGTAAATGCTCACCTTGCCTCCAGCACTCTACATGCAAGGATGCTCAGTAGAATTGAAACCTAGCTATATGCAAATGCAAGCCGATGAAATCGCCCTAAGTTTCAGAAATTGCTATTATCGTGAAGAACCACAAGTCGGCCACTTATCTTTAACCTAAGAGTCCGGTCTTGGCTTACCCCTCCTCTTCTCGACACACTCGAGTTCAGGAGTAGCGCTTGATGGGGCTCGCTCACGGCACACGAGTTAAGAGATAAATGAACAGACTGTTTAAAAATTTGACTAAGTCCAAACGCGGCTATAGGTACATGCAAGATATATTAGGTGTTTGGCCTTAATCTATCGCAAGCAATCCTAAATCTAAGGGCTCAATCACACAAAGTGGAGAAAATAAAACCGGAAAACAAAGTAAAAAAAATGCGATGAAAAGCCGACAAAACTGCGGTGAGCCCCCAAGTGAACAAACACTTGGAAATTGGGCCCGAATGTCCAAGAGTCCAAGTACCTGTATTATTACAATTTATCAAAGGTCACTCTCTCACAAAAGTAAATTGCAAGCTAACTAATCACTCTCTCTTACTCCTCCTGCTCTCTCTTGCCGGCGTGACCTAAGAAGGCCGGCTCCGCTTCCCAAGGATGCTCCGGATCACCTAAGCAATCCGCCTTGCTCCGCGGTCCCTCGCAAGAAGACAAGAAAAAAGATGGTCAGATAGCTCAACAAGATATATCAAAAATGTAAGAGATGGAAAATGATGCTATGGTAAACAATCACACAATCAAACAAAATGTGAACTACTCGCTGTTGCTCCCCGGCAACGGTGCCATTTGATTTAACCGAAATTAGGAGGTCTTAAGCTCAACACAAAGCGTGAACTCAGTCGAAGTGTCAACCACACAAATCTCGATTAAAGTCAACAATTAACCCACAATTAAGATCAATAAATTAGAACTAATGTGGAGTTAAAATTTATTTTTAACTCTGCACAAAATGGTGTATAGTGACAAGTATGCAGAGAGTTCGAACACAGGGAGCAAACAGGGTAATTCACAAAAATGTGCTCAAGTGAATGTGTATGTAAAGTGTCTACACTAAGCAAGCAAGCAAAGATGTTTTTGTGGGTTTTTAATTTTTAAATTTTTTTATTTAATTTTTAATTTTGTATTTTGATTTTTAATTTTCTGATTTTTATATTTTATATTTTATACTTTTTTTTGAATATTGGAATTTCAAAGCAATGTAATAACAGACAAGATAAAGTATTTATAAAAAGGTACTAAAATAACCAAAAATTCAGAAATAAAATGTTTTTGGTATTTTTATAATTTTTTACTCTTTTTGTGATTTTTGGGTATTTTTCAAGGTGTTTTTGATATTTTTAAATACTGAAATAAGGGTAAACAGTGGAAAAGATGCTGGCTGTGAGAAAAATGGGAATTAAAATTATCAAACAGCAACCAAAATTTTTCACACTATTTTTCAAATAAAGAGAACAAAATAAAAAACAAACAGGAACTGAGTTTGCTATTTTTGGAGTTTTCTACTATTTTATATATTTTTTTGAAGTTTTTAAGTGTTTTTAAATTTTTAGTGTTTTTCTTTTGAGTTTTTTAGTGATTTTTTGGACTGACACTAGAATAAACTAAAAGACACAAAATATATTTTTTTGTGATTTTTCTGAGGAGTTTTAATATTTTTTAGGGATTTTCTAAGCTAGACAGTGCACAAAAAGCATGTTTTTTATTTTTAATAAATATAAAAATAAAATACAATCAAAAACTAAAATGGTGGCGTGGAAGTTCAAGTGCCCAGGAACTTAAGTTTATTTTTGTGAAATTTTTGGATTTAAAATGATACCCTAATTAATTCATGCAAGTATACAAAAATTTAAGGTCTGGCAGGGACCTACATGCAATATGCGAAGTATCCAGGGGCCTAACTGCAATTGTCTCACAAAAATTATAACTGATTGCAATATGTTCTGGACCAAAATCAAATTACAAAAATCGCAAGGGTGCTTTCGCAAAAGCGCCAGGCACACGTGCGAAGCACGCGCACCTGACAAGGGCACCTATGCAAGTCTCCAAAAGGGCAGGGACTGTATCACAAAATATCCAGAAGTTAAGTAGCTACAGCTGAAAGTCTTGGCATCAATGCTAAATACGAGCAAAGGCTTAGGACACGCCCGCAAAAGTGCCAAGGCTCACGCGCTAGGCACGTGAACCTGGCAAGGACTGAGTCGTGAATATAAAGAATCTGGGGGCCTACTTAAAATTATTACAACAAATGAAAGCTTGCAAAGGAAAGTTTGCGAATTAGACAGTAAATACAAAACTTGGCTGGGTATAAATGCAAAATTACCCAAGCTTCGGCGGGCACGGACGGCAGATCTGACTTTACTTGCCACGCGTCGCGCTCCGGTCTCACGATAACGGTTCGCGCCCACGGCCATGATTATATCTGGCGAGATGATCCAACGGCTGGAGCAGCGTTGATCCTACGGTAGCTGCTCAGTCTGGAGCGGGCTCACGATCCGACGGTACAGGGTCCCTCTCCAAGAACAGGGACGAACAGGTGGTGGCCCGAGCTTCGATCGTCAAATGGGTACTCCTCCGGCCTCCTCCTTCGCCTCAGCAGCACTCCAGTGATTCCTGGAAGGTTCCCCGAGCTCGCGGCAGGGCCAAAATGGGCGGAGAAGCCCCGGTGCGCCGCCGCAAGCTTGAGGCAGAAAGGCGGCTCCAGGTAGCTCGATACCTTCAAAACTCGACTCCAGCTGGAGTCTCTCTGGCGCTGGGACCTGCAAATGAACACATCACACACAGTAGACGGTCCCAAGGCAGAGATGTGCGGGATATGTGAAGGTTTTGACGAAAATGGAGCTCACCGGAGCAAGCTCCGGCGAGGGGACGGTGGGGGTGAACAAAGTGGTGTTGATTGAAAATGATGGCAGCTAATTAATCCTAATGCTACTGGAAAACTAAAAATGCAAGGTAAAGACAGTATAAACCAGCCTCGAGCCCAAGAAGGGCGAGGGAAGAACCTCACGGCGGCGCGGCCGTCGGAGATGCTTGGAACACGGTGTTTGGGGTCGCCGCACCTCGAATGAGATGG
Organism: Ottelia alismoides; assembly: GCA_037367405.1. Classification (NCBI taxonomy): domain Eukaryota; kingdom Viridiplantae; phylum Streptophyta; class Magnoliopsida; order Alismatales; family Hydrocharitaceae; genus Ottelia; species Ottelia alismoides. The sequence goes on from JAZKJV010011368.1 coordinate 1,080,083, forward strand.
GGGAGGTCTCCCCTGTCACGGAAGCATGCCCTCAACCCACACCTGGAAGTTTTTGGGTACCCAAATCCGGTTCAAAAAGAAGAGGAAGAAGGGGGGTTCGGTTTTGAATGTGGTTGTCGAGGCCCGAAGATCGAAGCGTATCCATTGACCCAGAGACGCGATGAACGAGGCAACCTAAGGACGTGTATGCCCGATGTCCAAGGAACAACATTGCAGAAGGAAGTATTGCGAGAAGATGTAAGGAGTGGCCTCGAAAAAATCGCGAAAAGGGACAAAAACGCACTCTGACAAAGCCTATGGGAGTAGGTCAGACAGTTGACCGGGGTCAACTGTCAGACCATCCTGGTTGGTCCACGTGGACCAACCAGGAAAAATCCCCTAAAAAATCAATTAAAAATAGTAAACGTTATTATTTTATTTTGGTTATTAAATAAAAAATATTTATTATATTATATAGTATTTAATTCCGATTTTTAATTATTTTTATGATATATATTTTTACAAGTTTGCACTTATACCCCTATAGGTATCTATATCTATATATTGTAGTCTTTTATTTTTAATTTGTGTATCTAATTTTATTATTTTTATTTAGTATTTTATAAAATTATAAAATACTTTTATATACATAAATATATTTTTATTTTATTTTTCTGAATTGTTTTGTATATTTAATAAAATATGAGTATAGAAAGTATGGGTATATATAAGTAGTGTATCTATGTATATTATATGCAAGTATTTTATTTTGTGTTTCTTTTGTATTTTTATTCTGATTTTTATATTCACAATTATTATAAGTAATATTTACAAAATTATAAAAATATAAAAATACAAAAATAATGAATAAATAATAAATTGAATATTTTAATATGTACAAGTATACAATGAGGGTCCAAAACTCAACTTTCAAACCGTAGCTCCGCCAAATGCGAAACCACCACCATTAATTAGCTTATTTTCTTCTATATACAATTAAAGGTGAGTATGCTGCATTTGGAGTTTTTATTTGTGAGATACGGGTCTGGGAAGTTGGCATTCTCGATTTTTATTCAGACCATAACTTTTTATCTGTGTATTATTTTTCTGTAAAATCAATTTTGTATTTTTCTTTATAAAATTATCTACAACTTTCATGTACAAAGTTTCTTTATTTGATGTATGAAAAGTGGAACCAAAAATAGGTCCCAAAATGAATAAGAAATGAATAGAATGTATAGGTATTTGGACTGTGTTTTTGACCTTATCTCCCCCTACTTTATTCCTTGTCGACCTATTCATCAAGATGCCTAGGTCTCGGGGTTTCGGGTCATAAAATATTTACAATATTTTATTCTTTTTCTTTTCTTTTCTTTATTCTATAATTTTGGCATTAAAAACCGTATTTTATACAGTATTTACACACCTATGCATGAATGCTAAGATGATGATTTTAATGTTATTTACATGCATTTGCTAGGGTTTTTGGTGCCAAAATGATAGAATAAAGATGATGAAACGTGGCTTCATCACAAATGAAGGTTTATAAATTACTTAATAATTAAAAAAATCGCAGGGGTTTGATCGCAAAATACCCCTGTAGGTGCTGATGGACGGTAGATAGGGCTTAACTTAAGCCACGTGTCGCGCTCCTGTGCGCCGATACCGCTTCGACTCGGACAGTTGGGATTAGAAGATCTTCGGTTGATGGACGGCCCAGGCGCACTTGATCCAACGGCGGCTGCTGTGATGGACGAACACCGGTGATCCAATGACTTGCAGATGCGTTGGAAGAACACGCGTAGAACCCGTGCCCGGCGAGTTTGAATCGTCGCGCACGGCTTCCTCCGATGGCTTCTTTCGTCGCTAGGAGGTCCAGGAGCACGTCGATGACGCCCTTAAGCGTCTGGAAACCACAAAATGGGTCGATCGGCGCTCGAGCTCTTCCACGGCGAGGTGGAAGCTGCTGTGCTCCAGGAGCACTAGCGACCCCCAAAATTCGCTCCAGGCATGCGTTAGATCCAAGAACCTGCACAAATGGTGAAGAGCGTTGCGGGCAAGGTGCCGCAACCCTCAAGCGGGCAGAAAGGTGCGGATGGCGGAAATGGAGCTCGTCGGAACGAGCTCCGGCGAGAGGTGGCGCGGATGATTAAAGTGAATTGAAATGCGAAGATGACAACAGGGATCAAATCTTGTGGCTAAGGCAAGTAAACTAGTGCAATAAAAACGAAGAAAATATACCTCGAAGGTTGGTAGCGCCTGAGATGGAACCTCACGGCGGCGCAGACCGTTGGAGATGGATGGAAGCCTCCTCGGTCCTCGCCGGAGCGCACCTAGCGCAGCTGGAGACGCCCCTGTCACCAGCGTCGATCCGGAGCTGGAAGAGAGGCACAAACATGGTCCAAAAGGGGTTCAAGGAGCAAGGAAGGTGGCGGGTTGTTTTTGAAGATGTGGCTCTGGCGAGATGTTCGAGGGGTGATCACAGGCGAATCGTGGATCCATTCCCCTAGACAATCCTTGGGCGTGTAAGCTCTATGGTAGGGGAGAAAAAACCGAGAAGGGATCGACACCAAATAGTGAAAGACGCGATCTCCAAAAATCTGCGAAATCGAGGAAAAACCACAGTCTGACAATAAAGAGAGGGAGGGTCAGACAGTTGACCTGCGGTCAACTGTCAGACTCACTTGGTTGGTCCACGTGGACCAACCAGGAAAAACCTCTAAAAAATACTTTGTAAAATAGATTAAAAATACTAAATGATTTAATTAATTTTAGGTTATTTAAAAAAATGTTTGTTATTTTATAAGGTATTTTAATATGATTTTTAATTATTTTTATGAGGTATAAAATTAAAAGTTACCTTTTTAGACCTACATAGGTATATGTATCTGTAAATTTTAGTATTCTATTTTTTTATTTAATGTATGTAATTTTGTTTATTATTTTATAAATTTATAAGATATTTTTATACACTTAAATGTATTTTTATTTTATTTTTCTGAAGTGTTTTGTACACTTAATAAATTAGAAATGTTAATTATATAGGTATAGTTGTAGGTATCATACCTATGTATTATATACATGTATTTTTATTTTGTATTTTCTTTAGGTTTTTATTCTGATTTTAATGTGCATATTTATTACAATAATATTTACAAAAATATAAAATTATAAAAATAATGAATAAATAATGAAATGAATATTTTAATCTGTACAAGTATACAATAGGGGTCCAAAACTCAACTTTCAAACCGTAGCTCCGCAAAATGCGAGACCACCGCCATTAAATAGCTTATTTTATATTATATACAATTAAAGTGAGTTTAACGCATTTCGAGTTTTTATTTGGGAGATACGAGTTTGGAAAGTTGGGATTATGGAATCTTATTCAGATCATATCTTTTTATCTGTAAATTATTTTTATGTGAAATCAATTTTGTATTTTTCTGTATTTAATTATCTACAACTTTCATGTACAAAGTTTCTTTATTTGAAGTATAAAAAGTGGAGCCAAAAATAGGTCCCAAAATGAATAAAGAATGATTTGAATAAAAATTATTTTTATTGTATTTTGGCCCTTATCTCCCCCTACTTTATTCCTTGTCGACATAGTCATCGAGATGCCTAGGTCTCGGGGTTTCGGGTCATAAAATATTTACAATATTTTATTCTTTTTCTTTTCTTTTCTTTATTCTATAATTTTGGCTTTAAAAACCACATTTTATACAATATTTACACAATGATGCATGAATGCTAAAATATCTAAATTAAGCCTATTTACATGCATTTACTAGGGTTTTTGAGGCCAAAATGATAGAGTAAAGATGATGAAACGTGGATTCATCAATAGTTCAATATATCATATGCATCGTTATCGTGTGTGTATATATATATCACTAAAATAAGAGCCATATCTGTTCGTTTCCCAATGCAATATATCTCGATTTTATCAACATCCAGAAAAGTATAGGAGACAGATTAAACAGAAAATCGCACATCTTCCATCAATTGTTGATAATCACATAATTATATGTTGATCTTAATTAATTAGCATGTAATTAACCACGTTGAATCTCAATTAACAATATGTACGATGCTATGAAATTTGTCCATCAACGTACAATGCACGTGTGTCCCGCTATTGGTTAGTAATAAATCCCTATGGAAAGCTGCAGTCCTAGAAACTTAACAAAATTCCGAACTGTATAACAAGTAAAGAATAGAAGATTTAAAAAATATGATAACATAATAATAACAAAAGAATTACCATATTATAGAGAGTGCAAAGCACCCAAAGCATCCCCCCCCCCAGTTCGAAACCCCCCTTAGCCACGACGGGCGCCTGCACTTGACCAGTGTCGTTCCTCCCTTTCAAATTTTTCGGTAGAGAGAGATCAAGAGAATAGAGCATGCGTCTTCACTTGACCACTACCGTTCCCATTCGAAAATTTTCAGGAGAGAGAGATCGAGAGAACATAACAACAAAGATATCGAGAAAGAGAGGGGGTGATGAATTAAATTAAGAATTGCTTGAAAAGGTAAAATATGGCCGTTGAGTAGATGATTTCATGGGAAGAGTAAACATCTTTTCCGTATTGGAAATCTGACAATAGAAATGTTGAGGTAGATGAAGATCTAAGGAGCTTATTTTTTGTAATTTTTAACATGAAGGAAAATGAGCCCCCCTAAAGTTCATGGATCCTGGACCGTTGTACTTCCAAACAACCCCAAGAGCCCGCCCTGCTGCCTCTCTTGTGGGGAGGAGACTTGAAAGTGCCAAAGCATCACCAGGGTTCCAACCAACCGCCGACACTACGATGGTCTGCATGTGTAACGTCCCGGGCTTAAGTCCCCGGTCCGTTAACGGAGCATTACTGGCCCTAACAACCTCTTGGGATCGGGCCCATACGGACCTGATTAACCACCCCCAAAATGCTTAAGCCGGGTTGTTCGGTAGTAAGCTCCTCACTATTTATCCCACCCGGGAATTTTGTATTCCACGGTGTGGGACTTTTTTTCACTATTTTGGGAGGTGTTACAACCTCCCCCACTTATATTCGCAACGTCCTCGTTGCGACATGGCACATCACTTCTTCCCAGTGACAGTGGCGGTTGCACGCTCCGGGTAGCCATTTCCTCCAACCTCTTTGTAGGGGCGGCTCCACCTCTCGGGTAGCCCTTTCCACTGTCAGAGGGCGTTCGGCTCTGATACCATTTTGTAACGTCCCGGGCTTAAGTCCCCGGTCCGTTAACGGAGCATTACTGGCCCTAACAACCTCTTGAGATCGGGCCCATACGGACCTGATTAACCACCCCCAAAATGCTTAAGCCGGGTTGTTCGGTAGTAAGCTCCTCACTATTTATCCCACCCGGGAATTTTGTATTCCACGGTGTGGGACTTTTTTTCACTATTTTGGGAGGTGTTACAACATGTCTATTGCCAAGAGTCATTTGATGAACGCGACTATTTGTGTTATCACCTGCAGAGATTTGGAAGAAATCTCATTGACTGGGACATTTTTAAAAACCCAATTAGTGTATCAATTATTATCATTAACACGACGACATCGATTTGCCGTGATTATTGACAAAAGAGGTGTGAATGAACAACCAAATAAGATAGACCATTGATCCCCAAAGGACATGTGTTCTTTTCTCCATTGTTTCAAACAAGAGAGAGTGACAAAAGGCATTAAGTTCATTACGACAGACTCATATACGTCAATTATGAACGACAGGTTGCTCATTGTTAGTGCTCATATATGAAAACAGTTTCTTACTGACGACGGTTTCAGAAACACCAATTAATATCTTTCATCGCAGACTACTAGAATGCAGTACTGGTGCAGATACGCTAGAATCGAAATAATCTGTATTTGATAAAAGTCGCAGAGATGCGAGTACTGGTGCAGATATGATGGCAATGCCTTCGTCATCTGAGAAGTACAGAGAGTATAGAGATGCTGCTCAGCGTAGGTTTGAAATAATTCTCATGTCGTCTGTGACTGTGGAGGAAGAGAACTATCGGGTGTCTATTTCCCCGATTTTTTCCGTGCAATCTGGAAGCAAATATATCGACCTGGTGATTTCAAATCGCAGTACATCCCACCATTTTTTTACAGTAAATCCTTTTTTTTTGAAACAGGTAAGTGTGTATAGCTATCATTGAAATTCAAAGATTGTACATAAGGGGCCAGCAAACTGGCCGAACAAAAACATGTAGAATTAGACATTCAGAGGACCCAGCCAACAAGTGAAGGGCGATTTTTGGTCCACAAAAAAGAAGGGGGGGGGGGGGGGGGGGGTATTAGAGGGAGACTGGATTTCAGTTCAACAATATTCGGAGATCATCAGTGATGGCCGAACAGAGCTGCAGGGCGGACCGCCGCGATGTCGATGACCAGCGCAAGTTTCGTTCTTTCCAGATGTGCCAGGAGGTGACTGCAATGGCAGTTTTGATCTTCGCACCTAAGGCCGAGTCGGCATCAGCGTGGTAAATCCTCCTGTGCTACTGTGGTTGGCGTTGGATTTTTTTTTAAAAAAAACCACCCATCATCACCACACGGTTGCGAACGTAAGCGCTTACGAGGGATCTGATCCGCGTGCCCTTCTTCCGTCACCTTCCTGACACCATCCCTTCCAGCCCCATTATTATCATAATCTCTCTGCCTCTACTCCACTCTGCTCAGATTATCATATCCTCTACTTTGAAGGATTCTTCGCAACTTGTCTATCGTCTCATCGACTGTGCTGTAATCTGCATCTGAGTTTTTTTGGAATTATTTGTTTGTTGGAATTCGGCTTTGCTCTTTCTTCTCCTTTTTTTTAAATTTCATTTATTTGTTTTTAAGATTCTGAAGGTCGTAGCATCTGATAAAGTCTTGTTTTGATTACATTAAAATGCTTTCTGATCTCTGTACTTACATCACGATCCATACGATTTTTTTCTATGGTCAATGATTGCGAATTACACTAGTCATGACGTAATTACACGCATCATAATCATTGTGGTGTCGTCGGATGATATTGGTTGCCGGATTATCTAGAGGTAAATTGAGGGAAGGTAACGTGTTTTTGTGTTTTGGATAAAGGATTTTGTATTGAATGAGTTTGTTGTGATGTGATTGTATTGGAGTTCGAAAAAGTGTGTAGTTATTGTGATGTGATTGTATTGAAGTTTGAAAAAGTGAGTAAAGTTGAGTAGTTTATAATTTTTAGATGGTATAATATATTATTTTTTGATTAAATAGATGAAAGAGAATAATTTATATAATGTACTAAAAAACAGAGGAAGAGTGGACAGTACAAATGAGAGAAGGGCTGGGTTTTGGTGGGTAAACCTCCAAAAAAAAGGGGTTAACCCTCAATCCAAACATGGCCTTAGAGTCTGTTTGGTTCCAGGGTTACTTCATATAAACTTGTCATATTTGTATCGAATTCGGAATATTTACTTTGGGAGATGGTAATAGACCTTCCTCCTCCAACCCCTCTACGTTTTGTTCACTTCACCTATCGGATATATCTTTCATCTGTCAGTGAAAATTTACTCGAATGCACTTGTAACGATCTGAGCATGTATCCAAATCGTTAATAATTCTGGAATTGTCAAGGTATGCCTTGCTCCTGGCTTTTTGAGAGAACCGAAAATAGAGAGAGATGAAGAAGGGATTTGGGATGGAAGAGGGAGGGAACTCCCGGTTGGCAAGTGTGGATCCGTTGTTGATCCATTCCTCTCCTGAAGGAGGTATTATAGATCGTGAGCGTCCTCGCGTCGTCTGCCCCCTCCCCCGTGCTCGATGGTTGTAGTCTCCCATGAGACTCGAGCCTCCGCGACGGTCGTGCAACTGCCGACCTCTGCAACGGTCGATGACGGTTTTGACCATTCCGTCATCCAGAGACTCGTTCTAACAATAATGAGAAATCGATCTTGACATCTTGTTAACAACAGATCCGATTTGGCAAGTAAAAATGTTCATTATGTATAATCGACTTCACATTTTGTGAGTGTTCTGAGTGAGATTATATTTAGGATGTTATTATTTATCTTCGTACTCTTAGGTCCAAATGATCGGGGTGAGATGTGAGTGTGATATGCATGCCAAATTGACAAGAACATCAGTACAAATTTCGAAAAAGAAAAAAAAGAAGGCCCTGATGTGGATGTGTTTATAAAACTGCAGGAGAAAGGGACCTCTTTGATGTTTGCAACTTTAGATGGATGCGAGAAAATGCATTTGCCGACTTGAGATATAAATGTGATAAGGTCTTCGTTACTATGTTTACTATTTGTGGAAAATGTGATCCATTGACTTGAATATATCATTTTCATTTTTTTAAAAATATCCTATTGTTAAGTTTTTTTCTTAATTATCCAACTACGATAGTCATTTTTCGATATTAATCAAATATGGAATTTGAATATTGATGTTTGATCACAAAGGATGTAACGTCTTGGGTTGGGTTTATGTCCTCGCACCGCTATCGATAAAATTGATACCGACAACTTGTTGAATTCGAATTCAACTGGATCCGAGGACAGTCACTCAGAACGATCATGCTTAAGGTGTCAATTGGTAATCCCCTACTGTTATAAACGTGGGATAATTTTTAGATGTGGGATAATTTTTAATCTTACAACCTCCATTACTTATATTTATAACATTCTCATGACATGACCCATCGTTTATTACCATAAGTAATGACAACGACATGCTGGAAAACAATAGTTGCCTTCCACAATGTAGATTCAATTTTATTACTAATTAACTAAAACTCAACACTTCTTTTAAAAATTAATGTACGGAATTTTCAAATAGGAAGAAAAAATCATCCATGTTGTACAATTAAAAAAAACTGACTATCTCAATCTGAAATATTTAATAGATCACTATTCGAGCAAATGGGGATGTAAATGGTTACATCCGTATTTGTTTTATACAGATTTTTACATTTGTATCCATATGGATATCATTTTGATATCCGCAAACATCCGTATTTGTATCCGTATATTCATTTTCATATATAAATATAGTCATACATGTATTTTTAACCCTATATAATATAATTCTATACCTTCTTTTTACCATATTTGTGTAATATTCGCTAGACAAACGCATTTAGTAAATTTATATCATGTGTCCATCCAATTCATATATATTTAAGCCAATTCTATGGAGTATTTCTAACATCACTCGTATGCGATCGATATCTGTATTACATCCGTATCTGTTTTGTAAAGATATCATAAGATAGGTTTAATATCCATCAATATCTGCATCCGTATTCGTATTAAAAAATAAATAAAGATACGATAATACCTTTATCCGTACATGTATCGACCGTTTGCATCCCTGCAACCGAGTCGAGTAACTATTATCAATTTCCTTGTCATATTTTCTTCCCGTAGTTAATCTTAAAATTTATTGGGATAATCTCTCGTTGTCAAATTAGATGGCTACGTGTTTTGCATTGGTATAAATATAATGTAATGTTTAGTTTTTTTTTCTTTCGTTTTTTTGGAATTGATGCAGAACGACTAAGAATTATTTGAGATGCCAAAGAAAATAAATAATTGCCTCGCAGAGGCTTGATCATGCAACATATTTGAAAATAACACAACCACTGCAACCATAGCTGATTTTATATATAAAGAATTTTTTTAGTCTAATTTTACGTGCTTTAATATGTATAAATTGCTAGATATTTATAATATTGCTAATGTAATTGTCTTTATCACTAAATTAAATTACTTGTACTTAAATATTATCTATTGTTAAATGTATAATGATAAATATTATATGTTACCAAATCACTATTTTTATTTGAAATCAACTATGAATGATATAATCCTCGTGATACTGTTAGTAACAGTTCAAGTAACAATTATTATAGATCTTTATATCATCAAAAATTGCACCAACTATTTAAAAATAGTGATGGATATTCAAACAAATTTTGATGAGAAATGTGACAAATAAAGCAAATTTTGATGATAGGCGTTCGGTTCGAGAACAAGCATGAACACTGATGAGAAATGAGATGAATAATGGTCTATTCTCTGTTTGACTGGAAAGATAAGAATAAGGAAAATAAGGTTGAATAAATGTAAATAAAGTGGAATAAATATATGAATAAGGGTGGGATAAGGTGAAATAATGAGATGTGAATGTAAATAGTCGTACTCTTAGGAACCGCGTCGGATGGGAAAACGTCGAACCAGTTACACAGTTGCTCTGCCATTGACCTCTCTTTAGCATGAGACTTCCGATGAACAAGAGTGAACTCGAGGACTGCGTTGGGTCTCACCTTCGACACCTTTGACTCCCTTATTCTAATATTTATTCTCCAAATGAACAATGCTCAAGAGAAAGACGAGAATCCAATATGACAATGGATGAAGGCATATTTGATGAACCACTACATATCCATGCAATTAGACTTATGCTCCTTCTTTCTTACAAAATTTACAGTAACATCCTTTCGTTAGTGTAACATATATAAGGGCATACATGTAACAGTGGAAGGTATCATTTTGAATATAGGGATATAAGTGTAATTACAAAAAGGTAAAGATATGAGCAGGGACGGAGCCAGGACATTTTTGAGGAGGGGGCACACGGATATTAAAAAATATGTCTATAAATTACAGTACAATCACATTCATTATATAACAATAATTGTTGTGGACAAATTATATTTATAGTTTCACGTATATTTTTCATCAATTTTGAACTTATTCATTATATAACAATAGTAAATTTTGAACTTATTTTTTTAATCAACTATATCTTTTATTCAATTTTACATAGATTGGTATCATATATGTTCCACAATGTCGTGATTTTTTGTGAATGATATTTATATCCTTTTTTTAAAGTAAGTTGTATTCAAGTATTTTAATTATTTTAAGGGATAATTACACCCATAACCCTGAGTAATTTGACAATAACAATCATAACCCTGTATAATCGCGAATTACACGGGAAACCCTAGTAATGCTTAACTCTTACACGACATAACCCTGTGTTATGTTCCGTTTGAGAGGACCGTTATATTTGACGGTTTTAGTTAAAAAAGACAACAATCCCCCTGATGTTCAATGTTATTTGCGATAACATGCCACTGATGTCCATGTCCTTGCCCACCCACGCCCATCTGATCCTCCCCTGCTCGAACAACCATCCGGACTGGTGAACTCCTTTCCTCGACCTCCTCATCGCCCATCTTCTCCTCGCATCTTCTTTCACCTAATCGTCATGTCATCCCTTTTCCCTCCCAATCTCTGTTCATCATCATCATCTTCGTTTTTAGTATTTTCCCTCCACATCCATCTTTTCCCTCCCGCCAGATCTACCCTTTTTTTCCCACATCCCATCCCAAATTCTTCCCTCCACTCCAATTGGCTTCCCTGTTCACCTCCCGCACTTATTGACCTTCCACTTCAATACCCACCTCCAGATCTCCCTCTCCCCATCATCTCCTGCTGGGTTTCTTCCTAGGGAAGCAGAAAGTTGCCAATCTTTGCGTCTGTGGATCTGGCGAAAAGATGGATCGGAGTGATGAAGTGGTAAGTTTATTGGACAGTATTAGATTGTGGGGTTCTTTTCCGTTCCTTGGATCTTTGATCGTGATCGGTGTGATCTTGTGTTGCAGAGCTCCGGATCTACAGATCCAAATAGGGATAGAGCTGAGTTGAAGTGCTGCACGATTTGCCGGACCACCGAGACCCCCCTTTGGAGAGGAGGTCCGTCTGGACCCAAGGTGCTTAATTTCTTACCCCGGATCACTACCCGTATCGTTATTTTAAGTTGGTATTTCTTAGTTTCTTTGATCTCTTGCCTTTTGATTTACCCATTTTTCTGGGATGATTTGCAATCTCTCTGCTATGCATGTGGCATAAGGTACAGGAAGGAGAGGAGGGATTTCTTAGGATTGAATGATGGTGCGGAGAAGATCAAGAAGGAGACGAAGAAGAAGCTGCAAAACGACGGCAAGATGGACATGCTCGGATTGCTCGGCTTTGATGCTGGCGTTTTGCTAAAGCAGAGATCTATGCTCTGGTTGAAGCGGCGGCATCTCGGGGAGGAGGAGGAAGCTGCTGTTCTACTTATGGCCTTGTCATCTGGGTTTCTGTGAGTGCCAACCCCCGCCCCCCGCAGCTCGAAGCTCCCTCCTCCGCGGTTCCCCTGCTCGAAGCCCGCATCCAGCTCCTCGCCCACCCCGGTGCTCAGCTTGCCGCTGCCCCCTCCCCCCTTGCAGGTCCCCTGCTCAAAGCCGGTTGCTTCTCTTCCCCTGGTCGAATCGCCCCCAGCAGTAGCGTCGAGCTTTGCCTCCCACTGATTCGAGTTTCTGCCGTGCTCGACGCCCACAGCTAAAAGAACCCGGAGGAGATGGCCGGTCGGCAGCTGGGACGGAGAGGAGGTTGAGGTGGACGGAGGGTGAGGAGGTCGGAGAAGGTAGATGGAGGTTGAAGGGAGAGGGATTTTTTTGTTTATTTGCTAGCCGTTGGATTGAGGATGAGTTAGATGAACTCATTCATATGGTTGAGTTAACACATTAAACTAACGGAGGGTTATGAGTATGAGACGGAGTGACTATCCAGGGTTTCCCGTGTAATTCGCGATTATACAGGGTTATGATTGTTATTGCCAAATTACTCAGGGTTATGGGTGTAATTATCCCTTATTTTTGAATTCAGTATAGGATTTTGATTAGTTGCAATATAAACTACACTTGTTCCGAATCCGTATAAAATCAAAAATATAAAATACTAATTCTATACTTTTTTTCAGTAACAAGAAATATTAATGTCTATGAAGAAAAATACGCAGATCATGAATATATGTGCATTTGACCACTTTACTTGATACTAACTAGGACCAATGAATAATATATGAGATTTGACAATAATTGATTTTTTTTAAAAAAATATTTTTTTAGATTGCGAATTAGACCACGTATTTGTATAAGTGATAATGAGATTGGATGAAGATCGATTCATTCTATAGTTCGATTCTAAAAAATGGATAACCGATAAGATTAGGGTAGGGATCTATTATAAGTTGATCGATTTAAAAAATTATCTAATATAAGTTGATTTGAGGTAAAATCTATTATTTTTTGTAGGAATTTTATATTAAGAGGCATATTATCTATTGGTAAAAATTATTAAACTTTTTTCAAAAAAAATTAGGGGGCATGTACGAGTTTTACCCTCAAAAATCTAAATGAGGCATTAAAATTTTGAAATATTATGATTACTTTTACCATAAAATGCATAGGAAAAACATTACATAAACATATATTATATAATCCCAAAATTTAGGGGCACTTGCCCCTCGTTTGCCCCCCCCCCTAAATCCGTCCCTGGAAATGAGTATTATTAACATTTGTTTATTCGGATGAGGATGAAGGAATGAGAGGAAATAATGAACAAGTGAGATCAATCCTTCATGGTTAAAAAACGTAGAAAATAAACAATACAAAGCATAGATTCAATCGACAATTGATGGTGATGTGACCACCATATTTCTTAGACATCATTATCATTCGTACAAATACTGAACATGGATGAGCTCAATGAGAGTATTTTCCCATACATGGCAAGGCCATGTCCAGAATCCCCTGTCATAATATGGTTGGGTCAATTTTTTCTGTTAGGATTTTGATCGGTAAACGGTTCACCGATCAACCTGCTTAACGATAGTTCAACGCTCGTTCTCGAGACGCTCGTTTCCGAGGGTGCAATGCCCGAACCCCTGATTCGTGGAAGACCGCTCAGTCGGTGAATCGTTCGTCGAATTAAGTAATATATTATTTCGTTTTCAATTTTTTCCTATTTATGACTTAGTGGTTTTTGTTCTTTTACTTATTTTTTTAATTGTTTGAGGTAAGAGGTGAGAAATAGAAGGGAAGAAGGAGAAGGCGTGAAATGACAAACCATCCGTCGATCAGCGAATGATTCGTCAAATGAAATTTAATGCTAATCATTTCTTAGCATTAAGCTCCCTCTGATATGGAAATTGGGGTTTGATCGACCAACAACTCACCGACCGATGAATCGTTTACCGATCCCTTGAAATGGAAAATTGGCCCTGCCATAATTATGACCGAGCGGAGAGCGCCATGACCTTTGAATGACATCTTTTTCAACGTTCTTCAGATTAAAAAAATATATATTGATGAAAGATAAATGATGGCGTAACATCAAGCAAGTGCAAGGCAACTTGCTGCTTGTGATCTCATAAGTTGATGAATAAAATATATGACGTAATGCTGTAATGTCGACAAAGGTGTCGTGAGAGCCAATCAAATCAAAGGCCATCTCTATTGATCTCGTTACCTCTTATTGGCTGGCACATTAAGGGATCGACACGTAGCAATCGTGCTCCCCACCTTTGTCCCCTCGTCTTTATATTCTTGCTTGACTTTAGGCACACGTTTTATATTAAAACTAATAAAGTTTTATTTTTTTATTTTTTAAATAAAATATAAGATACGTAAGCAAGAAATATAATAATCACTTTTTTATAAGACTGTTTATCGCAGGATAAAGTTGTTTTCCTTCGGAACATGACCGTGGGGTCACGCATCACGCAAAGGCGAATCACAAGGTCTCGAGTAATATCAATTTTAGCTTATGTTATGTCTACACGATCGTTGTGTGGCTTATTATTGGTTCCCCTCAAATATGAGATATAAAATGAATATTTGTTGGTGTACTCCTTGCAATCATATGTGATGATCTAGCCAAGAATCTCTTGATTTCATTGTAACAAAATACGTCATCTTCCTCATGAGTATGATGCATCGAAGAAGATGAAGATCCATGAGTAATCAATTTGACAGCTCAACGACAGCGTGACGATGGGGATGCTCTCAACAAACCTTAGAGTGGATTGTCACTTGGGATTGGGAAGGAGAGCCTATGGACGTGTATGAGAGAAAGAGAGAGATTTTGATACTTCAACTTGTGTATTTTATCTTAGAGAAATGGCAAGATTTAGTCTTTCTCTTATACAATTGGATGGTTTGGATGCACTCCTAATTGAAATTAATAGCCTATATTTTATTGCAACAAATTACAACAACAAATGATTGATTTAAAAAGAAATAAATAAGTTGACGACATTCTTCAACAATTCAATTCCAATTAAATCAATTTCATGTGGAATAATAAAAGGAGAAGAGCCTCCTTTCCAAATAGAGGTGGACAACCACCATGGAGATTAGGAATGTTAGAAAATTCTCAAGTTCGTCATTCGCTCAGATTCGGCTCGCTAAAAGTTTGATTCAGATTTGATTAAAAAATAAACGAATCGATCCTGAACACGAGTTTGAGCTCGATTAAATAAACAAACTGAACCTCAAAAACATAGATACGCTCAGGTTCGTTTCGTTAAAAGTTCGATTATACACACACACATACATACATAAAAGTATATATACATACATATTGTATATATAAGAAAAAAATATATTCTATATTAACAGAAGGGCATTCACTTATTTTCCCTAACTCATCCAGTCATCCACTCCCTAAGTCTCTATTCTCTATTCCGAAACCCCATAGAACCCTCCCCTGCAGCTGAGGTTTTTCCCTTGAACAGAAATGTCTGCACAATTTTATTCTTAAATGAACCTTTAACGAGCCGAACTAAACCTTTACGAACCTTACCTGAGCTGAACTGAACCTGATTACGATTTTCATTTCATCGAACCGAACCGAGCCCGAACCTAAAAGTATGCTAAATGAGCCGAACCGAGCATGGATTGGTTCGCTCAAGTTCGGCCCGTTTACACCTCTAATGGAGATTCTCTCCATGTGGCCGCCCACGATCCTATTAGGAGCGAAGCCTTCTCCCCTTTCCTAATTTATGAGATATTAATCTCATCAAAATCTTCCACATGTTGCAACAATATTTTATTTCTTGATTTTTTATCAAAATAATTCCAAATTATTTTGTGATAATTTCAATCATACCATTGATAAATTATGAACCATATTCATCCATCCAATATTAAATGTAAATCACGTTAACATTAATTGAACAATGTGAATCCAATTCATGTTTAATTATATAATGTGAATCCTTTTTACATTTACTTATAAAATATAAATCTTACTTACAACTAAATCTCTCTATGATATTATGAATCACACTCACAATATTTTATGATTATTGTGGACAGTACTATCAATATTAATCTTAACTGTGATAATTAAATCTATATTTAATTAACATAGAGAGGAAATTAGGCTTTGGGAAAAGGGAGATTAGTGACCCGGCTTTCACCCGACTTGAGTTTATGACATATTTTGCCTGAGATTTTCTTGAAGGGCCGGCCAGCTCTTTAGTGCTATCTATGCCTCTTGGTTGAGGCTTTGAACAAGCGGGAACTTGGAAAATCTCGTCCTGAAAGTGATGATTCCTTTCCCACTATTCATCCCCTCTCGCTTCACTCTCTTCCCGGGAGCAATCTAGTTCGAATTCATAGGAGGTCCTCTGTTATACGCACTTCCCTCGGGCTAATCTGAGGCTTTATACCAGTCGTACCTGAGGATTCTTCCGGCAAGATAGTAGGATTTCGTCCAAAAATGAGTCAAAAAATGGAAGGTTCTCTTTTTCTTTCTCAAAAGTCTCAGTAGGCTCCCTCTCTGATCTCTTTCCGCGTGGAAAGTTCCCACGCAAGCTTCGTAGCTTTTGCAGACCCTGTTCCTCTAAAAGGTCCCTTGGGAAGTGCCAGCTGCAGAACTGGGGTTCTGGAGGGCTTGTGGCGTCTCTACATATGTCTAGATAATGTTAATCATATACACATTATTAATGATAATTAAAGTCTATTTAATCATCAATTTTTATTGCTCAGATATTGTCGAAAATAAATTTATTTTTGAACTCTTTTCAAGAATAATGTGCCTTCTCCGCAAATACTTGGAGATGAGGACATTGCGATTGCATGTTCCATGTACGGTGACTTGAATATTCAGATCTAATCTAATATCCAGATCTAGAAGACCTCTCGGAGATGTTTGATTAAGTCAGACAGGGTATCCGATCTTCTTATTGCATCTGAATCATGTTCAGACCAATGTCTAATATTTGGAGTAAGATTGAACAAGTAGTCTACTAAGTGGAATCACTAAAATCCAAACTTGTTTCATCAATCCCTCAAAATGGAAGTGTCATGTTTATGTAATATATTAAGATCACATCATCCTCGAGTATTCCTAATACCGTATATCCTGCACAGAATATCTAGAATAAATCCAAAGGTTTAATTTAATTTGAACTATCTCCTTCATGATTTTATCGTTAAGTTTCTCATTCGATCATTGGGAGTTGGTATCGATCATATGCTTCCCAAGAATATATCATACCTTCAAATCATGCCTTGTTTCTAAAACAAGATGACTAATGTTGGAGTTTGGTTTATCCCAATATCTCATGAGTGAGCTCATGTCTTCCGATTCAATAGTGAACCCATATGATCCCTTTGAGAGATTATACCATTCATATGCCCTTATATGCACATCAGCTCGTTGGTGTATAGATCTTGATTATTTCATCAATCTAATGGGCTGCCTAATGTACATACTTAGACATATAGTAATACATATGTTTGTAGTTAGAGGATGCATGCCTATACGTGACAACATATGACGTAGGTCATAGTTATCTCGATCTCGTTAAATCAACTCTTTGACCTAACTCATCCAATACATGAGAAGGACCTACATCAATAGGTTGATCAGATGTCAGTCTTTGGAGTAAGGATACCATCTCCATCTCAGAATGGAGATCTCTTCTTGGTAATTACTTAATGTGGTTGAGTTCTCAATCTAACTCTCTAGATATTCAAACTTATACTAGTCTTTATAATTCAACCTTTGGATCAACAACCATATGATATCAAGATGGCCATGGTACATAATCCTAACTGTACTAAGGAGACCTGTTATGCAATTAGTCATTCTTCATTTCAGATTAAGGCGCGAATTGCAATAACTTTTATGACATAATGGCTTGTCATAGGCTCACATGTCCAACAAAATCGATGAGGAGCGGCTAGATCATCCAATGAGCCTTTACCTTTCATCTTGCCAGAGAGCCTCCTACTCGGGTTTTGCATATCGCCTGGATCGTCCCACTCATAATCAACAACACGAGGGAAGGCTGTGGAGGTTAGGGTGAAGCAGCAAGGGGTTGGGGGAAGTGCTAGGCAGGTTGGGGTTAGCGTGGGGAGGTTACGGAGGTTGGGGCTCACTGAGAGGGGGGGGGCAGTGTTGGGAGGATTGGGGCGATGTTAGGCGAGTTGGGGGAGGAGGCCGTGGCAGGTGATGGAGGGTGGATGAGGGGAAGGGGCATTGAGGAGAAGGATGACGAAAGGAGGATATTTTGTAAATATGAGAAATAATAAGGGTAATAAAATATTTTTTTAATGAAATTCATTTGATTTTAACAGACAAATGTATGAGAGTTAACCGCGGAGCTTGTGGTGTAGCACAGATCAAGTTTATGGGGTTGAGCGATATTTATCGAGTCTAGAAGATAATTGAAAAAGTTTCCATAGTTCCTAGTGTAAAATTCCTCAAATATAGGTAAAATAAGCTATAATGATTAATGCGACTACTTAAATAGATTACTAAATTAAAATCACTAAAAGAATATATCATTCATGGACATGGATGAAATTTACCCAAAATGTTACGTGAGGATTGGTCATCAACAGTCTTATTTGCTTCCTGTGGACACTAATTCTCTATCTTCACTCTCCCTCTTGGTCCGTCACGTCATAACACACCGTCCAATTCCCACCTCCCGATTTCTCCCCCAAATCCCTTTCCTGATTAGGGTTAGGGTTCCTCCGGATTCTTGCCCCCCTTTCAGAAAAATCGAAAAGCTTATTCCTTTGCCCCTCTTTCCTGTTCCGATCACAAAGCCCTAATCATGGGCTTGCAGTGAAGCATGCTTCTAGGGTTTTTTTTCCCACTTTGATTTGTAGGTTGGATTCTTCTTGCAATGGCCAATTTGCAGGAATTGTCCTCTTCTTTTAGCTACACATCTCCTTCATGCGTCTCCAACGGCTCAAGCAAGAACGCCTCCCAGAATTTCAGCTCTAGCAACGTGGGGAATGCTGCTGCCGACCCCGTTGGCAATCTGGATATCATCAGCCTCAGCAGATTGAGCAGCAACCTCGAGAAATTGCTCGTCGATGATGCGTTTGATTGCACTGATGCTGAGGTCCATGTTGAGGGCGTGACCGTCGGCGTGCACCGCTGCATCCTTGCCGCCCGGAGCCCGTTCTTTTACGAGCTTTTTAGGAGGAAGAACGGTTCCGATTGCGCTGGTGGCGAGAAGCCGTGGTATCCGATGACTGATCTCCTGCCGTTTGGGCATATCGGACTCGAGGCGTTTAAGGATTTTCTATGGTATATCTATACAGGGAAATTGAAGGCGCCTGATCCCGTGGTTGCCACTTGCGTGGATGATGATTGCGTGCATGATGCTTGCCGACCAGCGATAGCATCGGCTGTGGAGTTGATGTATGCATCTTGGATATTTCAGATTCCAGAGCTTGTGTCTCTCTTGCAGGTTTAGACGGTTGATCTTGCTTGCTTGAGTTGCTATGATTTTAGATGTTAGAAATGGACTTGTGTCTTTGATATCAATTTGCCAATGAAAATAGTAGATTTCTTGGATAAGTTTGAGGGTCTAAGCTTCCCGATCTTAATTTAAATGGCCTGTATGCGAAATTTAAAGGGATCTTGGATTCTTGAGGAATGATAAGGTGATTAAGAATGGCCTTTTATCTTTGTTTATTTGTTTTTTTTGAAATTTGACGCATCATGCATGCTTATATTCGGTAGTTTGAGTAATATGAAATATATAGAACCAACCGAAAACCAAAACCATTTTTCCAATCACGTCTCTGAGATGCTAAGAACAAGTTAGTAATTGAGATGAGATTGATTAATTTCTACAAACACCATTTACAAAACCTCTTTGAGTTAATTTTGTAGATGCCCCTATATATATGTGTTTTCCTTGTGTTGCATTTGTCCAACCACCTACAAGTCCTTTATATGGAAGTGTTAGAGTGAGATGAAGTTGAGGTCCTTGACAAGGGAGCTACCATGTCTTTATTTGGTCTTATCTCTTTAGCAAGAGCAAAATTGCATATGCCCAAAGAAGGGTCTAGGAATGACATGGGTCTTTCTCTAAACCTCAATGCCAACCAGAGTCATAGGAAACACAAAGGTGACACCTCTATGTTTCTGAGCAATCTGCTAGTTTCTGTAACATTGTCTTTAATTCCTGCTTCCATGAGCAAGAAAATGGAGTTGCAAAGCTGATTCATCTGGTAGTTCTCTGGGAATGACCTCTTTTTTACATTAGCTATTACGAAAAGTCAAAATACCCTGCAGGAATTATCATCTCTGTTGTCACCAACAAACCACACATGATGGCATAGTTTGGCTCTAGAGAATGAGATTTTGCAACAAGTCGTATGCTTAGGTGTTAAACAGAATTTCCTACGATGAATTCCATGCCAAAATCAGCATTGGATTCTTCCGAGATTGCTCGTATCTTTTTCAGGGACAAACTAAATTGTCTATGAATTAGTAAAGGGAACAATTACACTTCTTGCAGTTTTGATTTTGTGGGATTACCTAATATAAATAGCCAACAATTGCACTTCTTGCAGTTTTGATTTTGTGGGATTACCTAATATAAATTGACTGTAGTCTGTTTTTGAGAATTCAGTTAGAGTTCTGCTTCTACCTATGGCAAAATTTTACCATACTTTTCTTTCCCGCGATTAATGTAGAGCGAGGCATATTATGACCTTGGTTGCAGTTAAGTATGAGGATACAAAATGTCCTTATTAAAATCCAGGAACATAGAAATTTGAACCATGGCAATGATGGCATCAACAGTGATATGACATGCCTTGTGTAACTAGGAGAAAGAGACATGCATTTTTTATTTTTTAATGCCTATGCTAATATTTTGTGTTTTAGTTGGCACACATATTTTGCATCTGGCTGGAATTGTTATTTTTGCATTGGTACTTTTTAATCCAGTGTCAACTAAACTCTGTATCCTGACTTGTGTCTTGTTTGTATAGAGACGTCTTATTAACTTTGTTGAGAAGGCATTTGTGGAAGATGTGATTCCTATTCTTCTCGTTGGTTTCCATTCCAAACAATCTCAGCTCATTGAGCATTGCGTGCGCAGAGCAGCAGTTTCTGATCTCGATGACATGACTCTTCAGAAAGAGCTTCCTCATGATCTTGCAGAGAAAGTCAGATCTTTACGAAGTGGGTCTCTATCTTTACAGCCCGTCAGCAACTTTCCTGCAGATACTCTTCACGAAAAGGGAGTGAAAAGAATCCATCGAGCACTAGATTCGGATGACGTTGAACTTGTAAAGATGCTTCTTACTGAATCTGAGATTACCTTGGATGATGCAAATGCTCTACACTATGCAGCTTCATACTGTGACTCTAAGGTAGTGGCTGAGGTGTTGGAACTTGGGGAGGCCAATGTTAATCTAAAAAATGGAAGGGGTTACACCCCCCTCCATATGGCAGCCATGCGGAGGGATCCAGCTGTGATCATTGCATTACTTAGAAAAGGTGCTTATGTATTTGCAATTACTGAAGATGGCCGTAATGCTGTTGGTATTTGTAGGAGGTTGACGAGAATGAAAGATTATACCAAAAGAACTGAGCAGGGAGAGGAATCAAATAGAGATCGGATTTGCATTGACATTTTGGAACGCGAAACAAGAAGAATACCCATGTCAGCAGAAGAAACAATGGTGCCACCTTCATCGTTGGAAGACTTGCAATTGCAACTTCCCTATTACGAAACAAGAGGTTATTTTACTAAGAACCTTTCTTCGTTATTTAATATTTTTGAACCCTGAATTTTTAAGTAGATTATGAGCAGATATCAAATACGAGGTCATCATCAATTAGTATTCAAGGTTTTTTTATAGACAGAAAACATGTTCCCAATTATTAGATTGTGATCGAGGAGTTCCATTATATATTGGAGTTCCATTATATATCCATTCTGTCTAATTTTATTTTTTAAAATCATGGACAACTTTGTCAGTGGATCTTAACACAAATTTCCATTTTATGTATGCAAAAAAGCAGTAGCCAATTAGGGCGTTATTCGTTGATTGTTATTATTGTATTTGCTTGTTAGGGATATCTTTTTCAAGTAGCACCTGTGTAATGTCTGGATGTAGACATGGGGATCTGTCTCTTCCTCAAGTGGTGGGTTCAACTTTCTGGGTTATTAAATGAGTGGAGGGAGGCATGCACAGTAATGACTAGAATATTGTTGAAAATAATAAAAGATAAAGTGTATGCATCAATAATATCCGATTGCCAAGATATAATGTGGTTCTAAGGGAGTCTGGTCTAGGAGTGGAAGTCTTCTATTATATTTTTTTATTGGAATGTGTAGTACACATCAATATACGTAGATCCCATTTGCTCACAACATTCTTTTAATTGGGTACAAGTCCTATCTGGAATACAAAGTTGGGCATGCTTGGATGAGAGTAATACTAGGTTGGGAAATCACATAAAAATCCCTTGGGCTGCAGCTTTTTTAGAAGTTTAAATCCTTATTGTTGGCTTATTTATATATTTATTTTGGAATGCTAAAGGATAACCGTTAGACATCAATGATCATCCAATAATATTATTCCATTATATGTTAAAACTTTAGATAATTTATGTAAGCATATTTTGGGATGGTGAGTAAGCTTAGGTTTATTTTTTTAACTTTCCAAAAAGGTTCATTCAATGAGTGATATATGACAAAACACATGGGCTACATACCTTACCTAGATGAATCTTGATATTATTCATTTATTAAAATGATCCAGAGCTTCATGACCCACACAACACCCTCCATCAAGCTCAGCATATATGATGCCTAGCTTGCAATAAATTAAAGTTAACACTTAGCCAACAGTGATGATGATGTGTGCTAGATCGTCTTGTTAAGGTGTACTCCTATGGAAGGATACTAAGAAGGAAGTTTTTTTTATTTCCAAAAAAAAAGAAGAGAAGGAACTCTTTTTCTTGCAGAGACCTCAAAGAAGATGAGTTATCTCAGACATGAACATCAAACTACTCTTCTCTTCCACACAAGGTGGACTATATAAGGATCCAATCAAATTAGAAGGTGAAATGAAAAGGATAACAAAATTGCTTCCTCATTTTTTTTGTTTCACTCATTTTTTCCATTTTCCTTTTTTGCTCCAATTTCATGGTTCATTTATGTAATATTTTACTTCTATAAGAAAAATTCTTAGTAACATATTGGGATCTTCTCCCTTATACACTGTTTTAAAGTGCCCATCCTGCCTGTTTATATTAAATTATTCTCTAATGCAATCACTTCATCACATGTTTGCTTTAGAAATAGAAGTTATTTGTTAAATCAATCTATTTATGGCATTTTTTTCTCTAGAAATGTAATCTATTCTATCAAATGCTTCTATCTTTCTAACTACTACATGACCTGGCTGTTATATGATTCTGAACTTTCAGTTCTAAAGGTGTAGACGTCTTTTATTTTTCTACTTCTCGTAGGTTGTACCATGCTGTAGTTTTCTTCCCACCAACAAATTTATTTGCTTTGAATTAATCACTAATCATATTATACTAGTTATATATGTAAACACTTAATTATGTTCCATTAATTTTTTGAGAAGTTATATTCTCCCAAATATTTGACCTATAATCTACCATCACAAAATGTCATGGAAGGACATATCGATATCGATATCGTTTCGATATCTTGTCGATATCGATATATCGATGATTTGGGAGGGCCTCCAAGCACTGCTGGTGGGGAGGGACATGAGCTGCTGGGGGCGGGTGCGGTTGGGGCTGGGAAGGAGGGGGCATCATTCTGGGAGGGGGAGCTTTTGAGAGGAGTGGAGCAGGGGTTACTCTCGTGCATTGGGTGGTGCCGCCAAAGGGTTTGTTGCTGGCTCCGAAATGAAGATTCTGTCATGGAATATTAGGGGCTTGGGTCAGGCAGAAGAGAGGAGCGCAATGGGTAGAATGATAAGGGAGAATGGTGTAGATATGTCTTTGATTCAGTAAACTAAGGTTTCAGGTGGAATGGAAGAGGTTTGGAGGGTAGTCGGGGGCGGACGACTTGAAGAGTTCAAGGCGATGGGGACAGTGGGCGCAGTGGGGGGGGGTGTTGACGTGATGGAACCGTGATGTGTTCAGGCTGGAGGGGGAGGAGATATGTGGGAGGCACTCATTTTCTATTGTATTGGTGCGACCGACGGACATGATTCGCTTGCTGATATCCAATGTTTATGGCCCATGCAGGGGGGGGGGGTGCTTTGAGGTAGTCGTGGAAGACCTTTGTGCGGCAAGAGCCAAATACCTGGAGATCACGCAGATCATTGGCGGTTATTTCAACGTTACCTTGTTCTTGATGGACCGTCCTGTGGGTAGGGATGGCAGAGACGCTGGCTTTGGGCCATTGCAGAATGCACTGTAATTGTGGGGAATGATGGTTCTGGATGCGTCGGGATGCAGGCACACTTGGCATAATTCGATATCACGCATCGATCAGTTTTTGTTGTCTACTGAAGGGCGGCTATGTTTCCGTTGGCAGAGTTCTGGACGCTTCCACGAGTTCAGTCGAATCACACGCCTCTGCTTTGGTCTTTTTGGGAGGAGAGTCAGCACATGTTTTTTTTTGCTTCGAGAAGGCATGGCTTTTGGAGGAGGGGTTTCGCGATCTGGTAGCGGATTTCTGGACGAACTGCTCTGTGTAGGAGGCGATGACAACAATGTTTGCTAGTAAGTTGAAGGCATTGCAGGATTTCCTGACGGTGTGTGGTAGGGAGATTCGGAGCAGCGTTAGGAGAAGAGGCAGAGGGCGCAGGAGGTGGTATGCCGGTTGAACGGGTGGGTGGACGAGCGGGAGTTGCTGGAGGAGGAGCTGGTTGAGAGGGGGGTTTGTATGGGAAGATAAAAATGAGGTGGCATGGCAACAGAGGGCTCAACAACATTGGGTGAAGGAAGGGGATGCAAATACACGCTTTTTCATGTTGCAGCAAGTGGGTGAAGGAGGCAGAACCATATTCCGTCAGCTAAGGTAGATGGGGTGAGTGTATAGGGGGACATGGAGGTGGGGGTGACACTGAGGGCACACTTTTGGGCTTTCAACTATTGGTGCGGTAGGCAGGGTTGGGGGTGGCAGGGAAAAGGCGTGGCCACACTTTCCGAGGATGTGACAGTCAGTTTGGTTAGCCCGGTTGTGGATGATGAGGTAAAAAGGGCGTTGTGGGCGCTTAATGCGGATGCGGCTCCCGGACTGGATGGCTTCTCGGTTTGTTTCTAAAGGAGTTCTGGGAGGTCCTAAAGGGAGATGTGATGGAGATGGTGGTGGAGTTCTGCGAAGGTAATTGTGACTTTGAGAGGTTGAATAGGGTGCTCATCTGTTTGCTGCCAAAGAAGGAGACGGCCATGATGGAGGATTTCTGACCCATTGCTCTGTCAAATGCGATCTACCTCATCATTGCGAAGGTCCTGGCCACTAGGTTAAGGGGGGTTCTGGACCAGATTGTATCATCGGTGTAGTCGGCCTTTATTCTTGGGCGGTTTATGGTGGATGGTTTGGTCACGACTTCGGAGGTGGTGACAGACTGGAAGAGATCAAATTCTAAGAGGGTACTTTGGAAGGTTGATTTCTCAAAAGCGTATGACCGTGTGAACTGGAAATTCCTGTGAAGTTCGTTGCAGCGGAGAGGTTTTCCGGTTCGGTGGGTGGCTTGGATCAAGCAGTGCATTACGACGACCTCCCTGGTGGTGCTTGTCAATGGCCGCCCGGGGGGAGGTTTCTTCCAGCCACAGAGGGGCATCAGGCAGGGTTGCCCGTTGGCACTATTACTATTTGTGGTGGTGGCGTACGTGTTGACGATTATGATGAGGTTGGCGGCGTCTGAGGCGTTGTGGTTAGGCTACAAGAAAGAGGACATCTCTATTCCATTGTTACAATAATTGAGATTTTTGGAGATATTCCAGGTCTTATGGTAAATTGAGACAAGTCTGTGGTGGTCCTGTTTGAATTTTCGGGGACGGAGACGAGGGCTGTTGTGGGGTCTCTTCGATTCCATTAGACGACTTTGTCGATTCCGTACTTGGGATTGCCTCTGGTAGCGGGCAGGTTGAAGGCGGCGGATTAGAGGCCAGTTGTTGAACGTATAAAGGGGAGATTGGTGATGCAGCGTGGAACGAGAACATAGGGCTGCATATTTAATTAATGTTATATGTTAATTTTATTTACGTTTATTTACGTCATAGTATTTTTAATTGAATAAACAAGATCGCCTGTGATCTCAATTAGTTGGTTAGAGATTTGAATTCTAAATTTAGTCGGTTAATTAGTTAGAGTCTATTTAGGATAATTAGTTGTCAATTTGAATTTGATTTCCATTTTTGTAATCCCATCCCTCCTATATAAAGGGATGGTGGTCCATTGTTTTTAGACAGTTCAGTTAATACAAAAGTTGAGATTTATTCTCCCTCTCTCTAATTTCTCTCCTCTCTCAACATGATCTTCACGTTTCTTCCTCCCCAATTCTCGCGCAACAGGCGCGCCTTCTCCCCTTCTTCCCTCCAATTTATTCTTCCACCAAAAATCCACTGTCACATAATTAATTATCGCTGCGCCGAATTCCATTTTTGCATCAATTGGCATGGTGAAAGGCTAATATGCTATCCAAAGGGGGGAAGCTGGTCCTGCTGAAGCATGTTCTTTCGTCAATTCCGGTGTTCTATTCTACACGGGTCATGCCAAACGAGGTTTGTTGCGAGATTGAGGTAATCTTGAGGAGGTTCTTCTGATTGGACGGGAGGCTGGCCCGTGGTGGATGTCACCTGATCGGGTGAGACAAGATTACGACATCAAAGAAGAAAGGAGGTCTGGGAATAAGAAGGCCCGGGGAGATGAACAAGGCGTTCATGGCTAAGTGGGTCGTGCGGATTTGGGGGAGGAATGAGGATTTGGTGTGTAGATTGTTGAGGAAAATCAATGGGGTGTTGGTGTCGATGTAGGTCGAGCTGGGGCACATACCTTCCTCGTTGTGGAGGGGAGTGGTGATGATTTTGGTGGAGCTAGCGTGCAAATTGAAGGCTTGCATGAGAAGCGGGGATGGTTTCCGCTTTTGGCTGGATGATTGGACTGGTGAGGGGGCCTTGGAGGTCCACTACTCAAGGTTGATGCAGCGGGTGGTGGATAAGGTGGTGGCGGTTAGGGAGGTCTGGGGGGATGTGGCTTATACTTCGATTTTTGTGGCAGAGCTGTTGCACCAGAGGGTGGAGGATTTCTTGGAGTTACAGGATGCTTTGGCTCAGGTGTAGGCACCTGCGGAGGGTAGGGATCATTTTGTTTGGGAGGATGGCAGATTTTTCATTAAGAAGGCATGCTTATTTTTCTTCGGGGAGGAGCAAGGGGTGAAGGAAGAAGAGGTGGTGGATCTGCGCATGATTTGGAGGTGTACTGTGCCGGCTAGGATCAAGATCTTTCTCTGGTTGGGTGCGGATTTTGGGTGTGGACGACTCTTTGTGTGACAGGTGCGACATGGCGTCGGAGGATTCGGACCACCTGTTTTTCTCGTGCCCGCTTTCGGAAGATGTCTAGGTGAAGCTTGGGATTCCATGGCTTATCCCTCTGAACTTTGCTGACTTTTGGCGGGTTATGAGGAATGTCTATGGCATGGGTCATAAGGACTCTGCACTCCCGTTTGCGGTGATCTTGGCCATTTGGTGTGCCTGGAATGATTTCATTTTTTGGGGGAATAATTTTTACTCTGAGAATGTGCTTGAGCATTGTAAAGCGTTGTGTAGAACATGGGATATGTAATGGCAGGTACATGCAATTTCCTTTTTGCGTTTTATGAATAGTTAATATTCTTGTGGTGGCTCCCAACTTGGGAGGCTACCTGAGCTTTCATTAAAAAAAATCACCCTTAGGCAGTCTCTCTCTCTTAATAATCTAGTAGTAGTACAATGTGTCTACCACACAAAAGACCAGGGTTCAAATCCCACTCTTGCAGGGGTTGCGTTAGGTAGTCGACGGACAACGTAAAAAATAGTCGAATCTTTCAACATGGATTTGAGCAAGAATCCATGTAGCCGACCCTACTTATAGTAGGAGAAGACTTAGTACATTTATGCAGTCTCTCTCGGTAACGTGGTACTAGGTAGTGGAAAGTATTGTTTCCATAACGTAGTACTAGGTAGTGGAAAGTATTGTTTCCATACAAAAACATGGAGCCAAGGAAGACTGAACGAGACTACAGCAAATATTTCAATGCAAAGTTAAATTTAGAGATATGCTCAATTTATTTATATCAGATAGTGTCCATGTCTCTTAGGAATCTTAACTCCTTTTTGTCCCTTTATTGCATACATGATTACTGACTCGAGATGGATTCTTTTAGTTTTTCTTCGTGTATATATAAGTATATAAAATTTTACCTTCTGAGATGGATGCTTATGGCTTCTATTATGTTTTTTTCAGTTGCACTAGCTAGTATGTTTTTCCCAGCAGAGGCAAAAGTAGCAATGGAAATTGCAGAGAATGTATCCAAATATCCTTCTGGTGGGTCGAAAGGTTCTTTAAGTTTTCTGAAGGAGGTTGATCTTAACGAAAATTCTACAATGAGAGAAAAAAGATTGCGGGCAAAGATGCTTATGCTTAAAAAAACAGGTATACTGCATGCATTTTATAATTACTTTATTGACCTAACTGCTTGTCACTTGCTCGTTGATAAAAACTGAAAGGACTTGAGATGCGTCGTCTCCTTTATCTTACTTGGTACATTTTTTACTTGTCTTTGAACATGAACATGATAGAACTTCTTTGTTGTGTACAATCACTTCTCTTTAAAATTCGCCAGATGTGCATGATTGGAGTGCTGTGTTTTCAAGCCAATTATTGAAATTAGCTGAGCCACTTAATACATATCGTTTTGTAAGGCTGTAGGCTATACATCTCACTTATGGATATCTTATGTTGTAATGCCTTTTAAGTCCTAAACATTATCCTAATGCATTAATTCTTGCTAAGAAGAATGCCCTTGTGGCATTTCCACCCCAAAGATAATGGGTTACTTGTGCATCATGTCCTTGTAAAATGCTGGTCCTAATGGGATATCAAAGCTAATCAAGTGAAAATGAAGGCACAACTTATGTCTATGTTATAGCAGGGCCGAAGTGAATCTTCCTCCAAACTCCCTCAACCCACTGATCTGGTCAAGCATATTATGATTTTGATCACTGGTCTGTCATGGGCTGCACCCACCGTTCATGTGACTAGTCATGCCTTCTTTATCTTACAATCTTTGAAACTTTCCAACACAAATTCTGGTGATTGTTGCATATATGCTTTCCATGAACAAGTTTGATTCCAGGTAGAAATGTCCTTATCTAGCTGTGGAACTTGCAATCTGTAGCTAACAATCAGAGCAACCTATGAACAGTATTGATTTGTTCAGGATGAGAGTTCTTGACGTGGTCACCACCTTATCCATGTCTATTTTCATTATGATATCTTTTTAGATAGTGAAAATGTAAGTACATTAGGTCAACTGTCACGGGATGTCCTTGTATCGTTTTTAATATTCAGTTGGTAGAAAAATTGGAAACTCATATCAATTAATTTACATTAAAACAAAGGGATATTAAACCATAATTATAGAGCCTAATTTTATCAGTTAATTCTTATCGGACATCTGGTCCTAAATAATATGGGATTAAATATAACACATAATTTTAATTCGGATTTTGTTGGATCTTATTACCCTCTTACTCGAACTTATCTCTCACCAAAAACTTTTTACAACATCTGGGATATGATTGTTTGGAAAGCCGTTTGTAAAATGGAAAAAATGGGGCTGCCCCCTGGGGGCAGCCAACATGGCTGCCCCCACCCCATTTTTCGGCCTCTTTTTTATTTTTTTTTGAAAAATAAAACCATGTATATTCATCCATATATCCCTCCTATATGCCATTCGAATTTCGTCAGAAACAGAGACTCCTACGGCCTCCATCTCGATGATATCGATTTAAAAAAAATCCTGTTACCGTTAAAAAATTACTGTCCGGATGGAGGCCGTAGGAGTCTCTGTTTCTGACGAAATTCGAATGATATATAGGAGGGATATAGGGATGAATGTACATGGTGTTATTTTTCAAAAAGAATAAAAAAAATTGCCCAAATAAGGCGGGGGCAGCCATGTTGGCTGCCCCTAGGGGGCAGCCACATATGACCCTTGTAAAATATCCCTTTTTTTCTCCATTTTGCTGTGCTTATTATTGCTAAGCACTGGCACTGCTAGATCTCAACTCTTGATTCCTAAAAGCTCAGACTTGCTAAACCGTGTCACTTGTGAACTAAATACGTGTTTGGAATTTCCTGTCTTTTAGTGCCCGATTGGTCCATTCTGTTTGAATCCTAATCATTACAATGGCATGACCTGCAGTGCAACTTGGGCGACGGTATTTTCCGAATTGCTCAGAAGTGCTAGATAAGATCATGAATGATGATGATATATCCGACCTTAACCATTTGGATCAAGGTACTCCAGACATAAATGACCGGAAACGCAAGCGTTACTATGAGATTCAGCAGGATGTGGCGGAAGCTTTTTCTAAGGATAAAGCCCAGAATTCCTCCTCAAGCATCTCGTTATCTTCGTGGTCGCCACCGCCGTTTAAGCGGGATAGGAGGCTACATAAATCCTCATCAAAGTGAAAGGAACTCCTTGGAAATATGTACAGAGAGGAGATGTTTTTATAATGCTGTTCTTCGATGACAATCCTTAACAATTTATCGAGTAGTCGTCCCCCCACCCCTGCTCTCTTGAAAGAAAAAGAAGAAAAAAGGGGAGTAACTCAGATGGAAGCTCAGCATTTTGATGCTGGCCCAGGGTTCGGTGTATGCATCCAAGTAGATTATGGTGCATATTTTCTTCTGATTGCAGCTATATCCATGGCTTCTCTATTAGGTGAGATCTTTTTCCTGTACATTACTGGTCAAGCAGTCTTGGTATAGCTGGTGAAGGAGATGGTAATAATGTATGCGTTAGGCTGATATTGTTGATTGTTAATACAATAAAATCTGTAATTTTTCCTTGATGATGTAGCAGATTGTTATTACTTTTTTTAATGGAATTACAATTTTGATTTTGCTTATTTTGGACAGCAAAGATATCTTGCAGGGACTTCAATTCATGTTAGATGATGCAATATTTACTGTAGAACAGTCGGTAAGCGTTTGTGCTCGTGTGTGAGATGAAAAATTCGCATCTTAGGGGAAATTGAAATGTTTATCTAATTTGATTATGATGTCAGTGCCTTTCCTTTCTTTATTCCCAACTCATCGAATGCCTTTTGCCTTTCTTATCTATGGTTTTCCTATTCATGGAATAACTATTTCCTTTCTTTGTTCCCCAACTATTTCACTTCCTTCTATCCCTCTCCCTTTGGACAATGGTGTCTGTATATCCACTGGAGTTTACACTATCTATTCCACAATAGTTATCAATTATTCCTTTCATGAACGACAAACAAACAAACGAGGGGGTAATAATGAAAGTATGACTTCTTGTTCCACCTTTATCCTACATCTTAATTCTATCTTTCTTTTGACGCAGTCATCCTTAGGGCCTGTTTGGTTGCAGGGTTGGACAGGGTTGGGTTGGGCAGGGGTACCCCTGTGAATAGTAAACTGTGAGGAGGAGAACCCTGTTTGGTTGGAGGGGTAACCCGGGTTGGGCCAAACCAACCCTGTCCAACCTTCCAACCAAACAGGCCCTTAAGGTCTTGTTCTTTTGGAGAATAAGCACTTGAATAAGGAGTCAATTCTCCGTCTGGCATAGTTTCTAAGAGTACTGCTATTTTCATTTAAATTCTATTATTTTATCTTAATTTACCTTTATTCTCATCTCTTTTCCACCTTACTTTTATTCCATTTTATTCTCTTTATTCTTATATTTCTAACCAAACGGAGAATAGATCCTTATTCCTACTTGTTCCTGAATCGAACACTCCATAAAGCAATTTATATTTGAACATATCTACGCAATTATGTAAAATTATTCACGGGCTTCTAAATGTATTTTTTTTCTTTTTTTTCTTGAGTTTGGAATAAATAGCATCTTGTAGGATCCTAGTATGTGAATGCGACAAGTTGTTGCCCTTCTAAACGTGCACCATACTCTTCCTTCTCGGACCCCCACTTACATGCTCTCTCTTCTCCATGAAAACTACGATGGATAACTTTACATGACAACGATCTTTCCTATGCAAGCCTTTTTGTGGACGTTCAACACATAAGAACTCTCTTAGGAGCCCTTCAGATAAGGGGTTCTATCCCAAATCAGATTTTAGGAGGGTTCTCCTCCCCTCCCAAAGTTTTCCACGAAACCCTCTTTTCCACCTTGGTGGGCCCCACATGTTATATTTTATTCCCTCTACTGTGAGACACTAAGGCCCTGTTTGGTTGGAGAATAGGCCCTGGAATAAGGGGTCAATTCTCCTCCCAACACGGTTCTCAGTGGTACGACTATTCTCCATTATTCCATCTTATTTCACTCTTATTCTTATCTTTATCTCATCTTACCTACCTTTATTTTACCTTATTCTCCTTATTCCTATACTCCTGTCGAACGGAGAATAGACCTTATTCCCCTTATTCACCATCCTTATTCCTGCTTATTCTCCTACCGAACGGGCCCTAAGGATAACCGCTATATCTCTCATTTAATATCAAGTCACCTATCTCTCTCTCTCTCTCTCTCTCTTCTATTCTAAATAATATTATAGTATACTATCTTATAATATAAAAAATATAAAATACTCAAAATACAATCATTTTTTCAAACTAAAATAAAGTCACATCACAACAAATTTTCTCAACAGATTGACATGACAGATCTGGTTTACCCTGCTTTTGTGGGCTATGTGGGACAATTATTTCTCCTGATCATTTCTTCTTGATAATATTTTTGAGATTCTTAAGGAATTGCTCAAAATCTTCTCCGATCATAATCCTATCATCTTTACCGCCTTATCGTAAAACTAACTCTACTGGTCAATGTACATATGATTTTTTTGGGGGAAGACCACCCATAATTCTCCATTGTCATGAGAAATTTAAGAAGTCAATGAACTTCTGATACTTCACTCGTTGCTAAAACTAGAAGACCTAAAAACATGTTATAAAATTAGAGGATGCCCACCTTCCCTAATTTTCACAAAGTACGACAACCTCTCGAAAATAAGGATAAATCATTGACAAGGAGAAATGGACTGCGAAGATGGGAAGACAAAGGGTTGAAAAAGATTGGACCAAATTTGATGGAAAAACTCTAGATTCCTTCACATTCAGGTATTTATTAGAATAGCTAAGAACACAATTTATGCTATGATGAGTGGTGATTCTATTAATATCTCCATCTTTCTGTGAGCTTCGTTATCTACTTTGGCCTTTTTTTTAATTTGTCGAGAAGATAAAATTAAAAGTTTTCTTGATTCAAAGAAATAAAGCCCCTAATCCGATGCCCACTTCATGTCTATCAAGACCAATAGGATATCAGAAGTCATGATAAAAATCACTTCTTTTATTTTCTTTCCAAGGATTATTGCTTCACTACTATTGAGGATGTAAATTATGCCACCATCACTCTTGTCCCTTGTGAACAAAATAATGGGTGGAAAGAGAGAATTTTATTGAAGTGGTAGGTTTCTTATATATAAAGTGAAACCCTAAAACCCTAATCACACAAAAGGAAAAAAAATACAATAGAGTTCTTAGTAGGACTGTTAAAATAAAAAAAAAGATAAAACAAATGTCTAAATATGAAGAACAAATTGGAGCATATATATTAATCATTCCCAACTTGGAGGTTAACAATTAAATATGCTTCTTTTGAAGAGCTTTGAGGAAAATATCTGCCAATTATAGATTTCTCGAAATGATGGGCGATAATCTTCCATTCACGCAATGCATCCTGATAAAATGACAATATACCTCAATGTTCTTGGTGAGATCATGTAAGAGAAGGTCATTGGAAACATAAGTGATAGACTTGTTATCACAATAGAGATGAACTAGAGTTATGATGGACAACTTGTGTTCTTGTAGAAAGATGACAAGCTAACTAATCTCACAATCGGTTTGAGACACAACTCTATACTCTACCTCTATATTGGATCTCAAAATAAATGTCTACTTCTTGTTACGTCAGGTGATCAGGTTTCTATCAACAAACATGGTAAAATCAGTGGTGAAGCATCTGTCCTTAAGAGAACCAACGCAATTTGCATCTATATAAGATATATTGTTGATGTGACCATATCAGTGACAAAACAATACCATCCCTAGTGAATTCTTATTGTTCTTATGCGAACATCATGCCAATGACTATATTTTGTCCTGTCCATGTACAGACTGACTTTGCTCATATCATACAAGTTACCAAGTATAGCGATGGCAAGAAATAGAGGTTTGCCCATTGGGCTCCTATATCGTGTATATCCTCAAACAAGGTGTCTGTTGTAGTGGTTTAACTCTAAGAACCAATATAAATGGAGAATGGTTTACAACCAAGTAAACCTGCATTTTTAAGGATGTCAAGGCAACACTTTCTCTGGGATACACGTAGTCATCTAGAGGTACAAGCAACCTCAATCTCCAGAAAGTATTACATGTGTCCATAATCCTTGGTGACACACATCTTCTATGGAAATGCCTTGGTTAGGAGATTTCCTGCACTATCATATCGAATAATAGCCATACCATCAACATATATAGGAAGGACAATGGCACCTGAAGTACATCTCCAAATGTACATGAAGTAATCAGGTATAGTCCCATGATATCTAATAAAATCAATCTCCAAGGTGAGACTGTCAAGCTGGGCTCATTGGTTTTGCTTTAGGCCATAGAGAAACTCGCATACTCAACCCACATGTTGCCCATATGATATAGCCTGGGTAGCTGTGCCATATAGACATCATCCTCAAGAACACCACAGAGGAAGGAATTCTTGACATCTAACTTGAAAATGCCAATTATTGTTGGCAGCAACAAAAATAATCACACAAATGTGTCCCATCCTGACTACTAAAAAGGAAAGTCTCGAAATCATCCATGCCAAAAGTATGAGTGATGCCATTTGCCAATAATTCATCTTCAATCTGTTTATTGACCTATATGGAGCATGTCTGGTCATGAAGACCATCTGCAACATATATGAGCGACACATGTATGACATGGCACAAGATCCCAAAGTGCCCCTTGAAACTAGAGCATCCTCATTAGCCTTCTTAGATACAGAAGAGTCATATGATGATCACGTGGAAGATGTATTACCATAATAGAATAAAATTGATGAATGTAAATATTTTATCATAACTAGATAATCCGTCAGTAGAAGTAAAATGTGATAGAGGGTGCATAATATATTGCCTTCCGAGATTTCTTAAAATAATACGAAAGTACCATCGCAGTCAGGGGCAAGTAGGGGTGGGGGTAGTGGTGGGGATGAGTGGGGAGCATTTGAAGGATGTTCACTATCCTGCAAAGTGGGAACACATAAAGGAACATAATTTATGGGGTGCTTCATATGGTGAACCTAAAACAAAGGTGATAACACCAAAGGAATGCCATTAACATATATAGAAAAGATGCTAATTTGTTAAAAAAAGTGGCATAAACTAAAATGTAATACAAAAATCTAATTGAGCCATAACATATGTACCCCTTTTGGGGTTCTTGAATATCCTAGAAATACACACTTGATTTCATGTGCAAATAACTTATTCCAAGTATGAAATGTATGTACAAATGCAAGACAACCAAAAATATGTAAGGACAACAAAAAGGTTCCTCTCAATTAGAGAATAAAGAGAACATAGTTACCCTCCTAAAATCAGATGAAGGTACCTGATTAACAATTAAGTGAAAGTAAGGATTCCTTTTCTCCACGTAATTTTGCCGAGTGATGTACAACATGATATTTGAGGTACCTTGAGTAACAAAAAACTAGCGAAGTCTTGAAAAAAAACTCAGAGCGCGGTCCAACCTGAATATTTTAATGCTCATAGAAAAGGAAGTTTTATGAACTCAAAGAAAGACTTAATAAATTTATTAATTTTTGTTCGTTCCTTCATCAAATCTATCCAAGAAGATATACTGTAATAAGAATAAAAATAATAAAATACTTGTGACCACATATAATATGGATCGAACAAAGCCCTTAATATCACTTATACTAAAGCAAAAGGAGAAGAGCTACAAGGTTCAATTCTGCGAGAAAATTGATGTTTTCCAAATTGACATGCATCTCACTCAAATGGCTTAAGAGAAGTCAGTTCAAGGAACATATGAGAGAGAGAGATCTTGTGTGCTACATGAACGAGTCAACAACAATAGAACTAGCTTAAGTAAAACATGTATCAGTGGGTATATCAAGATAGTATAAAACTTTCTTCTCATGTCCCCCACAAATGATATGCATCATATAGATGTCCACAAAATGACATGTAACTCTACAACTGAGCTCGTAACACGATCTACGCATTGATAAAAGCTCAAAGAGAAATTAGAGCACAAAAAACTCTAGAAAGCTTCAATATAAATAATAATACTATAGTGCCAACTGAGGTAACGAGATGAGGTTCACAGTTC
The DNA here is from genome assembly GCA_037367405.1 of Ottelia alismoides. Lineage (NCBI taxonomy): Eukaryota > Viridiplantae > Streptophyta > Magnoliopsida > Alismatales > Hydrocharitaceae > Ottelia > Ottelia alismoides. The sequence goes on from JAZKJV010011368.1 coordinate 1,116,823, forward strand.
ACTGTTCAAATGGATTTAACATGTGAACAAGGTAAGGAGAAAGTCATATAACTACCTTCTCTCGGTAAATGAGTTGAAGCTCTAGAATCAATAATCTAAGCAGACATAGATGTCGAAGAAGAATGGCTACATTACCTGAGGTAGTAGCCAGATTGGTAGTAGGTATATTTTCTATAGTAGTGGCAAAGTTTCCTAGTAGGATGTATATGTCAGACGAGACTAATAAGTCAAGTAATAGTGTGGGACCCTTAATACATAATAGGAGGAGTCGAGCGAGGGCTCGAGAATAATCCATAGAGGAGAGTTGGATAGTTTATCCCTGATTATATTCATCTCTATGGATAAAACATCAAATGCATGAACTTGGTTAGCCATGTGAGACTTTCCAAACTTTGCCCAACACTTATCATACGGATGACCCATCCCGTGACACTGGGTACATAAAGGATAGCTACATCCTCCACCAAGTCCATAATCACGATCATGACCACAAAAAACATTAGAATGACTACCTCTTTAAGATGACACAAGGAAATCATTGGCCTCTACTACTTGAACTTGGCCAGTGGACAACAATGGAATGAAGTTGGTGAGTGATGAATATGTGATTCACCACTCTAATTAGATGAAAATAGAGCTCGTCCTGAGTAATTATGTGCATCTAGGTATTTATAACCAACAATTAGCATTAATTCACTTGTAAATAATTTATATAAATTATCATTTTCATTCTGCATTCATTCATTCACTTGTTAAATAACTTAACTTCACTCATTTTTAATTATTTCATACTAACTCCAAATAACATCAATCACTTTGTACATATCACTATTGTTAATCAGTGAAAAATCCTAAAAAAGTACTCATTTGTATATTTGAGAAATAAATCTAAACCCTTCTTTGAGATGGAAAAGTCATAAAGTCGAATATCTCTCATATATAGTCTCTTATGAACCCATATTCACTTTGAATGAACACAAACATGATTATATACAAATCAAGATTAAATTCAAAAGAATTAAATTTCATGTATGAAACTTGGGTTTTGAGATCAAATTGTACATTGTATATATTCACTTTTTTTACTCATCATTTTATGTACAAAATTAACTCTTTTAGATTAGTTTCTTTTTAATTTCTTTTATTTGAGTTGTGATCTAATAAATTCCACAAAAATCAAAGTCCAAAAAATGTAAAAAATCAAAGAAAACAAATTGATCTGAGTTTGTATATACACTATGTACATAAGCGTCTTTTATTGCATTTCTTTATTTCCTTCATTATCAAAAATAAAAAAATTAGATTAATTTGTAAATACATTTATTTTATTTTATTTTATTTGAAATTTTGATTTGATAAAAACCACAAAAATGTAAAACTAAAAAAACTTCTATTTTATGCGCATAATTTACCACCAAAATATATATTTTGTATAAATGAGGTGTTTTGATTTTCAATCCTTCAGAAATTATAGATCTCATCGAGACGGACAACTCTTGTGAAGGAAAATTGTTGATTTGAGGTCTGTTGTATTTTATTTTTAATTTTTCTTTTCAATTTTTATTTTCTATTTTTGTGGTAGCAACACATGACCGCTCCTGGAGCAGCCACGTGCTACCACCTCTTTCCCAGCCACGCCCCATCTCTTTTGTTGGATCATCTTAGATTCAACAGATCACTTCTTTTTACCTTAAACCCATTTCCCTCCATGTGTCGCACCCAACCTCGTTGAATTAGGTCGTGATCCAAAGGAGGAGAACCCATCTCCTTCCTCTCACCTCCTTCGACCTCCTCCGCGGTCGATGCCTACAACCACCTTATCGTCGCCTTGTCTCCAGCCAAAGGTCTCTCTATCTCTGTTCCTTATCTCCTACAATAGCCTGTTGATCACCTTCTATCCTAAACACCCAAGAACCACACAAACCCTAATGAACCATCCCATACAAATCCATTGCCGCTCCAAATCGAAGCATCCATTGTTAGTGGAGCAAACCACGTCCCTTCGTGGGTGACAACAACAAAGGATCATAGGAGTACGATGATGGAGGAACACCTCCAAGCGAGATCCAAGGTCACCTCCAGGACCTACACCATCGAGCCGTTGGAGCTTTGAAGATCTTCTCCGGAGCTACTCAAGGAGACGACCTTGGAGTCCTCGTGACTCCAACACCTATCGGTGAAAACTTTCTAGGTAATCCATATTAGTCCCTTGTCCCTTTTCTTTCCCTTCTACTTTATCTTATTCTATGTCCAGATCCTTCGTTCTTAGATACCTCTGTCCATCTCCTTCTCTTCGTCTCCCAACATCTGACCCAATATTGCTATCATCACCCCTCGATATCCTTTATTTCTTTTCTCCTATCCATATGTGTCATCTTCGATTACTTTCGGACTGGAGCCCCACTCCCAATCCTTCATCTATGCAAGAGAGTGCCCACACACCTTTCCCTACTTACACTGCAAAAACAAGACCAAGCTGAGAAAACTCGAGTCTCATCTTCTTGCTACAAGTCTCTGGAAGCCAACCCTTCAACTGGAAAAGGACCATCATCATCACACACCCTCCTCTTCATCGACCGAGCAGAACCTCCAAGACCATCACTACCTTGCACGATGGTTTGATCGGGGTCAGGAGGAGGAGCCCCCTTTGTTGAACATACATCGTCTGATCTTGATGTGAGGGTTTACACTTGCATACAACATTTACAACCCGATTGGAGGATTCTCCATCCAGAAGATATCTCAATATTATAAGAACCTCCATTGACATCCATTGGATCAGAATCATATGAGGAGCGTTGATGAATCCGTTATCAGCTATGATAATATACGACCAAATATTATTTGTCAACGATCGAGCGAGAATCTCCGCGAGGAGTGGCTCGGTTGAATTGCTTCTGGATAAGTCCTGGGTCGAACACATGGGCATTATTGTTTAGATTATCTAATTGTGGTCCTAAGATAGATGACAGAATACTCTAAGAGGCTACCTTGGTCAAACTATGCAGAAATGCACAAAATGAATGCATGATTTTTATGGCTTTTTGATGCATTTAACACATATGATACAAAATTATGACAGTCGCAATTACTTAAAAAACACACACATACAACCAATCACAACTAAGCTCATAATTTGATGATCTATAAGTGATATTTATCCATTATCCAAAGGTCCAAAGATATCATCAATGATCTAGTATTTATTGGCCTAAGTCATTAATGTATCATTTAATTCAATCACTTTCATCTCAAATTCATCTAATCCCCTAATACATAATTAATCATGAAATAATCATCACAAGGTTTAACACAATGGTCCTGATTATACCATTGAATTACAAACTAAATCAATGTGTCAATGGATGCATTAGGTAAGTTAATCTTGAACTTATGAGGCAATTAATCAAAAGTTTAAAAATCATTTACTTCTCTGAATTTCAATTCAATGAACACAAGTCACATAAGGTATTTAAACATATCATAATAAAGAGCAAGACATCAACTTTCAAATAAGATCAATTTCATTAAATTTGTATTTAAGTTTTACAAGATATTAATCATGCAAGATATGGACTTAATTGTAAGAAAACATGATAAAATATAACAAAAAGGTCCAAAAAGTATTGGAATGTAATATTTATAAACCGCTAGGGCATATATGCAATTAGCCACGCATGAGGGTATAAATACAAATGTAATAAGTCAGTGGGGATTATTTGCAAATTTTCCAGATGGCACACGCTCTATATACACTGGACCTAAATGTTATTCTTTAAACTTGTGGCCCATACACTGCAAATTACCTAGGCACGCGATGTAGCTCATGTAGGAGCTAAGCTCGAGCCGCATCTTAGGATCTGGCTACATGGTGGGTTGCGGGTAGACTAGGGCACCCAACCCTCAGGGATGAAAAATTTCTTCGGTGGTGAAGCTAAGACTTGATCTCAAACGTTAGATCAGATCAGGGCGATCAAATCAAATGGCAACTGTATTTGTAGTACTCCTTCCTCGGCTGCATATGGTGGTCCTCAACAAAGCTTCAACAAGGTATGTTCTGCTCCTCCGCACTCGTTGGCTGCTCTTGATGATCGTGGAAGAATTATGATCAACTGACAACGAATTCCCAATTTCCAACAAGGTGCTGAGAGCTCTGTGGAGTCTGATCAAGCTCGGTATGCTAGAGGCAGAGGTGCTCGAGTTGGCTCCGACCAATGAAGGTCCTACATGGTTATGTGCAATCCTAAGCAAACTTCGAAGCTATGGAGGTGGGAATGGGGGGACTGGGGTCTCATTGGGGTCACAACCCTATGCAAGAACTGTGAAGAATCGACGTGGGGGAGGGGGGGGGGTGTTGGAAATGCGAGCCCACGGCGAGCCATTATGCAATAAATATTATTGCAAATATCATTCCCTGATCTGAAATGAAGAATAATTAATTTACATAATAGGTCCCTTAGTACAATTAGGGTTATGTACCATGGCCATCTTAATAATCATACAGCTGTTGATTCAACTATTGAATCATGGAGGCTGGTGCTTGGATGAATATCTAAAGGGTTAGATTGAGGACTCATCAAACACCGTCAAATGATTATTAAGAAATGATCTCCAGCCTGAGTAGGAGATGGCAATCCTTATTCCTAAAGGCTGATATCTGACCGACCTCTTGATGCAGGTCCTCTGCATAGGAATAGAGATTCGGAGGTGTCAGATTAGTTAGGTCAAAGAGTTGACTTAACGAGATCGAGATAACCAAAGTCCTATATCGTATGCTGTCATGATATAGGCATGCATCCTCTGACCGGAGACAGATGTGTTACTATATGTCTGAGTGTGTACATTTGGCAGACCAATAGGTTGATGACCTAATCAAGGTCTATACACCGGCGCGCTAGTGTGCATATAAGGGCATATGAGTAATACGATCTCTCAAAGGGATCATACAGGTTCAGTTACTGAACCGGAAGACATGAGCTCACTCATGAGATATTGGGAAGAATCAAATTCCATGCGCATGGTCGTCTCGCTTTGGAAGCTTGACTGAATTTGTAGGTTTGATATACTTTTAGTATATGATCAAGACCTAGGTATGATATACGCTTTTGGAAAGTGTATGATCGATACCGACTCCCAATGATCGAATGAGAAACTTACTGATAAAACCATGAAGTAGACAGTATAAAGTTGATCCAATACTTCGGTTTAATCTGAGTCTTCCAGTATGTAGGATGTACAGGTATTGGGAATACCTGAGGGTGATTTGATCATAAACGGTTGTATAACCATGACGCTTCCATTCCTAGGGAGTGATGAAACGGGTCTGGATTTTAGTGACTCCTCTCAGTAGAGAAGTGATCTGATCTTGGTCCAAGTGTTGGACATTGATCTGAATGTGATTCAGATACAATGAGAAGATTAGATTTACGGTCTTGATGTAATCAAGCATCTATGGGAGGCCCGCGATCTGGATTTGAGATACGATCTCAATATCCATGTCACTATACGTGGAACAATACAATCGCCCTGTCCTTATCTTCAAGTATATGCGGAGAGATTGCATTATTCTTGAAGGGTTCGAGAATAATTCCATAAGATCTAAGCAATGAAGAAATGATGATTAAATGTGATTTAATCATATTGATGTGTAAAGAAATTATCCAATTTAATTAAATGTGATTTAATTAATGTGGATAAGAATAATGTGGATAGAAATATCCAATTATTCGTAATATATTATAAATACGATTTATAATGTATTAAAGAGAGCTAATTATAATTTATATGTGTTGATTAATTATTATGTGTATTGGATACACATTGTGTAATTAATTGACAATGTAAATTATATGTTGTTTTGGGTTGTGAATATGATTCACAATTTTTCCATGGCAAGATTGCAATATTCTCAAATATAATTGTGAATTATTTTTGAAGAATAAAACCCAACAAAAGTTGTTGGAAATAAATAAAGAGATTTCCATGGAGATATGAAATCTCATGACATGTCATGAGATTGCTCCAACCCGATACGACGCTCACGCATGCGATAAGTGGTATCAAAGCCTTAGGTCGACGGTTTCTGCATATCCAAACCCTTATTCTTGAAGCATGGTTGATCGAGTCATGACATGCCATGAGCAACCATGCGAATATTGAGATTACTAGCGCATCACTGGTTATAGATCACTATCTACAAGGTCTTAAACTTTTGAAGATAAGACTTTGAGATCACTATATCTAAGTTTCATCATCTTTGAAGATATTGTTATTACTGCAACTAAGTGTTTTATTTCCAGAGTAGGACTAGTAACAGATTACTACTCCCACTGCATGGCAGACATCTGGCTCTTTTGCACATCTAGCATACACTCAGCTTCTCGTAATTGATGCACAAGTGCAAGTAGTCCCAGCATTCACTTCCTCAACTCTTTGAGGTGCTATCCCTTTAGATAGGTCAGTACCACATCTTAGGGAAAGAAGCCTTTCTTCAAATTTTCCAGAAAATGGAATATGTCCACGGTGTACTACTAATGTATTGGATTAAATACCATCCTTCAAGTGGATACTTCCGTGATGCGTTTGAGATATTTTAAGAATCTCAAGGATAAAGTAGGTATCCAATACCATCCTTTATTTTCCTAATAGTGGACTTCTCAAATATAATACGACCTAGTATGAAAATTATCAGCCTTAGAGAAGAGACCTTCTCAAATATAATTGTGAATTATTTTAGATCGTATTATGTAACAGAGAATTGGAAATTAATCAATTTTGCATTATCCTTTCCCGAGGTGAATATGGTGCCTAGTCGGAGAGCATTGGGGTTGCGGGTTCCAACGTATGTGGTCCGTCCCACTCTCGTCGGTACTGGCCATGACAGCGGGTAGGGCCGGGATAATGTCCGAGGGATTAATTTGTACTTGAGATGATCATCGGTTCTTCAACCGAAATTGTACCATATAATAATAATCAAAATATTTTTGATTATAAGGAAATTTGCTAGACAAATTCCCAAATCCTATTCAAGCATCAAGTTTGAAAGATTGTGGCTTCCAATTATGATTTAGATAACATCTTAATCAATTAATTGGTTGGGGCGAAGTCAATTAGGCAAATAATCATGTTCCAATATTTCACAAATATTTTTCATGATTATTTCAAGAAATTAACACTTAATTTCACTAATTGACAATCACTTGGTTCTAGATTAGAACTGTAATTTCAGCAGTGACCCCTACTTACTAAAATTAGCATATCTCAATCATATTAAATCCAAATTAGACAAAATCAATTTTCATAGATTGCTAATTTGATTATATGTTATTGCGATCATACCTAGTTCTTGATCATATACTAAAAGTATATATCAAACCTACAAATTCAGTCAAGCTTCCAAAGCGAGACGACCATGCGCATGGAATTTGATTCTTCCCAATATCTCATGAGTGAGCTCATGTCTTCCGGTTCAGTAACTGAACCTGTATGATCCCTTTGAGAGATCATATTACTCATATGCCCTTATATGTACACCAGCGCGCCGGTGTATAGACCTTGATTAGGTCATCAACCTATTGGTCTGCAAATGTACACACTTAGACATATAGTAACACATCTGTCTCCGGTCAGAGGATGCGTGCCTATATCATGATAGCATACGATATAGGACTTTGGTTATCTCGATCTCGTTAAGTCAACTCTTTGACCTAACTAATCTGACACCTCCGAATCTCTATTCCTATGCAGAGGAACTGCATCAAGAGGTCGGTCAGATATCAGCCTTCAGAGATAAGGATTGCCATCTCCTACTCAGACTGGAGATCATCTCTTAACAATCATTTGACAGTGCTTGATGAGTCCTCAATCTAACTCTTTAGATATTCATCCAAGCACCAGCCTTTATGATTCAATAGTTGAATCAACAGCTGTATGATTATTAAGATGGCCATGGTACATAACCCTAATTGTACTAATGGACCTATTATACAAATTATTCATTCTTCATTTCAGATCAGGGAATGATATGTGCAATAACATTTATTGCATAATGGCTCGCCGTGGGCTCGTATTTCCAATAATCTCCCACTAGCCCAAAGAGCCATTAATGGACTAATCATCTAAACCCATACTCATGTGACAATCATAGGCTATTTAGAAAATAGCTAGGTAAGCTGATCAGTCACTCTGTTCCCGCAAGACTACGCCAAGTCCTTTTACGGCACTTGCATAACCCCAGTAACAGTGTTCGCATCTCATGCGAATGTTGCATCTTATGCAATCAATACTCAATCTAGTTAGTTACAGTGTCTTTGACACTACAGCTTAACAATTATCATAACCAGTATTTCCATAATCCTTATCAGAATACCCTTATTCCTGGAGATCACTATCTCTTAAGGTATTCACAATTAAGACCTTTTAGAACTCTATCTATAAAGTCTTAAGTTTTTGAAGATAAGACTTCGAGATCACTATCTCAAAAATCTTGTCATCTATGAAGATTTTGTTATTACTGCAACCAAGTGTTTTATTTCCATAGTAGGATTAGTAACAGTTTACTACTCCCACTGCATGGCAGCCATCTGGCTTTTGTACACATCTAGCACACACCTGGCTTCTCAGAACTGATGCCCAAGGGCAAGTAGTTCTAGCATTCACTTCCTTAACTCTTTGAGGTGTTATCCCTTTAGATAGGTCAGTACCATATCTTAAGGGATGGAAGCCTTTCTTGGAATTTCTAAGAATAGAATATGTCCAAGGTGTACTACAAATGTGACAGCCCCATTATCCTCTTCTCTTTGCTTCTGAACAACTTCAGAACTAAGATCTAAGAGCTATCTTTGAAATCATATTTCAAGATATGGAATAGCCAGTCTATAAAACACTTATTATTATCCTTATATCATTTTAAATGATTAGGATATCATCTACATTTAGCACGATGAACATAAAGGCACTCCCACTAAGCTTCACATGGTTCATCAAGATTCTATCTGAAATCATAACAATTATAATTCCATCAAATCTTATGGTCCAACTTCAAGAAGCTTATTTGAGTCCATAGATGGATTCCTTAGATTGCACACCTTGCTTTCCTAAACCATGAAGCCCTAGGGCTACTTCATGTGAATATCCTTAGAGAGGTATTCATAGAGGAACGCAATATTGACTTACGTCTTGAAGATGCAATAGTCAAGTTGTGTAGCTAAGGTTAGCAATATTCTGACGATTTTAAGCATGGTCACCGAAGAGCAAGTCTCATTGCAAGCAATGTCTTCTCTTCCGGTGTGTAGCTCATGGCTACGAACCGTGCTTTGAAGGTCTCTACCTTCTCATCAGGTTTCCTTTCTCTTGAAGATCCATTTACACCTCTACAGGTATTACCCATATAGGTGGATCCTCGAGGGTCCATATACAACACTTGCATATGAAGTCTACATTAGAATTTTATTGCTATACATCTATCCAGGCTATGATCTTCAGAAGCTTCATCACATGAAGTTCAATCATTGTCAGATTTCTCTGATACATGGAATCCATCCTCAAACTCATTTGAAGAGGTATTAGTGTTTCATCTTTAATTGTCCCTTTAGTTTCCAATTTCAGGAACCTCATTATCTTCTCAAGATTGAATGAGTTCCTACACTTCATTTTCATCTTTATTCTCAAGAGTCTCAACCTCTAAGAATCACATTCTCAAAGATGAGATACTTTAAGAATCTCAAGGTCATAAAGTGGGTATCCAATACCATCCTTTATTTTCCTAATGAATCAGCACTCTCAAGTGCTAGATTCCAACATACATGGAACCTTATTAAGGATATACATTGTAGTCTCTACTACACATATATAACTGGAAACTAGGGGATAATTATGCTAAAATTCATCATTGATAAGATCATGTCACACATGATCCAATTGTATCTTCCTATAACTCTATTGAGTTAAGGTGTGTTAGGAGGATTGAGATAGAAATGATATTCATATCTCTATAAGGTATCCTTTGAATTCATCTAACAGGTACATGCTACCTAGACTGGATCAGATTCATTTTATCTTCCTTCAAACTTTGGTTGTAAACCAAAATAATGAAATCTTTGAACATTTCAAAAAATTACTTTAGATGAAGAGAAGAAATCTCATATCATTCATAATCATTAATAGATATCACATATCCATAATGTTTACTATGATATAGATGATCCGCATACATCAATATGTATGAGATCCCGAATACCTTGACATCTTACACCATTCCCAAAGAAAGGTGTATTGGACAATTTTTACTTTGAATCCAATATTCATAAGTATGTAAGTTTTGAAATTTTAGACATTCTAAAGTTTCATCTCTTACTAGTCTATTGATCAAATCAATAGACAAATGTCCAAGGCTCGATGCTAGATCATGAAAAGCGAAAAAGCGAGAGCCGCTAAATAGTGGTCTGACAACACATACTCACTATCGCTGATGCGACTACTCAATCCTCTTCGTTTGTCAACAATTAACCCACACAATCAATAAAGCAATCAATAACAAGGATTAAAATTTATTATACCCTACTAACAAAGTACAGTGGCAAGCAAGTAGGGGTCGAACACAGGAAGCAAGGGTGTAGAATATAGACAAAAATCCAAACCTAGGTCTAATGAACCACTTAGCCAAGCTAATTTTTTTTGTGGGTTTTTAATTTTTATTTTTTTATTTAATTTTTAATTTTTGATTTTTGTCTTTTGATTTTTAATTATCTAATTTTTATAATTTATATTTTATATATTTTTTTCTTTTTCAATATTGGAATATAAAAATAATGTAATCAAAAGGAAGATCAACTATTTATAAAAATGTGCAAAAATAACTAAAAATTCAGAAATAAAATGTTTTTGATATTTTTAGAGTTTTTTACTGTTTTTGTGATTTTTGGATATTTTTCAAAGTGTTTTTGGTATTTTTAAATGCTGGAATGAAAGAAAATAGTGAAGTAGGTACTGGCTGGGAGTAAAATGCTAATAAAAAATGACAAACAGTCACAAAAATTTTCCAAACTAATTTTCAAATAAAGTCAATAAAATATGGAACAAACAGGAGTTGAGTTTCTATTTTTCTGAGTTTTCTTTGATTTTATATTTTTTTTTGAAGTTTTTATGTATTTTTGAATTTTTAAGGTTTTTCTTTTGAAATTTTTAGTGGTTTTTGGATTGAAAGTAAAATAGGTCAAAACACACAACAGAGAATATTTTTGGAATTTTCTAAGACTTTTAATATTTTTTTGGTATTTTCTAAGCTAAACAGTACTGAAACAGAATGTTTTTTATTTTTAATGAATATAAAAATGCAATGAAATCCTAAACTAAAATTATGGCGTTAAAGAACAGGTACACAGGAGCTTAAACCTATTTTTTTGAGAATTTTTGGCAATTAAATGAGGCGAGAAATAAATAGATTAAGCACACAAAATTCCTAAGCCTGGTAGGGGTATAAATGCAATTTTACAAACATCCAGGGGCTTAGGTACAAATTTCACCAAAAAGACACGCGCAACACACGTGATATATCATTCACAGGGTTATATTTGTAAATATCAAGAACTGGCAAGGCATACATGCAATTTTCCCAAAAACATATTGAAATGTCCACGTACAGGGGTATAACTGCAAATACTTAAAGGTTCGGGTTAAAAACTGCAAAATGCCCAAAAAGCACGTGCCCCAGTCACGTGAGGTGACGTGGCGTGGACTAAAGTACAAATAGTGAAAGTGTGAGGGCCTAAGTGCAATTATTACAAAAGTTTTTAAACTTCAGACGAAAGTTTTTAGACTAAAAAGTAAATACAAAAATGCGTGGGTTGAAGATGCAAAATACTCACGGGAGTCGATCGTGCGACCGATGGAGTTTCACTTGGACACGTGGCGAACATCGAGCGGCTGGTACCCCTTCATCCTGGATGGCTGAGATTAGATCGTGGGCGGCTGATCCAATGGCGGGGAGCAACAGGCGATCGGACGGCTGGCGTATCGTCTGGAGATGGCGTCTGATCCAACGGCAGGGGGAGGTTCACGAAGAACACCTCCCCGACGAGCTTTGATCGGCGACTGCGGCCGACACACGGCCGCTCCGGCCCCCGGATCAAGGGCAAAAGGATCCTGGGGCCCCTCCGCGTCTGATGGTGGCCTCCGGTGAGGCGGAGGCGGCGTGGAGTGGTCGGACGGGGAAGGCGACCTGGGCGGCTGTTCCTGGAGCTATCGATGGTCGAGGGAGCCTCCTCTTGGGCTCGGACCTGCAAAGTTAGATGCGCAAAACCCAGGAGAGCAAAAATGGTGGTTCCGATGGGTCAAATGAGGCGAAAGGTGATGCGGGCGAAGAGCTCCGACGAGCGGCGGAGAGGGAAGCTCGATGGATCGATCTGAGCGAGATCGAGGGATCTGAAGGGGTGCGACGAGATGATTGAGCGAAGGGGAAGATAATGGAGGTGGTCTTGGCGGCGTTAGATGACTGGAATGGCCGGAAACGATGGGCGGAGCTCAGCTCCGCCGTGGCTTCGATCGAGGGTTCACGGTGATTGGCGAAACGAAACACAAAACTGATATAAACCTACCCTAATATACACTAATAATACAAGAAAATGGAAGAAGAAGAGGGAGAAGCTCACCAGAGGCGACGAGCTGCGAGGCGCGGAGGAGCTCTGGCAAGGGGTCGAATCACTTCGATTCTACACCAAATGCTTCAAACCCAGGCTCGATTCGAGGCCTGCTGTCACCAGGAGCACGATGGGATAAGGGTTTGAGGATAAAAATAACGGAAAAAGAATTAAAATTCGAATTGAAGTCGGGGGTCTTCTTTTGTAGGGCTGACGAACGGCGTGGAAGACGAGGGCCCAGCGCCTCGATCGATGGTCCTCGGCCCAAGGAATCACCTGGGCGTGATTCACCATTGATCGAGGCGCAAAAATGCAGAAGACATCGACACGATTTGGTGAAAGGTTGGACCTAGAAAATGACAAGAAGATGAGACAAAAACCCGTCTGACAAGTCTAGAGGAGGAGGTCAGACAGTTGACCGAGGTCAACTGTCAGACCAACCTAGTTGGTCCACGTGGACCAACCAGTAAAAATCCTCAAAAAAAAATTTCAAAAATCGAAATAAAATAGTAAATGGATGAATTTCATTTTGGTTAAAAAATAAAAAATGTTTATTAATTTATGAAGTATTTTATTATAAATTTTAATTATTTTTATGAGATTTATTTTAAAAGTTACTTATTATAGCCTATATAGGTATTATATCTACATACTTTGTTCTTTTATTTTTATTTTGTGTATTTTAATTTTATTATTTTTATTTCTTATTTTCTAAAATTATAAAATACTTTTGTACATGTAAATATATTTTATTTCATTTTTCTGAATTGTTTAGTGTATTAAATAAAATAAACATAGGTATTGTATAGGTATGGGTCTGGGTATTGTATCTATGTATCTAATATTCAAGTATTTTTATTTTGTATTTTCTTTGCATTTTTATTCTAATTTTAATGCACATAATTATTATAAGTAATATCTGAAAGATTATAAAAATATAAAAGATATAGGAATAATGAATAAATAATAAATTGAATATTTTAATCTGTACAAGTATACAATGGGGGTCCCAAAACTCAACTTTCAAACCGTAGCTCCGCCAACTGCGAAACCACCACCATTAAATAGATTATTTTATTCGATATACAATTAAAGGTGAGTTTGCTACATTTGGAGTTGTCAGTTGTGAGATACGGGTCTGGGAAGTTGGGATTCTGGGTTTTTATTCAGACCATAACTTTTTATCTGAATGTGAAATCAATTTTGTATTTTCCTTTATTTAATTATCTACAACTTTCATGTACAAAGTTTCTTTATTTGACACACAAAAAGTGGAACCAAAAATAGGTCCCAAAATGAATAAAGAATGAATTAATAAATATAGGTATTTGGCCCTTATCTCCCCCTACTTTATTCCTTGTCGACCTATTCATCAAGATGCCTAGGTCTCGGGGTTTCGGGTCATAAAATATTTACAATATTTTATTCTTTTTCTTTTCTTTTCTTTATTCTATAATTTTGGCATTAAAAACCGCATTCTATACAATATATACAAGACAATGCATGGATGATAAAATGCATGAATTAGCTCTATTTACACGCATTTACTAGGATTTTTAAGGTCAAAATGATAGAATAAAGATGATGGAACGTAGCTTCATCATCCCCCTATACTTTACCTTTGCTAGTCCCTAGAAAACACTTATGCAATACGTGCAGAAAAAGAAAAATAAAGAAAAGAAAAAGAAGAAAATTGGATGAAGTTTAATTATCAAACTTGTCTTCACAACATCAAAGTTTGGAGCTTAAGTCGGATCTTTGGAATTTTAGTGCGGGCGGAACCTTAATGAAACCGAATTTGAAATCCAACAGTCCTTGAGAATCCCAAAACTCTGTCCAAGTCTCCTCAATAGCCAGGTCAGAAATACTTCAACTCATACGCAAACTCTTACGACTATGAGTCTGACTCATACAGTGTAAGTGATATGTAGCTCCCCACCTCAGAAGTAACAAAGAAACAACCTCCCCCACCCTGGTAACTCTAATGCCTCGGTCTAGCAACTCTTTCCTCGAGAAGCGGGGTATTCCCTTTTAAGTTCAAGTGCAACCGGCTCAAGAAGAGGGGGAATAAGAGGTATAGAATTTTGGGAGCTCAACCAGTGTAGCTAAGTCTCCCGCTGCAAGCTTCATGAGATGTAACATGGATACCATAAGCTTTTGCTTTATTGGACTATATACACTCCGGTGGGGTTATTAAATTTTCAATCCGACCCACCACTTTTTTGGAGTTCTTTTTTTTTTCTTTTCTCTCTTTTTTTGTAAGTGCATCTGTACAACATATCTACATGGTGCAGCATATATACAAGAAATTTTCCTCTTGAGCCAGTAGACTATCCCTCTTTTGAAGCTCTATTGCAACCCACTGCTTCTGTCTTTAGCCTTCATCACCACTAGACCAAGTTGAGGCGCACTTCCTTCACTAGAAGAAGAAGAGAGGTTCCGCCTAGAAGTACTACCCTCATATGCTACCCCAAGCCAACGGAATCTGCCTCCCCACCACCTCATCCGTGGAGAGCTATGTGAAAGGTGCAGGTGTCCAAGTTAGGTCATTATCAACAAGAGTCGTGCGTGTGCACCGAAATACTCTACTTAGGCAGTCAAGAATCCATTGAACCAAGTCCCGTGATCCTCAAAGAATTAGGTCAACTAGACATGAAGTACCTCAAACCCAGTTCCTATAAGGTTCCTATTATTAGGTAGATTTTAAGGTCCAATCAAGCTCCAATCTCCGGATTCTACTTAGACTTGTTCAACTATCAAACTCAATCCGAAAAATGCGAATGCTATGCGATGTAGAAAATATTTTTGTGATGCAATTTTCAAGAATTTTGAACTTTTTATGGATTTTTGAAAAGATGATGATGATGATGCATATGCAATTTTTTTTTAGATTTTCCAAAAAGATTTTTCAAATGTTTTTGGATTTTAATTTTGCAAATGTTTTTGGGATTTTTGAAAACAAAAAGTTTTTGGCTAAAATCTAGGTTAAAATATTTACACGGGAGTGCTTCTTATATATACAAGAAGTGGATTTTAAGAATTTACAGGGTAAGTGATCAATTATATATATATATATATGTATAGTGGATTTTGGTGAGATGCAAATGTTCCTCAAACTTATTTGACACAAGCTTTTCACATAATTTTTGAAAACTATAGTCCAAAATAATTTTTACAAATATTTTTGCAAACATGTACACACATTTGAAAATCATTTTGCAAAGGCTTTCAAAACAGTATATATAGGTTTTTCAAAATATTTTTGCAACCATTTTCAAACCATTTACAAATCATTTTTCAAACATTTTATTTTACACAAAGAAAAGAAGTTTTACAAACCACACATTTTTACAAAGGTTGAAAACAAGTAACAAAATATTTTCAAAATAGTTTTCAATAGATGTTTACAAAGTTTTTCAAACTATTTTTCAAACATTCTGCAAAAAACATTTTCACCTGATTTATTAATCAGTAAATACACAAAAGAATTTGAGGAACAAGACACCTTTTTATTAGGGATTTTAATGAATTTTACGGAATGATTAGCCATATTATTAAGAAAATACGAAAGTACGAGCTATGGTTAAAGTATATACGCAGTATATACGACCCCCCTATACTTAGCTTGAGCTATGTCCTCATAGATCAAAGAGAAAAGAGAAGACATAACTCGTACTGAGTATAGGAAAATCTAAAGAATAAAGAAACGAATGAACGAATGAGAAGTTGACCGTCCCCCATATACTTAGAATCAAATAATCCTAAGTATAGCAGACTGTACACAAAGCAGGGAGGGTCAAGGGTGGGAATGAACAGATCGTACTCAGATTGTCTCCCCCTATACTTAGGGTAAGGTATCCCTAAGTATAGACAAGAAGAGGAGACAATGAAGAGGATCGAAAAGAATAGAATTGACTCGGGGTACACACCCCCTATACTTAGGACAAAGTACGTCCTAAGTATAGAAAACTGTAGACAAGGGGCGACACCTTTTTGATAGATTAAGAAAATAGAAGAGGAAAAGAAGAAAAGAAGGAAAGAAGAAAAGGGATGAAAGTGGATATGAGCAACTCGGGATGCACATCCCCCCTATACTTAGGATAGAGTACATCCTAAGTGTAGCAATGATGAAAGGGATGGCATCAATTCGGTAGAAGAGAATAAAAGACATTGAAAAGAAGAAAAAAAGAAAAAGAAAAAGACAAAAAATTATTCAAAAATGTTTTGTTGTGCTTCGCTTTTCTCTGCTTCTTTGGAGATATTCAGCTCATCCTCATAGATTACTTGAACTGAGTCAACGACAACCATGAATGTATCATGTTCAAGGTATGGCTTCAGAAGCTGTCCATTGACTACAAATGGCTGCGCGTCAGCTGACAGATTGGATATCAATACACTTCCGTTGTCACGCACCTGTCTAACCAGAAACGACCCAGTCCACATGCTCTTCAATTTGCCTGGAAAGATCTTCAACTTTGCATCGAACAGCCACACCTTTTGACCTGGATCAAAGGTCCTGCGACGGATATGCTTATCATGCCATGTTTTGACCTTCTCCTTGTACATCAGGCTGTTGTCATATGCGTAATCTCTGAATTCCAGTAATCTATTCAGATCCAGTTTCCTATTCTTTCTTGCCTGTTTGGAGTCCAGATTACAGATATTAATGGCCCATAAGGATTTATGAATGAGTTCCACGGGCAAATGACATGTCTTGCCATATAGAAGGCGATAGGGAGACATTCCCAAGGGTGACTTGTACGCTGTTCTATAAGCCCAAAGAACTGAATCGAGCAGCTGAGACCGGTTCTTGCGATCCGGACGCACAAGCTTCTGTAAGATTGTCTTGATCTCCCTGTTTGAACATTCAGCTAAGCCATTGGACTGCGGGTGGTAGGGTGAAGCAACACGATGCTCAATGCAGAATTCTTGGGTCAGCTTCTTCACCTCTCTATTTATGAAATGGCTACCCCCGTCAGATATGAGAATCTTGGGAATCCCAAACCGTGCTATGATGTGATCTCTCAAGAATTGACAGACAGTCCTACTGTCGGCGGCTCGGGCGGGAATAGCCTCCACCCATCGACTGACATAATCGACAGCAAGCAGAATATACTCATAACCCTGGCTGTTAGGAAACATGCCCATAAAGTCGATGCCCCATGCGTCAAAGACATCTGAGATCTGAATGTATTTCAGAGGCATCGTATCTCTCATTCCTATGGTTCCACCCATCTTCTGGCAGTCAGTGCAACATTTGACATACTCATCCGCATCTTTGAATAATGACGGCCACCAGAGGCCACTTTGAAGAACTTTTGCTGCCGTCCGTTTGCCTGAATGATGTCCTCCAGAATCTTGATCATGACATAAAGCGAGGACACTTGGAACTTCCTCCTGAGGACTGCACCTTCTCCAGATACAATCTCCTCCCTCACGAAACAGATACGGGTCTTCCCACTGGTAGAAATGGATTTTAGACAAGAACATGTCTATTTTCAATTTAGGCCAGTCCTGTGGGATTTTCTTGGCAACTAGATAGTTCACAATGTCCGCATACCAAGGAAGTGAGGCGACAGACAGAATTGACTCATCTGGAAAGGTTTCTGTGATCGGCTGCAGGTTCAGTTCAGGAGACTCTGGTTCAGGAAGCCTTGACAGATGGTCAGCCACTACATTCTTTACTCCAGGTTTATCTCTGATTTCCAAGTCAAATTCCTGGAGGAGAAGGATCCACCGAATGAGATGTGGTTTGGCGTCCTTCTTCTGCTGTAAGTACCGAATGATCGAATGATCAGTGTAAATGATTACTTTGGACCCAAGGAGGTATGATCTGAACTTTTCCAAGGCAAAAACTACCGCTAGCAGCTCCTTTTCAGTGACAGTGTAGTTCCTCTGGGCTTCATCGAGCGCTCGGCTAGCGTAGTGAATCGCAAATGGTATATTATCTTTCCTCTGTCCCAGTACAGCCCCGATGGCATAATCTGACGCGTCAGTCATGATCTCGAAAGGTTGAGTCCAAATCGATGGCTATAAAACAGGGGCCTGCATGATGAGCTCTTTCAACTGATTAAAGACAAGGAGCACACGGTCGTCTACGATGAATTCATTGTCCTTGCCGAGCAACTCAGTCAACGGTCTAACCAGTTTACTGAAATCTTTGATGAAACGTCGGTAAAAACCAATATGGCCCAAGAATGACCGGACTTGCTTGAGTTTGTAGGTGGCTCAAGTTTGGAAATCACATCCACCTTAGCTGGGTCAACCTCCATGCCACGTTTAGAAACAACATGACCTAGCACAATTCCTTCGGTCACCATGAAATTGCTCTTTTCCCACGAGAGCACAAGATTGACTTCACAGCACCTCCGCAGGACTCGGTCTAAATAATCCAGGCATTGATCAAATGAGTCCCCATAGACCGAAAAATCGTCCATAAAGACCTCGAGAAAATTGCCCACCATATCGGCAAAAACTGCAAGCATACACCTTTGAAATGTGGCTGGGGCGTTGCAAAGCCCGAACGGCATCCGTCTGAAGGCATATGTGCCAAAAGGACAGGTGAATGTGGTCTTCTCTTGATCTTCAAGAGCAATAGCAACTTGATTGTACCCAGAGTATCCATCCAAGAAGCAAAAATATTCCTTTGCGGCCAATCTCTCCAAGATCTGGTCGATGAAGGGTAGAGGAAAATGATCCTTCTTGGTAGCGAGATTGAGTCTTCTGTAGTCCATGCAGACTCGCCAAGAAGTGGGTACTCTGGTTGCAATCTCCTCTCCTTGGTCATTCTTCACAATTGTGATCCCTGATTTCTTGGGCACAACATGCAGAGGGCTCACCCATTTGCTGTCGGAGATGGGATAGATAAATCCCGCATCACACCATTTCTGGATCTCTTTCATAACGACCTCCCGCAGATTCGGATTCAATCTTCTCTGTAATTCTCGAGAGGGCCTGCAATCATCTTCCAGAAAGATACGGTGCGAGCAGAGTGAAGGATTGATCCCATGGAGATCAGAAGTTCGCCAGCCTATCGCCTTGCGGTTGCGTTCAAGAACCTCCATCAGACGAGATTCTTGGTCTTCGGTTAGATGGGCATTGATGATGACTGATGAACCTCAGTTTCATCATCTTTATTTCCCATAATTAACCCCCTTGCTTAAAAGTTTATCAATAAAACCCTGTTAATGTCCTATAATTAACAGAGTCCTAAATAAATTAAAAATCACAAAAAAATGACAAAACAAAAATTTGTGGTATTTTTAGACTTAAAAATACCTTCAAAAATATTTCGGTTCTTTGTTTGATCTCATCTCCAGTTTTGGTCAACATGAAACTTGTAGATCTCGTCAAGATCTACAACTTTCATGTTTTGAATTTTCTCAAATTCGGCCATCTAGCCCTTCAAATATCCACTGGAAGAACAGAATAATGTGATTGGGCCACGTGGCCCGTTCTGGGTGAGCCACGTGGCCCGCTCCCCTTTGCCTCATCCGCCCGCGTCTCAGCCGTTGGATCTCATTCTAAATCCAACGGCCCTGCCTTTTCCACATGCGCCTGTCTTTTCCAGCCATCCGATCCATTTTCGCCTCTCATCTCTACCGTCCACCAGCGCCCTTCCCAATCGTATGCCACGTGTCTCCTTCTGGTCCTTCCGATGGCGTCTTCACCCGTCCATCTTTACGCGGGGAGCAGCCCAGCCCTCCTCCGCCTCCCTGTGACAGGGGGAGGCGGTAGGATTGAGCGAAGACGACTGTCTCCCCCGGTGAGACCCGCCGCCGTCATCGGCGTCGTCGCGGCGCAACCGCGTCCGCTCGAGCTGCTCCGAGTCGCTGCCGGAGTTCAGCGAAGACCCGGGGACCCTCTGGAACCCCCAGCCCAAGCTCCGCTACGCCTCCGATCAGGTAAGTTCTCTTTCTTCTTCTTCTGTATTTTTCGTTAATTTTTATTACTTTTCTAGCCCGCTTTACTCGTCCTCTCACTCCATTGATCACATCCCAAACTCCACCACACAACCCCCTTCCTCGCGCTCATCTCCGACGTCCTCTTTCTCTTCCAGAACCCCTTCACCCTCCGACCATCTCCTCCGCCCTCGCGGCGGAGGAGCTCCGAGCTCCTCCATCTTCTCCGCCCCGATGAGCTCCCATTTCACCTCCACTACGCACGTCCCAGCAGATAGCTCGCTTCGGCTATGTTTCTAACATTGCAGGTACATAGATGCTCACTGGCCGGAGCTATCACCGGAGACTACTTCTCGAGCGCCACCTCTTGGGCCCAGGCGGAACCATCCTTCTCTAAGGAGCTCAACGTCTTCGTCGTGTTTTAGAGACCATCTCCGACCATTCAGGAGCGACTGCAGATCTCAGCCGAGCTCGGGAGGAGGTGGCGGAGTTGGAGCTCCTTCGCCGGAGCTCCAAACTCGCCGCCAGCCGCAGACAAGGGAGAAGAGCAGATGCCGTTGGATGGTCCCCTTCCAGCGACCATCCAACGGTTTCGATGGAGCCACGTCCTCGCCTCCAGATGCCGTTAGATGCACATGATCCAAAGGCCGTGAGCTCGCCACGCGTCATCACCAGGAGACAACCGAGCCTCAGCCACCGAGCCAGAGGCTTGCATCCGCCGAGCCTTGTCCGAGCCTGCAATGAGCCAAAGCCTCCGCCCGAGCCACGCCGAAGCAACTCGGGCCTCCTCCGAACCTCCGAGCCGATCCGAGCCAAGGGGAGCGCGTGCAAGGCATGTGCTTCCTGGGTAATTTGCAAGGAAGCCCAGCCGACTTCTCCATATTGCATTCAGGTCCTCTTTCACGAGCAGATCAGGTGCACAGTGGGTAAATTACATTGAAACCCTCGCGGGTTTTCCAAATTGCAAAAATACCCCTGTGCGCATGGTCAAATTACAGGGAAGGTCCCGCTACTTTGTTTATTTACTTTTTAGTCCCTCCCAGGGGCCTGTATGCAATTTTATTTTTATGTTTTCTTTGCATTTATGCCCTTGCTTTCTTTGTTAAATATCTTGAGCTACGTTTGTCCAATCGAGTTGATTTCAGTGTCGTTTCGAAGCTCTTCTCGTCCTCTTTATTATGGCATGCTTAAATTTTAAATTTGACACTATGAACCGTGATGTATTATTTTATTATTTAAGTGTCTTGTTTTTTTTTCATGCCTACTTGCGTTATGATTGTAGAGTGCTTCTTCACTTCAACTCAGATCGATTCGAAATTTTCTTATGGCTCAAGTAACTATCATTTCAGGGCATATCATTAGCTTTGCATGTATATTCCTTTGCATAAAAAAATGAATAAAAAAATTGCATGTTTACTTCAATGCATTGTCTTGTTGTGTCTTTGCATATTTTGACCTATAGGCTTTAATTCAACACTTGATTAAACTAACTTAAATCCGATTAATACGAGAGAGGCTCGTGTCCCTGAGTTCGACCTTGGTATCTTACCAAGTAAAAATAGATTAACGATCACCTCATTTTGATTTATGACATATCTTTAAATGAGGTGATCTCTTTGATGACCGAAATCGGCCCGACTACGATGACGATTCCATGTGATAAAAACACATTATTAAAGGGCCGATTTTGCGGTTCATCAATGACCGGGTACACATTAGGTTCTCCCGCAAGGAAGGCATACTTCATGTTGGAGGGCAAGGGTTTTTGCTCTGGTGGAGTCTGAGCTACTTCAGTGGTGACCTCGGCTATTAATACAGGTGGTGGTTCTTTCATCCGTTCTGTGTCCACCATAATCGGTTCTTCTCTCAAATCCTGACAGAATTCCTCAATGATGACCTCTTCATCAGCAAATTATTCAAACTTCTGCTCTTGGTTCTGAAGGCACATCACTCCCACTGCAGTCTCTTGCAGCACATCAGCGAGTTCCTCATCCTGATTGATACGGGGAAATTCGACTGCGCAATCCACTTCCTCCTCGGGACAAAGGAGTTCATGGATCTCATTGTCATCCAGAAATAAATTGGTATCTTGAATTTCTGCTAGAAAGTTGCAGTCGTCAGCATATTCAATCACCCTTGCACATGATGTAGATGTCTGCTCGGCTAGTGTTCCCTCAGACAGGGTCTCTACTCTGATTATTTCATTTCCAGTACCAAAAGTGATTTCTCCCGTCCCATAATTCACTACTGTGTTTGTTGTCCGCAGAAATGGTCTTCCGAGTATGATCGGGGTAAGGAGCAATGGAGAGGGGACGTCCATATCTAAGACCACAAAATCAGCCGGGAATGACTTTCCCTGAACCGTGACGATCACGTCCTCCAACAGGCCCCAAGGCCGCTTGACTGACTTGTCTGCAAACTGCAGAATCATCTTTGTAGGCTTGAGCGGTCCTAACCTGAACTCCGTGAGTAGAGAGGCTAGCATCAAATTGACAGAAGACCCACTATCGAGAAGTGTTCCCTCGAACTCTTGATTAAACATCTGGCAACGTACAAGAGGTGCTCCCATATCTGGCTGTTTATCTGGGAGGTTGCTGATGGCGTTCACGGTGGCCATTGTGAGGATATGCTTTTCGGACTTGCCACCCTTGCTTCTAGAATTGTGGGGGTGTGGCCTACGCTCGTGCATGCCTCTTTTAATCCTTTCTTCACGGCTGACATGTACTCAAGAGCTTTCATCAATGGCATATTCAGTACTAAATTCTGAATGATTTCAATGATGGCAGGATCAGACAAATCACTTTTCAAAATTTTCATTTTTTTGTGTTTTTTCATTGCTTCAGGAAAAGGGATATTTACAACATCTTCACCAATTTCATTCAAAACTGTGTCCGTATTGTTGTGTACAGGTAGATGACAAAAAGTAATGGATTCAACTGCAATCTGTGGACCAAAAATTACAGGCTCGGCTTCAGGTGCTGGCGTTGGACTCGCTGCAGGTGTAGTGCTCCTCTTGTCAGGAACTGGCTGTAAGGCAGGTGCAGGCGTCTCCAATGCTGGCTGATCTCCACCGAGGTTGATGCTATCTTTTTGGGTTTTTCTATTTTCTTCATTTTTTTGAGATTTTCCGTATGCTGGTGCTGCTCCCAAAATATTGCTCGGCCCTGGTGTTGGCTGAACTGACGACTCCCCGTCAGATGCAAGATGCTTTCCTTTCGCCGTCGTCGATGGCTGGAGTGTCCTACCGCTCCTGAGAGTAACAACATTAGATAAAAAACAATTTGATTCACCTGATTTGGGTTGGACACTGCCGACTACCTGCTCCTTGCGTCGGAAGTTGTTCGGGTTGGCTTCGACCTGGGCTGGTATGATGGTTTTGGCTGCCGTCAGGTCATCGATCTTCTGGGTCATCTCAACCATGTTCTTCATTAACTGCTCTAAACAGGCCAGAGCCGGATTAACCGGCACAATCTCAGAGGAGTCCCCCGACTGGGGTCTAGAATGCTGATATGGCTGCTGAGATTGCGACTGATAACCTTGTGCAACTTGGTGAGGTGGAGGGTTGGAGGAATATGGTGTATTCTGCTGATTGTAGTGAGCATCCGGCTGCTGATGGTATCCCTGTCCGCGATATCCGGACTGCTGAGGACCGTGCTGGTAATTCTGCCTCCAGGTATTTCCGTGGGATGGAGGTTGGTATTGGTAGGAGTGCTAGAAGGGTCTCCCACCCTGCTGCTGCTGGTGGTAGGGCGTGTTGCCCATGTTCTGACCCTGAGAATGTCACGGAGGACGGGTCAGCTGCGCTTCATTGTCCCATATGCCATTGATTTCCTGAATCATTGGCGGGGGTGGAGAGAACTGCTCAGAGTATGTTGGCTGGGGCTCCGGTTGATACATAACCATCTGTGTCTGGGGCTGTTGGGGCTGCTCCGGGGCCTGCACATAGTACACGTACTAGACAGGTTGGGGCTGCTTTGGAGTCGACTGAGGGTGTTGCTGCATTGCGGGCTCCTTCTTCTCAGCATTCGGCTCGGCAGAAGTAGACACAGCGTTGCAAATGTTTGCATTTAAGGCACGGACAAGCTGCTCCAGCTGTTGGGAAATCTGGTCGAGCTTTTCCAGACCCTGGGTCCTCTTCTCAATGACTGCCAATTTTTCGAGGTCTTGTGACCTCTTCTCAATGATATCCACCTTGGACAAGTGGCTCCCAATGATGCTCAGGTTGGAGCTCTCATCCTTGTCTTCGGTGTAAGAAGCCATATTCACTGGCTTGCTGATGGCGGTTGGTGGCTTCATGTATACTCTGGACGAGGAATGGGCTGCTTCTCCTTCAGCCATTTCTTGGAAGACGTTCCATACCACGTCCTCGTCCTTGTTGAAATGTGAACCGCCGCAAGCTGCGTCTACAAGCTTTTGGCTCTCGAATGATAGCCCCCCAAAGAAGTGTTGTACGAGACTGGTCTTTGGAATGTCATGGTGGGGGCATTTCTCCTGAAGATCTTTGAATCTCTCCCACGCTTCATGGATTGTCTCGTGGGGCTGCTGGTAGAAACTGGAGATCCGGGCGCGCATCTGATTCAATCGCCCGAGAGGATAGAATTTATGGAGAAATGTGGACTTCAGCTCCTCCCAGGTCGTGACGACCTTCCCAAGATGGTCAACCCAATAGAGGGCCTTGTCTTGAAGGCTAAAGGGAAACACGGTCATCTTGACTACCCCCAAAGGAATGCCAGGGTAGTGAGCAGTGGCACAGATGCGGCCAAATTTCTTGAGAAATATATACGGTTCCTCAGTGGTATTCCCGTGGAATGTGGGAAGCAGGGACAGAAATTGCGGCTTCAGCTTGAAGTGGGCATGTATACGTGGAACTTGGATCCACTCAGTGATGCGTCCCGCTCCTGGGTTGTATGTTTCTTTGAGCGTAGGCTTGGGCTGCGGTAGATCTGCTTCCGCTGCGTCAAATTCTGGTCTTCCCACTAAGAACTCATCTCTGACTTCTTCAAAATCAGGCTCTTGGTTTGGATCATTCTCCCTCCGGTCGTCTCTTGCATCGGCCCTCCTCCTCAGATCGTTCAGCATATCTTGGAAGGCGGTCTGGGCCAGGGCTTGGTTAGTCAACTGCTGCTGGATGGCTTGAATGGAAGCCACCAGTTGATTGTTTACCTCGTTCTGCGTGGTGTACTGCCCTTCCCCCGGATTGACTTCAGGTTCAGGTGGGGGCTGGGGTCCTTTTCCTCTCCCACCTGCCATCTCAGACTGAACTGGAATTTCTGACTCGTGATCGGGTGGAGAATCTGCATGACGGAGTAAACCCTGATCAGTATCTTCCTGAGCACCAGCTGTTGAGATGAATCTGGGATTAGGGTCAATCCCAGAATGTTGTGAATGGAGCATATGATATTGACTGAAATCGATCTCCATCCACAAGGGGTTATTTCGGGGACAAGAGTAATCCCGATTTAGCTGAAGGGGAAGAGCTAATTCGGGTTGCGAGTCCATCCCGAATAGCGGATTTATTGGAGAAAGGCAAGTATTGAAAGAAGCGAGAATAGGGGATTCCAAGGAGACATTCGCAAGATCCGAATTAACTTCTCGGAGATCACCCCTCTTTATTGAAGATGTTGCCGGCACGGAATCGATGTGGGCGTCGGCGAGGTCCCGACTAAACCATCCGTGTGACGTCATCTTGAGAAGTCCAAGAGGATAAGATGTTGGATGAAGAGCACGATGGTAAACAAGAAATAAAAGGATTGCAAAACAGTAGAAGGCTCACAATGAGCAAGGGTCAAGTAGAAAGAGAACAAAATTTGCGCAAAGACGCGATATTTTTGATCTTGACCTAAATGCAACTAGCAAGCAAATACAAAGCAAGGGGATTCACCAACTCAACACGTGAAGCCGTGAAGGTTCGGCTTTTATCTTTGTAATTTTTATCTTGAATTCAGGAAGTTATCTTTTAACGAGTCCTTAGAGCGCTACGCCTATAGGAGCGAGAGTACTGCCGGAAAAGTATTCCTGTACTTGTCCTCCCCCGTGTAACCTGTAGTCTGCACTTTTTAAGGTCCTTGTAACCCTTCCTGGATCCCTACTCAGCCAAAGAAATAGAGAAAGGAAGCCAATAGGCGAAACCAATACTTCGGAACTCGCTCGCAATGGAATCACCCGTGAGCGTGCAAGAACCTACTCGGACGCAAGACGATGAGACAGACACCCCCGTGAAGGCGTGGCCTAGGCTCGATACTTCAGACGTGGTCGATGCTCTGCACAATAGAGAGTCACCATTATTGACCAAGCCCTACTCGTCCACGTACGATAGAAGTGCCAATACTTCGGAAATCCAGGCGATACACAAGGCAGCCACAGACTGGGTTTTGGGCTCTAATCCTTATGAAGCACTCTGCTCACTTGGAAGGAGACCTTCCCATGCAACGTGAATACAAGTGAGGGTGTGACCCTCCCCAATCAATGAGTCCAATTACCAATTTTATTTAGGTCAAAGTTTTCTTAGCAGTCCCTTTTTTATTTTTTTTGTGTTATCGCTTCTTTTGAGTGATTTCAAACAAGCGCCTAACGTTTTTGTATTTTCTTTATCCTACTTTGTCCAAAAACAGAGGGAGAATAGAGTCGGAAAAGACAATGCAAGTCGACACCAAGATGGAAATCTCACCTTTGTGCCTAAATGATGGATGCAAAGTAAGAAGACTTACAGTGAATCCCAGCTCTCTCCATACGGGATGTAAAGCAGAATTTGTAAACCTAACTACATGCTGGTATTAAATGCGGAAATCGTCCTAAGATAGGAAACTGCTAGCGTGAAGAACCACAAGTTAATCACCAATCCTCGATCCTAAGAGTCCGGTCTAGACCCTCCCATCCTCTTCTCGACACATCGAGTTCAGGAGTAGCGCTTGATGGGGAGGGCTCGCGGCACGGCGGATCTAAGAAGGTGAGTTAACTGTTTAATTAAACTAAGTCCAAAAACGATCTATAGGTACATGCAAAGGTTATTAGTGTGTTTGGACCTATTCTAATCGATCAAGCAAAAGCCTAAATCTAAGGGCTCAATCCACAAAAGAAAGTGAAAATGAAATCAAAACCGGCAAATGACAGTCGAGAAAACACGAAGAAAACAACGGTGAGCCCCCGGGTGAACAAACACCCGAAAATTAGGCCCGAAGTGTCTAAGTGTCCAAGTCCTGTATTAATACAATTTAAATGACTCTCTCTCACAAAAATACAACAATTGACTAACTCTCACTCTCAAACTCTCATGCTCTCTCCTGCTGGCTAGGATAGAATAGCCGACTCCTCCTCCCAAGGATGCACAGGATCCCCTAGGCGATCCTCCTCGATCAGCGGTCCCTCGCAAGAAAACAAGAGAGGTGTCAGACAGTTCAAAACAAATTATGCACGAAAATCAAATAAGCAAAAATGGCTAAGCAGATAATAGACTCAAAAGAACTCTACAAACCGATGCTCCCCAGCAACCATTTGAAAAGCGAAAAAGCGAGAGCCGCTAAATAGTGGTCTGACAACACAGACTCACTGTCGCTGATGCGACTACTCAATCCTCTTCGTTTGTCAACAATTAACCCACACAATCAATAAAGCAATCAATAGCAAGGATTAAAATTTATTATACCCTACTAACAAAGTACAGTAGCAAGCAAGTAGGGGTCGAACACAGGAAGCAAGGGTGTAGAATATAGACAAAAATCCAAACCTAGGTCTAATGAACCACTTAGCCAAGCTAATTTTTTTGTGGGTTTTTAATTTTTATTTTTTTATTTAATTTTTAATTTTTAATTTTTGTCTTTTGATTTTTAATTATCTATTTTTATAATTTATATTTTATATATTTTTTCTTTTTCAATATTGGAATATAAAAATAATGTAATCGAAAGGAAGATCAACTATTTATAAAAATGTGCAAAAATAACTAAAAATTCAGAAATAAAATGTTTTTGATATTTTTAGAGTTTTTTACTATTTTTGTGATTTTCGTGTATTTTTCAAAGTGTTTTTGGTATTTTTAAATGCTGGAATGAAAGAAAACAGTGAAGTAGGTACTGGCTGGGAGTAAAATGCAAATTAAAAATGACAAACAGTCACAAAAATTTTCCAAACTAATTTTCAAATAAAGTCAATAAAATATGGAACAAAAGGAGTTGAGTTTCTATTTTTCTGAGTTTTCTTTGATTTTTTTATTTGAAGTTTTTATGTATTTTTGAATTTTTAAGGTTTTTCTTTTGAAATTTTTAGTGGTTTTTGGACTGAAAGTAAAATAGATCAAAACACACAACAGAGAATATTTTTGGAATTTTCTAAGGCCTTTTAATATTTTTTTGGTATTTTCTAAGCTAAACAGTACTGAAACAGAATGTTTTTGATTTTTAATGAATATAAAAATGCAATGAAATCCTAAACTAAAATTATGGCGTTAAAGAACAGGTACACAGGAGCTTAAACCTATTTTTTTGAGAATTTTTGGCAATTAAATGAGGCGAGAAATAAATAGATTAAGCACACAAAATTCCTAAGCCTGGCAGGGGTATAAATGTAATTTTATAAACATCCAGGGGCTTAGGTACAAATTTCACCAAAAAGACACGCGCAGCACAGGTGATATATCATTCACAGGGTCATATTTGTAAATACCAAGAACCAGCAAGGCAAACATGCAATTTTCCCAAAAACATATTCAAATGTCCATGCACAGGGGTATAACTGCAAATACTTAAAGGTTCGGGTTAACAACTGCAAAATGCTCAAAAAGCACGCGCCCCAGTCACGTGAGGTGACATGGCGTGGACTAAAGTGTAAATAGTGAAAGTGTGAGGGCCTAAGTGCAATTATTACAAAAGTTTTTAAACTTCAGACGAAAGTTTTAGACTAAAAAGTAAATACAAAAATGCGTGGGTTGATGATGCAAAATACCCACGGGAGTCGATCATGCGGCCGATGGAGTTTCACTTGGACACGTGGCGAACATCGAACGGCTGGTACCCCTTCGTCCTGGATGGCTGAGATTAGATCGTGGGCAGCTGATCCAACGGCGGGGAGCAACAGGCGATCGGACGACTGGCGTATCGTCTGGAGATGGCGTCTGATCCAACGGCAGGGGGAGGTTCACGAAGAACACCTCCCCGGTGAGCTTTGATCGGCGACTGCGGCCGAGACACGGCCGCTCCGGCCCCCGGATCAAGGGCAAAAGGATCCTGGGGCCCCTCCGCGTCTGATGGTGGCCTCCGGTGAGGCGGAGGCGGCGTGGAGTGGTCGGACGGGGAAGGCAACCTGGGCGGCTGTTCCTGGAGCTATCGATGGTCGAGGAAGCCTCCTCTTGGGCTCAGACCTGCAAAGTTAGATGCGCAAAACCCAGGCGAGCAAAAATGGTGGTTCCGATGGGTCAAATGAGGCGAAAGGTGGTGCGGGCGAAGGGCTCCGACGAGCGGCGGAGAGGGAAGCTCGATGGATCGATTTGAGCGAGATCGAGGGATCTGAAGGGGTGCGGCGAGATGATTGAGCGAAGGGGAAGATAATGGAGGTGGTCTTGACGGCGGTAGATGACTGGAATGGCCGGAAACGACGGGCGGAGCTCAGCTCCGCCGTGGCTTCGATCGAGGGTTCATGGTGATTGGCAAAACAAAACACAAAACTGATATAAACCTACCCTAATCTACACTAATACTACAAGAAAATGGAAGAAGAAGAGGGAGAATCTCACCAGAGGCGACGGGCTGCGAGGCGCGGCGGAGCTCCAGCAAGGGGTCGAATCACTTCGATTCTACACCAAATGCTTCAAACCCAGGCTCGATTCGAGGCCTGCTGTCACAGGAGCACGAGCGGCTAAGGGTTTAAGGATGAAAATGGCGGAAGAAGGATTAAAATTCGAATTGAAGTCGGGGGTCTTCTTTTGTAGGGCTGACGAACGGCGTGGAAGACGAGGGCCCAGCGCCTCGATCGATGGTCCTCAGCCCAAGGAATCACCTGGGCGTGATTCACCATTGATCGAGGCGCAAAAATGCAGAAGACATCGACACGATTTGGTGCAAGGTTGGACCTAGAAAATGGCAAGAAGATGAGACAAAAACCCGTCTGACAAGTCTAGAGGAGGAGGTCAGACAGTTGACCGAGGTCAACTGTCAGACCAACCTGGTTGGTCCACGTGGACCAACCAGGAAAAATCCTCAAAAAAAAGTTTTCAAAAATCGAAATAAAATAGTAAATGGATGAATTTCATTTTGGTTAAAAAATAAAAAAATGTTTATTAATTTATGAAGTATTTTATTACAAATTTTAATTATTTTTATGAGATTATTTTAAAAGTTACTTATTATAGCCTATATAGGTATTATATCTACATACTTTGTTCTTTTATTTTTATTTTGTGTATTTTAATTTTATTATTTTTATTTCTTATTTTCTAAAATTATAAAATACTTTTGTACACGTAAATATTTTTTATTTCATTTTTTTGAATTGTTTAGTGTATTAAATAAAATAAACATAGGTATTGTATAGGTATGGGTCTGGGTATTGTATCTATGTATCTAATATTCAAGTATTTTTATTTTGTACTTTCTTTGCATTTTTATTCTAATTTTAATGCACATAATTATTATAAATAATATTTGAAAGATTATAAAAATATAAAAGATATAGGAATAATGAATAAATAATAAATTGAATATTTTAATCTGTACAAGTATACAATGGGGGTCCCAAAACTCAACTTTCAAACCGTAGCTCCGCCAACTGCGAAACCACCGCCATTAAATAGATTATTTTATTCTATATACAATTAAAGGTGAGTTTGCTACATTTGGAGTTGTCAGTTGTGAGATACGGGTCTGGGAAGTTAGGATTCTGGGTTTTTATTCAGACCATAACTTTTTATCTGAATATTATTTTTCAGTGAAATCAATTTTGTATTTTCCTTTATTTAATTATCTACAACTTTCATGTACAAAGTTTCTTTATTTGATTCACAAAAAGTGGAACCAAAAATAGGTCCCAAAATGAATAAAGAATGAATTAATAAATATAGGTATTTGGCCCTTATCTCCCCCTACTTTATTCCTTGTCGACCTATTCATCAAGATGCCTAGGTCTCGGGGTTTCGGGTCATAAAATATTTACAATATTTTATTCTTTTTCTTTTCTTTTCTTTATTCTATAATTTTGGCATTAAAAACCACATTCTATACAATATATACAAGACAATGCATGGATGATAAAATGCATGAATTAGCTCTATTTACACGCATTTACTAGGGTTTTTAAGGCCAAAATGATAGAATAAAGATGATGAAACGTAGCTTCATCAGATCATTGTCAAATGATCTTCATCCTCTTGATCTTAAGGTTTAATTTCAGTATTTAGAAATGTTAATGAACCATTCATTAATTTTCTAATTTAGTGGAGTCCACTAGATTTTAGATTACTTTCTGAAATATCTTCATCATAACTCTTTATGATAGGTCCATTCCAAAATTCATGTTTATTTCCAACATTTAGAAACAAACAATGAGTGTATTCTTATATCTAGGTCATAGAGACATTCTCCAAGACTAAGGGCTCTCTCACTGAAATCAACGAGTCTATCAATCCAACAGAGATTGTTGCAACAATTGCATCAATATCCATGTGGATAACTATAAAACTTAAGATCATATTTTCTGGTCTTCTAAAACATATGCAACCTATTGCAAATGTCATCAGAAGATTGAGATACAATTATTTGACTTTATCTTATCAAAAGGAAAGTCAATTTCAATGATTTATGTAGATTATTTTTGATGCTCTATCCGAGTCCTTCTCTAAGGATTCTAGACAGACTTGATAGTCATACTATCAACACATCAACTTAGTGCAGTATTGGCATTCATCCAACTCTTTGGATGTCATATGGAAGTCATAGAAGTCCAGTCAACTCTTTGACTTTCCTTCTTTCTTGGGTCCAACCCATGCTTCCACTGCGCTCCCTTTATCTATAAGCAACCATTGCTCAAGACAGAGGATCTCTTATTTTAAATTCAAAAGAATTCAAAGTAAGAGTTTTTCAACATTTATACATGCTTCATTAAATTCATACAATATGAATATTATGAAGCTTCATGAATGACTAGAGTATAGATAGTAGAATAATGACACTCATCATTTACATCCATCTAAACTCTTAAAACATAGGTTCAGGTAAGTACTCAAACAATTTGAATACATCATCTCTTTATAGAGCTACCATTCTACATGATGCAGAGAACCATGTCGCTCATGATTAAATGTCAAGAGCACATATGTATGCCAGAAAATCTTCATTGATTTTATAAGGATTATATGACAATTATGGTCATCATCAACATGTCACTTCCAAAGTACATTTGATGATACCAAGACTATAGAGACATACAAACCCTAGGGTTGTAGTCCTATCATCTATTTAATTGTCATTCCTCATTATTATGAGGAAACTTGCATATTGCAACCACATACATTATGTGTTCAATTGCAAGTATAATATCTGGATCATGAGTCCAATCCAAGATATTTCACTGGTTACTATTGACTATATCATTGAGTGGGTTTTAATGAAGGATTATCTGAAATAAGAAATTTGCATAGATGTATGTATTTATATATATACACATATTTACTTTGATTTAGGAATTTTTATATCAAAGTTGTCTTACCATGTCAACATTGAAAGTTCATTCCATTAATCACTTTCAACGTAAGAGATATACTTACCATTATATCTCAAGCAAGTTCTGGGATCTCCTTCCTTATCTTTGTTGCATCCCAATAATATGAGAACCTACAACTCGGATAAAAAGAAGCGGGAACACATTCCGCCTTGCAAGTCCAACTTGCATCTCCCAATTCGGTCTTTAACACCCGGGCCCACCATCCCTAAGGCAATGTTGACCCGTCATTAATTGAACCAACCGTCAACAGGAATACAACTCGCTATGCGCAATCCAATATCGCCCCAATAATATGAGGACCCGATATTGGGGTCACTACGCATACGTCCTTACTCTTTCGAGAAGCGAAGAGCCCGATCCAGATGCGCTTGCATACAGGAGCTGTCACTTCGGACAGACGTCTCCCACATGCAATCCCTGGCGACGGAACTCTCCGCCTTGACGGGAGACCATGGATGTCACTTATGTGATCCTCCATATCATATTCAAATTCTAATTAATCATTATGAATCATATTCATTATGATTAAATCTTCCAAGGGAAATAACATCTCTATTCATAATAGAGTGTTCTAATTTTAATTGGATTCCAATTAATCTAATCATATTAAATTAATGATCCAATTAATATCCAACAAACATTTTATTGTTACTTGAATTATGGTATTATCTCAAATACGTATTATTTCGAATTTTAATAATTAGAAATACATCATGATATCTTAAGCATTATACTAACCCTACCCACTGTCATGGCCAGTACCGACGAGAGTGGGACGGA
Source organism: Ottelia alismoides (assembly GCA_037367405.1). Taxonomy (NCBI): domain Eukaryota; kingdom Viridiplantae; phylum Streptophyta; class Magnoliopsida; order Alismatales; family Hydrocharitaceae; genus Ottelia; species Ottelia alismoides. The sequence continues at coordinate 1,150,844 of JAZKJV010011368.1, forward strand.
CCACATACGTTGCAACCCGCAACCCCAATGCTCTCCGACTAGACACCATATCCACCTCGGGAAAGGATAATGCAAAATAAATCATTTTGTACTTGAGATGATCATCGGTTCTTCAACCGAAATTATACCATATAATAATAATCAAAACAATTTGTGATTAACATTATAATGAAATTTGCTAAACAAATCCCAAGTCTTATTCAAGTAATATGTTTGATGGGATGTTGATCATGTAGATCATGTAACCAATTAGTGATCTAGATCACATCTAATCAATTATTGGTTAAGGCAATGTCATTTAAGGGAATAATTATCATTAAATATTTCACAAATATTTATGCACAATTATTCTAGGAAATTAAACAATTTAATTTCACTAATTTATTAAATGACAGTCACTATACAAGCATCAAGTTTGATAATTGTGTTTCCAATTAAGATTTAGATCAAATCTAATCAATTAATTGGTTGAGGCCATGTCAATTATGTAAATAATCAACTTCCAATATTTCACAAATATTTTTCATGATTATTTCACGAAATTAACAATTAATTTCATTAATTGACAATCACTTGGTTCTAGATTAGGACTGTAATTTCAGCAGTGACCCCTACTTACTAAAATTAGCATATCTCAATCATATTAAATCCAAATTAGACAAAATCAATTTTCATGGATTGCTAATTTAATTTAGGACAGAACTCAAGTGATGTTACACGCATTTCGAGGCAAGTCTAAACAGTAATTAACATTTTAATCACGTTCAGATCTACAGTTCCCGCAACAGTGCATATATGTTCATTAAAACAACCATATCTAGACCATACAAAATCCGATTTACGTAAACTCAGATCCTATGGTTTCCTTATTTAATGGGAAACAAAATCCAAGTATTAAATTCGTGTTTAAAAAATTTAAACAGTACCGAATTTATTTACTAAACAGATCTGCGAAATCAAATGCAATAAAAAATTTCGCGACCTTAACGAACCCAAGTCGTCCTCGGTTTTTCGAATCATATTCGAAACCGTAGACCTAAGACTCTGATACCACTTGAAGGATATCACCTTTAATACACGGAATATAATTTCTTGAAGGATATGATAATTATTCTCAAACGCATCACGGAAGCGTGATCGTCGTATCGGATACGACGAAGAACGACTAGTCGCACTAGGTGTTCGGTGCAGCGGAATTTAAAAAATTTTGTTCGATGAAACCACATGATCCGAGAACCATTCTCTGATCGTTTCATCTATAACCACAACAAGTATAATGCAATACCTCTTGAAGCGTGGTTGATCGAGTCTCTAAGAGAAGAGACCTCCTGTCTCAAGTCCGATCGTCGGTGAGACTACTTGCGAGCGCGGGGATGAACCGCGTTGTCCTCGCAATCCAAGAAGTTGATCCAAGCATGGTTGCTCCTGATCTCCTCGCACGAGATCGAACGTCTCCTTTGTAAGAGAAACTCTCCAAGAAGACGAAGAACCGAAGAACGTCGAAGCGGCGGCGCGGTGGCGAAGGCGACGACGGCTCTCTCCTCTAGGGTTTGGTGGATGGCCACCAATTTTAGAGGGAGAGAGGGTCGACGTGTGTAGAGAAGAAAGAAAGAGAGAGAGCCTCAATATTATATCTCAAGAGAGAGCATGGAATGCCTCTCTATTTATAGGGTTTTGGGATCCATGGATCTCAATCCATGTGACATATAAAATCAATGGATGAGATTGATTTATGTCAATCCAATGGTCAAGATTGTTGTTGGTAAAACCAACAAATTTAGGTTAAAATATATTTGACAAAATCAAATATAAATTAGTCCTAAATCAAACAAATAAATAAGGAGAGAAGATACATGGAGATTTCATCTCCATGTGCCTTCCAAAGTGGACGGCCACACATTCCTTATAGGAATGATGTGCCGCCCAAGGTTTCCATGGAGATTGCAATCTCATGGAAATCCATGAGATTGCATATCTCCTTGAAAATCTCCTTTATTTATTTCCAACAACTTTTGTGGGCTTTTATTCTTAAAAAATAATTCATAATTATATTTGAGAATATTGCAATCTTGCCATGAAACAATTGTGAATCATATTCACAACCCAAAATAACATATAATTTACATTGTCAATTAATTACACAATGTGTATCCAACACACATAATAATTAATCAACACATATAAATTATAATTAGCTCTCTCTAATACATTATAAATCACATTTATAATATATTATGAATAATTGGATATTTCTATCCACATTATTCTTATCCATAATAATTAAATCATATTTAATTATATTGGATAATTTCTTCACACATCAATATGATTAAATCACATTTAATCATCATCTCTTCATTGCTTAGATCTTATGGAATTATTCTTGAACCCTTCAAGAATAATGCAATCTCTCCGCAGATACTTGGAGATAAGGACAGGGCGATTGTATTGTTCCACGTATAGTGACATGGAAATTGAGATCATATCTCAAATCCAGATCGTGGGCCTCCCATAGATGCTTGATTAAATCAAGACCGTAAATCTAATCTTCTCATTGCATCTGAATCACATTCAGATCAATGTCCAACATTTGGACTAAGATCAGATTAATTCTCTACTGAGAGGAGTCACTAAAATCCAGACCCGTTTCATCACTCCCTAGGAATGGAAGTGTCATGGTTATACAATCGTTTATGATCAAATCACCCTCATGTATTCCCAATACCTGTACATCCTGCATACTGGAAGACTCAGAATAAACCCTGAAGTATTAGATCAACTTTACACTGTCTACTTCATGGTTTTATCAGTAAGTTTCTCATTCGATCATTGGGAGTTGGTATCGATCATATACTTTCCAAAAAACATATATCATACTTAGGTCTTGATCATATACTTTCCAAAAGTATATATCAAACCTACAAATTCAGTCAAGCTTCCAAAGCGAGACGATCATGCGCATGGAATTTGATTCTTCCCAATATCTCATGAGTGAGCTCATGTCTTCCGGTTCAGTAACTGAACCTGTATGATCCCTTTGAGAGATCGTATTACTCATATGCCCTTATATGCACATCAGCGTGCCGGTGTATAGACCTTGATTAGGTCATCGACCTATTGGTCTGCCAAATGTACACACTCAGACATATAGTAACACATCTGTCTCCGGTCAGAGGATGCGTGCCTATATCATGACAGCATACGATATAGGACTTTGGTTATCTCGATCTCGTTAAGTCAACTCTTTGACCTAACTAATCTGACACCTTTGAATCTCTATTCCTATGCAGAGGACCTACATCAAGAGGTCAGTCAGATATCAACCTAGAGAGATAAGGATTGCCATCTCCTACTCAGGCTGGAGATCATCTCTTAACAATCATTTGACGGTGCTTGATGAGTCCTCAATCTAACTCTTTAGATATTCATCCAAGCACCAGCCTATATGATTCAATAGCTGAATCAACAGCTGTATGATCATCAAGATGGCCATGGTACATAACCCTAATTGTACTAAGGGACCTATTATACAAATTATTCATTCTTCATTTTAGACCAGGGAATGATATGTTTAATAACATTTATTGCATAATGGCTCGCCGTGGGCTCGTATTTCCAACAATCTCCCACTAGCCCAAAGAGCCATTAATCAGCTAATCATTTAAACCCACACTCATGTGACAATCATAGGCTATTTAGAAAATAGCTAGGTAAGCTGATCAGTCACTCTGTTCCCGCAAGACTATGCCAGGTCCTTTTACGGCACTTGCATATCCCCAGTAATAGTGTTCGCATCTCATGCGAATGTTGCATCTTATGCAACTACTACTCAATCTTGTTAGTTATAGTGTCCTTGACACTATAACTTAACAATTATCATAACCAGCATTTTCATAATCCTTATCAGAATACCCTTATTCCTGGAGATCTCTATCTCCTAAGGTATCGACAGTTAAGACCTATCTATAAAGTCTTAAGTTTTTGAAGATAAGACCTTTTTGAGATCAATATCTCAAAAATCTTGTCATCTATGAAGATTTTATTATTACTGCAACCAAGTGTTTTATTTCCATAGTAGGATTAGTAACAGTTTACTACTCACACTATATGGCAGCCATCTGGCTTTTGTACACATCTAGTACACACCCGGCTTCTCAGAACTGATGCCCAAGGGCAAGTAGTTCTAGCATTCACTTCCTCAACTCTTTGAGGTGCTATCCCTTAGATAGGTCAGTACCATATCTTAAGGGATGGAAGCCACTCTTGGAATTTCTAAGAATATAATATGTCCAAGGTGTACTACAAATGTAACAGTCCCATTATCCTCTTCTCTTTGCTTCTAAACAACTTCAGAACTAAGATCTAAGAGCTATCTTTGAAATCATATTTCAAGATATGGAATAGCCAGTCTATAAAACACTTATTGTTATCCTTATATCATATTAAATGATTAGGATATCATCTACATTTAGCAAGATGAACACAAAGGCACTCCCACTAAGCTTCACATGGTTGAAGAGGTTTTAGTGTTTCATCTTTAATTGTCCTTTTAGTTTCCAATTTCAGGAGTCTCATTATCTTCTCAAGATTAAATGAGTTCCTACACTTCATTTTTATCTTGATTCTCAAGAGTCTCAACCTCTAAGAATCACATTCTCAGAGATGAGATATTTTAAGAATCTCAAGGTCATAAAGTAGGTATCCAATACCATCCTTTATTTTCCTAATGAAGTAGCACTCTCAAGTGCTAGATTCCAACATACATGGAACCTTATTAAGGATATACATAGTAGTCTCTACTACACATATATATCTGGAAACTAGGGGATAATTATGCTAAAATTCATCATTGATAAGATCATGTCACATATGATCCAATTGTATCTCCCTATAACTCTATTGAGTTAAGGTGTGTTAGGAGAATTGAGATAGAAATGATATTCATATCTCCATAAGGTATCCTTTGAATTCATCTAACATGTACATGCTACCTAGATTTGATCAAATTCATTTTATCTTCCTTCAAACTTTGGTCCAAACCAAAATTATGAAATCTTTGAACATTTCAAATATTTCTTAGGTGAAGAGAAGAAATCTCATATCATACATAATCATCAACAGATATCACATATCCATAATGTTTACTATGATATAGATGATCCGCATACATCAATATGTATGAGATCCTGAATACCTTGACATCTTACACCTTTCCCAAAGAAGGGTGTATTGGACATTTTACTTTGAATACAATATGCATAAGTATGTAAGTTTTGAAATTTTAGACATTCTAAAGTTTCATCTCTTACTAGTCTATTGATCAAATCAATAGACAAATGTCCAAGGCTTGATGCTCGATCATTGTCAATTGATCGTCATCCTCCTATTGATCTTGAGGTTTAATTTCAGTATTTAGAAATGTTAATGAACCATTCATTAATTTTCTAATTTAGTGGAGTCCAATAGATTTTAGATTACTTTCTGAAATATCTTTATCATAACTCTTTGTGATAGGTCCATTCCAGAACTCATGTTCATTTCCAACATTTAGAAACAAACAATGAGTGTATTCTAATGTCTAGGTCATAGAGACATTCTCTAAGACTATGGGCTCTCCCACTGAAATTATGAAGTCTAGTGATCCAATGGAAATTGTTGCAACAATTGCATCAATGTCCACCTGGATAGCTATAAACCTTTAAGATCAAATTTTCCAGTCTTCCAAAACATATGCAACCCATTGCAAGTGTTGTCAGAAGATTGAGATACAATTATTAGACTCTATCTTATCAAATAAGAAAGTCAATTTCAATGATTTATGTAGATAATTTTGATGCTCTATCCGAGTCCTTCTCTAAGGATTCTAGACAGACTTGATAGTCATACTATCAACACACCAACTTATTGCAGTTTTGGCATTCATCCAACTCTTTGGATGCCATAAGGAAGTCATAGATGTATAGTCAACTCTTTGACCATACTTCTTCCTCGGGTCCAACCCATGCTTCCACTGCGCTCCCTTTATCTATAAGCAACCATTGCTTAAGACTAAGGATCTCTTACGTTAAATTCAAAAGAATTCAATGTAAGATCATTTCAACATTTATACATGCTTCACGTAATTCATACAATATGAATATTATGAAGTTTCATGAATGACTAGAGTATAGATAGTAGAATGATGACACTCATCATCTACATCCATCTAAACTCTTAAAACATTGGTTCAGGTAGGTACTCAAACAATTTGAATACATCATCTCTTATAGAGCTACCATTCTGCATGATGCAGAGAACCATGTTACTCATGATTAAATGTCAAGAGCACATATGCATGCCAGAATATCTTCATTGATTTTATAAGGATTATTTGACAATTGCGATCATCATCGACATGTTACTTCCAAAGTACATCCGATGAGATCAAGACTATAGAGACATACAAACCCTAGGGTTGTAGTCCTATTATCCATTTAATTGTCATTCCTCATTATTATGAGGAAACTTGCACATTGCAACCACATACATTATGTGTCCAACTACAAGTACAATATCTGGATCATGAGTCCAATCCATGATATTTCACTGGTTATTATTGAGTACGTCATTGAGTGGGTTTTAATGAAGGATTATCTGAAATAAGAAATTTGCATATATATATATATTTTACTTTGATTTAGGATTTTTATATCAAAGTTGTCTTGCCTTGTCAACATTGAAAGTTCATTCCCTTAATCACTTTCAACGTAAGAGATATACTTACCATTATATCTCAACCAGATCTTGGATCTCCTTCCTTATCTTTGTTACATCCCAATAATATAAATCTGCAACTCGGATAAAAAGAAGTGGGAACACATTCCGCTTTGCAAGTCCAACTTGCATTTCCCAATTCGGTCTTTAACACCCAGGCCCACCACCCCTGAGGTGATGTAGACCCGTCGTTAATTGAACCAACCGTCAACAGGAATATTACTCGCTATACGCAATCCAATATCGCCCCAATATTATGAGGATCCGATATTGGGGTCACTACGTATACAGCCTTACTCTTTCGAGAAGCAAAGAGCCCGATCCAGATGCGCTTGCATACAGGAGCTGTCACTTCGGACAGGAGTCTCCTACGTACAATCCCTAGCGACAGAACCCTTCACCTTGACGGGAGACCATGGATGTCACTTATGTGATCCTCCATATCATATTCAAATTCTAATTAATCACTATGAATCATATTCATTATGATTAATACTTCCAAGGGAAATAACATCTCTATTCATAATGGAGTGTTTTAGTTTTAATTGAATTCCAATCAATTTAATCATATTAAATTAATGATCCAATTAACATCCAACAAACATTTTTATTGTTACTTGAATAATGGTATTATCTCAAATACATATTATTTCGAATTTTAATAATTAGAAATACATCGTGATCTCTTAAGCATTATACTAACCCTACCCGCTGTCATGGCCAGTACCAACGAGAGTGGGACGGACCACATACGTTGCAACCCGCAACCCCAATGCTCTCCGACTAGACACCATATCCACCTCGGGAAAGGATAATGCAAAATAAATCATTTTGTACTTGAGATGATCATCGGTTCTTCAACCGAAATTATACCATATAATAATAATCAAAACAATTTTTTTGATTAACATTATAATGAGATTTGCCAAACAAATCCCAAGTCCTATTCAAGCAACATGTTTGTTGGAATGTTGATCATGTAACCAATTAGTGATCTAGATCACATATAATCAATTATTGGTTAAGGCAATGTCATTTAAAGGGAATAATTATCATCAAATATTTCACAAATATTTATGCACAATTATTCTAGGAAATTAAACAATTTGATTTCACTAATTTATTAAATGATAGTCACAATACAAGCATCAAGTTTGATGATTGGGTTTCCAATTAAGATTTAGATCAAATCTAATCAATTAATTGGTTGAGGCCATGTAAATTATGTAAATAATCAACTTGCAATATTTCACAAATATTTTTCATGATTATTTCAGGAAATTAACAATTAATTTCACTAATTGACAATCACTTGGTTCTAGATTAGGACTGTAATTTCAGCAGTGACCCCTACTTACTAAAATTAGCATATCTCAATCATATTAAATCCAAATTAAACAAAATCAATTTTCATAGATTGCTAATTTGATTTAGGACAGAACCCAAGTGATGTTACACGCATTTCGAGGCAAGTCTAAACAGTAATTAACATTTTAATCACGTTCAGATCTACAGTTCCCGCAACAGTGCATACATGTTCATTAAAACAACCATATCTAGGCATACGAAATCCGATTTACGTAAACTCAGATCCTATGGTTTCCTTATTTAATGAGAAACAAAATACAAGTATTAAATTCATGTTTAAACAATTTAAACAGTGCCAAATTTATTTACTAAACAGATCTGCGAAATCAAATGCGATAAAAACTTTCGCGACCTTAACGAACCCAAGTCCTCCTCGGTTTTTTGAATCATATTCGAAACCGTCAACCTAAGGCTCTGATACCACTTGAAGGATATGAAAATTATCCTCAAGCGCATCACGGAAGCGTGATCGTCGTATCAGATACGATGAAGAACGACTAGTCGCACTAGCACTTGAAGGATATGAAATTATCCTCAAGCGCATCACGGAAGCGTGATCGTCGTATCGGATACGATGAGGAACGACTAGTCGTACTAGTTATTCGATGCAACGGAATTTAAAATTTTTATTCGATGAAACCACATGATCCGAGAACCATTCTCAGATCGTTTCATCTATAACCACAACAAGTATAATGCAATACCTCTTGAAGCGTGGTTGATCAAGTCTCTAAAAGAAGAGACCTCCTGTCTCAAGTCCGATCGTCGGCGAGACCGCTTGCGAGCGCGGGGATGAACCGCGTTGTCCTCGCAATCCAAGAAGATGATCCAAGCGTGGTTGCTCCTGATCTCGTCGTACGAGATCAAATGTCTCCTTCATGAGAGGAACTCTCCAAGAAGACAGAGAAACCGAAGAACGTCGAAGCGGCGGCGCGGTGGCGACGACGATGACGGTTCCCTCCTCTAGGGTATGGTGGACGACCACCAACAAGAGAGGGAGGGAGGGCTGTCGTGTATGAAGAAATGAGAAGAGAGAGAGCCTCCAATATTCCAAGTGTCTAGAGAGAGCATGGTATGCCTCTCTATTTATAGGGTTTTGGGATCCATGGATCTCAATGCTTGTGACATATAAAATCAATGGATGAGATTGATTTATGTCAATACAATGGCTAAGATTGTTGTTGGTAAGACCAACAAATTTAGATCAAAATATATTTGACAAAATCAAATACAAATTAATCCAAAATTAAACCAAATAAATAAGGAGAGAATATACATGGAGATTACATCTCCATGTACATTCCATATGGGCTGCCACCCATTCCTATTTGGAATTGGGTGCCACCCAAGCTTTCCATGAGGAGAGCAATCTCATGACATGTCATGAGATTGCATATCTCCATGGAAATCTCTTTATTTATTTCCAACAACTTTTGTTGGTTTTATTCTTCAAAAATAATTCACAATTATATTTGAGAATATTGCAATATTGCCATGGAAAAATTGTGAATCATATTCACAACCCAAAACAACATATAGTTTACATTGTTAATTAATTACATAATGTATATCCAATACACATAATAATTAATCAACACATATAAATTATAATTAGCTCTCTCTAATACATTATAAATCGTATTTATAATATATTACGAATAATTGGATATTTCTATCCACATTATTCTTATCCACATTAATTAAATCACATTTAATTAAATTAGATAATTTCTTCACACATCAATATGATTAAATCACATTTAATCATCATTTCTTCATTGTTTAGATCTTATGGAATTATTCTCGAACCCTTCAAGAATAATGCAATCTCTCCGCAGATACTTGGAGATAAGGAAAGGGCGATTGTATTGTTCCACGTATAGTGACATGGATATTGAGATCGTATCTCAAATCCAGATCGCGGCCTCCCATAGATGCTTGATTACATCAAGACCGTAAATCTAATCTTCTCATTGTATCTGAATCACACTCAAATCAATGTCCAACACTTGGACCAAGATCAGATCACTTCTCTACTGAGAGGAGTCACTAAAATCCAGACCAGTTTCATCACTCCCTAGGAATGGAAGCGTCATGGTTATACAACCGTTTATGATCAAATCACCCTCAGGTATTCCCAATACCTGTACATCCTGCATACTGGAAGACTCAAATTAAACCCGAAGTATTGGATCAACTTTATACTGTCTACTTCATGGTTTTATCAGTAAGTTTCTCATTCGATCATTGGGAGTCGGTATCGATCATACACTTTCCAAAAGCATATATTATACCTAGGTCTTGATCATATACTAAAAGTATATATCAAACCTACAAATTCAGTCAAGCTTCCAAAGCGAGACGACCATGCGCATGGAATTTGATTCTTCCCAATATCTCATGAGTGAGCTCATGTCTTCCTGTTCAGTAACTGAACCTGTATGATCCCTTTGAAAGATCATATTACTGATATGCCCTTATATGCACACCAGCGCCGGTGTATAGACCTTGATTAGGTCATCAACCTATTGGTCTGCCAAATGTACACACTCAGACATATAGTAACACATCTGTCTCCGGTCAGAGGATGCGTGCCTATATCATGACAGCATACGATATAGGACTTTGGTTATCTCGATCTCGTTATGTCAACTCTTTGACCTAACTAATCTGACATCTCCGAATCTCTATTCCTATGCAGAGGACCTGCATCAAGAGGTCGATCAGATATCAACCTTTAGGAATAAGGATTGCCATCTCCTACTCAAGGTGGAGATCATTTCTTAATAATCATTTGACGGTGCTTGATGAGTCCTCAATCTAACCCTTTAGATATTCATCCAAGCACCAGCCTCCATGATTCAATAGTTGAATCAACAGCTGTATGATTATTAAGATGGCCATGGACATAACCCTAATTGTACTAAGGGACCTATTATGCAAATTAATTATTCTTCATTTCAGATCAGGGAATGATATTTGCAATAATATTTATTGCATAATGGCTCGCCGTGGGCTCGCATTTCCAACAATCTCCCACTAGCCCAAAGAGCCATTAATGGGCTTATCATTTAAACCCACACTCATGTGACAATCATAGGCTATTTAAAAAAAATTATCATATGTTGGATATGGTGTCTAGTCGGGGATCACTGGGGTAGCGGGTTGCAACGTATGCGGTCCGTCCCACTCCCGTCGGTACTGACCATGACAACGGGTAGGGCCGGGATAATGTCCGAAGGATTATGATGTATTTTTCTAATTATTAAAATACGAATTAATACGTGCTTTGAGAATAATACCATATATATTCAAGTAAGATATTCAAGTTGGTTGATTGAATTGGATTGATAATTAATTTAATATAATTAAATTGATTATGTCCAATTAGAATACTCTAATATGATTAGAGTTAATAATTCCCTTGGAAGAATTAATTATGTGAATGTGATTCATGATAATTAATTAAAATTTGAATATGAGATGGAGGATGACATAAGTGACATCCATGGTCTCCCGTCAAGGCGAAGAGTTCCGTCGCCAGGGATTGCATGTGGGAGACACCTGTCCGAAGTGACAGCTCCTGTATGCAAGCGCATCTGGATCGGGCTCTTTGCTTCTCGAAAGAGTAAGGCCGTATACTTAGTGACCCCAATGTCGGATCCTCATATTATTGGGGCGATATTGGATTACGTATAGCGAGTACTATTCCTGTTGACGGTTGGTTCAATTAATGATGGGTCAACATCGCCTTAGGGGTGGTGGGCCCGGGTATTAAAGACTGAATTTGGAAATGCAAGTTGGACTTTCAAGGCGGAATGTGTTCCCGCTTCTTTTTATCGGAGTTGCAGATTCTCATATTATTGGGATGTAACAAAGATAAGGAAGGAGATCCCAGATCTTGCTTGAGATATATTGGTAAGTATATCTCTTACATTGAAAGTAAATAAGGGAATGAACTTTCAGTGTTGACAAGGCAAGACAACTTTGATATAAAAATTCCTAAATCAAAGTAAAATATGTATATATATAAATATGTACACTTATGCAAATTTCTTATTTCAGATAATCCTTCATTAAAATCCACTCAATAAATACTCAATGATAACCAGTAAAATATCATGGATTGGACTCATGATCCAGATATTGTACTTGCATTTGGACACATAATGTATATGGTTGCAATGTGCAAGTTTCCTCATAATATTGAGGAATGACAATTAAATAGATAATAGGACTACAACCCTAGGGTTTGTATGTCTCTATAGCCTTGATCTCATCGGATGTACTTTAAAAGTAACATGTTGATGATGATCGCAATTGTCAAATAATCCTTATAAAATCAATGAAGATATTCTGGCATACATATGTGCTCTTGACATTTAATCATGAGTGACATGGTTCTCTGCATCATGTAGAATGGTAGCTCTATAAGAGATGATGTATTCAAATTGTTTGAGTACCTACCTGAACTTAGGTTTTAAGAGTTTAGATGAATGTAGATGATGAGTGTCATCATTCTACTATCTGTACTCTAGTCATTCATGAAGCTTCATAATATTCATATTGTATGAATTTAATGAAGTATGTATAAATGTTGAAATACTCTTACATTGAATTCTTTCGACTTTATCATAAGAGATCCTTGGACTTAAACAATGGTTGTTTATAAGATAAAGGGAGCGCAGTGGAAGCATGGGTCGAACCCAAGTAAGAAGGAAAGTCAAAGAGTTGACCTACTTCTGTGACTTCCATATGACATCCAAAGAGTTGGATGAATGCCAATACTGCAATAAGTTGATGTGTTGATAGTATGACTATCAAGTCTGTCTAGAATCTTTAGAGAAGGACTCGGATAGAGCATCAGAATAATCTACATAAATCATTGATATTGACTTGCTTATAGAATAAGATAAAGCCTTGTAATTGTATCTCAATCTTCTACAACACTTGCAATGGGTTGCATATGTTTTGGAAGAATAGAAAATTTGATCTTAAGGCTTATAGTCATCCACATGGATATTGACGCAATTGTTGCAACAATCTCTATTGGATTGAAAGGCTTCATAATTTCAGTGGGAGAGCCCTTAGTCTTAGAGAATGTCTCTATGACCTAGACATTAGAATACATTCATTATTTATTTCTAGATGTTGGAAATAAACATGAATTCTGTAATGAATCTATCATAAAGAGTTATGATGGAGATATTTCAGATAGTAATCTAAAATCTAGTGGACCCCACTAAATTAGAAAATCAATGAATGATTCATTAACATTTCTAAATACTGAAATTAAACCTTAAGATCAGTAGGAGGATGAAGATCATTTGACACTGATCTAGCATCAAGCCTTGGACATTTATTTATTGATTTGATCAATAGACTAAGTAAGAGATGAAACTTTAGAATGTCTAAAATTTCAAAACTTACATACTTATGAATATTGTATCCAAAGTAAAATGTCCAATACACCTTTCTTTGGGAATGGTGTAAGATGTCAAGGTATTCATGATCTCATACATATTGATGTATGCGGATCATCTATATCATAGTAAACATTATGGATATGTGATATCTGTTGATGATTATGTATGATATGAGATTTCTTCTCTTCATTTAAAGAAACCTTTGAAATGTTCAAAGACTTCATTATTCTTGGTTTAGAACCAAAGTTTGAAGGAAGATAAAATGAATTTGATCTAATCTAGGTAGCAAGTACCTACTAGATAAATTCAAAGAATACCTTATAGAGATATGAATATCACTTCTATTTCAATCCTCCTAACACACCTTAACTCAATAGAGTTATAGGTAGATACAATTGGATCATGGGTGACATGATCTTATCAATGATGAATTTTAGCATAATTATCCCTTAGTTTCCAGGTATATATGTGTAGAAGAGACTACAATATATATGCTTTATATGATTCCATGCATGCAAGCTGGAATCTAGCACTTGAGAGTGCTACTTCATTAGAAAAATAAAGGATGGTATTGGATACCTACTTTATGACCTTGAGATTCTTAAAATATCTCATCTCTGAGAATGTGATTCTTAGAGGTTGAGACTCTTGAGAGTCAAGATAAAAATGAAGTGTAGGAACTCATTTAATCTTGAAAAGATAACGAGGCTCCGGAAATTGGAAACTAAAAGGACAATTAAAGATGAAACACTAAAACCTTTTTGAAATGAGTTTGAGGAAGGATTCCATGTGTCAGAGAAATCTGACAATGATCGAACTTCATGTGATGAAGCTTCTGAAGATCATAGCATGGATAGATGGATGTTAGCAATAAAAGTCTAATGTAGACTTCATATACAAGTGTTGTATATGAACCCTCAAGGATCCACCTATATGGGTAAGACCTGTAAAGGTGTAAATGGATCTTCAAGAGAAAGGGAACCTGATGAGAATGTAGAGACCTTCAAAGCACGGTTCGTAGCCATGAGCTACACACCGGAAGAGAAGACATTGCTTGCGATGAGACTTGCTCTTCGGTGACCATGCTTAAAATCATCCGAATATTGCTAACCTTAGCTACACAACTTGACTATTGCATATTCAAGATGTAAGTCAATATTGCATTCCTCTACGAATACCTCTTCGAGGATATTCACATGAAGTAGCCCCAGTGCTTCATGATTGAGGGAAGCAAGGTGTGCAAGCTAAGGAATCCATCTATGGACTCAAATAAGCTTCTTGATGTTGGACCATAAGATTTGATGAAATTATAAATGTTATGATTTCAGATGGAATCTTGATGAACTATGTGAAGCTTAGTGGGAGTTCCTTTGTGTTCATCATGCTAAATGTAGATAATATCCTAATCATTTAAAATGATATAAGGATAATAATAAGTGTTTTATTATCTGGTTGTTCCACAAGTTGAGATATGATCTCAAGGATACCTCTTGGATCTTAGTTCTGAAGATGTTCAGAAGCAAAGAGAAGGGGGTATTGGGACTGTCACAATAGTAGTACACCTTGAACATATTCCATTTTTTGGAAAATTTCAAGAAAAGCTTCCATCCCTTAAGACATGTTTTTGACCTGTCTAAAGGGATAGCACCTCAAAGAGTTGAGGAAGTGAATGCTAGAACTACTTGCACTTGTGCATTAGTTACGAGAAGCTGAGTATATGCTAAATGTGTACAGAAACTAGACATCTGCCATACAGTGGGAGTAGTAAAGTGTTACTGATTCTACTATAAAGATAAAATACTTGATTGCAGTAATAACAAAATCTTCATAGATGATGAGATTTTTGAAATAGTGATCTCAAAGTCTTATCTTCAAAAGTTTAAGACCTTGTAGATAGTGATCTATGAGGGTCTTAACCCTAGATACCTTTGGAGATAGTGATCTCTAGGAACAAGGGTATTCTAATAAGGATTATGGAAATATTGGTTATGATAATTGTTAAGCTGTAGTGTCAAGGACACTATGACTAACAAAACTGAGTATTGGTTGCATGAGATGCAACATTCGCATTAAATGCGAGCACTGTTACTGGGAATATGCAAGTGCCGTAAAAGGACTTATCATAGTCTCGCAGGAACAGAGTGACTGATCAGCTTACCTAGCTATTTTCTAAATAGTCTATGATTGTCACATGAGTGTGGGTTTAAATGATTAGCCCATCAATGGCTCTTTGGGCTAGTGGGAGATTGTTGGAAATGCGATCCCACGGCGAGCCATTAAGAAATAAATGTTATTGCAAATGTCATTCCCTGATCTGAAATGAAGAATGAATAATTTGCATAATAGGTCCCTTAGTCCAATTAGGGTTATGTACCATGGCCATCTTAATAATCATACAGCTGTTGATTCAACTATTGAATCATAGAGGCTGGTGCTTGGATGAATATCTAAAGGGTTAGATTGAGGACTCAACAAGCACCGTCAAATGATTGTTAAGAGATGATCTCCAGCCTGAGTAGGAGATGGCAATCCTTATCTCTTTAGGCTGATATCTGACCGACCTCTTGATGCAGGTCCTCTGCATAGGAATAGAGATTCGGAGGTGTCAGATTAGTTAGTTCAAAGAGTTGATTTAACGAGATCGAGATAACCAAAGTCCTATATCGTATGTTGTCATGATATAGGCACACATCCTCTGACCGGAGACAGATGTGTTATTATATGTCTGAGTATGTACATTTGGCAGACCAATAGGTTGATGATCTAATCAAGGTCTATACACCGGCACGCTAGTGTGCATATAAGGGCATATGAGTAATACAATCTCTCAAAGGGATCATACAGGTTCAGTTACTGAACCGGAAGACACGAGCTCACTCATGAGATATTGGTAAGAATCAAATTCCGTGCGCATGGTCGTCTCTCTTTGGAAGCTTGACTGAATTTGTAGGTTTGATATATACTTTTGGAAAGTATATGATCAAGACCTAGGTATGATATACGCTTTTGGAAAGTGTATGATTGATACCAACTCCCAATGATCGAATGAGAAACTTACTAATAAAACCATGAAGTAGCCAGTATAAAGTTGATCCAATACTTCGGGTTTAGTCTGAGTCTTCCAGTATGCAGGATGTACAGGTATTGGGAATACCTGAGGGTGATGTGATCATAAATGATTGTATAACCATGACGCTTCCATTCCTAGGGAGTGATGAAACGGGTCTGGATTTTAGTGACTCCTCTCAGTAGAGAAGTGATCTGATCTTGGTCCAAGTGTTGGACATTAATCTGAATGTGATTCAGATACAATGAGAAGATTAGATTTATGGTCTTGATTTAATCAAGCATCTATGGGAGGCCCGCGATCTGGATTTGAGATACGATCTCAATATCCATGTCACTATACGTGGAACAATACAATCGCCCTGTCCTTATCTCCAAGTATCTGCAAAGAAAGCGCATTATCCTTGAAAGAGTTCAGGGATGATTCTATTGTTGTTATATGTATCCGAGCATTGAGAAAATGGATAATTAAATGCGATTTAATTATCATGATTAATATGAATTTGATTCATATTATAAAGAGAGCTATCTTAGATAATTAAATGTGATTTGATTATCAAAGATGTAAATAATGTGAATATGATTCATATTATTTGAACACAAGAGAATAGAGATCCAAGATGATTAAATGTGATTTAATTATCATGGATATGAATAATGTGGATAGCAATATCCATATTAGTCATATATATTATAAATGTGATTTATAATATATAAGAGAGAGATGTTTGTAATTTACATTTCTTAATTAAATGTTAATGTGAATTGGATTCACATTGGACATTAAATTGAAAATATAATTTACATTTTATTTTGGGTTGTGAATGTGATTCACAAATTTTTAATGGCAAGATTGCAATGTCTACAAAATAATTGTGAATTATTTTTGTAGAATAATTTGCAACAAAAGTTGTTGCATAATCTTGGAGATTACATTAAAGAGATGAGAGCCACCTTCCATGTATATGGAGTGGACGACCACCACTCCTATTAGGAATGTGTGGCCGTCCCCTCCTTCCAACATGGAAGGAGGCACTCTCTCTCATATGATCTCCAAGAGATCTTGATTTAATTTGGTAATTAAATTATGTTGATTTATCAACATATATTTAATCTAAATTAAACTAATTATTGTTGGTTTTACCAACACAAATCTTGACCATTAAAAGGAACACAATCAATGAGAGCCATTGGATTTGTGTTATCCCATGGATTGAGATCCATGGATTCCAAAACCCTATAAAAGGAGAGGCACCCCATTGCTCTTCTTTACACACAATGCTTGAGAAGCATATCTCTCTCTCTCTCTCTCTCTTTCTCTCTCTCTCTCCCTCTCATGGCCGTCCACCATGGATGCCCTAGAGAGGCTCTGCATCGCCGCGGCATAGTCGTTATGCTGCCCAATTGTTTGCTCGAGGATCTCCGTCTCCTTCGGTGCGTCTCGCTCGTGAAGAAGACATCGGATCTCGTGTGTCGAGATCAGGAGATCCTATCGCTTGGATCATCAACATAGATTGTGAGAAGCACGCGGTTCATCTCCGCGCTCGCAAGCGTCTCCTCCATCGGATCGGACTTGAGACAGGAGGTCTCTTTGTTTAGAGACTCGATCGCAACCACTCTTCAAGAGGTAACCCTAATACTTGTTTGTGGTTTAGACGAAATGATCCGAGAAGTGTTCTTGGATCATGTGGTTTCGTCGCATAAAAATTTTTAAATTCCGCTGCATAGAACAACTAGTGCGACTAGTCGTTCCTCGTCGTATCCGATACGACGATCACACTTCCATGATGCGCTTGAGGATCTAACCATATCCTTCAAGTGGTATCAGAGCCAGGTTGACGGTTTCGAATATGATTCAAAAACCGAGAACGACTTGGGTTCGTTAAGGTCGCGAAAGTTTTTATCGCATTTGATTTCGCAGACCTGTTTAGTAAATAATTTCGGCCATGTTTAAATTGTTTAAGCACGAATTATTTACTTGGATTTTGTTCCCCATAAATAAGGAAACCATAGGATCTGAGTTTACGTAAATCGGATTTCGTATGCTCTAGATATGGTTGTTTTAATGAACATGTATGCACTGTTGCGGGAACTGTAGATCTGAAGGTGATTAAAATGTTAATTACTGTTTATACTTGCCTCGAAATGCGTGAAACATCACTTGGATTCTGTCCTAAATCAAATTAGAAATCTATGAAAATTTATTTTGTCTAATTTGGATTTAATATGATTGAGATATGCTAATTTTAGTAAGTAGGGGTCACTGCTGAAATTACATTCCTAATCAAGAATCATGTGATTGTCAATTAATGAAATTAATTGTTAATTTCGAGAAATAATTATGGAAAATATTTGAGAAATATTGGAATATGATTTTTTCCTTAATTGACTTGGCCTCAACCAATTAATTGATTAGATTTGATCTAGATCATAATTGGAAACACAATCATCAAACTCCTTGCTTGAATAGGATTGGGAATTTGTCTAGCAAATTTCCTTATAATCAAAATTGTTTTGATTACTATATGGTACAATTTCGGTTGAAGAACCGATGATTATCTCAAGTACAAATTAATCAATTTGGCATTATCCTTTCCCGAGGTGGATATGGTGTCTAGTCGGGGATCGCTGAGTAGCGGGTTGCAACGTATGCGGTCCGTCCCAGTCCCGCTGGTACTGGCCATGACAACGGGTAGAGCCGGGATAATGTTCGAGGGATTAAGATGTATTTTTGTAATTATTAAAATACGAATTAATACGTACTTTGAGAATAATACCATATATATTCAAGTAAGACATTCAAGTTTGATTGATTAAATTGGATTGATAATTAATTTAATATGATTAAATTGATTATGTCCAATTAGAATACTCTAATATGATTAGAGTCAATAATTCCCTTGGAAGAATTAATTATGTGAATGTGATTCATGATAATTAATTAAAATTTGAATATGAGATGAAGGATGACATAAGTGACATCCATGGTCTCCCATCAAGGCGAAGAGTTCCGTCGCCAGGGATTGCATGTGGGAGACGCCTGTCCGAAGTGACAGCTCCTGTATGCAAGCGCATCTGGATCGGGATCTTTGCTTCTCGAAAGAGTAAGGCCGTATACGTAGTGACCCCAATGTTGGATCCTCATATTATTGGGGCGATATTAGATTGCGTATAGCGAGTACTATTCCTGTTGACGGTTGGTTCAATTAATGACGGGTCAACATCACCTTAGGGGTGGTGGGCCCGGGTATTAAAGACCGAATTGGGAAATGCAAGTTGGAGTTGCAAGGCGGAATGTGTTCCCGCTTCTTTTTATCGGAGTTGCAGATTCTCATATTATTGGGATGTAACAAAGATAAGGAAGGAGATCCCAGATCTTGCTTGAGATATATTGGTAAGTATATCTCTTACATTGAAAGTAAATAAGGGAATGAACTTTCCAGTGTTGACAAGGCAAGACAACTTTGATATAAAAATTCCTAAATCAAAGTAAAATATGTATATATATATAAATATGTACACTTATGCAAATTTCTTATTTCAGATTATCCTTATTTAAACCCACTCAATAAATACTCAATGATAATCAGTAAAATATCATGGATTGGACTCATGATCCAGATATTGTACTTGCATTTGGACTCATAATGTATGTGGTTGCAATGTGCAAGTTTCCTCATAATATTGAGGAATGACAATTAAATAGATAATAGGACTACAACCCTAGGGTTTGTATGTCTCTATAGCCTTGATCTCATCGGATGTACTTTGGAAGTAACATGTCGATTATGATCGCAATTGTCAAATAATTCTTATAAAATCAATGAAGATATTCTGGCATACATATGTGCTCTTGACATTTAATCATGAGTGACATGGTTCTCTGCATCATGTAGAATGGTAGCTCTATAAGAGATGATGTATTCAAATTGTTTGAGTACCTACCTGAACCTATGTTTTAAGAGTTTAGATGAATGTAGATGATGAGTGTCATCATTCTACTATCTATACTCTAGTCATTCATGAAGCTTCATAATATTCATATTGTATGAATTTAATGAAGTATGTATAAATGTTGAAATACTCTTACATTGAATTCTTTCGAATTTATCATAAGAGATCCTTGGTCTTAAACAATGGTTGTTTATAAGATAAAGGGAGCGCAGTGGAAGCATGGGTCGAACCTAAGTAAGAAGGAAAGTCAAAGAGTTGACCTACTTCTGTGACTTCCATATGACATCCAAAGAGTTGGATGAATGCCAATACTGCAATAAGTTGATGTGTTGATAGTATGACTATCAAGTCTGTCTAGAATCCTTAGAGAAGGACTCGGATAGAGCATCAGAATAATCTACATAAATCATTGATATTGACTTGCTTATAGAATAAGATAAAGCCTTGTAATTGTATCTCAATCTTCTACAACACTTGCAATGGGTTGCATATGTTTTGGAAGAATAGAAAATTTGATCTTAAGGCTTATAGTCATCCACATGGATATTGACACAATTGTTGCAACAATCTCTATTGGATTGAAAGGCTTCATAATTTCAGTGGGAGAGCCCTTAGTGTTAGAGAATGTCTCTATGACCTAGACATTAGAATACATTCATTATTTATTTCTAGATGTTGGAAATAAACATGAATTCTGTAATGAATCTATCATAAAGAGTTATGATGGAGATATTTCAGATAGTAATCTAAAATCTAGTGGACCCCACTAAATTAGAAAATCAATGAATGGTTCATTAACATTTCTAAATACTGAAATTAAACCTTAAGATCAGTAGGAGGATGAAGATCATTTGACACTAATCTAGCATCAAGCCTTGGACATTTATCTATTGATTTGATCAATAGACTAAGTAAGAGATGAAACTTTAGAATGTCTAAAATTTCAAAACTTACATACTTATGAATATTGTATTCAAAGTAAAATGTCCAATACACCTTTCTTTGGGAATGGTGTAAGATGTCAAGGTATTCAGGATCTCATACATATTGATGTATGCGGATCATCTATATCATAGTAAACATTATGGATATGTGATATCTATTGATGATTATGCATGATATGAGATTTCTTCTCTTCACTTAGAAACCTTTGAAATGTGTAAAGATTTCACATAATTTTGGTCCACAACCAAAGTTTGAAGGAAGATAAAATGAATTTGATCTGATCTAGGTAGCTTGTACCTGTTAGATTAATTCAAAGAATGCCTTATGGAGATATGAATATCATTTCCATCTCAATCCTCCTAACACACCTTAACTCAATAGAGTTATAGGGAGATACAATTGGATCATGTGTGACATGATCTTATCAATGATGAATTTTAGCATAATTGTTTCTTAGTTTCTAAGTATATATGTGTAGTATAGACTACAATGTATATGTTTAATAAGATTCCATGCATGTAAGCTGGAATCTAGCACTTGAGAGTGCTGCTTCATTAGGAAAATAAAGGATGGTATTGGATACCTACTTTATGACCTTGAGATTCTTAAAATATCTCATCTCTGAGAATGTGATTCTTAGAGGTTGAGACTCTTGAGAATCAAGATAAAAATGAAGTGTAGGAACTCATTTAATCTTGAGAAGATAATTAATGAATGGTTCAAGTGAATTGCAATAATCCGATTTCCACGAGATCCGACGTCTTCTTCAAGTGGTATCAGAGCCAGGTTGAATAAGGGTTTGGATATGATCCATGAACCTTAGACGATTTGGTTCTTGAAAGGGTTGCGAAATTTTTACTGCATTTCAACTTTCGCACCTCTGTCTAATTGAATTTTTCTGTACTGCTTAAAATGTTTAAACACGAAATTTTCAATTGGATTTTGTTCCCCATTAAACAAGGAAATCATATGACTTGAGTTTACTAAATTTGGACTTCATTTGCTCAAGATATGGCTCTTTGAATATGCCTATATTCACTGTTGCGGGAACTGCGGATTTAAACGTGATTAATGAGATAATTACGGTTTTAATCCGCCTTGAAATGCGTGAATTATCACTTGGGTTCTTTAATAAATCAAATAGGCAATCTTTGGAAACTGAGTTTGCATTTTTTGGATTTAAATTGATCAAGATAAGTTAATTTTAGTGATTGAGGGTCACTGCAGGAAATTAACATTTTTGATCTTGAACCTTGTGATATGTCATTCAATTATCATGATGAAAATTAATTGTTAATTATCTGAAATAATTAGTGATAAATATTTGTGAAATATTTAAAGAAATAATTATTTCATTGAATGACACTTGCTTAAACCACAATGATGAGATATTAGATCTTGATCATTGGTTCATCAACAAACATTGCTTTCATGAAAACCATAATTTATCCTACAATAGTTGTAGGACAACATTTACATAAAAAACACCTCTTGCTTGAATAGGATTGGGGATTTGTCTAGTAAATCTCCTTATAATATAATCAAAAATGTTTTGATGTATATTATATGGTATAATTTCGGTTGAAAAACCGATGAGCATCTCAAAGTACATGATGATCTATCTGGTATTATCCTTTCTCGATGCGGATGTGGTGCCCAGTCGGAGAGCATTGGGGTCGCGGGTTGCAACGTATGTGGTCCGTCCCACTCTCGTCGGTACTGGCCATGACAACGGGTAGGGATCGTATAATGTCGGAGAAAGTCAATGTGTATTTTTCTAATTATTAAAATTCGAATAATACGTATTTTGAGAATATACCTACTATTCAAGTAAAAACATGTTTGTTGATGATTAGATTAATGATTAATTTAATACGATTAAATTAATTATATCCAATAGACACTCTATTATGAATAGATGTGTATTTCCCTTGGAAGAATTAATTATGTGAATATGATTCACGATAATTAATTACAATTTGAATATGAGGTGGAGGATTACATAAGTGACATCCATGGTCTCCCGTCAAGGCAAAGGATTCCGTCTCCAGTTGTTGTGTATAGGAGACGCCTGTCCGAAGTGACAGATCCTATATATGATTTAATTGGATCGGGTTCTTTGCTTCTCGAAAGAGTAAGGCCGTATACGTAGTGACCCCAATATCGGGTCCTCATATTATTGGGGCGATATTGGATTGCGTATAGCGAGTATTAAGATTGTTGACGGTTGGTTCAATTAATGACGGGTCAACATCATCTTAGGGGTGGTGGGCCCAGGTGTTAAAGACCGAATTGGGAAATGCAAGTTGGACTTGCAAGGCGGAATGTGTTCCCGCTTCTTTTTATCCGAGTTGTAGGTTCTCATATTATTGGGATGCAACGAAGATAGGAAAGGAGATCCCGGATCTTGCTAGAGATATTATGATAAGAATATCTCTTACATTGAAAGTGTTTAAGGGAATGAACTTTCAGTGTTGACAAGGCAAGACAACTTTGATATAAAAATTCCTAAATCAAAGTAAAACATGTATATATAATATATATACACTTATGCAAATTTCTTATTTCAGATAATCCTTCATTAAACCCACTCAATGTTATACTCAATAATAACCAGTAAAATATCTTGGATTGGACTAATGATTCAGATATTGTACTTGCAATTGGACACATAATGTATGTGGTTGCAGTGTGCAAGTTTCCTCAACATAATGAGGAATGACAATTATGTAAGACAATAAGACATCGCCTTAGGGTTTGTATGTCTCTATAGTCTTGATCTTTCATCGAGTGTACTTTGGAAGTGACATGTCAATGGTGATCATAATCGTCAAATAATCCTTATAAAATAAAAGAAGATATTTTGGCATACATATGTGCTCTAGACATTAATCATGAATAACATGATTCTCTGCATTATGCAGAATGGTAGCTCGAAAGAGATGATGTATTCAAAATGTTTGAATACCTACCAGAACTAAATCTCTAAGAGTTAAGATGCATGTAGATATGATGAGTGTCATCATTCTGCTGTCTATACTCTAGTAATTCATGAAGCTTCATAATATTTATATTGTATGAATTAAATGAAGCATGTATAAATGTTGAAGTTCTCTTATATTGAAATCTTTGAGTTCAACATAACAGATTCTTTGTCTTGAACAATGGTTGTTTATAGATGAAGAGAGCACAGTGGAAGCGTGGGTCGGACCCATGTGAGAAGGAAAATCAAAGAGTTGATTGTACTTCTGTGACTTCCATATGACATCCAAAGAGTTGGATGAATGCCAATACTGCAATAAGTTGATGTGTTGATAGTTGACTATCAAATCTGTCTAAAATCCTTAGTGAAGGACTCAGATATAGCATCAGAATAATTTACATATAATCATTGACTCTGACTTTCTTATTTCATAAGATAAAGTCTAACAATTGTATCTTAATCTTCTAATGACATTTGCAATTGGTTGCATATATATATATTAGAAGATTAGAAATTTGATCTTAAGGTTTAGTGGTCATCTACATGGATATTGCTGTAATTGATGCAGCAATCTCTGTTGGATAGATAGACCTCATATTCTCAGTGGGAGAGCCATTAGTCCTGGAGAATGTCTCTATGACCTAGATAGTAGAGTACACTCATTGTTTGTTTCTAAATGTTGGAAATGAACATGATCTGAGATAGAACTATCATAAAGAGTTATGGTGGAAATATTTTAGATAGTAATCTAACATCCAGTGGACTCCACAAAATTAGAAAATTAATGAATGGTTCATTGGGATTTCTAATACTAAAAATCAAACCTTATAAGGTCAATAGGAGGATGAAGATCATTTGACAATGATCTGGCATCAAGCCTTGGACATTTATCTGTTGATTTGATCAATAGACTAGTAAGATATGAAACTTTAGAATGTCTAAAATTTCAAATCTTACATACTTGTGAATATTGTATTCAAAGTAAAATGTCCAATACACCCTTCTCTGGGAATGGTGTTAGATGTCAAGGTATTCAAGATCTCATACATACTAATGTATGTAGATCATCTATATCATAGTAAACATTATGGATATGTGATATCTATTGATGATTATGTATGATATGACATTTCTTCTCTTCACCTGAGAAACCTTTGAAATGTTCAAAGATTTCATAATTTTGGTTTAGAACCAAAGTTTGAAGAAAGATGAAATGAATTTGATCTAATCTAGGTAGCTTGTACCTGTTAGATAAAATTCAAAGAATACCTTATGGAGATATGAATATCATTTCTATCTCACTCCTCCAATAAACCTGAACTCAATAGAGTTGTAGGGAGATACAATTGGACCATGTGTGACATGATTTGATCAATGACTAATTTTAGCATAATTTCCTCTTAGTTTCCAGGTATATATGTGTAGTAGAGACTATAATATATATCCTTAATAAGGTTCCATGCATGTAAGCTGGAATCTAGCACTTGAGAGTGCTACTTCATTAGGAAAATAAAGGATGGTATTGGATACCTACTTTACGACCTTGAGATTCTTAAAAGATCTCATTTCTGAGAATGTGATTCTTGGAGGATTGAGACTTTTGAGAATCAAGAAGAAAATGAAGTGAAGGAACTCATTTAATCTTGAGATGACAATGAGGCTCCTGAAATCAGAAACTAAAAGGATAATTAAAGATGAAACACTAATACCTCTTCAAATGAGTTTGAGGATGTATTCCATGTCTGACAATGATCGGACTTCATGTGATGAATCTCCTAAGGATCATGACATGGAAAGATGGATATTAGCAATAAAGTTTAAAGTAGACTTCATATACAAGTGTTGTATATGGACCCTCAAGGATCCACCTATATGGGTAAGACCCATAAAGGTGTAAATGGATCTTCAAGAGAAGAGGGAACCTGATGAGAAGGAAGAGACCTTCAAAGCTCGGTTCGTAGCCATAGGCTACACATCGGAAGAGAAGACATTGCTTGCAATGAGACTTGCTCTTCCGTAACCATGCTTAAAATCATCAGAATGTTGCTAACCTTAGCTACACATCTTGACTATTGCATCTTCAAGATGCAAGTCAAGATTGCATTCCTCTAAGAATACCTCTCTGAGGATATTCACATGAAGTAGCCCCAGGGCTTCTTGGTTGACGAAAGCAAGGTGTGCAAGCTAAAGAATCCATCTATGGACTCAAATAAGCTTCTTGTAGTTGGAACATCAGATTTGATGAAATCATAAGTGTTATGATTTCAAATAGAATCTTGATGAACCATGTAAAGCTTAGTGGGAGTGCTATTGTGTTCATATTGCTAAATGTAGATAATATCCTAATCATTTGGAATGATATAAGGATGATAATAAGTGTTTTATAGACTGGCTATTCCATACCTTGAGATATGATCTCAAGAATATCTCTTAGATCTTAGTTCTGAAGTTGTTCATAAGCAAAGAGAAGAGGGTATTGGGATTGTCACATTAGTAGTACACCTTGGATATGTTCCATTTTTGGAAATTCCAAGAAAGGCTTCCTTCCCTTAAGATTTGGTATTGACTTATCTAAAGGGATAGCACCTCAAAGAGTTGAGGAAGTGAATGCTAGAACTGCTTGCACCTGTGCATCAGTTACGAGAAGCTGAGTGTATGCTAGATGTGTACAAAAGCCAGATATCTGCCATGCAGTGGGAGTAGTAAATTGTTACTAATCCTACTATGGAGTGAAAAACACTTGGTTGCAATAATAACAAAATCTTCATAGATGACAAGATTTTTGAGATGTTGATCTCAAACTCATATCTTCAAAAGCTTAAGACTTTATAGATAGAGATCTAAAAGGTCTTAACTGTGGATACCTTGAGAGATAGTGATCTCCAGGAATAAGGGTATTCTAATAAGGATTATGGAAATACTGGTTATAATAATTAAGCAAAAGTGTCAAGGACACTATAACTGCTTTGACTAGATTGAGTATTGGTTGCATGAGATGCAACATCCGCATTGGATGCGAGCACTGTTACCTAGGGATATGCAAGTGCCGTAAAAGGACTTGGCATAGTCTTTTGGGAACAGAGTGATTGATCAGCTTACCTAGCTATTTCTAAATAGCCTATGATTGTCACATGAGTGTGGGTTTAAATGATTAGCCCATTAATGGCTCTTTGGGCTAGTGGGAGATTGTTGGACATGTGAGCCCATGGCGAGCCATTATGCAATAAATGTTATTGCGAATATCATTCCCTGATCTGAAATGAAGACTAAATAATTTACGTAATAGGTCCCTTAGTACAATTAGGGTTATGTACCATGGCTATCTTAATGATCATACAACTGTTGATTCAACAATTGAATCATAGAGGCTGGTGCTTGGATGAATATCTAAAGGGTTAGATTGAGGACTCATAAAGCACCGTCACATGATTGTTAAGGTGTGATCTCCATCCTGAGTAGAAGATGGCAATCCTTTCTCACATGGGCTGATATCTGACCGACCTCTCGATGCAGGTCCTCTGCATGGGAATAGTGATTCAGAGGTGTCAGATTAGTTAGGTCAATGGGTTGACTTAACGAGATCGAGATAACCTAAGTCCTATGTTGAATGCTGTCACAGCATAGGCACGCATCCTCTGACAGGAGACAGATATATTGCTATATGTCTGAGTATGTGCATTTGGCAGACCAATAGGTTGATGACCTAACCAAGGTCTATACACCGGCGAGCTGGTGTGCATGTAAGGGTATATGAGCAATATGATCTCTCAAAGGGATCATACAGGTTCACTTGTGAACCGGAAGACATGAGCTCACTCATGAGGTATTGGGACCGATCAAATTCCATGCATGGTCGTCGTGCTTTGGAAGCATGACATGAATTTGAAGGTATGATATATGCTTTGGGAAAGCATATGCTCGATACCAACTCCCAATGACCAAGATTGAGAAACGTAATGATTAAACCCTGAAGAAGGCATTGTAAAATTGATCTTGATCTTCGGGTTGATCATGGGTCTTCCAGTATGCAGGATTTACAGGTATTGGGAATACCTGAAGGGTGATGTGATCATAAACGATTGTATATCCATGACGCTTCCATTCCGAGGGAGTGATGAAACAGATCTGGAATTTTAGTGACTCCTTTCAGTAGAGAAGCAATCCGATCTTAGTCCAAGTGTTGGACATTGGTCTGAATGAGATTCAGATTCAATGAGAAGATTGGATTTGCGGTCTTGATTTAATCAAGCATCAGTGGGAGGTCCGTAAGATCTGGATTTGAGATAAGATCTCAATATCCAAGTCACTATACATGGAATAATACAATCGCCCTGTCCTTATCTCCAAGTATCTGCGGAGAAAGCACATTATTCTTGAAAGGATTCAAGAATAATTCATTTGATGAAAGGTTTATCCAAGCAAGGACTGGATGCTTAAATGAGATTTAATTATCAAGTATAATATGAATATGATTCATATTATTATCCAAGATAATTAAATGAGACTTAATTATTAAGGGTTAGAGAATGTGGACAACACTATCCATGATATTTGTGTATTGTAAATATGATTTATAATATACATATATTCAAGAGAGAGAATTTATGTAATTAGCATTTGGAAATTAATAATGCGGATTGGATTCACATTTATTAATTAATTGGAAATGCAATTTACTAATTAGTTTGGGTTGTGAATATGATTCACATAATATTCTCAATTGAAGGATATGGAATTATCCTCAAGCGCATTACGGAAGCGTGATCATCGTATCGGATACGACAAAGAACGACTAGTCGTACTAGTTGTTCGGTGCAGCGGAATTTAAAATTTTTATTTGATGAAACCACATGATCCGAGAACCATTCTCAGATCGTTTCATCTATAACCACAACAAGTATAATGCAATACCTCTTGAAGCGTGGTTGATCAAGTCTCTAAAGAAAGAGACCTCCTGTCTCAAGTCCGATCGTCGGCGAGACCGCTTGCGAGCGCGGGGATGAACCGCGTTGTCCTCGTAATCCAAGTAGTTGATCCAAGCGTAGTTGCTCCTGATCTCGTCGCACGAGATCAAACGTCTCCTTCGTGAGAGAAACTCTCCAAGAAGATGGAGAACCGAAGAACGTCGAAGCAGCAGCGCGGTGGCGAAGGCAACGACGGTTCTCTCCTCTAAGGTTTGGTGGACGGCCACCAATATTAGAGGGAGAGAGGGCTGACGTGTGTAGAGAAGAAAGAAAGAGAGAGAGAGAGAGCCTCAATATCACATGTAAAGAGAGAGCATGGTATGCCTCTCTATTTATAGGGTTTTGGGATCCATGGATCTCAATCCATGGGACACATTAAATCAATGGGTGAGATTGATTTATGTTAATCCAATGGTCAAGATTGTTGTTGGTAAAACCAACAAATTTAGGTTAAAATATATTTGACAAAATCAAATATAAATTAGTCCTAAATCAAATCAACAAATAAGGAGAGAAGATACATGGAGATTCCATCTCCATATACCTTCCATGTGGACGGCCACACATTCCTTATAGGAATGATGTGCCGCCCACTTATTTCCATGGGGAGAGCAATCTCATGAATTTCATGAGATTGCATATCTCCATGGAAATATATCTTTATTTATTTGTTGGGTTATTATTCTTCAAAGATAATTCACAATTATATTTGAGAATATTGCAATCTTGCCATGGAAAAAATTGTGAATCATATTCACAACCCAAAACAACATATAATTTACATTATTAATTAATTACACAATGTGTATCCAATACACATAATTAATCAACACATATAAATCATAATTAGATCTCTCTAATACATTATATATCATATTTATAATATATTATGAATAATTGGATATTTCTATCCACATTATTCTTATCCACATTAATTAAATCACACTTAATTAAATTGGATAATTTCTTTACACATCAATATGATTAAATCACATTTAATCATCATCTCTTCATTGCTCAGATCTTATGGAATTATTCTTGAACCCTTCAAGAATAATGCAATCTCTCCGCAGATACTTAGAGATAAGGACAGGGCGATTGTATTGTTCCACATATAGTGACATGGATATTGAGATCATATCTCAAATCCAGATCGTGGGCCTCCCATTGATGCTTGATTAAATCAAGACCGTAAATCTAATCTTCTCATTGTATCTGAATCACATTCAGATCAATGTCCAACATTTGGACTAAGATCAGATTACTTCTCTACTAAGAGGAGTCACTAAAATCCAGACCTGTTTTATCACTCCCTAGGAATGGAAGCGTCATGGTTATACAATCGTTTATGATCAAATCACCCACAAGTATTCTCAATACCTGCACATCCTTCATACTGGAAGACTCAGAATAAACCCTGAAGTATTAGATCAACTTTACACTGTCTACTTCATGGTTTTATCAGTAAGTTTCTCATTCGATCATTGGGAGTCGATATCGATCATATACTTTCCAAAAGCATATATCATACCTAGGTCTTGATCATATACTTTCCAAAAGTATATATCAAACCTACAAATTCAGTCAAGCTTCCAAAGCGAGACGACCATGCGCATGGAATTTGATTCTTCCCAATATCTCATGAGTGAGCTCATGTCTTCTGGTTCAGTAACTGAACCTGTATGATCCCTTTGAGAGATCGTATTACTCATATGCCCTTATATGCACACCAGCGCGCCGGTGTATAGACCTTGATTAGGTCATCAACCTATTGGTCTGCCAAATGTACACACTCAGACATATAGTAACACATCTATCTCCGGTCAGAGGATGCATGCCTATATCATGACAGCATACGATATAGGACTTTGGTTATCTCGATCTCGTTATGTCAACTCTTTGACCTAACTAATCTGACACCTCCGAATCTCTATTCCTATGCAGAGGACCTGCATCAAGAGGTCGGTCAGATATCAGCCTTTAGGGATAAGGATTGCCATCTCCTACTCAGGCTGGAGATCATCTCTTAACAATCATTTGACGGTGCTTGATGAGTCCTCAATCTAACTCTTTAGATATTCATCCAAGCATCAACCTCTATGATTCAATAGTTGAATCAACAGCTGTTTGATTATTAAGATGGCCATGGTACATAACCCTAATTGTACTAAGGGACCTATTACACAAATTATTCATTTCAGATCAGGGAATGATATGTGCAATAACATTTATTGCATAATGGCTCACCGTGGGCTCGCATTTCCAACAATCTCCCACTAGCCCAAAGAGCCATTAATTGGCTAATCATTTAAACCCACACTCATGTGACAATCATAGGCTATTTAGAAAATAGCTAGGTAAGCTGATCAGTCACTCTGTTCCCGCAAGACTACGCCAAGTCCTTTTACGGCACTTGCATATCCCCAGTAACAGTGTTCGCATCTCATGCGAATGTTGCATCTTATGCAACTAATACTCAATCTTGTTAGTTATAGTGTCCTTGACACTACAGCTTAACAATTATCATAACCAACATTTTCATAATCCTTATCAGAATACCCTAATTCCTGGAGATCTCTATCTCCTACGGTATCTACAGTTAAGACCTTTTAGATAACTATCTATAAAGTCTTAGGCTTTTGAAGATAAGACCTTTTTGAGATCACTATCTCAAAAATCTTGTCATCTATGAAGATTTTGTTATTACTGCAGCCAAGTGTTTTATTTCCATAGTACGTTTAGTAACAGTTTACTCCTCCCACTGCATGGCAGCCATCTGGCTTTTGTACACATCTAGCACACACCCGGCTTCTCAGAACGGATGCCCAAGGGCAAGTAGTTCTAGCATTTACTTCCTCAACTCTTTGAGGTGCTATCCCTTTAGATAGGTCAGTACCACATCTTAAGGGATGGAAGCCTCTCTTGGAATTTCTAAGAATAGAATATGTCCAAGGTGTACTACAAATGTGACAGTCCCATTATCCTCTTCTCTTTGCTTCTGAACAACTTCAGAACTAAGGTCTAAGAGGTATATTTGAAATCATATTTCAAGTTATGGAACAACCAGATAATAAAACACTTATTATTATCCTTATATCATTTTAAATGATTAGGATATCATCTACATTTAGCACGATGAACACAAAGGCACTCCCACTAAGCTTCACATGCTCATCAAGAGTTTATCTGAAATCATAACATTTATAATTTCATCAAATCTTATGGTCCAAGTTCAAGAAGCTTCTTTGAGTCCATAGATGGATTCCTTAGCTTCTACACCTTGCTTTCCTCAACCATGAAGCCCTGAGGCTACTTCATGTGAATATCCTCAGAGAGGTATTCATAGAGGAATGCAATATTGACTTACATCTTGAAGATGCAATAGTCAAGTTGTGTAGCTAAGGTTAGCAATATTCTAATGGTTTTAAGCATGGTCACCGAAGAGCAAGTCTCATTGCAAGCAATGTCTTCTCTTCCGGTGTGTAGCTCATGGCTACGAACCGTGCTTTGAAGGTCTCTACCTTCTCATTAGGTTTCCTTTCTCTTGAAGATCCATTTACAGCTCTACAGGTAATACCCATATAGGTGGATCCTCGAGGGTCCATATACAACACTTGTATATGAAGTCTACATTAGACTTTTATTGCTATCCATCTATCCATGCTATGATCTTCAGAAGCTTCATCACGTGAAGTTCAATCATTGTCAGATTTCTCTAACACATGGAATCCTTCATCAAACTCATTTGAAGAGGTATTAGTGTTTCATCTTTAATTGTCCTTTTAGTTTCCAATTTCAGGAGTCTCATTATCTTTTCAAGATTAAATGAGTTCCTATACTTCATTTTCATCTTGATTCTCAAGAGTCTCAACCTCTAAGAATCACATTCTCAGAGATGATATACTTAAGAATCTCAAGGTCATAAAGTAGGTATCCAATACCATCCTTTATTTTCCTAATGAAGCAGCACTCTTAAGTGCTAGATTCCAACATAGATGGAACCTTATTAAGGATATACATTGTAGTCTCTACTACACATATATACCTGAAAACTAAGGGATAATTATGCTAAAATTCATCATTGATAAGATCATGTCACACATGATCCAATTGTATCTACCTATAACTCTATTGAGTTAAGGTGTGTTAGGAGGATTGAGATAGAAATGATATTCATATCTCCATAAGGTATCCTTTGAATTCATCTAACAGGAACATGCTACCTAGATTTGATCAAATTCATTTTATCTTCCTTCAAACTTTGGTCCAAACCAAAATTATGAAATCTTTGAACATTTCAAATATTTTTAGGTGAAGAGAAGAAATCTCATATCATACATAATCATCAACAGATATCACATATCCGTAATGTTTACTATGATATAGATGATCCGCATACATTAATATGTATGAGATCCTGAATACCTTGACATCTTACACCTTTCCCAAAGAGGGGTGTATTGGACATTTTACTTTGAATACAATATGCATAAGTATGTAAGTTTTGAAATTTTAGACATTCTAAAGTTTCATCTCTTACTAGTCAATAGATCAAATCAATAGACAAATGTCCAAGGCTTGATGCTCGATCATTGTCAAATGATCTTCATCCTCCTATTGATCTTGAGGTTTAATTTCAGTATTTAGAAATGTTAATGAACCATTCATTAATTTTCTAATTTAGTGGAGTCCACTAGATTTTAGATTACTTTCTGAAATATCTTTATCATAACTCTTTATGATAGGTCCATTCCAGAATTCATGTTCATTTCCAACATTTAGAAATAAACAATGAGTGTATTCTAATGTCTAGGTCATAGAGACATTCTCTAAGACTAAGGGCTCTCCCACTGAAATTATGAAGTCTAGTGATCCAATGGAAATTGTTGCAACAATTGCATCAATGTCCATCTGGATAACTATAAACCTTTAAGATCAAATTTTCCAGTCTTCCAAAACATATGCAACCCATTGCAAGTGTTGTCAGAAGATTGAGATACAATTATTAGACTCAATCTTATCAAATAAGAAAGTCAATTCCAATGATTTATGTAGATAATTTTGATTCTCTATCCGAGTCCTTCTCTAAGGATTCTAGACAGACTTGATAGTCATACTATCAACACACCAACTTATTGCAGTTTTGGCATTCATCCAACTCTTTGGATGACATATGGAAGTCATAGATGTACAGTCAACTCTTTGACCATACTTCTTACTCGGGTCCAACCCATGCTTCCACTGCGCTCCCTTTATCTATAAGCAACCATTGCTTAAGACTAAGGATCTCTTACGTTAAATTCAAAAGAATTCAATGTAAGATCATTTCAACATTTATACATGCTTCATGTAATTCATACAATATGAATATTATGAAGTTTCATGAATGACTAGAGTATAGATAGTAGAATGGTGACACTCATCATCTACATCCATCTAAACTCTTAAAACATTGGTTCAGGTAGGTACTCAAACAATTTGAATACATCATCTCTTATAGAGCTACCATTCTGCATGATGCAGAGAACCATGTCACTCATGATTAAATGTCAAGAGCACATATGCATGCCAGAATATCTTCATTGATTTTTATAAGGATTATTTGACAATTGCGATCATCATCGACATGTTACTTCCAAAGTACATCCGATGAGATCAAGACTATAGAGACATACAAACCCTAGGGTTGTAGTCCTATTATCTATTTAATTGTCATTCCTCATTATTATGAGGAAACTTGCACATTGCAACCACATACATTATGTGTCCAACTGCAAGTACAATATCTGGATCATGAGTCCAATCCATGATATTTCACTGGTTATTATTGAGTATATCATTGAGTGAGTTTTAATGAAGGATTATCTGAAATAAGAAATTTGCATAAATATATATAAATATATATATTACTTTGATTTAGGATTTTTATATCAAAGTTGTCTTGCCTTGTCAACATTGAAAGTTCATTCCCTTAATCACTTTCAATGTAAGAGATATACTTACCATTATATCTCAACAAGATATGGGATCTCCTTCCTTATCTTTGTTACATCCCAATAATATGAGAATCTGCAACTCGGATAAAAAAGAAGCGGGAACACAATCCGCTTTGCAAGTCCAACTTGCATTTCCCAATTCGGTCTTTGACACCCGAGCCCACCACCCCTAAGGCGATGTTGACCCATCGTTAATTGAACCAACCGTCAACAGGAATAGTACTCGCTATACGCAATCCAATATCACCCCAATAATATGAGGATCCGATATTGGGGTCACTACGTATACGGCCTTACTCTTTCGAGAAGCAAAGAGCCTGATCCAGATGCGCTTGCATACAGGAGCTGTCACTTCGGACATGCGTCTCCTACATACAATCCCTGGCGACGGAACCCTTCGCCTTGACGGGAGACCATGGATGTCACTTATGTGATCCTCCATATCATATTCAAATTCTAATTAATCACTATGAATCACATCTATTATGATTAATTCTTCCAAGGGAAATAACATCTCTATTCATAATAGAGTGTTTCAATTTTAATTGGATTCCAATTAATCTAGTCATATTAAATTAATAATCCAATTAATATCCAACAAACATTTTAATAGTTACTTGAATTATGGTATTATCTCAAATACGTATTATTTCGAATTTTAATAATTAGAAATACATCATGATTTCTTAAGCATTATACTAACCCTACCTGCTGTCATGGCCAGTACCGACGAGAGTGGGATGGACCACATACGTTGCAACCCGCAACCCCAATGCTCTCCGACTAGACACCATATCCACCTTGGGAAAGGATAATGCAAAATAAATCATTTTGTACTTGAGATGATCATCGGTTCTTCAACCGAAATTATACCATATAATAATAATCAAAACAATTTTTGATTAACATTATAATGAGATTTGCTAATTATTAAAATTTTTGACAGCGGGTAGGGTTAGTATAATGCTTAAGAAATCATGATGTATTTCTAATTATGAAAATTCGAAATAATACGTATTTAATATAATACCATAATTCAAGTAACAATAAAATGTTTGTTGGATATTAATTGGATCATTAATTTAATATGATTAGATTAATTGAAATCCAATTAAAATTAGAACACTCTATTATGAATAGAGATGTTATTTCCCTTGGAAGAATTAATAATAATGAATATGATTCATAGTGATTAATTAAAACTTAAATATGATATGGAGGATCATATAAGTGACATCCATGGTCTCCCATCAAGGCGGAGGGTTCCGACGCCAGGGATTGTATGTGGGAGACGCCTGTCCGAAGTGACAGCTCCTGTAGGCAAGCGCATCTGGATTGGGCTCTTCGCTTCTCGAAAGAGTAAGGACGTATGCGTAGTGACCCCAATTTCGGATCCTCATATTATTGAGCGATATTGGATTGCGCATAGCGAGTTGTATTCCTGTTGACGGTTGGTTCAATTAATGACGGGTCAACATTGCCTTAGGGGTGGTGGGCCCGGGTGTTAAAGACCGAATTAGGAGATGCAAGTTGGACTTGCAAGGCGGAATGTGTTCCTGCTTCTTTTTATCCGAGTTGTAGATTCTCATATTATTGGGATGCAACAAAGATAGGGAAGGAGATCCCAGATCTTGCTTGAGATATAATGGTAAGTATATCTCTTACGTTTAAAGTGATTAAGGGAATAAACTTTCAATGTTGACATGGCAAGACAACTTCGATATAAAAAATTCCTAAATCAAAGTGAAATATGTATATATATAAATACATACATCTATGCAAATTTCTTATTTCAGATAATCATTCATTAAAACCCACTCAATGATATACTCAATAATAACCAGTGAAATATCTTGGATTGGACTCATGATCCAGATATTGTACTTGCAGTTGGACACATAATGTATGTGGTTGCAATGAGCAAGTTCCCTCAAAATAATGAGGAATGACAATTAAATAGAGAATAAGATTACATCCCCAGGGTTTGTATGTCTCTATAGTCTTGATCTCATTGGATGTACTTTGGAAGTAACATGTCGATGATGATCGCAATTGTCAAATAATCCTTATAAAATCAATGAAGATATTCTGGAATACATATATGCTCTTGACATTTAATCATGAGTGACATGGTTCTCTGCATCATGTAGAATGGTAGTTCTATAAGAGATGATGTATTCAAATTGTTTGAGTACCTACCTGAACCTATGTTTTAAGAGTTTAGATGGATGTAGATGATGAGTGTCATTATTCTACTATCTATACTCTAGTCATTCATGAAGCTTCATAATATTCATATTGTATGAAGCATGTTTAAATGTTGAAATACTCTTTCTTTGAATTCTTTTGAATTTAATGTAAGAGATCCTTGGTCTTAAGCAATGGTTGTTTATAGATAAATGGAGCGCAGTGGAAGCATGGGTTGGACCCATGTAAGAAGTATGGTCAAAGAGTTGACTATACATCTATGACTTCCATATGTCATCCGAAGAGTTGGATGAATGCCAATACTGCAATAAGTTGATATGTTGATAGTATGACGATCAAGTCTATCTAGAATCCTTAGAGAAGGACTCGGATGGAGCATCAGATTAATCTACATAAATCATTGATATTGACTTGCTTATTAAATAAGATAAAGTCAAATAATTGTATCTCAATCTTCTGATGACATTTGCAATAGGTTGCATATGTTTTTTAGAAGACTGAAAAATTTGATCTTAAAGGTTTATAGTTATCCACATGGATATTGATGCAATTGTTGCAACAATCTCTGTTGTATTGATAGACTTGTTAATTTCAGTGGGAGAGCCCTTAGTCTTAGAGATTGTCTCTATGACCTGGATATAAGAATACACTCATTGTTTGTTTCTAAATGTTGGAAAAAAACATGAATTCTGAGATAGAACTATCATAAAGAGTTATGATGGAAATATTTCAGATAGTAATCTAAAATCTAGTGGACTCCACTAAATTAGAAAATTAATGAATGGTTCATTAACATTTCTAAATACTGAAATGAAACCTCAAGATCAATAGGAGGATGAAGATCATTTGACAATGATCGAGCATCAAGCCTTGGACATGTGTCTATTGATTTGATCAATAGACTAGTAAGAGATGAAACTTTAGAATGTCTAAAATTTCAAAACTTACATACTTATCAATATTGTATTCAAAGAAAAATGTCCAATACACCCTTCTTAGAGAAAGGTGTAAGATGCCAAGGTATTCAGGATCTCATACATATTGATGTACGTAGATCATCTATATCATAGTAAACATTATGGATATGTGATATCTGTTGATGATTATGTATGATATGAGATTTCTTCCCTTCATCAAAGAAACCTTTGAAATGTTCAAAGATTTCATTATTTTTGGTTTAGAACCAAAGTTTGAAGGAAGATAAAATGAATTTGATCTAATTTAGGTAGCAAGTACCTGCTAGATAAATTCAAAGAATACCTTATGGAGATATGAATATCATTTCTATCTTAATCCTCCTAACACACCTTGACTCAATAGAGTTATAGGTAGATACAATTGGATCATGTGTGACATGATCTTATCAATGATGAATTTTAGCACAATTATCCCTTAGTTTCCAGGTATATATATGTGTAGTAGAGACTACAATATATATTCTTAATAAGGTTCCATGCATGCTGGAATCTAGCACTTGAGAGTGCTGCTTCATTACGAAAATAAAGGATGGTATTGGACACCTACTTTATGACCTTGAGATTCTTAAAGTATCTCATCTCTGAGAATGAGATTCTTAGAGGTTGAGGCTCTTGAGAATCAAGATAAAATGAAGTATAGGAACTCATTTAATCTTGTGAAGATAATGAGACTCCTGAAATTGGAAACTGAAAGGACAATTAAAGATGAAACACTAATACCTCTTCAAATGAATTTGAGGATGGATTCCATGTATTAGAGAAATCTGACAATGATCGAACTTCATGTGATGAAGCTTCTGAAGATCATAGCATGGATAGATGGATAGCAATAAAAGTCTAATGTGGACTTCATATACAAGCTGTATATGGACCCTCGAGGATCCACCTATATGGGTAAGACCTGTAAAGGTGTAAATGGATCTTCAAGAGAAAGGGAACCTGATGAGAAGGTAGAGATCTTCAAAGCACGGTTCGTAGCCATGAGCTACACACCAAAAGAGAAGACATTGCTTTGCAATGAGACTTGCTCTTCAGTGACCATGCTTGAAATCATCAGAATATTGCTAACCATAGCTACACAACTTGACTATTGCGTCTTCAAGATGTAAGTCAATATTGCATTCCTCTACAAATACCTCTTTGAGGATATTCACATGAAGTAGCCCCATGACTTCATGTTTGAGGAAAGCAAGGTGTGCAAGCTAAGGAATCCATCTATGGACTCAAAATAAGCTTCTTGAAGTTGGACCATAATTATAAATGTTATGATTTCAGATAGAATCTTGATGAGCCATGTGAAGCTTAGTGGGAGTGCCTTTGTTTTCATCGTGCTAAATGTAGATGATATCCTAATCATTTAAAATGATATAAGGATAATAATAAGTATTTTATTATCTGGTTGTTCCATGACTTGAGATAAGATCTCAAGGATACCTCTTAGATCTTAGTTCTGAAGATGTTCAGAAGCAAAGAGAAGAGAGTATTGGGACTGTCACAATAGTAATACACCTTGGACATATTCCATTCTTGGAAATTCCAAGAAAGGCTTCCTTCCTTAAGATATGATACTGACCTATCTAAAGGGACAACACCTCAAAGAGTTGAGGAAATGAATGCTAGAACTACTTGCCCTTGGGCATCAGTTCTGAGAAGCCGGGTGTGTGCTAGATGTGTACAAAAGCCAGATGGCTGCCACGTAGTGGGAGTAGTAAACTGTTACTAATCCTACTATAAAACACTTGGTTGCAGTAAATGCAAAATCTTCATAGATGACAAGATTTTTGAGATAGTGATATCAAAGTCTTATTTTCAAAAACTTAAGACTTTATAGATAGAGATCTAAAAGGTCTTTATTGTGGATACCTTAAGAGATAGTGATCTCCAGGAATAAGGGTATTCTGATAAGGATTATGGAAATACTGGTTATGATAATTGTTAAGTTGTAGTGTCAAGGACACCGTAACTAACAAAACTGAGTATTGGTTGCATAAGATGCAACATTCGCATTAAATGCGAGCACTGTTACTGGGGATATGCAAGTGTCGTAAAAGGACTTGGCGTAGTCTCGTAGGAACAGAGTGACTGATTTGCTTACCTAACTATTTTCTAAATAGCCTATGATTGTCACATGAGTGTGAGTTTAAATGATTATCCCATTAATGGCTCTTTGGGCTAGTGGGAGATTGTTGGAAATGCGAGCCCACGGCGAGCCATTATGCAATAAATGTTATTGCACATATGATTCCCTGATCTGAAATGAAGAATGAATAATTTGCATAATAGGTCCCTTAGTACAATTAGGGTTATGTACCATAGCCATCTTAATAAACATACAGCTGTTGATTCAACTATTGAATCATAGAGGCTGGTGCTTGGATGAATATCTAAAGGGTTAGATTGAAGACTCATCAAACACCGTCAAATGATTATTAAGAGATGATCTCCAGCCTGAGCAGGAGATGGCAATCCTTATCTCTGAAGGATGATATCTGACCGACCTCTTGATGCAGGTCCTCTGCATAGGAATAGAGATTCGGAGGTGTCAGATTAGTTAGGTCAAAAAGTTGACTTAACAAGATCGAGATAACCAAAGTCCTATATCGTATGCTGTCATGATATAGGCACGCATCCTCTGACCGGAGACAGATGTGTTACTATATGTCTGAGTGTGTACATTTGGCAGACCAATAGGTTGATGACCTAATCAAGGTCTATACACCGGCGCGCTGGTGTTCATATAAGGGCATATGAGTAGTATGATCTCTCAAAGGGATCATACAGGTTCAGTTACTGAACCGGAAGACATGATCTCACTCACGAGATATTGGGAAGAATAAAATTCCATGCGCATGGTCGTCTCGCTTTGGAAGCTTGACTGAATTTGTAGGTTTGATATATACTTTTAGTATATGATCAAGACCTAGGTATAATATACGCTTTTGGAAAGTGTATGATTGATACCAACTCCCAATGATCGAATGAGAAACTTACTGATAAAACCATGAAGTAGACAGTATAAAGTTGATCCAATACTTCGGGTTTGGTCTGAGTTTTCCAGTATGCAGGATGTACATGTATTGGGAATACCTAAGGGTGATTTGATCATAAACGATTGTATAACCATGACGCTTCCATTCCTAGGGAGTGATGAAACGGGTCTGGATTTTAGTGACTCCTCTCAGTAGAGAAGTGATCTGATCTTGGTCCAAGTGTTGGACATTGATCTGAATGTGATTTAGATACAATGAGAAGATTAGATTTACGGTCTTGATTTAATCAAGCATCTATGGGAGGCCCGCGATCTGGATTTGAGATATGATCTCAATATCCATGTTACTATACATGGAACAATACAATCGCCCTGTCCTTATCTCCAAGTATCTGCGGAGAGATTGCATTATTCTTGAATGGTTCGAGAATAATTCCATAAGATCTAACCAATGAAGAAATGATGATTAAATGCGATTTAATCATATTGATGTGTGAAGAAATTATCCAATGTAATTAAATGTGATTTAATTATTATGGATAAGAATAATGTGGATAGAAATATCCAATTATTCATAATATATTATAAATGTAATTTATAATGTATTAGAGAGAGCTAATTATAATTTATATGTGTTGATTAATTATTATGTGTATTGGATACACATTGTGTAATTAATTAACAATATAAATTATATGTTGTTTTGGGTTGTGAATATGATTCACAATTTTTTCCATGGCAAGATTGCAATATTCTCAAATATAATTGTGAATTATTTCTGAAGAATAATAACCCAACAAATAAATAAAGAGATATTTCCATGGAGATATGAAATCTCATTAAATTCATGAGATTGCTCTCCCCATGGAAATAAGTGGGCGGCACATCATTCCTATAAGGAATGTGTGGCCGTCCACATGGAAGGTATATGGAGATGGAATCTCCATGTATCTTCTCTCCTTATTTATTGGGTTTGATTTAGGACTAATTTATATTTGATTTTATCAAATATATTTTATGCTAAATTTGTTGATTTTACCAACAACAATCTTGACCATTGGATTGACATAAATCAATCTCATCCATTGATTTTATATGTCACATGGATTGAGATCCACGGATCCCAAAACCCTATAAATAGAGAGGCATACCATGCTCTCTCTTTAGATGTGATATTGAGGCTCTCTCTCTCTCTCTCTCTCTCTCTTTCTTTCTTTTCTACACACGTCAGCCCTCTCTCCCTCTAATATTGGTGGCCGTCCACCAAAACCTAGAGGAGAGAACCGTCGTCGCCTTCGCCACCGTGCCGCCGCTTCGACGTTCTTCGGTTCTCTGTCTTCTTGGAGAGTTTCTCTCACGAAGGAGACGTTTGATCTCGTGCGTAGAGATCAAGAGCAACTATGCTTGGATCAACTTCTTGGATTGCGAGGACAACGCGGTTCATCCCTGCGCTCGCAAGCAGTCTCGCCGACGATCGGACTTGAGACAGGATGTCTCTTCTCTTAGAGACTTGATCAATCACGCTTCAAGAGGTATTGCATTATACTTGTTGTGGTTATAGATGAAACGATCTGAGAATGGTTTTCGGATCATGTGGTTTCATCGAATAAAATTTTTTAAATTCCGCTGCACCGAACAACTAGTACGACTAGTCGTTCTTCGTCGTATCCGATACGACGATCATGCTTCCGTGATGTGCTTGAGGATAATTTCCATATCCTTCAAGTGACATGGTTCCGTGATGCACTTGAGGATAA
Source organism: Ottelia alismoides (assembly GCA_037367405.1). Lineage (NCBI taxonomy): Eukaryota > Viridiplantae > Streptophyta > Magnoliopsida > Alismatales > Hydrocharitaceae > Ottelia > Ottelia alismoides. The sequence continues at coordinate 1,194,230 of JAZKJV010011368.1, forward strand.
TTTCCATATCTTAATTGGAATCACAATCATGAAATCCCTTGCTTGAATAGGATTGGGAATTTGTCTAGCGAATTTCCTTATAATCAAAATTTCTTGATTACTATATGGCATAATTTTTGGTTGAATAACCGATGATCATCTCAAGTACAAATTAATCAATTTGGCATTATCCTTTCCCGAGGTGGATATGGTGTCTAGTCGGGGATCGCTGGGGTAGCGGGTTGCAATGTATGCGGTCCATCCCACTCCCGTCGGTACTGGCCATGACAACGGGTAGGGCCGGGATAATGTCCGAAGGATTATGATGTATTTTTATATTTATTAAAATACGAATTAATACGTACTTTGAGAATAATACCATATATATTCAAGTAAGATATTCAAGTTTGTTGATTGAATTGGATTGATAATTAATTTAATATGATTAAATTAGTTATGTCCAATTAGAATACTCTAATATGATTAGAGTTAATAATTCCCTTGGAAGAATTAATTATATGAATGTGATTCATGATAATTAATTAAAATTTGAATATGAGATGGAGGATCACATAAGTGACATCCATGGTCTCCCGTCAAGGCGAAGAGTTCCGTCGCCAGTGATTGCATGTGGGAGACGCCTGTCTGAAGTGACAACTCCTGTATGCAAGCGCATCTGGATCGGGCTCTTTGCTTCTCTAAAGAGTAAGGTCGTATACGTAGTGACCCCAATGTCGGATCCTCATATTATTGGGGCGATATTGGATTGCGTATAGCGAGTACTATTCCTGTTGACGGTTGGTTCAATTAAGGACGGGTCGACATCATCTTAGGGGTGGTGGGCCCAGGTATTAAATACCGAATTGGGAAATGCAAGTTGGACTTTCAAGGCGGAATGTGTTCCCGCTTCTTTTTATCGGAGTTGCAGATTCTCATATTATTGGGATGTAACAAAGATAAGGAAGGAGATCCCAGATCTTGCTTGAGATATATTGGTAAGTATATCTCTTACATTGAAAGTAAATAAGGGAATGAACTTTCAGTATTGACAAGGCAAGACAACTTTGATATAAAAATTCGGATAAGTCCGACCCACGGAGAATGCACTTGCAGGCACGATGATGAGTCGCGTCCTTCCCGCAATCCTTTGACGAAGATCCAAGCGTCGAAGCGAAGCCAAAATGCTCTCCTTCCTAATACACAAAGTGGACGTCCACTTGAATATTAGGAGAGAGCCCACACGAGAATGAGAGAGAGAGAGAATAGAGTTCTTCAACTCAAGATGATGTCCTTTGGAAGGCTACCATAGCCCTCCTTTTATACTAGTTTAGGATCCAATGGATCTCAATCCATGGGATACATGGATCCAACGGCCATGCTTGGTCCATGCTAAATCAATGGCTATGATTGTTGTTGGTTAAAACCAACAACATTAATTTAAATTAAAAAATGTTGCAACATTATCAACATAATTTAATTTAACATTAACTAATTAAGAGATAATGTGATAATTAAAATGGAGTCAACCAACCACCCCTAAAATTAGGGGGCGTCACCCATGAACAATTCATGGATGACGCCACCTATGAATGGTGGTTATTGGCTCCCTTTTATTTATCTTATTATTCCTTAATTAATCAAAAAAATATTCACCAAATTAATTCCAAATTAATTTGTGAAAATTTCAATCATGCCATTGAATATTATGTGAATCATATTCACAACCCAAACTAATTAGTAAATTGCATTTCCAATTAATTAATAAATGTGAATCCAATCCACATTATTAATTAAAAAATGCTATTTACATAAATTCTCTCTCTTATATATGTATATTATAAATCATATTTATAATACACATATATCATGGATAGTGTTATCCACATTCTCTTAATCCTTGATAATTAAATCTCATTTAATTATCTTGGATAATAATATGAATCATATTCATATTATGCTTGATAATTAAATCTCATTTAGTCATCAAGTTCTTTCTTGGATATACATTTCATCAAATGAATTATTCTTGAACCCTTTCAAGAATAATGTGCTTTCTCCGCAGATACTTGGAGATAAGGACAGGGCGATTGTATTATTCCACGTATAGTGACTTGGGTGTTGAGATCTCATCTCAAATCAAGATCTTACGAACCTCCCATAGATGCTCTATTAAATCAAGACCGCAAATCTAATCTTCTCATTGAATCTGAATCTCATTCAGACCAATGTCCAACACTTGGACTAAGATCAGATTGCTTCTCTACTGGAAGGAGTTACTAAAATCCAGACCTGTTTCATCACTCCCTCGAAATGGAAGCGTCATGGATATACAATCGTTTATGATCACATCACCCTCAGGTATTCCCAATACCTGTACATCTTGCATACTGGAAGACCCATGGTCAACCCGAAGATTAAGATCAATTTTACACTGTCTTCTTCAGGGTTCGATCACTAAGTTTCTCATTTGATCATTGGGATTTGGTATCGATCATATACTTTCCAAAAGCATATATAATACCTAGGTCTTGATCATATACTTTCCAAAAGTATATATCAAACCTACAAATTCAGTCAAGCTTCCAAAGCGAGACGATCGTGCACGGAATTTGATTCTTCCCAATATCTCATGAGTGAGCTCATGTTTTCCGGTTCAGTAGTGAACATGTATGATCCCTTTGAGAGATCGTATTACTCATATACCCTTATATGCACACCATCTCGTCGGTGTATAGACCTTGGTTAGATCATCAACCTATTGGTCTGCCAAATGTACATACTCAGACATATAGCAATACATCTGTCTCCAGTCAGAGGATGCGTGCCTATGTTGTGACAGCATTCAACATAGGACTTTGGTTATCTCGATCTCGTTAAGTCAACTCTTTGACCTAACTAATCTGACACCTCCGAATCTCTATTCCTATGTAGAGGACCTACATCAAGAGGTCGGCCAGATATCAGCCTATGTGAGAAAGGATTGCCATCTCCTACTCAGGCTGGAGATCACATCTTAACAATCATTTGACGGTGCTTGATGAGTCCTCAATCTAACTCTTTAGATATTCATCCAAGCACCAGCCTCTATGATTCAATAATTGAATCAACAGCTGTATGATCATTAAGATAGACATGGTACATAACCTTAATTGTATAGAGGGACCTATTATGCAAATTATTTATTCTTCATTTCAGATCAGGGAATGATATGTGCAATAACATTTATTGCATAATGGCTCGTCGTGGGCTCACATGTCCAACAATCTCCCACTAGCCCAAAGAGCCATTAATGGGCTAATCATTTAAACTCACACTCATGTGACAATCATAGGCTATTTAGAAATAGCGAGGTAAGCTGATCAGTCACTCTGTTCCCAAAAGACTATGCCAAGTCCTTTTACGGCACTTGCATATCCCTAGGTAACAGTGCTCGCATCCAATGCGAATGTTGCATCTAATGCAACCAATACTCAATCTAGTCAAAGCAGTTATAGTGTCCTTGAAACTATTTCTCAATAACTATTATAACCAGTATTTCCATAATCCTTATTAGAATACCTTTATTCCTGGGAGATCACTATCTCTCAAGGTATCCACAGTTAAGACCTTTTAGATCTCTATCTATAAAGTCTTAAGCTCTTGAAGATAAGACTTAGAGATCACCATCTCTAAAGCCTTGTCGTCTTTGAAGATATCGTTATTACTGCAATCAAGTGTTCTTTCTCTATAGTAGGATTAGTAATAGTTTACTACTCCCACTGCATGGCAGATATTCAGCTTTTGTACACATCTAGTATACACTTAGCTTCTTGTAACTGATGCACAAGTGCAAGCAGTTCTAGCATTCACTTCCTCAACTCTTTGAGATGCTATCCCTTTAGATAGGTCAGTACCAAATCTCAAGGGAAGGAAGCCTTTCTTGAAATTTCCAAGAATGGAATATGTCCAAGTGTATTACAAATGTGACAGTCCCAATACCCTTTTTCTTTGCTTCTGAACAACTTTAGAACAAAGATCTAAGAGATATTCTTGAGATCATATCTCAAGGTATGGAATAGCCAGTCTATAAAACACTTATTATCATCCTTATATCATTCCAAATGATTAGGATATTATCTATATTCAGCACGATGAACACAATGGCACTCCCACTAAGCTTCACATGGTTCATCAAGATTCTATCTGAAATCATAATATTTATAATTTCATCAGATCTTATGTTCCATCTTTAAGAAGCTTATTTGAGTCCACAGATGGATTTCTTTAGCTTTCATACCTTAATTTCCCAAATCATGAAGTCCTGGGGTACTTCATGTGAATATCCTCGGAGAGGTATTCTTAGAGGAATGCAATCTCGACTTACATAGTCAAGTTTTGTAGCTAAGATCAGCAATATTCTGATGATTTTAAGCATGGTTACTGAAGAGCAAGTCTCATTGCAAGCAATGTCTTCTCTTCCGGTGTGTAGCACATGGCTACGAACCGAGCTTTGAAGGTCTCTACCTTCTCATCAGGTTCCCTCTTCTCTTAAAGATCCATTTACACCTTTATGGGTGTTACCCATATAGGTGGATCCTTGAGGGTCCATATACAACACTTGTATATGAAGTCTACTTTAGACTTTATTGCTAATATCCATCTTTCCATGTCATGATCTTCAGGAGCTTCATCACATGAATTCCGATCATTGTCAGACTTTACTGACACATGGAATACATCCTCAAATTCATTTAAAGAGGTATTAGTGCTTCGTCTTTAATTGTCCTTTAAGTTTCCGATTTTAGGAGCCTCAATATCTTCTCAAGATTAAATGAGTTCCTTCACTTCATTTTCATCTTGATTCTCAAGAGTCTTAATCCTCCAAGAATCACATTCTCAGAGATGAGATATTTTAAGAATCTCAAGGTTATAAAGTAGGTATCCAATACCATCCTTTATTTTCCTAATGAAGTAGCACTCTCTAGTGCTTAATTTCAGCTTACTTGCATGGAATCTTATTAAGGATTTATATTGTAGTCTCTACTACACATATATACCAGGAAACTAAGAGGATAATTATGCTAAAATTCATCATTTATCAAATCATGTCACACATGATCCAATTGTATCTCCCCACAACTCTATTGAGTTCAGGTTTATCAGGAGGAGTGAGATAGAAATGATATTCATATCTTCATAAGGTATTCTTTTGAATTTTATCTAATAGGTACAAGCTACCTAGGTTAGATCAAATTCATTTAATCTTCCTTCAAACTTTGGTTCTAAACCAAAATTGTGAAATCTTTGAACTTTTCAAAGGTTTCTCAGGGGAAGAGAAGAAATCTCATATCATACATGATCATCAATAGATATCACATATCCATAATGTTCACTATGATATAGATGATCCACATACATCAATGTGTATGAGATCCTGAATACCTTGACATCTTACACCATTCCCAGAGAAGGGTGTATTGGACATTTTTACTTTGAATACAATATTCACAAGTATGTAAGTTTTGGAATTTTAGACATTCTAAAGTTTCATATCCTATTAGTCTATTGATCAAATCAACAGACAAATGTCCAAGGCTTGATGCCAGATCATTGTCAAATGATCTTCATCCTCCTATTGATCTTATAAGGTCTGATTTTCAGTATTAGAAATCTTAATAAACCATTCATTAATTTTCTAATTTTGTGAAGTCCACTAGATGTTAGATTACTATCTGAAATATTTCCATCATAACTCTTTATGATAGTTCTATCTCAGAATTCATGTTTATTTCCAACATTTAGAAACAAACAAT